>OVBL01000112.1:0-1240000 GCA_900406555.1 Pseudoturritis turrita
GATGATACACCCAAGCGAGGAAGACGAGATGACGAGGCACGCAGTCAGGTTCTCGAAGAAGAATAAATATGATAATGGGTGGATCACAATACTGTTCGGACACGGTGTCTTCAATCAAAGCTTTCCAGCGGCGAGCCGATGCGAGTGTAAACTGGTCAGCACCCTCCAAACTTCCCAACGATGTTATCTCGTTCGAAGAAAGGGAAACCACCGGCATCGACCGACCACATAATGACCCCCTCGTGATAGAATTGATCGTTGATGATTGCGACGTCGCCCGAGTTCTGATAGACACAGGAAGCTCCGTAGATGTGATCTTCCGGGAGACTCTCAGAAGGATGAACATAGACCTGGACAAAATCACAGCCGCGCCGAAGCCTTTAACTGGATTCTCGGGAGAGACGACCATGACCCTTGGAACAATAAAACTCCCTGTCCGAGCTGAACAGGTAACCAAGATAGTGGAGTTTTCGGTTGCAGATCATCCTGCGATCTACAATGTGATCATGGGCACACCCTGGATAAACTCGATGCGAGCTGTACCATCGACCTATCACCTCTGCATCAAATTTCCGACCCCTGGGGGAATCAAAACAATTTGGGGAAACCAAAAGGAATCCCGCATTGTTTCCTAGCCGAACACAAACTTAGGAACCCCGTCACAGAAACCACCACCAGGAGAAAGAAGATGAAGACGGACAGGGAACCCGAGAAGGAGTTGGCAAAACTCTTATAGCAATTACAGATCACGGAGGATCGCGAGAGGGAAAGCAAACCAACTTGCCGACCCCGTCGTCTCGGTGAACATAGATGGCAATCACCCAGAACGCTGTGTCGAAATAGGGGCCGAGCTGAAAGATCCAATAAGGGGAGAGCTGATTTCCTTCCTTAAAAAGAACTACACACCTTCGCATGGGAAGCTGAAGATATGCCCGGCATCAGCATCAACATAACGTGCCACGAGCTGCACGTGGACCCAACCTTTAAACCCGTCAAACAGAAAAGGCGAAAACTTGGTCCGGACAGAGCACAAGCAGTGAATGACGAGGTGGAATGATTACTACGTGTGGGATCAATAGTCGAAGCAAAGTATCCAGACTGGCTCGCTAACCCTGTGGTGGTTAAGAAGAAAAATGGGAAATGGCACGTATGCGTGGACTTCACCGACTTGAACAAAGCCTGCCCCAAAGACAGCTTTCCACTGCCACATATTGATCGATTGGTGGAAGCGACAGCAGGCAACAAACTCCTTTCATTTATGGACGCCTTCTCCGGATAAAACCAAATCCTAATGAACCCAGACGATCAAGAGAAGACGGCGTTCATCACAGACCGCGGGATATACTGGTACAAAGTCATGCCGTTCGGTCTAAAAAATGCTGGAGCCACCTACCAGCGATTAGTAAACCGAATGTTCGCTGGCCAACTGGGGAAGACAATGGAAGTTTACATAGACGACATGCTGGTGAAGTCTTTAGAGGAGGAGGATCACGTAGCTCACCTAGAAGAATGTTTCAAGCAACTGAATCAGCATAACATGAAGCTGAACCCAACCAAGTGCAGATTCGCGGTCACGTCTGGAGAATTCCTTGGATATTTGGTCACCCACCGTGGAATTGAAGCCAATCCGAAGCAAATTAATGCGCTCATACAGATGGTGTCGCCGAAGACAAAATGCGAAGTCCAGAGGCTAACTGGACGGGTCGCCGCGCTGAATCGTTTCATCTCTCGGTCAACTGATAAATGTTTGCCTTTCTACGATACGCTACGTGGGAACAAGAAGTTTGAATGGACAGAAAAATGCGAACAGGCGTTTCAGCAGTTGAAAGAGTACCTAGCCAGCCCCCCAGTACTTACGAAACTGGTGGAAGGTGAGCCGCTGTTTCTATACACGGCCGTTTCGGCCACGGCGGTAAGTGGTGTTCTCATCAGGGAAGAGCACAGCGAGCAGAAGCCAATTTTCTATGTTAGTCAAACTCTCACCGACGCTGAAACACGGTATCCACAGATGGAGAAGCTGGCATTGTTTGTGGTAATGTCCGCTCGAAAAATGAGACCATACTTCCAGTTACATTCGATTGTGGTTTTGACTACCTTTCCACTGTGATCCGTCTTGCATAGCCCTAGCCAGTCTGGGAGATTGGCAAAGTGGGCAATAGAGCTGAGCGAATATGACATCGAATATCGAAGCAGAACCTGCGCAAAATCTCAAGTCCTAGCCGACTTTTTGATAGAACTCCCAGAAGAAGTGATGGAAGAACCGGCTCCGAGCACATTATGGAGGCTTCACGCGGATGGATCATCATCAAAACAAGGATCCGGAGTGGGAATACGGTTAACCTCTCCAACAGGCGAAATCCTCGAGCAGTCATTCCGCTTGGGTTTTTGTGCATCCAATAACGAGGCAGAATATGAAGCTTTGATAGCTGGAATGAGACTTGCTCTTGGACTCAAGGTTTTGCACATCCAAGCCTACTGCGATTCACAGCTGGTGGTCAACCAAGTTAGCGGCGAGTACACAGCCAGAGACGACCGAATGGAAGCTTATCTAAAGATTGTCAAAGGACTGGCTGCACAGTTCGAAGAATTCACATTAACACGGATACCACGCGGGGAAAATACTTCGGCAGACGCGCTAGCATCACTCGCATCCACCTCCGATCTGGACTTGAAAAGAATAATCCCAGTGGAATTCATCAAAAACCCAAGTATCAGCCTCTCTGACACCATGAACGCGGTCACTCGCTCTCAAACAGCTGTTAGAGCCGAAGGAATATCTGGACCAAGCCTCGCAGAAAAGGGCAGCACCGACACCGCCAATCCAGATGACCAGAACGTGACCCCATCAGTGGAGGACAAGGCAATTGAAATACGGGAAGCACCTGAAACAGAGCCTCCGGCCGAAGGTGAAGTAGTGGACATGGAGGAAGACCCACAACAAACAGAAACGGACTACGGATGCGACAAAGAATGGATGGGAGCAATTCGAGTATACATCATGGACGGCGAGACACCATCAGATAAGTGGACTGCTAGAAAACTCAGAGCTCAAGCTGCTCGATATGTTCTCTTAGATGGAAACGTCTTCAAGTGGAAATTCTCAGGACCACTGTTGGCTTGCGTCGAAGGCGCCGAAGCGAGAAACATCATGGAAGAGGTCCATAGTGGCTCGTGTGGCAATCACTCCGGCGGAAGAGCATTGGCGATCAAGATCAAGCGTCATGGATACTATTGGCCAACGATGGTGAAGGACTATGAAAAGTTCTCTGCCAGGTGCGAAAAATGCCAACGACATGCCCCAATGATTCATCAACCTACGGAGCTGCTATCATCAATCTCAGCGCCCTACCCTTTCATGCGATGGTCAATGGACATCGTCAGGCCTCTGCATAGGTCCAAACAAAAGGGTTCTTGCTGGTTTTGACAGATTACTTCTCAAAATGGGTAGAAGCAGATTCTTACGCCAACATAAAGGATGCCCAAGTCGAAAATTTCGTCTGGAAAAATATCTTATGCCGACATGGAGTTCTCTATGAAATTGTTACGGACAACGGCTCGCAATTTATCTCTACAAGGTTTGAAGCCTTCTGCGAAAAATGGAAGATACGACTCAGCAAGTCTACGCCACGCTACCCACAAGGGAATGGACAAGCAGAAGCAGTAAACAAGACCATCCTGGATGGATTGAAAAAACGCCTTGATGCAAAGAAGGGACGCTGGGCAGATGAACTTGAAGGAGTATTATGGTCGCACCGAACCACTCCGCGACGTGCCACTGGAGAAACACCCTTTGCTCTTGTCCATGGTACCGAATGTGTCATCCCAGCCGAGGTCCAATTCCCTGGAGTCCGCCGCAGACTTTTTTCTGGGCAGGAAGGACTGAATCACCTCATGCTACTCGATGAGTTGGACTTGGTTAACGAACGAAGGGATCAGGCACTGGTTCGGATTCAAAATTATCAACAGGCAGCAGCTAAGTATTACAACACTAACGTCAGAAGTGGCAAGTTCAAAGAAGGTGATCTGGTTCTCCGCAAAGTTTTTCAGAACACAGCCGAAACAAACGCCGGCAAACTAGGAGCAAACTGGGAAGGACCCTACAAGATCACCAAGGCAGTGCGACCAGGAGTATACGAGCTTTCAAACATGTTTGATATTCCGATACCAAGATCTTGGAACGCAATGCACCTAAAGGGGTATTACCACTAAATCACTTCGCATGAACTACGGGACGACTTGATCCCTGAAAAGGGTACGTAGGCAGCTCGTCTTCGGATGGGTTCAGTTGTCCCCCTCCTCAAAAAAGGGGGGGGGGAGTGGGTACGTATACATGTATACTCCCACACCTCGCATCACTCTTTAAAGGTAATAACTTCAAACTATTTCTAGCACAACTCGTCACTTAGTCGACACAAGTTACATCTTTACATCCTTCGTGGATATTCATCATCTCGTCCGTTGCTGGCCACAATAGACGGGCAACCACATCCTTTATGGATTTTAACCATTATCTCTATATGGGATAAAGGTTCTCAACACCCTCTTACGGGTATAAAAGCGCGCTATACAAATTCTGGTTGAGTATATCCTAATCTAATATCCGAAAGGTATTCCTGGACGATATTCTTACAAGTTTATCTTTGAGAGGGACCCGTAAGTCGAAAACTCGCAAGTCTTAATACTCAAACAAAACTCTAAAAACCCAGTAAACACCTCTTGGTACACTGGTCATAAACATCTCAGAAACATAATACTAGACTTAAAAAGATAGTATGAGATTTTAACCATGCTTCACTGTCGAAAGAACGGGAATGTAAGCCGGAACACCGCAAACCCTAAACTGACACCAAAAAGACTAAACCACATTCTTTACTAAACAAAGATGGTTCGCAATATCACATCAAAAAGACGGATGAGAACTTAGATGGATACTTTCAGCAAGGGATAAAGAGAGTTCATGCCAACGAATGGCAAACGTTACAAGACTTAGCAATTGACATATAAAGGAGTTGGATAAAGCCATCCAGGCGTTTGTCTTAAACCAAAATATACCAAAAAAAACAAAAAACAAAAGAGACAAAGGAGTTTTCAAGTTAAAGAAACAGAGAAGAAGATCATTCGAGAGGATCTGGCTCGGAAGGCTTCTCAGCCGCAAGGTCAGCAATCCCCGGCGTGCCAACATTCGAGCCTGCAAAATCCACAACTCCGGCCGTTGCCGCCACATTCTCCGTTGGCTCGTTTCCCAGGAGAGTGCCTGTTGAATCTGAGGAAACAGGAGAAAGCGTCAGATTTTTCTTCAGCTCGGCCTCTATCTTTTTGAACTCATCGGCCGCCTCGGCAAGATAAGCTCTCCAGCCCGTCAGTTTAGCCACCTCAGAGTCGAGGGCAGGCGCATCCTCTTTCTGCAGAATTTCGAGCAACTGAATATTGCTGTCAACCTGGGCCAGATCGAGCTTTTTCTCTTTCGCCTCTCTCAGCTCGCCAACTTTATTCTCAATCTCAGCAAGCCGCCCCTGAAGTCTCTCAGACATCTCCCGCCTCGCTGCTTTTTGAGCCTTCTTCACATTGGCCTCGTGCAAGGCATTTACGGCAGTGAGTTGCCTCTTCAAGGATTCAATTTCAGCAGCCTTTTTCTGCTTGGAGCGATCCAACCTCATAGCCAGGTCACCGGTCTTGTTCCATTCATCCTTGAGATATGCCTTCTCTTTCTCAAGAGCTTCGATTTCAGCAGACGCGGTTGCCAGCTCGGCAGCATGATTACTCTCCAGCTCGCCAATTTTGGCCTTGAAGAAAGATACATCCTTCTGGGCATCTTCAATTCGGCGTTTATCTTTTCTAATGTCGTGCTCGAACGCAGCGACAATCTTGTTGATAGACGCGACGAACTGATCATAAGAACAAACAGTTAGCTCTCAAGATTTGTTATTGAACAACAATTTGTATACGAACTTACCTTGGTGCCTCGGAGCGACATATCAGTATACAGGTCGCCGTGGGTTAGGACATCAACGGGCGGCAGTCTATCACCCGAGCAGCGAACCTGCGAGAAGAGAGTCGCTGAAGCTTCAGCGTCATTACAGATCGGGGCTGATCCTTCTTGTCGAAATGACGCTGGTGTTGGCTCGGCGGGAATTGGATCGGCGGGTTTTTGTCTTTTTCTTTTTTGTTTTTCGTTGGCCTTTTCCTTGTCAGGCTCGGCAGCAGCGCGCTTCTTCTTGACATCTTTGTGCTGGGCAAGCGCCGAGCTAGAGGGCCTGGTGGCGGGGACGATAGCGGAAACTGTTTCCCTATTTTCTGCCTCAGTTGCAGGAGGCTCGGGAAGAAGCTGTTTCTCCACCTCGGTGACAGCCTGAACTGGCTCGGCATTATGTTCCATCACGACAGTTGCCTCGTCGGCCCGGATGGCTGCCTCTCTTTCTTCCTTCTCCTTCAGCGCCTGTTTGTCGCGAATCGTTAGTCTTTTTCCCATATTTCTTCTTGGACTGGGCGATGACGATTCGGACTCCGAGCTGTCGGACACTTCGACACCGGCAAAAATAGCTCGGGCTTTTTCGACTATTCTTAGAGAAAAATGTCTTTCCCAATGGCACTTCCTAGCGGCAAGTATATTCCAAAGCGTAAGCGTGTCTTCTGGGAAGCGTGGAAGAATCTGCCGACCTGCAAAAACACAGAAAAAAAACGGTGGTCAGCTCGCTACAAAGCAAAACTTAGTAAATCTCCTGAAGGGTCTACGGCTCGCCCACCAATATCTCCCCACTCCGACTTGACGTAATGGATGCTTTCGGCTTCTACCGTAGCATCATTAATGGGAACAAAGAAGAAATAGTGTCCCAGTCGCCATCCTTGCTTCGGAAGCCTTCGATTATTTTTCTTTGCTTCTTATTGGAGATATAGTAGGCTCGGGAATTCTTAATCTTTCAAAACTCGAGGAACTGCCGAAGATGGGAGATGCGAACAGTCGCATCGCACTCTTAGCTCCGAACCAGAATCCCAACTAAGTGACGCATCCCACGAGGCGTAACTTGGCTCGGCGCTAACCCATGTTTGTATAGGAAACAGATGATCAGGCTGGGAATCGAAAACCAGAGTAAACAACCGTAAAAGAAACTCTCATAGAGAGTGAAATACCCAGGCGGTGGAGATTCAGCTCGGTCTGTTGAGGCCGGAACAATCAGATCTACATCCTCTGAGATGTTAAAACGATGCCTCAGTGCCTCCAAAGACTCAGCAGTGCATAAAGACGAACCAGGTGGGTCGGGTCGTCTCTTGGGAGCCTTTTTCTTAGGCTTTCGCCTCGTCGACGTGCTAACCTGGTGGCTCGCAAACAATCTCTCCAAACGCATTTTTTCTGCCTCGTCGATAACGTATTCTGTCGGCTCGGCTTTGAAATCTGCAAGAGCTCTCTGAATCAGAACTGCCTCGGTGTCCGCCTCGGCATCAATAGCCTCGTCAACCAAAGACGGGACAACAATCTGCAGTCCACCCTGTGGAGAACTAGGTTCAGCTGGCTCGGAAACCTCCGGGGATAAAACCATCTTGCGACCCAGCAGTGAAGCAGAATTCGCCGAACCCACAGAATCTTCCAGCTCGGCGTTGTGGGACATTGGGGATTTTGGCTCGGAATCAAACTGATACTTAAAAAAAAATGGAGAGATCTTGGCTCGGAGACGCACTTGATACGAAGAATTTCTGCTCGGAGGCAGAGAAGATTAAAGCAGCAACGCGATCCAGATGACGATGGATCGGAAAATTCAAGCACCCGCCGCAGGAGTTTGAAGATGGGTCGGAAAACTCAAGAAGTCGCCGGAAGGATTTGAATACGGATCGGAAAGTTTATAGGATCGCCGAGCCGTGTTTGAAGATGGGTCGGAAAACTCAAAGAGTTGGCGGCGGAAGTAAAGAGATATATAAAAACCTAGCCAACAACTTAAAATAAAAAGAGAGAAAAGAGGAGAGAGAAGAGAGCTACCTGTTTTTCGGAAATGAGAAGAAGAGAATTATGAGGAGCGAGACTGAGATCTTAATATAAAGGCGCATGAAAGCACAATGCGTGAAGCCACGCAGCCTCGGGAACATACGAAAGGCGTTTGCAGTTCCCAATAAAGATAATCATGATGAGAGATACTTCGAACCAACATCATCACCGAGCCAAAGATGAATCAAACTTATTGGGATGGTTCGGCGGCATATGAGAAAAGGATGGCCCGTCGGAATGGCAGTCTAAGCAATACAGCATGACGACGAGCCAAACAGCTCGGTCATATGAGCGATAAGTTGGCTCGGCAGCATGAAAAAGGTGCCGATTCGGCAAAATGAAAACAAATATATCACAGGCCAAAGTGGTTCGGCAATGCAATTGAAGATGAATCAGCAGCACGTCAAGGGGTTGGCTCGGCGATAAGATACTCAGTGTTGGCTCGGAAATAAAACACCTCGGTAACACTATCAGTTTGGCTCGGCATGTGTCAATGTCCGGATGACAACTTCACCACAAAGTTGGCTCGGTAGCCCAGAGAAAGTTGATCTCGATCTTGACATCTCACCTCGTCACTATTATTAATAATACTACCAAGCTGGGGGGCTAACTGTTGGGGTCAGTTTTCACCCCATCGAGATCAACTGCTGAAAATACTAAGTATGGAGGAGAAGCCTAGGCGACGAGCCAAACTTGGCTCGGCAGCAGGGAGAAATGGTGACGAGCCAATACCCCTGTTGGCTCGGCAGCAGGAGGAAGGAGTGACGAGCCAACATCTTGGCTAGGCAGTGGAAGAAGCAGGAGACGAGCCAACATCTTGGCTAGGGAGTGGAAGAAGCAGGAGACGAGCCAACATCTTGGCTAGGAGAAAGGAGTGACGAGCCAACACTCCTGTTGGCTCGGCAGCAGGGAGAGAGTGACCAGCCAACACCCCTGTTGGCTCGGCAGCAGGAAGGAGTGACGAGCCAACATCTTGGCTAGGCAGTGGAAGAAGCAGGAGACGAGCCAACATCTTGGCTAGGCAGTGGAAGCAGGAGACGAGCCAACGTCTTGGCTAGGAGAAATGAGTGACGAGCCAACACCCCTGTTGGCTCGGCAGCAGGAAGGAGTGACGAACCAACGTCTTGGCTAGGCGGCAAGGAGAAAGGAGTGACGAGCCAACATCTTGGCTAGGCAGCAAGGAGAAAGGAGTGACGAGCCAAACCTGGCTCGGCAACATGTTGGCAAACCAACAAACGGTGACGAGCCAACATGTTGGCAAACCAACGAACGGTGACGAGCCAACATGTTGGCAGACCAACTTCCTGGCTCGGCATCAAGGGAAGTCAGGCGACGAGCCAACTACCTGGCTCGGAATTGGGATAAGCAGGCGAGACAAACGACGGGCCAGCTCACCGATGACACAACGAAGCAACGAGCCCAATATTTTATTGGGTCGAGGCAACGAGCCATGAGAGATTGGTGGGCCAATATGACGAGCCTAAGAAAGAAGCCCACATCCGAGCCAGAGAGGAAGTTTTCCAAATATCTTTAGGAAACAGGCCTAGCCGACTTATTTGTGTATAAATAGACGATGTGCCTCTCTGAAAAGAGGATCCAAAAATTGACCTAGCTAAACGCTTATTACCTTACAGACAGCTTTCGAAACAGTTTGAATAAAATCTCCATCTTTGGATCTCAGTTTCTTGGTTTCTTTACATAGAAGTTTGTCGAATCCCTAAATCTCTTTACAAGTTTTGGTTGTGCGAGTTTCGACTCCCACAACCATCATTGAATAACACCCTAAGTGTTTTTGAGGGGTGAAATTCGGTAAAAAAGAATATTTTTGTGCTTGAAGTGTAAATTTTCTTAAGATGTGAAGAGGAAATTTGTGATGTTTGTTTTTGAAATTTGGGAAATCTTGTCCACGCGGAATGTGGAGCTAACGTGCACTAGGGACACGTGTTGGCTTTCTAAAGAAGAATATTCGGTCATTGTAATGGAGTTGAAATTTGTTTTTATTCGGCGTCAAAGCTAACGACCACTATAGGTCTGGGTGGGTATTTGGTTAATTGGTTCGATTTGGTTCGGGTTATTCGGGCCTCTCCCAGATAACAGTTACGTATAATACGCTAATAAGGGCATGTCTTAGAGATGGTGACAAGGCAGCATCAGCCAAACTCATCAATGAAATGAGGAGTTGCGGGTTTGCTGGAGATGCTTCAACCTTTGGCTTGGTCACTAATATGTTATATGATGAAAGATTGGACAAAAGTTTTCTCGATATGCTTTCTTAAACAGTTTAATCATTCTCAAGAGAATAGTCGAGCAACCTTTTTCCCTTGAAAGCAGCCTCTGTGAGGTAAATCAACTTTTATGGTACTTTTATATTGATTGCTATGTGTATATTTGGTTACTGTTGTGTCTAAGCGTCATGATTGATACTGTTTGTTGTTATTTCCTTGTAGGTTGCAAACAAGAGTTGATCCAAACACCCTTCACAAAAATTTATGATTTTGAAAGACGTCGCTTGTTCGAGGGAGAGTTTCTCTTCTCAGCATTCATCTGCTTCCTAGAAGCTATCCTCTTATGTGGCATTGTAATGTCAACATGAGCTTATATGTCAGAAAGTTTTTAATATTGTCAGTTAACTAGTGGAAAAATATAGATTTATTGGTGAATTTCTTGTAAACTGCAAAAGTTCTTAACTTGTATTGATTCTGCTTTGCGAATGGTTACAATTGTTTTGGTGGTCTTTTAGGAGATGAAAATAATTTTGGATTTCTGAGAAAATATCTGTTACTTATCACGGATCTTGTTTTTTGTTTCATTTAATAGCAAAATGTCTCAATTGATCACTGGATAAATGAGTCCACTGATTTGATCAGATTTTCGATAAAACACAAGTAACTGGGGTTTTGATTTGATTCCAATGGCTGAATTTCGAATGTATGAGTATTTTTCGGTAACAAAACATTAATTGCAGTTTTGGTGATTCAATATTTTCTTATGTTCTTGATTGAATGCTCTCTGGTTTCAGGTTCTTCTCTGCTTAAAGAATCAATGGGTAAACCCTTCAAAGGAATTGCCAATGGATAACTGTTGGGGTCAGTTTTCATCTCGTCGAGATCAACTGCTGATAAGACTAATTATGGAGAAGCAAGCAATGACGAGCCAATGTTTGGCTAGGCGACGAGCCGACATCTTAGCTCGGCAGCATAAAGAAACAATGACGAGCCAACGTCTTGGCTAGGCAATGGAAGAAGCAGGAGACGAGCCAACATCTTGGCTAGGCAGCAAGGAGAAAGGAGACGAGCCAACATCTTGGCTCGGCAGCGTGAAGAAACGATGACGAGCCAACGTCTTGGCTAGGCAGTGGAAGAAGCAGGAGACGAGCCAATATCTTGGCTAGGCAGCAAGGAGAAAGGAGACGAGCCAACATCTTGGCTAGGCAGCAAGGAGAAAAGAGTGACGAGCCAACATCTTGGCTCGGCAGCGTGAAGAAACAATGACGAGCCAACGTTTTGGCTAGGCAATGGAAGAAGAAGGAGACGAGCCAACATCTTGGCTAGGCAACAAGGAGAAAGGAGACGAGCCAACATCTTGGCTAGGCAGCAAGGAGAAACAAGTGACGGGCCAACATGTTGGCAAACCAACGAACGGTGACGAGCCAACATGTTGGCAAACCGACAAACGGTGACGAGCCAACATATTGGGAAACCAACTTCCTGGCTCGGCATCAAGGGAAGTCAGGCAACGAGCCAACTACCTGGCTCGGAATTGGGAGAAGCAGGCGAGACAAACGACCAGCCAGCTCACCGATGACCCGGCGAAGCAACGAGCCATAAGAGATTGGTAGGCCGAGATGACAAGCCTAAGAAAGAAGCCCACATCCGAGCCAGAGAAAGGAAGTTTTCCAAATACCTTTAAGAAACAGGCCTAGCCGACGAATTCTGGTATAAATAAGACGTGTACCCCTTTGAAAAAGGGATCCGAGAATTAACCTAGCAAAACACTTATTACTTTACAAACAGCTTTCAAAACAGCTTGAATAAAATCTCCATATTTGGATCTCTGTTCTTGGTTTCTTTACATAGAAGTTTGTCGAATCCCTAAATTACTTCACAAGTTTTGGATGTGCGAGTTCCGACTCCCACATTATGCAGGTCAGTTTCTTCTTCTGTCTAAATCTTTTTTAGTCGCCGTCTCCTCTTCCTTTTCTCTTATTTCGCTTTCTCTTATTTTGCGACTCAGGGACTCTCGCTAGAGAGCCACATATCACGGACTGATTCCTCCCGAATCGGTACGTGCGGCCTTAGCACCTTTCCGCCCCTCGTGGTTGCTAAGTCAGCCTTACTCAAACTCGGACCTTAGTACTTAGAGAGAGAGAAACTTTCGTATCCTAGAGAGAGAAACTTTCGTATCTTAGAGAGAGAAGCTTTAGAGGAATGTTTATATTGTATTTTGCTTGATGATTACAAATGAGGATCTCACCCCCTTATATACACTTTCACATCCCAAACGGACGGTGGAGATTAAACCGATCTAACGGTGGAGATTAACTCTCACCAACTTTCACCACCAACTTCACCAACTCTCCCCACCAACTTCACCAACCCATTTCCACCAACCCATTTCCACCAACTCTAGATTTATGGGCTGATTTCGTTTGGGCCTCAAATGGGCCGTGACATCCTCCCCCACCTAATTCGGTGACGCCCTCGTCGCCGTATATGCCTTGAGGTCTTCCCGGAATTGCCACAAGTCTTGTTCCGGTTCCCACGTTGCCTCTGCCTCTGGCTGTCCCTTCCACTTGATGAGGAAGTGATTTTGACGTGGAACGCCTCGTTTCCGCACTTCTTTGGACGCCAGCACCTCTTCGATCTCTTTATCGTAAGACTTGGTCATGATAGGTGGTGCCCGGGTTGAAACACCTCGGTCTTGATCCTCTGCTTCGCCATGATATGGCTTAAGCATGCTCACATGGAAGACCGGATGAATCTTAAGAGTATCCGGTAAGTCCAATCGGTAAGACACCTTTCCCACCTTAGCCACAATTTCGAACGGTCCCTCGTATCTCCGAATTAAGCCTTTGTGTAGACTCCGAAATGCTTTGAATTGTTGGGGAAGGAGCTTCACAAAGACTAAGTCACCCACCGAGTATTCGGAAGGCCATCTCTTCGCATCCGCCCACTTCTTCATTTGCTTCCGGGACTTCTCCAAACACACCCGGGCAAAGTCGGCGTGTTCCTCCCATTGCTTGGCCATTATGAACGCCCCTGGGTTTCTCCCCTCTGTTGCGGATGCGGCCAATGTGTGTGGGGTCAAAGGTTGTTGCCCGGTTGCAAGTTCGAATGGACTCCGCCCCGTTGACTCGCTTCGTTGCAAGTTATAAGAGAACTGGACAATGTCCATCAACTTAGCCCAATCTCTTTGGTTTGCACCTACGAAGTATCGGAGGTAACACTCAAGCAAGGCATTCACCCTTTCCGTCTGCCCATCTGTTTGCGGGTGAAAGCTTGTTGAGAAACTCAGGTCCGTCCCAAGCATCTTAAACAACTCCGTCCACAACCGCCCAGTGAAGCGAGGATCCCGATCACTCACGATATTCCGAGGTAATACCCAAAGCTTCACCACGTTCTTGAAGAACGCCCGCGCTGCCTCCTTTGCGGTACAGTCCCGATCGCAAGCCACAAACGTCCCATACTTAGAGAATCGATCCACAATCACCATGATGGATCCAAACCCTTCTGACTTTGGTAGCGCGCTGATAAAATCTAGCGAGACCGAGTCCCATGGTCGCTCGGGTATTGGTAATGGCTCCAATAAACCCGCAGACTGCTTGTTCTCCGTCTTATCTTGTTGGCACACAAGACAAGTCTTCACATAAAGCTCTACGGTATCCCGCATCCGTGGCCAAAAATACCCCGCTTCAACTAGGGCCAACGTCCTCTTCTGTCCTGGATGGCCTGCCCACCGAGTATCGTGACATTCTCTTATGATGTCTCGGCGGAAACTCTCCCACTTCGGAACATAGAGTCTTCGACCCTTTGAATAAAGCAGGCCATTGTCGATCCAAAATCGATGTGCCTTACCCTCTTCTGCTAACTTCATCAACTCCTTAGCAACAGGGTCGCGCTCGAGCCCTTCTCGAATCCGAGCCAAAATGTTCCCCTCGACTTGGCTTATGGCTGCTAGCTCCGCCTTCTGGCTTAGCGCATCGGCTACAACATTCGCCTTCCCTGGCTTATACTCCAAGGTATAGTCAAACTCAGCTAGGAAGTCTTGCCATCGCGCTTGCTTCGGGGACAACTTCTTCTGGGTTTGGAAGTAGCTTGTCGCCACGTTATCTGTCTTGATCGTAAAGTGTGATTCTAGAAGATAGTGTCTCCATACCCGCAAGCAATGGACCAGGACTGTCATTTCTTTCTCTTGCACCGTGTACCGCCTCTCGGTATCATTGAGCTTGCGGCTCTCGAACGCGATCGGATGCCCCTCTTGCATCAAGACTCCCCCGATAGCAAAGTCGGATGCATCAGTGTGTATCTCGAATGGCAAACTGAAATTTGGTAAGACAAGGACAGGTTCTTGAGTCACCGCGATTTTCAGCTTCTCAAAGGCCTCCCGGCAATGCTCGTACCAATCCCATGGCTTCCCTTTCTTAAGAAGGTCCGTTAGCGATGCCGCCTTCTTTGAATATCCCTTGATGAACCGTCGATAATAGTTCACCAATCCAAGGAAAGAGCGTAACTCTGTTACCTTAGTCGGAGCCTCCCACTCCATAATCGCCTTCACCTTGCGTCATCCATCTTGAGCTTCCCGTGCCCAATGATGTGGCCCAAGAATTGGACTTCTTCGGTGGCAAATGTGCACTTTTCCTTCTTTACAAACAACTCGTTTTCCCGAAGAACTCGGAAAACTATCTGCAAGTGTTCCACATGTTCTTCCATCGAGTTGCTATAGACGACGATATCGTCTAAGTAAGCCACCACAAACCGATCCAAATATGGCTGAAAGATCTGGTTCATAAGGGTACAAAATGTGGCTGGGGCGTTTGTGAGACCGAATGGCATAACCAGCCATTCAAACGACCCATACCGCGTAATGCACGCTGTCTTTGGCTCATCTCCCTCTGCGATCCGGACTTGATAATATCCCTTTTGCAAGTCCATCTTAGTGTACACATTTGCTCCTCCAAGCCGATCAAATAGATCCGCGATCAAAGGGATAGGATAGCGGTTTTTGATCGTTACCTTATTAAGTACCGGGTAGTCCACACACATTCGCAATGACCCATCATGCTTCTTTTGGAACAAAACCGGTGCGCCATAAGGTGCTTTGGATGGCCTTAGTTTCCCCATGGATAAGAGTTCATCGAGTTGTTTCCGTAACTCCTCAAGCTCAGATGGAGCCATTCGGTAAGGCGTCATTGCTGGCGGTTTGGCTCCCAACTCCAACTCAATCCGATGATCCACCTCTCTCCTTGGTGGTAATTTTTCTGGCAACTTTGCGGGCATCACGTCCTTGTTCTCCTCAAGGACTGTTTCCATAGCCGGTGGAATTAGCTCAGCTCTCCCAAACTCATCTTCCACCTTCATCACGGCCAGAAATGTCGGTTCACCCTTCTTCACCCCTTTAGTGAACTGCATTGCCGAGAGTTGCCTTATCCCCTCGGACTTCTCCTCTATGGTTGGAATCATGCACTGCGATCCTTTTTCGAGGATGCACACTAAAATTAGTGCGGGCAGAGGGATTGCCATGACTTGCCTCATGAAATCCATACCTAACACCACTTTGAAATCGTCCATGGGTATGACCGAGAAGTTTACTGGTCCGCTCCAACTGCCCAGCCGCATCTCAATCCCTCGAGCTACCCCATTGACGGGTTGTGCCTTTGCGTTCACAGTTTTCATCCAACCTTCTTTCTTGGTCCACTTTATCCCAAGTTTCACGGCTTCATCTTCAGCCATGAAATTGTGAGTGGCCCCCGTGTCCACCATTACTCGGGTTGACTTCCCGTTAACCCGGGCCTCTACGTACATGAGCCCCTTGCTCATTGGTTTTGACGATGTACTGGCCTTAAGAGCGTTAAGGAGTTGTAACGACCCCATCTTGCCCGGCCCCGCCTCTTGGGCCTCACCTTCGTGATTCTCCATTATCACGGACAACGACCCCATCTTCGGACAGTCCCTCATTGGGTGCGGCCCCTTGCACACAAAGCACCCACCTTTTGGGACAAACGACTTCTTCTTTGCCTCAAACTCCTCTCGTCCTGATCCCTTCTCATAACGTCTTGAGTTGGATGGACGGCCACTATCTCGTCTTTCTCCCCCATCTTTGGTCATGATCTTCTCCTTTCTCTTGAAGGACTCGGAGGGACCTTGGGTACGAAAGTCAGTCAACGACTCAGCCACCGCAATAGGTTCATCGACGGACTGAACTCCCTTTCGCTGCAGCTCTTGCTTTGCCCAGTTTTGTAGCCCGTCGGTGAAGTAGAAGACGAGATCCTCATCGGACATGTTAGGAATTTGCAGCATAAGAGTGGTAAACTCTTTAACATAGTCGCAAATTGTACCTTTTTGTCGAAGTTCCCTTAACTTCTTGCGGGCTTCATACAAAACATTCTCCGGGTAGAACTGCCGTTTAAATTCCTTCTTGAACTCCTCCCAAGTCTCGATCCGGCAAGTTCCCCGCTCGATGTCTGCATGTTTTCTCCGCCACCACAACATCGCCGTGTCCGTCAAGTATGACGTCGCGGTTTTAATCTTCGCAGTCTCATCCCCAAGATTGAGATTGTCGAAGTATTGCTCCATCTGCCAAAGGAAATTCTCAACTTCCTTAGCATCCCTTACCCCGTTGAACCGCGACGGTCTCGGGAAATCAACCCGACCGCCTACTGCCGCAGCAACGGTTCCTCCATTTGCGCTTGCCCGTTTGCATAGCGCCATATCCTCCTCCACCGCGACAAACCTTGCCTTCATCCCCTCGATGTTGTCTTGCAAGGTCCGGATGGATTCGGTCACTAGTTCCTCCAATCGAACGAACCGAGTGTCTAGATCGGCGCCGTTTCGCTTGACTTCCTCCAGCCCATCGAACACATGATTCTCCAGTTCGGAGATGGTGTGTTCGATTATTTCAAGCTTATCAGTCATTTCACCCACGGCCACTCCCAAAGCATCACGGGAAACACTCTTTTCCCGCTTGCTTCCTGCTTGGCTAGACGTGGTTTCTCTTCCACGTTCGTCATGGGCGTCGGACGTCGCGCTCACATCTTTGCTTCCCTTAGCCATTCTCTCGGATAGACTTCTCTCTACCCCCGGTCGAACTTCGCTCTGATACCACTTGTCACGGACTGATTCCTCCCGAATCGGTACGTGCGGCCTTAGCACTTTTCCGCCCCTCGTGGTTGCTAAGTCAGCCTTACTCAAACTCGGACCTTAGTACTTAGAGAGAGAGAAACTTTCGTATCCTAGAGAGAGAAACTTTCGTATCTTAGAGAGAGAAGCTTTAGAGGAATATTTATATTGTATTTTGCTTGATGATTACAAATGAGGATCTCACCCCCTTATATACACTTTCACATCCCAAACGGACGGTGGAGATTAAACCGATCTAACGGTGGAGATTAACTCTCACCAACTCTCACCACCAACTTCACCAACTCTCCCCACCAACTTCACCAACCCATTTCCACCAACCCATTTCCACCAACTCTAGATTTATGGGCTGATTTCGTTTGGGTCTCAAATGGACCGCGCCAACCATTTCTGAGGATCTTAATTGCCGTACATTTCTCTACAATCTTTGGTTTCTTCTTTTGCAGTGATGTTCCCATGGCGCAATTCATTGCATTCATGATTCCTGTCATGAAGTGAATCAAAATCAATGGTAAGCATCTTTTGATGAGATGGCTTAATTGATCACTGGACAATGTCAATGGTGGCTGACTCAATTAGTGTCAGTAATTTCAATCACCGAGTAACCGAGTTTTGATGCCAAATCTTTGGTTATTTTTTTTGGTTTCTTGCAATGGTATTTGTTTTTTGTGCTGATTCTTGATCCGGGTTCGGTTATGACAAACCGAATTGGTTTATTTTATTTTTTTCAATGTTTATATCTATTCTTGACTCAATTAAACGTGTACTAAAAAAATTTCTTATAATGCGGGACTTTTAGAGAAGCGAGATTTTTAAATTACTATAAAACCAAAAATTATAAAAAGACACTATATCATAATTATCATTATAAAAAAAATACCAAACCGTACCAGAGAACTCAGAGTGAACCAAATGATAAGATGAAATCTTGACCGTCAAATACCAAAATGATCTAACGGCGAATCCATCTTTCTTCCTTGTGAGAGCTGCGCACTCTTCATTTTAGGGTTAATCCAAATTTACACAGCGATTGAGAAGAAACCTAATTGTCGATGATGATGAGATCGACAGCCAAGAGATTTGCTCACCGGAATCTTCTGGTGAAAGGTAATCCTGCGACTGCTTCTCCCTCGTCTTCCATTTGTTGCTGGGTACGAGCTTTCTCTGGTTACAGAGAGAAGGTTAGAGATGGGTTTCTACATGATATTAAGTTAGATGATGCTATTGCTCTGTTCGGTGATATGGTACAGTCTCGTCCTCTCCCTTCAATTGTTGAGTTTAGTAAATTAATGAGTGCCGTTGCTAAGATGAAGAAGTATGAGGTTGTGATATCTCTTGGCGAGCAGATGCAAATGTTGGGAATTTCACATAATCTCTATACTTACAGTATTTTGATCAACTCTTTTTGCCGCCGCTCTCAGCTCTCTCATGCTTTAGCTGTTCTTGGCAACATGATGAAACTTGGCTACGAGCCTAGCATTGTCACGCTTAACTCGCTGCTCAATGGTTTCTGTCACGGGAATAGGATTTCGGATGCAGTATCTCTGGTCGATCAAATGGTGGAATTGGGATATAAACCTAACACAGTGACATTTACAACTCTAATCCATGGACTTTTTCTAAACAACAAAGTCTCAGAAGCGGTGGCTTTAGTTGACCGTATGGTTAGAAAAGGCTGTCAACTAGATTTAGTTACTTATGGTGCAGTGGTGAATGGTATATGTAAGAGAGGTGATACTGATTTGGCTTTAAAACTGCTCAAGAAGATGGAGGAAGGGCAAATAAAGGCTGATGTTGTGATCTACACCACAGTTATTGATAGTCTTTGTAAATACAAAAATGTCGATGATGCACTCGACCTATTCAATGAAATGGAGAACAAAGGAATTAGACCAAATGTTGTTACCTACACCTCCCTCATAAGCTGCCTTTGTAACTACGGAAGATGGATTGATGCCTCTCGACTACTTAGTGATATGATTGAGAGAAAAATCAACCCCAATGTTGTCACTTTCAATGCACTGATCAATGCGTTTGCAAAAGAGGGGAAGCTGTTGGATGCTAAAAACTTGTACGAGGAGATGATTCAAAGGTCTATAGCTCCTAATATCTTCACGTACAATTCACTAATCAATGGGTTTTGCATGCATGATCACCTTCATGAGGCCAAGGAGATGTTTGCTTTGATGGTTAGCAAGGATTGTCTCCCAAACGTAGTGACATACAATACTCTTATAAATGGACTTTGTAAGTGTAAGAGGGTAGAGGATGGCATGAAACTCTTCCGTGAGATGTCTCAAAGAGGATTGGTTGGGAATACAATCACTTACAACACTCTTATCCAAGGCTTTTTTCAATCTGCAGATTGTGGTAATGCCCAACAAATTTTCAAAGAGATGGTTTCTGGTGGTGTGCCTCGTGATATTATGACATACAACATTCTGTTGGATGGTCTTTGCAATAACGGGAAGCTAGAAAAAGCATTGGTGGTATTCCAGGATATGCAAAACAGTGAAATGGAACTCGATATTTTCACATATAGTATTATCATTGAAGGGATGTGTAAGGCTGGGAAGGTTGAAGATGGGTGGGATTTATTTCGTAGCCTCAGTCTCAAAGGAGTGAAGCCTGATGCTATAACCTACACCACAATGATCTCAGGATTATGTAGGAAAGGCTTAATGCAAGAAGCGAATGCCTTGTTTAGAAAAATGAAAGAAGACGGTTCTCTCCCAAACAGCGGTACATATAATACACTGATTAGGGCACGTCTTCGAGATTGTGACAAAGCAGCATTAGCTGAACTCATCAACGAAATGAGGGGTTTCGGATTCTGTGGAGATGCTTCGACAATAAGTTTGGTCTATGATATGTTGAATGATGGGAGATTAGACAAAAGCTTTCTCGACATGCTTTCTCGACATGCTTTCTCGACATGCTTTCTTAAAACAGTTGATCCTCAAGATTAGACAATAAGTTCTCTGTATGTTACTTTTCTAGTGATTACTTCTCAACGCAGTCCTTATGTTCTAATGTTACTTGTATATATTTGGTTGCTGTTGTGTGTCAATCAATATTTAAAATGTAGATTTCTTTTTTAAACCGATGATAAGCCGGTTTAGACACACTGTCTTTGATACACTCCGAATGCATGAGAAGGTTTTTGAAATAACCGGATTTCCCGGAACCGACATTAACCGGTTCTAAATCCAAGACCAACATTGAACCGGTTGTAGGTATACCATTTGTTTGTTGAAGCCTGGTTTAGGTTTTTAAGGATCTTTTTGTAAAAGTGAAGAATCTCTCTAATGGTTTCCCTACTACTTCACATTACATGAACCCTTTACCCAAGTATCCTTCATGGAATTCTAATTACCAAATATGGAGCAAAGGCACTGAATTGCACCGCGAAATCTTTCTTGGAGTTGGCTGGAATTACAGATTAGTTGCCGGAATGTCGTCGTCCTCTTCGGTTATGGAGGGAAATCCTCAGAAAGATGACAAAGAGAAGGGCGTTCAGGAAGCTTCTTGGATAGATTTGTATTTGCCAAAAGAAGTTAGAGGTTATGCTAAGCTTGCTCGATTGGATAAACCTATTGGAACTTGGTTGCTTGCTTGGCCCTGTATGTGGTACGTTTGAATAATGAGTCTGCGGTAATGTAGCTTAGAATCACGACTTTGCATTTTTTGGGGATATGCAAAGGTGTTTTAATTCAAAGGATGGTTAATGTTAAGTCTAGTGGAGTTACGTTATATTTAGTTTTATATAATAAAGTTATGTGTTCTCCTGGCTGCTGTGTTGTGATGTCTTTAGATTAACTTGCAGTTGAAGCAAATGGATAAAAGAAATGTTTCTTCTTCCCTTTATTGTGAGACTACATTTAGTGGGAAAGTTGATGCATTCTTTGTCATTTCTCTAGAATGTCTCTGTTTCTCTTTTACAGTTTTTTAATCAAAGGCTTATAGATCTTCTCGACTGGTCATAGGCAATTGAATAGTATGATCTTGTGCTGAGATCTTTGATAGGATGAGTGAGTGGGTTTGTGGTTGGATAATGCTATATCGTTAGTTTTCTTGGTGGTTCGGAAAGTGATAGTGTATAGGAATCCCACTGGATTCTTACTGGGGAATCTGATTGGTATTCTTTATATAAAGAAAGCATAATCCATTTTCTGTCGTGGATCTGGTTACAGAGATAAGTAAAATTCTGAGTTTTCATCATTCTTCTATAGGTCAATTGCGTTGGCTGCCGATCCTGGAAGCCTTCCAAGTTTTAAAATGATGGGTTTATTTGGTTGCGGAGCAATACTTCTTAGGGGTGCTGGCTGTACTATAAATGATCTGCTTGATCGGGACATAGATACAAAGGTCGGTTGTTTTTATGCTATGAATGAGGCAATTTGTTAACAAAGACAAGTGATGTCAGATTTATAGATCCTTTAGTGTGTTGGTTTACGAAATATGTTAGGTATAACAATGGTCTCTGTAACTATGGTGGAGAAAGTGTTTCTGCTTTTGCATCTGGAAGTGCTCTTGATACTTATGCCAACATTCTATCGAGCATTTCCAGTTACATTTCGAGTGTGGGTAAAATAGTTTATCTGCATGTACTGATGATTTTGTCCAGAAGGACAAAAAGACTTTCAAATATTAGATGCAGTGAAGGTCGGATGTTTTTGGATTGAAATATGTGTGTAGTAGTTAGGGTAGCTACACAACTTTTGTGGAGTTAGATTCATTGTTCCACAAAGAAGGATTATGAGTAATAATAAGAATATTTGGGGCGCAAGATTTTAATTGATCGTGTTGTTTTAAGATTATGTTGTCTGAGAAATTGCTTTTTTTTTTCCTATCCAGGTTGCTCGTACAAGATTAAGACCTATCGCCAGTGGTCTTTTGACACCATTTCAAGGGATTCAATTTCTTGGGCTACAGTTGCTTTTAGGCTTAGGGATTCTTGTCCAACTTAACAACTACAGGTCGGTTTGGAACTTTTTCCGTCGCATATACGCAGATGTTTGTTTAAATTCACATACACATATGTAGTTGGCCCAAATTCTGAAGACATAATGTCATGCCTTCCCTTAAAGTTTTGTGATTAACCTCTTTTTCGACTTGAGCTCATTTCAGTCTGTATATTCTGCAGCATTGCTTTAGGGGCTTCATCTTTGTTCCTCGTCTTCTCCTACCCTCTTATGAAGAGATTTACATTTTGGGTAATATAAATCCATTCTGGCTTCTCAAAGTTAAGACAGTATATTTTCTTCTCGCTCTTTTTTTGATAGATTCTATTATGTTTTGTTGCAGCCTCAAGCATTTTTAGGTTTGGCCATAAACTGGGGAGCATTGTTAGGATGGGCTGCCGTTAAAGGAAGCTTAGAACCAACGGTTGTACTCCCTCTTTATATCTCAGGAGTCTGCTGGACCCTTGTTTATGATACTATTTATGCACATCAGGTATAGTCACTTCATTCTTAGTGTAATTTTGAGATATTATGGAGGTTTTTGCGTGAAATTATTGTGTTTGTTCATGGCTTAGTGTGAAAGAATTGATCATTGTGTCTCCAGGACAAAGAAGATGATTTGAAGGTTGGTGTTAAGTCAACGGCTCTTAGATTCGCTGATGATACAAAGCTTTGGCTTACTGGATTTGGTACAGCATCCATGGGATTTCTTGCACTGGCTGGACTCGGTGCAGATATCGGTACTCAATGAATGAACTTTACAAGGGTTCTTTTGTGATTCCTATGTCCATTTACAGTCTTTTTTTTTTCTGTGATCTCAGGATGGCAATACTACGCATCATTGGTCGCTGCATCAGGACAGTTAGGATGGCAGATAGGAACAGCTGACTTATCATCTCGAGCTGACTGTAGTAGAAAGTATGTAACAGTTCGAGCTTTTTTTCTTTCCGTCTTAAGCCAAAATGTGATTTGCGTTTGAAATTTCATACTTTCTGGGTTTTGGTGTTTGCACAGGTTTGTGTCGAACAAGTGGTTTGGTGCTATTATATTCAGTGGAGTTGTACTTGGAAGAAGTTTTCAATAGAGATATCTCTCTTCGTTCATGAATGAAGGTGAAGCTGATCTTTGATTATGTAGCATACGGAATCTATATATGAAGAATTGAAGTAAAGAGTTTCGAGACTCTCTGATTAAAACCAGAGGCTACAAAGTCCTTCATGATAGAAAAGGTCAAGGTGTCATGAAAGAAGCTACTTTAACATAAGCTGAAACTGACGCTTATCATTAGTTTCTGGTTCTGTTAAATAGGAACTGTTGCTGTTTGGGATCTTCTCTTTTTTTTCTTCTGGCCTGCGATATCTAGTGGTGCCAAAGATCTTGTGAAGAAAATGTTCCCAACGAGAGGCTTTCAGCTGCTGAAAAGCTAAGAGCCCTTCATAACATGCTTTGATGAATATAATTAATGAATACCGTGTTTAAATCCAGTATGCAGATTGCAGATCATCCGTGGAATAGAGTAGACAGAGTGGCATCAGAAACCGCTTGACATTGCCGTGTTATCCAGGATGAAACAATTCCGTGAGATGAAACAAACTAAACAAAAACTGGCCTGAAACCATCTTTACCATTGCTATTATATTTGTGTTTACACTGTTCTAAATCCAATCTTCGTTTTTCGTTTACATTTCAGGTTATCGCAGAGAACCTATCTCATCGGTCGGAAATCGATGTTCAAATCTCTAGACACTGATAACAATGGAATAGTCACCTTAGAGGTATTGGGAAGCGGTCTCCCCAAACTTGGTTCTAAGATCTCTGAGGCTGAAATAAAATCAGTCAACTGAAGTCGTAAGTCTCTCTATCACACCCCGCTATTTTGATGTCGAATCTGTGTTTCCCCTCTCAAAAACCAAAACTGAGAAAAAAACATATATTGTTTTCGTTTAAGAGTCTCTCAGACTTAACAGGTTTAAAGGTCACAATCTCATTTTGGTCGGTTTAACAATCCTCAAAACCAAAATACCATATAGTATGCTTCTCTGTTTTCGCTTATGATATGTAAATCCAAGAACTCTGTGTTTTTGTCTCCAATGTATTCATGAAACAACAAAGAACAGAATTGCTAGTTTAAGCGATGCGGGTAACGACAGCATGTATAGCATCAGCGAGTCGAGGAACTGTCTTCGAACTTAGACCTCCAATGCTTATCCTCCTGCAATACACAATTATCATTTTGAATCGACATAAATCTGCTTTATTTCTAGCTAATAACCCTCTTAGTTAGTACTTAAAACATTTGAAGAGAAGTGATATAATTTCCCTCACCCATCATATGTCATGTAAATGTGATACTCTTTGGCCATCAAGCGAACTTGCTTCTCATTCAATCCGGTAAAACTAAACATCCCAATATGTTTAAGAATGTGACTCCAATCACCACGAGTGCCTGAAACAAAACTTATGAGTGATTCAAATGTGAGAAGATAAACAAAATAATTAAGAGAACAAAAGACATTAAACTAAACCTCTAGCTTGTATAGCTTCATATAACTTTTGGCGCATGCTAATTATGCGGTCAGCCATTCCTTTCAGCTCAATGGTCCAGTCATTGTACATATCACTGCCCAAGATGTACACACATAAACTTTGAGCATCATCATAATTCATATAAAACCAATACATATAACCTAGTGGTTTGTGCTAGTGCATGTTGTTGCGTCGCCGTGTTCAACGTATAATATGCATGTTATTAACACAAAAAAATCCATAGAAAAATTATTGAAACTAAACCCTGAAAGTTTTGAGGAAATTTAAATGAATCATGTTGTTTAATACTAACGGATAAACCCATACGTTTTTGTATGAATCCATGTTAGTTTTTTAGTTCAAGTAACAATCGTGATACTTTTATGACAAAGTGCATTTATGACTTACCTGATATGCGTTATCAAAGAAGGGTAATAAGGTTTTAGATCTCACTATTTGTCGAATCTGCTCCGATTGTTCGAATGTTGGGTCAACTCCTGTGGGGTTATGCGCACAAGCTTGTAATACTACTATAGCTCCAGACGGTGCAGTGCCAAGATCCTCGAGCGGTCCTGTCTTGAAATAAACTCTTTATTGAAAATTATGATTGGTGATAGTTTATTGTGAATGGGTTTCTAAAAACCCATTCACAATATGATTTTTACAGGCGGGGAAGTGTTGACCGGAGATGCCTGGGCAGGCGGTTCTTGGGCCTGGTTGTCAGAAGTTTTGAAATTAAAGTTAACCAAACGAAGATAAAATGTAACAATGAGGAAGGCGATAGACAACCTTTGAAGTCGAATCCTCAGGTTTTCGGATCATAGTAACGATAATACTCTACAAGCAAACCCGCCGAACAATTGAATATATTTGGATGGAAATTTAATTTACACGAAAATAACAGATGAGAACATTTAAAAAAATAACAGAAAATGCAATTAGATTAAAATGATCGTAAGAGTAATTATAAATTGTGAGTAAATTATTTATTAGTTCCTTGAATTAACGTTTCAATTATTAGAGAACAAATGTGATTGTTATACAATTTTTGTCCTGGTTTTTCCGTTTTAATCATAGTTAATTCATTTAATCATATTAACAAATTGCTTATTTGTATATTCCATAAATATATATTATAATATTTTGTTATTATAACACTTTTTAAAAGAGATTTGTTATTTGTTAATATTATTCTTATGTTAGAAATTATATTATATGATCATCGACATATTAGCTATGATGCAGTTTTAATATAGCTTTATTCGAATTTTTCCAAAAATTTAGTTGCCGATAGTATTTTTTATTATGAATATCTATAAAATCTTTATTTTATGTTTGAATAATTTAATTCTTTTTGTTATTGATTGATTCTTTCAGTTTTAATTAGTGAGAATTAACTGGAATGACAATAAATGTAATTAAAAGATTTTTATACCTTATTTAGAATTTGAGATGCAATATCATAATTTTTTTTGCTGGCAACGATTATGGAGTCGACACGTAAACAATCAATTCACAAATAATGTTAAAGGGATATATATATTAATTAATTCATTTTGCCATATATATGCGCTGAAGAGACTAGAATAAGCTTTATATGTATTGAAAAGATAGATAGACAGAGAGAGAAAGAGGAGAACATACTAGGGCTGGGCAAAAAATCTAGAACCGAAAAACTGAATCGAACCCGACCAGAATTATCCGAACCAAACCGATTCTCTAAAATATCTGAATGGGTCCTCAACATCTAGTACCGAAAAACCCTAACCGAACCGAGAAGAGAACGGGTACCAAAGTACGCGAAACATAAATTAACCTAAATATATTTAGATTTATGGTCGAGTATGTTTATGTAGTTTATGTAGTTTTTATAGTTTTTTCTTTATTTTTTCGATCAATTCGAGTATTGTGGATATATTCGGGTAAAAATAACCAATTTAGGTATATTTTGGAATTTTTATAATTTTTTTGTTATTTTTCGGGTATTTTCTGATAATTCTAGTAAAAAATAATTAAATCGAACCAAATCCGAAAAAATTAGGGTAATTATGAGTATTTAGGGTAATTTTTAGTATTTTGGATAATTTTTGAGTATTTTGGGTAAAAAATCCGAAAATACCCGAACCCGAACTCGAACACATTTCAGGTATTAGCGGGTTTCAAACCTATACCCGAACCCGATCCGAACCCGACCCGAAATTTTTTAATACCCGAATGGGTCTTATATCCCTAAACCCGAAAATCCGAAAACCCGAATTACCCGATCCGAATCCGAACGGGTACCCGAATGCCCAGGCCTAGAACATACCATCGAGATTTATCGTGGAGAACAAAAGAAAAGATAAAAGATGCATTGAGTCATTATAGACGGTACTGGATGGTCATGTAAATGATGCAGAACCGTATTGTCGGTCAACTGGCATAAAGAGATAAATAAATTAGGTGAAAAGCACTCGAGTGCTTCGTACCAGATCCAACCCAGAAGTCTAGACCCGATCTAGCTAAGAACATGAAATCCGATATCCAAGTCGGGGTAGGTAAAAGTCTATAAATACTATTTTATTTCCATCATAAAACGAATTCGATGTTTTGGCTAAAAACACTTGTATTGAGCCCACTTCTCTCTAGACTAACCCCATTATTTGAGTTTTAAGTCTCCGAACTACTTTTCTCCTATAATCCGAACTAAGTGGAATCCGAATTCAACACAAATGTCATAATCATTTGAAGGATTGCTAGAAAAATACCAAAAAATGTCACACATTGGAAAATATACCTAATAATAAGTTTCTTGATGGAAGTTCAAAGAGGTTTCATTTTGACACATGTGAGTCTTTTTGAGTATCAATGGATGGACTGTTAAAGCATAAAACACTTGTATTGAACCCATTTCTCTCGAGATTAAGACCCATTCTCTTGAGTTTTAGTATCATTCTGGTTTTTAGGGCTATTTTCTCCGGATCTCTTTCTAGATTAGTCTTCATTTTCGGTTGTTTCTCGACCGGATCTACTCCAAACACTCTGTTTTCCACTCTTTGTCTCACCACAAATTTATTGACTCTCGACATCCAGACACTCCGTGGACCATTCCTCGTTCGGCCCAGAGTCACCATCTTCCTCTCTTTCTAGTTTTCCGACTATATTTTCATTGCTCTCCACGACTCCCCGTGGTCTCTTTTCTTCTCTTTCTTTTGTTCTTTTTTGACTTGAGCATTGGAGAGCCTTCAGAAAACACCCTCCCCCAGTCATGTTTTCCGAGGCCTTCATGTAGTTATTGTTTGCGCATGAACGGATCTCCCAGTGGTTGTTTAAGAGGATTAAAAATCTCTGAAACAATATATATAAATGACTTTGATTATTTATTTATTTTTTGTTCAGAAATTTTTATCTACTAGATTGCGGATTTATATATATACTAGATTAGGACCCGCGTAATATGCGGGGTTTTAATTGTAACTTATTTATAAATGATAAAAATCAAAGTAAAACACCCATTGTCGGTAATCAATTAAATTTAGTAAAGCTAAACTTTATGAAAATGTAAGAAATATATGATAAATCTTGTTGATGTAAATATTTATATTTTGATTGGTTATTCGCACACTTATTTTGGATGTTGATCAGTAACTTTGTTTCAAACTGGATTTCAACTCCACGTATTTCATCTCGCAATACAATTCATCTACTTCTTCCATCATATTAAAACCATATTTTTACTCCATTCATTCCTTGTCAATCAATAATACCCAAAATTTTCATATCAAAACAATATATGCATAATGCATTCTATCAAATTTATGTCAATATATGTCATTAATATTAAACAAATAGTAAAAAAATTAACAAAACATATTAGTAAAGAAATAAAAAAGTATTATAAAAAATATATGGAAATTATATCCAAATAAAATTCTTGACACATGTCGTAATCTCATGAATATCAATTTATTCATGTGTCACACTAATACTTTTAGAAATTGAAAATAATTTGTCTTATTTTCCTTTTTTAGTCTTTTGATTTACTGTTTTCTTTTAATTTTTTTAATAATATGTCTTACTTTTTTTTTACTATTATTTTCTTTTACTTACACTACAATTAGAAATAATTTGTCTTATTTTCCTTTTTTGTCTTTTTTGTTTACTATTTCCTTCTTTTTTTTAATAATATGTCTTATTTTCTTTTTTAGACTATTATTTTCTTTTAATTACACTACAATTTGATTTAAGAAATAAATAATGTAGAAAAGGAATATTTATATCTTTTATATTAATATACTAGGTGGGGCTCCACGCATTGCGCGGGAAAATAAATACATTAGTATGTTAATAAAATTAAAACATAAATTTTTGATTATCTATTCATTTTTCAAAAATACATATTTAAATGAAACAAATCGAACACGACATTTTCGTGTATCGAATAATACGAAGAAAGATTTGAGAATCATAAAAATCAACTTAACCGATCTTATCTCGTATAATGATATATAACATATAATTTCTTCCATATTTACATGTAGTTGCAAATAATATGGATCTAATTGACTTAAAAAAGAGATTGAAAATATAGATATATCACTTTTTCATAAACACCATATTTTAGAATAAAAATACTAAAATATAACTACAAAATAAAATATAAATGGATAATTTATAAATAGAACTAACAAAAATTTCAATTCCATAAAATAACTAAAAACTCAAAATCTTAGAGACTTTAAGATATTTTCTTATAAATCACATTCATTTTTTTCCATTCAAAACCACTCGTTTAAATAATACAATCCTATATATATTAATTAAGGAGACATTCATAAAAAAATCATAGCTGTCGTTCAAAGAGAATTTTAGGGGACATGTCATTTAATTTAACCAATCAGAACATTTTAATTAACACTATATGCCATGGTGGAAATCTCTACATATTCTCATTAATTTTATAACATAAGCCCATTAATACATGTTTTACAAATTTAAACCCAACTAAATGTAATATTTTAGACTTACCATATCATCTATTTTTAAAATTTTCTGATATATTAACAAATTTTTTATTCTTATATTTATAACAATATTATATATTGTGTATATATGTATTTAGATTAATATACTATACAAATATTTTTATTATGATGTAGTCTATTATACATATTTAATCACACTTGCAAATATTTATACAATTCATTATTGGAAAATATATATTTCTTCGTTTTTTATGTCCCACAAATTCATATAAATCTAAACTTTATCTGATTTATCGTATGCTCTATAATTTACACGAATAATGAAGATCAATTTTACACTTGAAAGATATTGAAATACATTTGCATATGTTTTGATCAATTTTACACATAAAATATTAAAATAATGACATTAACAGATTCTTGATCAAAAATATTCAACTTTATTACATTTATGCACAATACATATCATTTTGTACATTTATAAATGTTAGAATTTATATGCTTTGTCATACACGTTTAAATATTAAAAATTTATATATATTAAAATCGATTAGTCAACCTATTTAATAATTTAAGTACGAATCGTGTTAAATTTTGTATGGACGGATTTAAATAATCGTTAGGACATTTATAAAAAAAATCTAAAGTGTATTATTTTAAAATGTATATCTTTTGTTGTAAACAAATTTCAAAATTAAATTAATATTTTATGTTCGCATCGACGAATGTCATGTGTTGTCCCAAAATGATTTACACCAACTTATAGAGTTCAAAAATATTTTATTAAGAATTTATTAAAAATAATCATTCACACCAAAATGATTCCTAGGAAAATGATGCCACTTATACCATTTTGAATTTATTATTCAATTTTTAATTTTTAGATCTAATTTTTAAAATTTGTATTCTAATTTTATTAGTAATTGTTATTTTGTATATAAGATTTAAAAAAAAAATATTTTGAAGATAACCAATTTCATTATTTTTGATATTTTAAGTTTTTTTTTCTTATCATTGTTATCCTTTTTTCCAGTGCCCACATTTATTATCTTTACTCAACGCAAATATTTGTATTTATTTATATTTTTATTAATATTTTTTTGAAGAGAACATTATAAAATTATTCATTAACATTGTAACATCAATTTTTTTTTTTTTAAAATAAGGGGTACTAAACCCTAACATGGAAGTCTAAACCCTTATAAATGCACGTAAACATTGGAAATAATTCATAGTTCCTAAATCCTAAATTCTAGCAGCAAATCTTAAATCCAAATACAAACACGTATATATTGATTTTTTATAGTAATCATATGCCATCAAATTCTTTAATCAGGGATGTTAAACCCTAACATGAACGTGTAAATCCTAACCATGAACACAATCATTGAAAATTATACATAAACTCATTTGATGGTTTACAAAAAATGCATAGGCTAGGATTCAATTCCTCGATTCATCGTGATCCTCTATCAGCAATAAAATCTCCACATTATATCATTTCATAGAACAATTCGATCGATGAGTTTTAATTTGATTTTTTTGTTCTTGTTTCTATATAAAGTATTTGAAACACATGAGCTTACTGTTCGGATTTAGATAATAAGAATTTATATATATATATATATATATATATATATATATATATGTTTTGTCTTTTCTTTCGGTGGAGCGTCTGGTGTTTCCCTCTTTAACGCTAATTGTTCGGATCAGATTTTGGGTCCTCCTTATGGAGTCGTAGATTTCTTGCATACAATCTTAGAGTGTCCTATGGGAATAGTCAGAGAGCTCCTGGTACGTAGGACTTCCGTCCTATTGGGGATGAGAGGTGCGTCCGCCTAAGTTGCTGTCTCTGGTGAGATATTCACGATGATTCTCTGGAGATGCGTTGGACCATACATAAGTAATATCGTCAAGAAGATCTTCGGAATGAGAAAGAGTTTCCCTCTTAAAAATTCTCTGGCGCCCAAGCCAGACTACCACTGGAGAGTAAATTGATTCGAGAGGTGAGTGTGTTAATGAAATACATTAGTATGTTAATGAAATTAAAACATAAAATTTTTGATTATCTATTCATTTATTAAAAATACACATTTAAATAAAATAAATCGAACACGACATTATCGTGTATCGAATACTACGAAAAAAATTTAGAATCATAAAAATCAACTTAACTGGACACCTTATCTTGTATAATGATATATAACATATAACTTTTTCATATTTATACGTAGTTGCAAATAATATGGATCTAATTGACTAACAAAAGAGATTGGAAATATAGATATATAACTTTTGCGTAAACACCATAACACCATATTTTAGAATAAAAATACTAAAATATAACTAACAAAATCAAAATAGAAATGGATAATTTATAAACAGAACTAGCAAAAATCTCAATTCCATAAAATAACTAAAAACTCAAAATTCTAGAGATTTAAATATTTTCATATAAACCACATTCAGTTTCTTCATTCAAAACCACTCGTTTAAAAAAATAAAATTGTACCATTTTAAAATGTTAAATTTGGTATGGATGGATTTAAAGAATCGTTGGGACGTTTATTAAAAAATTTATAAAGTGTATTATTTAAAAATGTATATCTTTTGTTGTAAAAAAATTCACAATTAAATGAATATTTTATGTTCGCATCGATGAATGTTATGTGTTGTCCCAAAATGATTCACACCAACTTATAGAGTTCAAAAAAAAATTATTATCAATTTACTAAAAATAACCATACACACCAAAATGATTCTTAGGAAAATGATGCCACTTATACCATTTTAAATTTATTATTCGTTTTTTTAATTTTTAGATCTAATTTAACAAATCAGCACTCTAATTGTATAAGTAATTATTATTTTTGTATATAAGATAAAAAAAATTATTTTGAAGATAACCAATTTCATTATTTTGATATTTTAAATTTATTTCTTTTATCATTGTTATCCTTTTTTCAGTGCACATATTTATTATCTTTAATCACCGCAAATATTTGTATTTATTTATATTTTTTATTAATATATTTTTTAAGAGAACATTAGAAAATTATTCATTAATATTATACCATCAATTTGTTTTTCAAAAATTAAGAGGTGCCAAACCCTAATTCGGGAGTTTAAATCATTACAAATGCACGTAAACATTGAAAATAATACATAGATCCTAAATCCTAAATTCTAGCATCAAATCTTAAATCCAAATACAAACACGTATAAATTGATTGTTTTCAGTAATCGTATGCCATCAAAATCTTTGATTAGAGATGTTAAACCCTACCATGAACGTCTAAACTCTAACCATGCACACAATCATTGAAAATTATACATAAACTCATTTGATGGTTTACAGAAAATGCATAGGCTAGATGTAAAGGATTCAAGTCCTCGATTCATCGTGACCCACTATTAATAATAAAATCTCTACATTATATCATTTCATAGAACAATTTGATCGATGAGTTTTAATTTGATTTTTTTTGTTCTTGTTTCTACATAAAGTATTTGAAACACATGAGCTTATTGTTCGAATTTAAACAATAAGAAATTTTTTTCGTTTTAAATAATATGTTTTGTCTTTTCTTTCGAGGAATAATTCATAGTTCCATTTGTTTGGGTTTTAGTGTTTATTTTATCAGAACTATGAATTATTCCTCAAAACAGACATAATCCGAACAAACCTCTTCATCGAATAAAAGACTCAAAAACAGAAGAAGCCTTGTTAAACACGGAAAAAAAGTATAGGTTCATGTAACAAATTCCTTTCAAACATAAATTGTAAAAATATTATAAGGAGATATCTTGTTGAAGAGGTAAAACCTAAAAGAAAAAATAGGATTAGATAACAAACTCCTTTCAACGAAAAACGAAAATATATAGAGATAATATTATTAGAAAATTACCTTATAGAAAAGGTCAAATTCTGGAAAAAAGAAAAAGAAATAGGAATCATTACAATAACAAGAAGAAGAAAATGAATAGATCAAAGAACTAACACAAAAACACAAATACTAAAAATGTATGTCATCATAGATTCAAGATACGTAAACAAATTAATATTAATTTAAAATTTTAAAATAAATATTAGAACAAAAGGACGAATATAAACATACCAAATTTAATAATAATAAATAAGATTTTATAATAAACAATTTTTTGTTAAAAATAAATAACTGATTATTGTTAGAAATAACGAAAACGTTACAACCTATAAAACGAATACAACGATAATAATTAAGACAGTAAAAAGACGAATATAAGATAAAAAGAACATAAGATGTATAATAGAGAACAAAACACATAAATTTAAGAATAAATAAGAACAAATTATACCTCAGAGAGGAGTTTAAAACCTATAAAAAGAATAAAACGATAATCATGAGTAAAAAATAAATAACGATTTCACGATATAATAAAAAACATGAACAATATAATAGATAACAAAACACATATACATAAACAACAAATATAAGAACGAATTATACCTCTAAGAAGAGGTTATAACCTATAAAACGAATAGAACGATAATTAGTAGAAAAATAAAAAGAAATAAATGAATAAACAACAAAACTAACAACATGCGCAGTATATATTCTATAAACACAAAAACGAACAAAATAATACCTCGAAGACGGCGACATAACCTACCAAAAATTAGAACAAATAAAACCATATCATTAGGGCAAAAAGAAAAAGGTATTACAGAACAAACAACATGTGTAGTCTCTATCATATTTATAACAAACGATAAAAATAATACCTAGGGTTTTAAAACAACCGACACAAACAAACTAACCTATAAAACGAATAGAACGATAATTAGTAGAAAAATAAAAAGAAATAAATGAATAAACAACAAAACTAATAACATGCGCAGTATATATTCTATAAACACAAAAACGAACAAAATAATACCTCGAGACAGCGACATAACCTACCAAAAAATAGAACAAATAAAACAATATCATTAGGGCAAAAAGAAAAATATATTACAGAACAAATAATATGTGTAGTCTCTATCGTATTTATAACAAACGATAAAAATAATACCTAGGGCTTTAAAACAACCGACACAAACAAACGGGCAAATAAAATAAACACTAAAACCCAAAACGGGTAAAATAGATGGGCCACAATAAAAATATACCCAAACCCATAGCAATTATATACGTTTGAAATAAGGATATTTTAGTCATAAAATTTTGATGGCAAGGGATTATAATTAAATGATTTCATTAATGACATAAAGGTAAAAACAGGTCTGAGAGTGATTCTGAAACCGCCACATAGGATTTCGCACTTGCTAAATAATAGTATGATTGGCACGTGTCACAATCTCAATTAAAATTAACACATGTCACGATATGGTGAGTTATAATTTTTCCTACGTGTCACGCTCACGTTGAGTTACAATTTTGTCTAGATTAACGTGGGTAAAAAAATTAGAAATTATTGATAGAAATATTTAATTTTAGTTAGTAACTTGTTGAATTGTCAAAATATTTTGAAATACTATTTAAACGCAGATCTTAAATAATCAGAATTTATATTCTAATTATCCTATCATAATTCATATCATGCAGATCCAAAAATATGTATAAACGGAATTCAAATCATATTCTTAATAACAACTAAAAAATCATATTCTTACCTGTTATGAATATTTATTAGTTATATGATAAAATAGTAAAAATAATTCAAGTATTGTAGAATTAAATCAGAAAATAGTAAATTTCATATTAATAAACTCATAAAAACCTATAAAAGATATTTATAAATAATGTTATCAAACATCACATAAGTACATGATTGATAATTGTATACCATTGATGTTATCATTTTTTTTCTCATAGAGATCTATACTCGCCAAACATTATTGACTCTTGAATCTTAATACTAAATATAGTATTATTATTTTAATTTATAAAAAATTTCATCTATACAATTTCTTTTCTTTTTTTAACATTAGAAAGTATCATTGTTGTCATAGGTTGGAGATTTTCACGTTCTTTGTGATATTCTACAATTCTATTGATAAAATAAGTATGCTTCTAGGTTTTTTTTTAACATGTTTGTGCATATCTTAAATTTTTAAATTGAAATTTTCATATCCTTTCTAATTTTTTTATTTTTCAATTTATATATATTCTCTTTTGTTTTATCATTTATTTTTCTTAATTAAAATTTTTATTCTCTCTTATATCTTCTCTATTTTCCTTCTTAGTTTTTGTTTCCTAATCAGTTTGGACTATTTAGTTAGTTACTTAATAATTATTTTGTTAGTTTTTCACTTTTAATTTTTGTTTTTTAGTTAATTTTAAGTGTTAACACATGTCATCATCTGATTAATATTAGACACATGTCGAGATATGGTGAGTTATAATTTTGTCTATGTGTCACGCTCACGTCGAGCGCATCATCTGCTTTGTATAAATTTTTGTTTAAAATTAGCGACCAATATTGACAAAAAAAACATTTAGCAACCAATAATATTTATTAAAATATTTATTTTCTATATTAGTGATGGTAATAATATACATCCTATGAAAAACATTCATAACAAATTTTTTATCCTTAAAATTTTCAAATATATAATTTGAAAAAATTATACCAGTGTAAATCTTGAAAATAAAATGAATGTCAATGGTTAATATATTTTTGTGTGTTTTTAATGTTTGTTAAGTTATTGGATTTTTAATGTGCAAATTTAATAATTTTTAGTTTATTTTCTTTCTAATATATATAGTCAAATAATTGCAGTACCTTTAACTTAGTATTAACAACATAAAAAATTTCATTTTCCACTTATATATTTTCATTCGTTAATAGTATATATCGTTTATATTTATAAACAAATTTTTTTTTTTTATGGTCTAGATAGATCTCAAATCAATTGAATTTTTACCTTTCATTCAATGTTGATATATCCTTGTGAATGGCGTATTAAGTTTCATCTTTATATTATTTTTCTCTACATATTGCATCTCAGAAGTACTTGCAGAGTACATTCAACTTGAATATATAAACATCTTATTCCAAGTAAGATTCACTTGCATCCAATAGTATATACATAACCATGTATGCAAACACAAACTTTTATGTTTTCATAAATGACATAACATCTTAAAATCTATTGCATACGTAGAATATTTTTGAAATTATACCACTTTATTTTATCGGTGTAAAGCTAAGATGATAACAATATCCTTTGAAACTCATATACGCATAAAGTCTAGATTTTGCTTTTTTGTCGAATAACCGAATGGATAACACAAATTATAGAACATCCAAATTAAATGAATTTAGATTAGAAACAAGTATATTTAACTTTTATATAGTATAAATTATTTTAAAAAAATTAGGTCCAAATGGATGAAGACCTCTAGTGATGGAGAAATAGAACACACATCCAAAACTGAACATGTCTACTGCATATGTTTCAGGTTCCTTGAGAAGCACTTCTTTTGCTCGCCAACCCATGTTACTAGAACCTGCAATTATCACATAAAAGTGTCATTTCATAATCGGTCACAATGTCGCTCTGCAACAAAAAAAGGATCTTACCACTGGCATGGGAAGCCTTTGATGGCTCATTCTTGAGATTTTTGCTGTCTCCCATATCGGATATCTTAGCAGTTAAAGGCATCCCACTAGCTATCAGAATGTTTTGTGGCTTTATGTCTCGATGAACTACATGATGTCTATGTAAATGGGTAATCCCTGAAAGTATATCTCTGCATGACAAGCACAAAGAGTCTAAAGAAAGGTTTTAATCAAGAATGTATAATAGCGCATAGGACTGTCAAAATTGTCTAACCTCATTAATGTTACCAAGAGAGATGATGGATTGTTGCCGCCAGTCCACAATTGGTTTTCTCCCACTACTTCGTTTAAGGATTTATCCAGAGGTGTGAGAGGGAAAGGTTTGTTGAGGCGCTTTGATTCTTCTTTGCCCTTGTAGAATCAGCTCATCCAAATTGCATATGCACCGCTCCAAACAAATGTAAAGATTTGTGTCGTCCATCTCCTTACCATAACATCGAATGATGTTTTCGTGTTTGTCACATGCAATGTGGCTCATATACTCTTCGTGCTCTGCATTTCCAGTGAAAGGATTGTTGGATGGAATGCACTTCACAGCCGCTTCACGACCTTGATAAGAACATAGACGGATCACGGAGCCTTTGCTCCCCTGTCCAATTATGTCATCCGTCTCTGAAAAAGACAACTGACCAATCCTTGTTGTTCCATCATTTCTATTTCCAGAAACTTGGAACAATTGCTGTCGCAGTGCGTCTACTTTGTCTTGCAGTTTTAAGTTTTCACGTGCAAGATCCTCTGATCTGTTTAATTCCTATGAAATCAAAAGAATATAGATTTTCCCAGCCCTAAAATCTATATTGATAACTGTAGTTCTAAAGAATCTACCCAAAACAAAAAAAGAAAAAATCTACCAATAAACTGGTTTAGCCACTCGTCTTTGGTAAATAACTGGATTTCTTGGAACCGTTACCAACCGGTTATAAACCAAGACCGACATTGAACCGGTTCTGGATACATAATTCATGTTTGTTGAAGTTTGGGTGAGAAAAACGGCCGATTTATGCCCCTACTGTTGTACACGATCCCGTTACGACAAGTACTCGTGACATGTGCGAATACATACTCATACCTCATTTTGATTCAAATTTTCTACCTAAAAAATTGTATTTGTGTTGTTGTATACTTTGACTAATACCACAACCACTAAAAGTAATTTTTAAGGGTTTAGAATTTAAATTTTTGGGTTTGGGTTAACTAATTTATGTTTAGGGTTTAGTTTTAGGAGGTAGGGTTTAGGTTTTAGGGTGTAGAGTTTTGTTTTGAAAATTTAAAATTTAATTTTAGTTTTGTGGTATTTTTGGAAAACATAAACTTTTGGTGGTATATTTGGAATATAAAAAAAATGGAGGTATTTTTGGAAACAAAATTTTAAATTATGGTATTTTTCAGAATTGCTCTTATTTGTACAACTTTGCTATATCTTTTACTGTAGACACATCAAAATCAAAATTTCTATATTAAAACAATTAAACCAGTAAAATAACAATCCGCAGAAATCAAACAGTAAAAAACAATAAAAACTCTGAAATGTTCGTATTAAATCGCATGATATTATTTTTGTAAACTCTGAACTACCGGTTTGGGCTTTTGAACCGCGTTAATTTTTATAAAATCTGTTGATAAAAAAAAAACAATAAAAACACTAATAATTTTACATAGAAACTTGAAAAATAAAAAAATAAAAATCTCTAAGACATCAAAAATAATAAAACGGAGGGAGTACAAAAACATTTTTCTTTAGTGTTTACCCATTTTTCTTGTTGTTTTTTGTGTGTTCAAAGTTTCAGATGATTTTAGGACTTAACGGATGCAAAATCAAAACGGAAATCGGTTTCAGGTCGATCAGATTACCCATGACCGATCCATGGATCGATCAGCAGCTCGATCAAAAGTAGGCAGAAAAAATGTTTACTGATTGACTCTGATCGACCCAGTGGGTCGGATTATGGGTCGATCAAATCGACTATCCGGTTCAATGTTTCCTGGTTTGCTTTCTGATTCCGGTTTACTTCATTCAATTTCCGGTTTAGTTTAAAATTATATATAAAAAAAAAGAATTTGATCTGATTTTTCAAAATTAGCTGGGGCCCACGCGAATTTCTTCCCCTTCTCTCTCCTTAGTCACGACTCCTTCTTCCTCTTATTTTCTTCTTCTTTCACATTCTTCTTAAGAAAACAAGTTTAATATCTTTCAACTTGATTTTTACTCAAATCTTCACCGAATTTAGTGGTTTTTGTTGCTAAGTGATAGTAATCCTTCATTATTTTCGATTTTCGCACACTCTTATTCGATCCCAACAGATAAGAACTTCGATCTATCTTTTCTCATGCAATTTCTCTCTTTGAAGCAAAAATTTCACATCCTTGATTTTTAGGCTTCAATAGGATTCGAATTTGCTTGCTATTGGCTGGGTTATGATGTGTGTTGCTTCATCTAGAGGATTTCGTTGCTAATTTGCATTTTCTTGCAACTTTTTGAAACGAAAATTGCAAAAATTTTAGGAGAATTTGTTGTTTGATGGTGTATTTACGCCCAAATGAGCTTGTTACTGCTACTTAGTTGTTCTCTTTTGATGTCTCGTTCTCATTCTTGATTTATCAATGAAATTCATCAAAAGTTTACCACTTTTTAACACTTCCATGAGCAAAAACGGTTTGTCAAACTTGATGGTCTATTGTTCAAAATTGCAACGTGAGTATGCTCCAGTTTTGATGAGTGATGATTGGGTGATGTGTGATAGGCTTGGTTCGTTCTTTTAAACATGTTTGGTGGTTATGATCAAGTATGTTTTTGATAAAATCTTGCTAAACTTGTTCTTTCTTTGATATCTTGAAGGACACAACCATGCCTCCAAGGAAACAACCCAAAAGGGCTACCTCTAAGAGCCAAGCTCCTCCGAAAACCACGGCATCCACTTCAAAGACCCAACGAAAGGAACCGAGTCCACCTATGTATGGGAACCAAAAGAAAAAGAATGCCTAGCGGATTTTGTTAAAGTGGAAGTCGTGTCAACAAGATTTGTGGATCGAGATTTGTTGGAGAAAGCCGGTTTACTCCAAGATGTTGAAATGCTACAATGGATGAGATCACTTACCCCGAGCTCACTAAGCAATTTTTGGCCTCCTTGAGTGTGGTGTCCCCTAAGCCAACACGGAATGGGAGGACCGCCGCGATCCAATTCAATATCGGGCAACGAACGCAAGTCCTCCACATGGATCAAGTATGTGAAGCGTATAGGTTTGAGAAGACAAAGTTGAGCAAGTTCCCATCATTTAAGGATGCGACAAAATTTTGGAAGCTCATTGGGGATGATAAGGACTTCAAGAGTAGCACGGCCAAGTATACTCTAATTAGACACCCGGTGTTGAGGTATATTTCCAAGCTTTTGGGAAATACGTTCTTTGCAAGGCATGAAGCGGGTGCGGTAAAGAAGGACGAGCTCAAAATGCTCTTCACCGGAGTCAAGCATTTGGAGCTCGAGTATCTCGGTGTACCCTTGGTAGATTCCTTCCCGGACACGGTTAACCTCGGGAGCTTCTTCATTACCACACTTCTCGCTCACAAAGGATGGGCAAAGACGACAAGCTTGCCTTTCCTCTATGTCGGAGGCCTCCTTACTCCACTTTTTCGCATGGCCGGGGTTCGACTTGAGGACCACGAAGCTAATCCTTCCCGAAACTACTTGTCCGCGCAACATCTTAGGGACACGCGGATGCTTTTCTCCTCCCAAGGCGGAGCTTCATTCGTCTATCGTTTCCGCACTCCTCACGATGGGAACCGTGAGCTCACATTGCCAAACATCGAGGCAACCGCGATCAACGCCAAGGACGACATCCGCTTTGTCACCGAAGATGAAGGCCCTCAACAATCCAACCACTCCCATGATGAAGAAGGAAGCGTTGATGCATCCTATGCGGTTGACTTTGATGCTATCCCGGACATTCAACCGCCCGTGTTTGGCTTCGAACCGGCCACACCTAATGAGAAGAAGCTAATGGGATTTTGCAAGGAACAATACAAGCAAACCAAGTTGCTCTTCGAGTTGTTCAAGAAGATGGTCAAGAAGGTGAAGAAGCTCCAACCCGAGGGCTATGTCTCCTCAAGTGACAATCGAAGAGCACACACCAATAACCAAGAGGAAGAGGTCCAAAGCCGTTTTCACCAAGAAGTAGAACCGGCTAGAGCTTCACATGCGGGGTTTTCCACCGCTACACCAATGGAGCTTGATCCTCCAAGGAACTCTGTCCAAGCTCTCCGCCAATATTCGAGGCGTGGCCCATCACGGAATGGACAACCATCTTCTCTCTATTCCGACACACAGCCGTTCCAAGGTACCATTGTTTTTTTTAGAAAAATATTCTTTCTAGTAATATTTTGTTGTTGTTATTGGTGTATGTATGTATTGGTATTTTCATTATTTTTGAATTTTAATTATTGTATATTGTTATGATTTGTTCCATAAACTTGTATGTGTATTTTATGTGTTTCAAACATGTTATTTCATCTCTCAGCTAACTATAGCTGGGTAATATTTGTTTTGGTCGATAGTTTATAGATGCATATGCACAAGTGTTTCTGTTTCTTGTGCTATGTTTTTTGTAAAATATTACTAACATTTCGTTGTATTTTTGTTTTTCTTTGTAGGTGTTTGTTTTGGGCCTTTTGGCTAATGACATGATGTCGTGACAACTCGTTTGTTATATATCTTACAAGGTTTTTTTGTTGGACAGATTGTGTTAGCCATTTTGTTATGAACAATTTTGAACATCATCTTAATTTTTATTTAACACTTTTTCTGCTTTATTAAGAGTAAAGAGGAAGAAGAACGTTTGATGAACACATAAACATGAAAGAAAAAAACAAGAATCAATGCCAATCGACATCTTAAATAAATCAAGGCACACACTAAACCCCTCCAGTAAGGGATTTAACCAAAAGGTTTTGCAACAAATAGCTGATAATATCATTACCCGAAGCCATCGGTGATATTAGACTTGTTCGTCTGCAGCTTCCAAAACCGCCATATATCCAAGCCAATTTGGAAAATCTCGAGCTATGTACGTCTCCTGCCTCTCAATGGAGGAGAGGATTCCACCGGAGATCTCTCCAACTGGAGAATCTCAAACCCTTCAACAAGCCCAATCTACTTCTCGATCGGAGACAGACGAACCCTCACCGGAGCTCACCAGTCAACCTCAACCTGAACCACAGATTTCATCTGAAAAAGCATCGTGGAAGAAAGTGGTCCCCGGTTCTCACACGACATGAATACAAGTACTCGGAAATCGACGGAAGCTCTGTTGTGGAGATTCCAGATGATGTTATAGAAGACTCGGTTCCTCTCTGGGAAGATTTTGTAATCGGAAAGTTTCTCTCACCAGCACCTCATGTGGCCAAAGTTCACGTCATTGTGAACAAGATCTGGCCCCTTGGAGAAAAATCTATTAAAGTCGATGCATTCGTCGTGAATTCTACTACCATTAAGTTCAGAATAAAGGATGGATCTACAGGAGCACGCGTTTTGCATAGAGAAATGTGGAACATAGCTGATTTTCCAATGATTGTCTCTAAGTGGTCACCCATCATTGAAGAGCAACAACCAAACATGGAATCTATTCCTATGTGGGTCATTATCACAAATGTCCCACACAAGCTATTCTCGAAGAAAGGATTGGGATTCCTGGCAAGTGCAGTTGGTAAAGCAAAGCGTCTCCATCCGGACACGGAGCTGTGTAAGATTTTTGAGGAAGCTAAGGTCTTTGTCGAGGCTGACCTGACAAAGGAGTTACCAAAATCTTTTCGGTTCCTCTCAGACAAAGGTGTTGATGCTCTTGTTGAATTCAAGTACCTTTGGATGCCACCACGGTGTACCTATCAAACGTATGTGTGATGCAAGCTGGGAAACAAATTACTTTGTTATCAAGATCGGATCATGCCGAAGTTATGCCATCACCAACAAGCTCCAATTCTCCGCAAAGGGTTAACGTGGCTTCACAACCTGTGGAGAAGGATAAAGTGAAAGAACAACATCAGAGTATCTTGGAGAAAGAAGTGGTGGCAACAACAGAGTGCCCCACGATGGAGGAAGTACGTGAAAGTGAGGAAAAAACAAGTGAAGAATGGCAAACTGTCTCACCAACAAAGGTCAGACACCTCGACGATGTGGGAGGTGGAAACCACTTGGTTATTGGTATATCGCCTTCTCGTTTCTCTGTTTTTGAGGAAGCAGAGGAGGAATCTACTGAAATAGTGCTTCCTCCGGTGACAGCAATAGAAGAAGGCGAAATAAAGGTGGACGAAAGGAATATTGCGGAAAGTTCAAAGAAAGTAGAGGAACAGAGTACGCGACCAAGATCAGCTAGAGCAACAAAAGGAGTGAACAAAAACCTATCAGAGGCTTATCTTCTACCTGCAAAAGAAACAAAAGAAACCAACTCCTCTGCGGTGGGCAAGAGGAGACCACGAAAACCTTAATATGTCAGGGTTCTCATCGAATGTGCTTTGATTTTGCTTTTTTTTTACGGAAAACTTATGATTTTTGTCTGCACAAGCTCTTGAGTTAGTGGACTTTCGTTCTTGTTGATTGCAGAAAGTTAAGATGAAATGAACGGTAAGGTACAATTACAAAAGTCTTGTTTTTAGCTTGATTTGGCTTGTTCAAGTACAAAAATCTCAATTCGTTTTCTATTCTGGTTTTGCAGATAAAATTTAGATTTTTAATTGAGAATGATGACATGAAGTTGGTAACAAAGGAGGAGAAAAACATGTATGCTCTTATAGAAGAAATGTATGGGGTGAAGGAAGTTAATATGGACAAACAATTAGTGAGGACAAATCGAGGTACTAGCTGAGCGATATCAGCATTCACTTGAAATATGTATGTGAACATTCAACCGTGTCTTTCATGCGTCTTATAGTTTAGAGAGATTTTGGTCATGTCCTTATGTTTTCTTAATGATTTTGTTTTTCTTTTGTGGACTGTTTTTGACTGTTGAAGTAATGTTACAAACAATTTCGTTTAATTAACTTTTTTTCCTTTTTCGATTTGGGTTTTCACTTTTAGGGAGAAAAAAAAATTATGTTTGGCATTGATAATTAAAAAAATATGTCTTTTGATAAGAACTCTAACTAAAAGATAAGTCTTTGAAGGTTGGTTCTTTCTTTAATTGCTAAATAATGTTTTGATTCTTTAAAAAAAAAAAAGTTATATATTTCATGATAATGGAAAATGTCAAAAATAATAATTTGAAAACAATTTAGGTGTAAATATATTTTAGATCAAAAAATAAAATTAAGAAAATAAAAATATGATTAGATTAAAGCATAGAGATTTTAGTTATTTTCTTATTAAACCACCAAACAAACAAAAGATAACAAGCAAAAACAAAAACGAACACCATTAAGATGGAACAGATGAGTAAACGACTCAATTACATGACCATATAATATATTTTGGTTTTTCGGAAGCTGTTAACGGGAAAAAAAAAAGAGTCTCAATACGAATTTATATTATGTTTGATATATGTTTTATGTATTGATCATCATCAATAGCACAGACAACTTTTATTTAAATTTTAACATACCAATAGTACACACACATTATTCTTAAATTTATATTAAAAAGAAAAGAAAATGATGAGAATGAAGCATGATCACAATTCACAAACGCTGCTTGTCAGGTTTAGCGGGCGTATGTTACGGAGCGGATATGCTCCTTCCCCATTGAAGAGACGACATTGACAAAAACTTTATTACCGATCTTGAGTCCAATCCTTATCTGTTTATTTTTACAAAAAAGAAAAGAAACCACAGATTGTTTTCAGTTCCAAAGATGAAAACAAGTCATTTTGTTGTGTGTATGAATGAAAGGACAAGAAAAGAACCATTTTCCTCAGGAAACGATCAAGGGGAAGCTTGATATCGTCCCTAGTGACTCCACGATCAGACACAAGTATAACCTGTAATGAGAAGCAAGTAAAAATCAAAGAAAAGATGGATTGATCGGGAAAGTGATGAGTATGGACAAGACATACAGTGTCATCCTCCTCAGATGCGATACCAGTACACCGGTAATCAGCAAAGCTCACATGTGGAACCTAGCAAAAGAAAGAAACAATCTGGATCAAATCATACAAGACCCTAATGGAATATAAGTTGAATCTAGATAGTTTGCGACTTACCTCACAGTCGTGGTCAGGGTTAAAACCACGCTGCCTCTTGTCACCAGTGAAGATATCAATGTTAAACTAAGATGGAGTTCTAGAAGGGGTTGATATTAAAGTCAATATCATCCACCAAACACTCCACAAATCATTCCATCAATCACTCCACAAATCACTCCACCAATCACTCCACAAATCACTCCACATATCACTCCACCAATCTACATAATTTATATATTCTTTATGTAATCTCTTGTCTATATAAACAATGTAATCCCTCCATTCATTCCAATAAGAAAAACATACTTCTCCTTCATCTCTAAACATTATCTCTCTCTCGGTTACTCTTTCTCTCTCTCGGTTACTCTTTCTCTCTAAAATCTAACATGGTATCAGAGCTTTTACGCTCCTAGATAACCTCATTCTCAATCACTTCCGCTACTCTCTTCATTCTTATCTCCACTTTCTCAAATCTATTCGAAGAAATCTCTCTTTATCCATTGGATAAAAGCTTGTATTAAGCATGGAAGGTTCAAACAACTCTCGGCCTGTGGTTGTTCCGGTGGTTCTCAAGGGAATCAACTACCTACTATGGTCAAGAACAACCAAGACAGCCCTATGTAGCCGTGGACTTTGGACTCACGTTATGACAAGTGAAGTACCAAAGACAACGGTCGAAAAAGATGGCAAGGAAACGGTTGTTGATGGTAACAAAGGCCAATGGTTCCAAGAGGATCAAATGGTGCTCTCAATCATTCAAAACTCGCTTGAAGCCTCTCTCCTTGAAGCCTACTCGTATTGCGAGAATGCCAAAGAACTTTGGGACACTTTACAAAAGGTGTTCGGAAATATCTCCAACCTAAGCCGAGTCTTTGAAATCAAGAAGGCTATCAACGATCTCAACCAAGAAGATATGGAGTTTACTCAACATTTTGGGAAGTTTAGATCCCTTTGGGCCGAGCTAGAGATGCTTAGGCCAAGCTCAACTGATCCGGAGGTGCTACTTGAGAGGCGCGAGCAAGACAAAGTCTTCGGACTACTTATGACTCTCAACCCTACCTACTCGGATCTCATCAAGCATATGTTACGAGCAAACAAACTCCCAAGTCTTGAAGAGGTGTGTGCTCAAATTCAAAAGGAGGAAGGCTCTCAAGGACTCTTTGGTGGAAAGAAGGAGCTTCTCACCGCCAACAAAGGAGTGTACATGCCCGAAGACCGAAGGACATTGGTATGTGATCATTGCAAAAGGAAAGGTCATTCGAAGGATAAGTGTTGGATTCTACATCCACATCTCAAGCCCAATAAATTCAAAGAACAAAGGGCTAACTTGTCTAGAAAATCGATGGTGGAGCAATCACAAGCCGGAACATCCTCGGCCGACGGTGTCATGGCTAACATGACTTCTCAACAATTCGGTGAATTCGTGAGGAAAGCCGACTTGGATGCACTCATCAAAGCCATCCATCAAGGCAACCTAAATGAATCTGGTACCACTTTTTATTCCTATAATCCTAAAGGTTCAATAGTTATTGATTCGGGAGCATCCCATCATATGATTAGCAATGCTAAATTACTTGATAACGTTGAATCGGCCATAGGAAATGTAGTGATTGCTAACGGAACAAAAATTCCAATTAAGGGAATAGGAAATCTTAAATTGTTTGAAAAGAAGTCTAAAGCATTCTACATGCCTACATTTACTTCCAACTTATTATCGGTAAAACGAGCTACTAGCGATTTGAATTGCCTTGCTATCTTTAGTCCTAACGATGTAACATTTCAGGATATTAAGACGCATAAGGTGCTCGGAAAAGGAGGTGTCAAGGATGATTTATATTTGCTTAGAGATGAATCATTCATTCCCTCATTATCTTGCTCGTTTAGTTCAACTTCTTCTTCGGATATTAATAGTGAAATTTGGCATGCTAGACTAGGTCATTCCCACTCGCGTGCATTAGGACTTATGTTCCCTAGTATCTCGTTTAAAAATGATGAATGTGAAGCTTGTATACTTGGTAAACATTGTAAATCGGTGTTTCCTAAGTCTTCAACTATCTATGAAAATTGCTTTGATTTAATCCATTCCGACGTGTGGACTTCACCTTGTACATCACGCGAAAATCATAAGTATTTTGTCACATTTATAGATGAAAAATCGAAGTATACTTGGGTAACATTATTGCCATCTAAGGATAGAGTACTTGAGGCATTTACTAACTTTCAAACTTATATCTCTAACCATTACAATGCTAAGATTAAAATTTTTAGAAGTGACAATGGTGGGGAATATACAAGCAATGCCTTTAAACAAGTCCTAGCAAAGCATGGCATCATCCATCAAACAAGTTGTCCATACACGCCCCAACAAAATGGTGTGGCCGAACGAAAGAATAGACACTTGATGGAAGTCGCGCGATCCATGATGTTTCACAACAATGTCCCAAAGAAGTTTTGGAGTGACGCCTTGGTCTCGGCATGTTACCTCATCAATCAGACACCCACCAAAATTCTTCATGACAACTCCCCATTTGAGGTACTCAACAAAACCAAACCTTCCCTTAATCACTTACGTGTATTTGGTTGTGTGTGTTTTGTATTAGTTCCCGGGGAGCTTCGGAACAAGCTTGATGCCAAGAGCACAAAGGCTATGTTCATTGGATACTCTACCACCCAAAGAGGGTACAAATGTTACGATCCGGACACAAGGAAGGTTCTAGTATCGCGGGACGTCAAGTTTATGGAAAGAAAAGGGTACTACGATCAAAGGGATTGGGAAGACTTGCAAGATCTCTCCCATACCTCCTCGGACCGAGCCACCAACCTTAGAAGAATCCTAGAGACGCTTGGGATCTCAAGTACATTCGGAGCCGGGACACGCCAAATGAATGCAGCCGATACAAACCCTCCTACACAACCGGCCGAGGGCGCTACGTCTAATGAGGGGTCTCCTCCCCTTGGCCATGAGGGGGGCAACCAAACCGAGATACACTCCGATGTTCATGACCAAGGCGAGTCAAGCGAAGCCATGCCCGAATCCCATGATCAACAATCAACCGAACCAAGCCCCATTCGGCAACAACAACCGGTCGCCCATGATCAACAATCAACCGAACCAAGCTCCATTGTGCAACAACAACCGGTCACACTAAGAAGAAGCACAAGAAAGAGGTCCTCGCCATCAACATGGAAGTACTACAATTGCAATGCGGTAGCCCATCCAACCCAAGCCGTGTGCACTCTAGCATACATTCCTCAAGAGCACATTGCATTCCTCGGAAAACTTGACCAAGAATACATTCCAACAAGTTACGAAGAAGCAAAGGAACACAAGGTGTGGAAAGAGGCGATATGAGAAGAGTGCAAAGCTATGGTACAAAATCACACTTGGGATGAAGCCGACTTGCCGGAAGGAAAGAAGACCGTGAGCTCCAAATGGGTATTCACAATCAAATACCTTAGTAGTGGAGATATTGAAAGGCACAAGGCGAGACTTGTGGCAAGAGGATTCACACAAACGTATGGAGAAGACTACAACGACACATTTGCTCCCGTCGCCAAGCTACACACCGTAAGGATTGTCTTGTCACTTGCCACAAACCTAGATTGGGATTTATGGCAAATGGATGTCAAGAATGCTTTCCTTCAAGGAGAACTAGAAGACGAGGTATACATGACTCCTCCACCGGGTCTTGAAGACTCAATTACATCGGGGAAGGTTCTAAGGCCAAGGAAGGCTATCTACGGATTGAAACAATCTCCAAGGGCGTGGTACCACAAGCTTAGCATGACATTAAGAGATAGAGGGTTCAAAAGATTGGAATCGGATCATACACTCTTTACCTCGAAAATACAAGAAGGCTTAGTAGTGATTCTCATCTACGTTGATGACATTATCATCACCGGAAACGACAAGAAGGGCATTCAAAGTATCAAGGATTATCTCAAATCCGTATTTGAGATCAAAGACCTTGGCGAGCTCAAATACTTCTTGGGAATTGAAGTTTGTCGATCCAAGGAGGGCCTCTTCATCTCGCAACAGAAATAGATTCACGATCTCTTGAGTGAGGCCGGAAAGCTTGATGCAAAACCGGCCAAGACACCTCTCGAAGAAAACTACAAGGTAGAACGAGAGGGGGAGATAGAAGATAGTCTATTTGAAGATGTAAGGCAATATCGGAAGATGGTGGGCAAGCTAATCTACTTGACCATCACGAGACCCGACTTGTGCTTTGCCGTGAACCAAGTAAGCCAACATATGCAAGCCCCGAAGATATACCATTGGAACATGGTAGACCGCATTCTAAGATACATCAAAGGAACCGCGGCTTATGGCATTTGGATGGGTCACAATGAAAGCTCGGAGATAGTAGGATATTGTGATGCCGATTGGGCTGGTGATAGAAGAGATAGGCGATCCACAACCGGCTATCGTACTTTCATAGGAGGGAATTTGGTCACTTGGAAGACAAAGAAGCAAAAGGTGGTTGCTTGTTCAAGTGCCGAGGCCGAATATCGAGCTATGAAGAAGCTAACAAACGAGCTCACATGGATTAAGGCGATACTCAAAGATTTGGATATCAACACTCAAGGTCCCATAACCATGCATTGCGACAATCAAGCGGCCATACACATTGCCTCCAATTCGGTGTTCCACGAACGCACCAAACATATTGAAGTGGATTGTCATAAGGTGCGCCAAGCCGTTGAAAAGGGACTCATCTTACCATGTTACACAAGGAGTTCGGATCAACTCGCGGACATTTTCACCAAGGCCGCAAGCTTGAAGGTATGCGAGTTGATACACTCCAAGCTCGGACTCGTAGAGATCAAGTAGCCGTGAGATTCATACTCTCTTTCCTTAAGTGTGTTTTTATCCCAAGTGGTTTTTCACACTAAGGTTTTAATGAGGTGAGTCTTATCGGTTCCAAGCTTATCTCTACGGTTAAGCTTGAGGGGGAGTGTTAAACTAAGATGGAATTCTAGAAGGGGTTGATATTAAAGTCAATATCATCCACCAAACACTCCACAAATCACTCCATCAATCACTCCACAAATCACTCCACCAATCACTCCACAAATCACTCCACATATCACTCCACCAATCTACATAATTTATATATTCTTTATGTAATCTCTTGTCTATATAAACAATGTAATCCCTCCATTCATTCCAATAAGAAAAACATACTTCTCCTTCTTCTCTAAACATTCTCTCTCTCTCGGTTACTCTTTCTCTCTCTCGGTTACTCTTTCTCTCTAAAATCTAACAATCAACGCCGGAAAAAGACATCCTGCCGCTTGATGAAACCATAATTTCACAAACCTAATTAATTAATATCAAAATCAAAAGCTAGATTTGTTAGATTCCACCAAAGTAGAGAGAAAGAGCAGGATACGGAAGAGATAAGATTCTGTCATAACCACCAGAAAACCAATCCTCGATCTAGAATCATGATATCGAGACCGGGATCAATGTTTTACGGGAAAAACAACCGATATAAACAAGAGAAAGAGAGAGATGAGATGAGAAAAATCGAAATCAGACCTTGCAGGGGCGGCCATGGATGACGATGAGATCACCAAGACCCATCTCTCTGACCTTCTTACTGAAGGTCATCTTCTCCATGTTAACGGCCGGCTGATGATTGATGTCGGAAGCTCTGGCGTAACTGCACTCCGTCATGTTTCAAGAGAAAGAGACAAGAGATTGAAAACCTAGACGGAAGAGGAAGGAGTCTCCATTTACCCTAATTTATCTTCTCGCTCATAATTTTTTTGTTTTTTTTTTTTTTTAGAGAAATTGCACTGTATATTAGTTTTTCATCTGAAATTCACTATCTAACAGCATATAAAATAAAATTTAGTAACTAGCAGTTCACCTACCTAAAATCCCGATTTTACCCTTACTGGATTTTTTTGACCTTTTTTACATTTAAAAAAATAAAAAAAATTGAATTTTTTACCCTAATGGGGAAACACCTTTCTGCCGTCGACTACCTCCTCCTTTCTGCATGTCTCCTCTGATCTCCACGGTCTCTTCTTTTTCTTTAACCATGACCGATTTCGCCTCTCTTTTTTTCCATATCTCCGTCTGTTGAGAAACCCATACGATTTTACATATTTCTTCTCCGCTTCACACTTCTATTTTCCTTCGAAGATGAAAGATCCTAAACTGCCTAAGCGGTGGTTTCGTTTTTCTCGCGAACCAGTCAATAACAAGGTCAATGACTACCGTGTCATCAAATACTACAGAGCTATAATGAAATTTCTGGACAAAAATCCAGAGCAGAAGCAAATACTCTTCAACTCTCAGTTTGGTAAATTACTCAAAGATGGGTTCAAGGTTTGTTCCTCGGCTCAGTTTCTGCATTATTTACTTTCTCGTCAATTGCATACTCAAAAGCAGCACGAAATTTGGATTGTTTTTGGTGGAAAACCATTGCGGTTTTCCCTGATTGAGTTTGCTATGGCTACTGGATTGAAGTGTTCGAATCCTCCGGATAAATATTCAGTAGAAGATGGAATTGTTGGAGAAGAGGAAGAGGGAAAAGTTGAAGAAGAGGGGAAAGTTGAAGAAGAGGAAGATAGCTCAAGCAGATCTCCCTATTGGTCAGAATTGGTTGGAGATGAGGATGGGATTACTCCGGATCGAATATGTCAGAAACTCAAATCGAGAAAGTTAGATGCAATGAAGAGACTAAAGCTCTCGTGTTTACTGCTAGTCGACATTCTCTTATTGCCTACAAGTTGTGATGGTAAGCATTGCAATTTTTTGTAGTTAACTATGTTACATTTTTTAGACATTAGTATGATAGTTAACTATATTTATTGTAGTAGTTTTGTTTGAATAAGTAATCATTAAAGTGGCTGTATTCTTTCAGGTAAGATAATTGACTCCCACGTTCGTATGATTAGAGACTTGGATGTTTTTCTACAACACCCATGGGGAAGAGATTGTTTCGCCTTGACAATGAAGAGCATAAAGCTCAGGAAAGAAGCGGGTATGTGTCAACCCTCAATGGCAATTCAAGGTTTCATTCACGGTCTGCAGCTTGTTGTATTGAATTGTATACCTGAGATAATCTCATTTGCAACAATTGAGATTAAAAAAAAAAAAAAGGAAATTGTAGTCCCTGCTGAATCAGAGGATGACTCCGATGATGAAGAATCTGAAAAGCCTCTCACCATCTCTATGAGATTGGTTAAAAAACTAGACACAGAGCGTCTGGTAACTTTCTCTTATTTTGTCATCTTCCATGTAGTCAACTACGTTCAAATAATAATAGTTAACTATTGTTCGAAAATAGTTAACTATTGGACGTATTGGACAACATCTTTTGTTTCAGGTAAATGTGGCATATACTCTACCTACCGAAGGTCTAGAAGGAGCCGACTTATCTTGGTCTGATGAGAAGCAGGATGATAGAGTTTTGTATATGATAGAGCTTCTCGAGAAAAATCATTTGTTCACAGCAGATTCATGGTCTAGCGGAGTTGACGCAACATCTGTGCCTTTAGGAAAAGAGGATAATTCCAAGTCGAACAGGGGAAAAAAGGATAAAGCCAAGGGGCAAATCTCGAGGAAAGGCAAGGGACAAAAATCTGAGAATCCCACTGCTCTTACTATGGCCGAGGTGGAAGATCTTATTGACCACTCATCAGGTATATTTCTCTTGCTTTTGTTTTTTTAGCTACATACTTTTGAACTTATGTACAACGATTTATCATCTTGCAGTTTTTTACTATAACAAGTTGCTGAATAAACTAAAAGAATTTGATGCAAAATGGACTGGTTTACTGCGAGATCAAGATGCGGCTATTAAGAATGAATTAAAGGATATGTCTGATAAGGTAAACGTTCTCTCCGAGCAGATTGCTGTAATTAAGTCACAACAAACAGCGCACATTCATCCTTCAGACACTGTGGATTCGCCAAGGACTGATTCAATTGGCGTGGGAGATGAAGTACTTGCTCATGCCAATGCAGGAAAGGTAACCGCACTTCTAATCATTTACTGTAGTTGGCTTTAGTTAACTATTAAAGACGTATATATTTAACTTGCTGTGGTATAGTGAACTATTTCTCTACGTGTCTTCCTCTTTCTCCCAGGAACATATGACCAAGGATCCCATTGATGCTGGTGTTGAGAAGGTGACGGGAGATCTCCCTGAGAAAGAGAAAGATGTTGCATCGTCTCTCCAAGCCGATAATGCACAATCAGAAGTAAGCTTATGTAACGTAATATAGTTCACTATTTTAGTAACGTAATATAGTTCACTATTTTAGTTCACTATTATACTGAACTATCCATGTGTCACAGCTAACTTTCTCGTCTCTGCCTTCGTCTTTTTACCAGGAATGTATGCCCAAAGCTGCCGTCGATGTTGGTATTATGGATCCTCCAATGAAAGATGTAATGGGTGTAGTAAATGAAGTAATTGCCAATGAAGGAGCACCTAATGATCCCCCTGTGATCGACAAAGATTTCGCACAGCCTCTCCACACAGAGAATGCACAGTCAAAAGTAAGAATATCGATATTCGTTATATATCTGACTTTTATTGTTATATATCTTAAACATTTACCTAACTATCGTTTTGTTCTTCGTAGGAAAAATTCACAGCGCCCACCTTCTCGTTAGGACTTACGCAGGATGGAATCCCTTACCAAACCATCAGTAGAAGAGGCAATCACTGACGCAACCGATCAGCTGATAAAAAACTTGACTAGGAAACAAAGAACAAAACGGAAGCTCCCACCAGTCATGTCAGACACAACCATTCCAGCCGCCAAACAACCGAAGACAATCGTAACTGTCTTTCCTCGCCATAATCCCCTCCCCATAGTAGATGATTCAACTTTTCAGATGCTTCTTAAAGCGATGAAAAACAGTAGGTTAGTGCTTTCAAACTTGTTTTACATATATAGTTGGCTATATTCAATAACAGTTGACTATATACACTCTTACCCGTCTAGTTGACTACTTACAGTCTTATATTCTTACAGTGCTGTCAATAATTGGGAATTTTGTTGCTGCTAACTATATTTTTGCATATATAGTTGACTATCTACACCAATAGTTGACTATATACATTAATAATTGACTATATACATTCTTACACAACTAGTTGACTATATACATTCTTATATTCTTACAGTGCTTTCAAAATTGGGAAGTATGTTACTATGTCAAGACTCTTTTTCATGGAGTTATGGGAGCAGACTAAGTGTTTGCCGGACCAGGTATGATAAAAAAATTTGCCTCCACTTCTGCATTCAGTTTATAGTTGGGAAAATTTAGCATTTTTTTCTGTTATTGTTGGACCACAAGTAATGGATAATCTAATCCTTTTTGTCTGGGAGCGCTTTTTGGAGGAGTATAAGCTATCGACGGCCAGACCTATTGATTTCCTCGACTGTGACTTTGTTTCGGCTGTCTCAAAAATGCACCCAAACTTGGAAAAGAAGAACTACATGATTCCCAGGAAGGTCTCAAAATATGTTGGCAATGTCCGCCAATGGTTCACAGATGTCGAAATTATCTACTGCCCATATATCATACATGGGCATTGGGTCGGACTGTGCATCGACTTATCCGCCCATGATATTACCGTCCTGCAACCAGATCCTACCATCTACGATTTAGAAAAACTTCAGAACCAGCTGCTGCCACTTGCGGAGTCGTTACCGTTTCTCATAACAAAATCGGCTACCAATGCCGAAATGCAGGCAGACTTACCTACCCCGTTCAATATAACCCGCTACACGGGCAGATGGGAAATCAAACGCAAAGGTAAATTTTTATTACACCACTTGCCATTAGCAGGGATAGTTAGATATAAGGGTTGTATAGTTAACTGTATTTACACAACACTCATGATATAGTTCATTATATTGTCTTTTGACACAATAGACACTTACTTTTTCATATAAATGCAGGTTCACGTGGGATCACTACTCTGTTGCTACTTGAGCTGCATGCATCTGGGACACTGAATTTTTCATCTAGCCTCGACCAAGCATGTGTTAAAGAGGCTGGGAAGAACTATGGCATTAAGCTTTTTGAGAAATTTAATTCTCCTCTACCATTACGTATATGTTAGGTTTCTGTAGTAATGATATTTCACAACGTTTGTAGTACTTTCAAGCTCATTTTCAGGTTTATGGTTTGCAAAACCTATTTTGTATTGATGTTTATGACAATTATGGTTGTAAGGTTTTCCTTTTTAGACAATATTGGTAGCTAACTAACTACTTCACATAGTTAACTGCCGAACTGGATCAATATAACGTTCTACATAGTTAACTATTTTGATTACCATATACAAAATGATAGCTAAGTATTCATTCATAACCAGTTAACTATATATTTAACGTTACCATAGTTAATTAAATTCCCCTATACGTTTATCGATTTTAAGTTAACTATGTAACAAAACTACCGCAGAACCAATCTTCTGTACAAAAGTTGGGAAAACAAAAAAAACCACCTTCTCCATAAACAGATGTCTACCAAAAATATTAAAAAGAAGCGGATGTAGTTCACATTCACGCTATCAAAGCGTATACCAAAATCAATAAAAAAATGCAACTCATATTCCAGTACATTACTTGGAATTTATTACTCTATCCATAACGAAAATAGACAGGTGGCATCCTCCTTGCAACCTTCCCAAATGCAACAATTAAGCCAATTAGAGACCCAACGTCGGGTCCCTAATAGGCATCTTACACGATGCCTTGTTGTGTCCTCTGCGAAGGCAGCGTGTGCAAAGCCGTGCTCCTTTCTTGGAGCGACGCTGAAACACATTTCAACAATTAATACAACAAAAATAGTCAGTTAACAATTTAGATTTACCTGAGTATTGAACTACGCTAATGTATCTCACTATCTTTCACTTACCAATACATAAATTAATATAGTTGACTATTAACCATGTAGCTTAACATCAGTATTGTAGTTCGCTAACGTATTTCGTTATAAGTCAGCTATAAAACTATAATTTACTTCAAATAGTTGACTATTGTTTCAACCAAAAATGCTAACTATAATTACCTTGAATTCCCCGGTTGATAAGATCCTTAATTTCTTAAGACGTCCTGGTGGTCGCCGCGTAACCGGCGGTTTCAGTTCAAACCTCTCATCTACGTTCGTCGTTTCATCCGCTGTTGGTACAGGATGAATTGTCCCCTCGTACGCAGCACGCCAAACACTAGTGGAATACACATTCCCTACTAGCTTCTCAGTAGACACATCTATGTCAGAGGCTACTGCCAATGCGTGACTGCAGGCAATCAGCAGCAACTGAAACTCGCGGCAGCTGCACATTCTTCTTTCTAGGTCCACTATGAAAACTTCTCCCTTTTTAGTTTGGACCTGAAACTCCTCTGCATTGGCTGGTTGAACATTCATGGACGTTGAGAAATAGAAATTGGCTTCCATCTTATCTCGCACTTTAGGAGTCACTGCGCATTTTTCAGTTGAGGCTACTACCCGGCGTCTTGCGAACCATCCCATAAGGCTAGTTCGCAACGACTCAACCATTGAGATAATTGGAAATTCACGCCCTTCCTTAAGAACGTTGTTTAGAGACTCGGCAATGTTAGTTGTCATAACATTGTATCTCATCCCAACGAAGTGAGATCGTGTCCAATGTGCAAATCCCAAACGTTTGAGATATTCAGCACAATTTTTATCAACAGCTTCTAGCTCTGCAAACACTTTGGAGAATTCACCAATTGCATATTTTCGAGCAGCAAGAACCATTAAAGACGGCAGCCTCTGCCCTTTGAACCTCGCCGCAATATTCCTTGCTAGATGGACCACGCAAGCGCCGTGTGCTGCCAATGGGTAAACCTGAAGAAAATGATGCCCACTATTTAACCAACTTTCAATAATAACACAGCCTCCCAAATATTAGTTCACTATGACAATGGCATACATACAAAATATAGTCAACTATATTCAACAACGTTTGGTCTAGTTGAACTAGTACTTATCTTTGTATAGTTAACTATAAAAGTCGGCTATAACAAACTTTACCAAACTATCCACTACGTGGAAAAGGAGCAGTAATCATACCTTATGCAGTCCACTGTATATGCTCGAATGACGATCTGATACAAACACCAAATCGCGGGCATCATGTATTATTTTAGCCAAGCAGCTGTAAAACCACTCCCAAGATTTATCATTTTCGCTGTCAACGATCCCATAAGCGATGGGAAAAATCTGGAAATTACCATCTTGAGCACTCGCTGTCAACATACATCCTCCATAGCGACCATGCAGATGTGTCCCATCTATCAGTATCACCCTACGCATGTACTTCCACCCTTCAATGGATGCACCGAATGACAGAAACAGGAATTTGAAAGTCGCTGATCCATTGTTGTCTTCTATCTCGATGTTAATAACTGAACCAGGGTTAGCTGTTCTAAGCTTAGTTAAATAAGCTGGTAGTAGGGTGTAACTCCCTTTAGCTGAACCAACAGCCTTTTCCATAGCTACTTCACGGCAGCGCCACGCTTTCCAGTAACTTATAGAAACTTCAAATTCCTGTTTCATTATCTTCCTTATGTCACACGCGCGTGGGCCTTATCTTAGACCAACAAAATGCTCCCTCATTGTCTCGCCAATCACTTCAGTTGTTGCTTGACGGTGATAGTATCTTCGGTCGTCAATTGAACAAGTATGATCCAAGCTGGCTCTCTTAATCTGGAAATTTCCAGTTTCATCAATCATTGACGCGTAGACACGCCAAGGACATTTCTTGGAAATACACAGCAGCTCGACATAAGTAGGTGTTGATCGTGTTGTCCTGAAGTGGAATTTCCGATTGATTGCATGTATGGCCATCTTCACTTTAAAAACTTCCTTGTTTCTGAAAACTCTCCCAATGAACACTGCATCGCCTTCATAGTCAAGATCATGTAGGGCACCGTTAACACCTACAACCAATTAAACATAGTCAACTACTTATTGTAATTTAATTAAACATAGTCAACTACTAATTATAATTATGGACAATATAGAATAGTAGTCAATTAAACATAGCCAGCTACTTATTGTAATTTAATTGACTAATATTCTGTATCGTCCTTAAAATAGTCAACTATAAATAAAACGATGACGTTGTTTAGAAACCTCACCCCCATAAACACTTTCGTCCAACACAGGTGGTGCATCCCTCGGAGTTCCCGCTTTGTTGGATAACACGGATGACAATGCCTCATCTGCACAATTTTGTAGGACACATGGCCTCGGCTTCTCTCGAAACATGTCCTCTTCAATGTCCGCATCTTCACCGGAGTCAAACAGATCCAAAGAACAAGGCCATTTGTGCGAGCATTCTCCAGCCTCACTGATGACAGGAAATGGATGCTCCGTTGCATTTCCTTGTTTCTCATCACTTTCGGTGTGTTCGCATTCCATTAAAGCGAAATTGTGCCAATCACCATCCTCGGAATCACTCTCGTAGGAAGACCCTTCATCTTGAACCCCTTCGTCCATACAAATTGCCTTTCCTTTGGCGTTCGACACACCTGCCTCTGCCCCTGTTCAGATTAAAATACGTGAACCTGTACGGATTAGAATATTAATATGTATAGTGATTATATTAGTTGACTATTACAATACTAATATGCATAGTTCACTACTATAGTCAACAATGTGGGTAGGTCTTGCATATAGTTACAAAAAACAGTTTAGAATAATTCATAACCAAATACGTCCCTAGCCAAATACGTCACTATAATATAATGGGATCCAATATAGTTCGCTACAATAATTAGGTTTAACGTGCTTACCGATTTTTGGCCAGATCTCGACACCTCTGTTTCGGAATGGATCCACTTCTTCAGTTTCTCGAATCGTTACACACAAGTTAACCTTCTCAATATGACTGCATATCGCCTCAAAAACGTTCACATCGTCATCACTTGTTATCGACGCTGGAGGTGTAATCCCCTCACCACACATCACCATCCACTCGGGGCATCGGTAAGAAAAATTAACAGCTTTGGTTGCACAAATCTGAAACTTTTCCTTCACTATCACCACCAACTCCTCAAATCGTAGTCTGAATGTCAACATAAAATACCTAGACGGCTCGCCCTGCTTCGGTATGAAATTCCAAACACCAGTCTCCATAACAACCCATTCACCCAACAAGACAACAACCATCGTCCCTTTCGAGATCTGGAAATAAATTGTTCACTATTCCAATTAAAATCTAAGAATTCTACCACTATATAGAATGCAAACTACTATAGTCAACTATACATACCTCTTCTTCCTTTCGAGATCCACCGACAATCTTGGTCTTCATCTTCTTCACCATTGATAGCTTCGTCCTCGTAATATACTGTTTCTCTTTCAAACGCCAATGAATTACGAACACCATCAACAATCTCCGTTTTATATAGCAAGGCGTCGAGATCTCACTATACCCTAAATCCAATGGTTGAAAATCTTCAAGTTCAATCCGATACACCCAATATTTTTTTCTCATCTTCAGCGTTTCATATCAAAAAAAGATTTTGTTCTTCGACTCAAGATTTTTAGAGATTTCCATGTTTTATTTACTTATTTCCTTAAACACATATAAGGGGCAATTTTGTCCTTTTTTCTCTCTCTGCTACTCACCTAATTCCGAAAATTCAACTGTTATTCTCTCAATTATCTCTTTCAAAAGTGATATTAAGCTAATTAACCCTTTTTTTAACATCTCCTTGCCGTTCATAATTTTGTTGTTAATATAAAAAGGACCCTTAAATAGACTTAAATAGAGAATATGGTAAAACTTTTATAAATTAATAATATTGAGACTTTGAAAATTTATTAATTTATACAGAGATTTTTTTAGTTCATAATTTTTATAAAATATTTTTTATATAGAATAAATAGCTTACTTTAAAATTCGTACAAATTCCTCTAAAACTTTATTTATTTAGAATTTTGTATATTTTATTATTTACATATTCATCTTATTTCACATTATGTTAATAATTTTGGTTATCATAATAGAATGGACGTTAATAACATACTAGACTATCCGGATAAAAATGATATATACTAAAAAAATCACGAGTTTTGAAAAATTTACGTTGATAATATTGAAGACGAGATAACACTATCCAAAATATTTATACGTAATAAAATAATTATCACGTTTAGAATTTTTCACAATTTTTGGAATGAGATCTAGATGACAACAAAAAATTTTGATGCAGTAAAGAAAATTAGAGATTAGTTCCAACGAAATTTCAATTTTAAATATAAACATACAACACTATAATCATATTTTACTAAATTTTCTAAGATATATATATATATATATATATATATATTTATGCATAAAATTTATAATTATTAATTTAAACTATTATTGGGACTATTTTTTATATTGAAACTTAAAAAAAAATTATTATTTTACTGTCAACATCAATTTTTTATTAATTTATAATAATTATTAATTTATAGAATATTAATTTATAGAAGTTATAAGAGAAAAATAAAGCAAATAACAAAAGAATGCATAACTGGACAATAATAAGTTCACGCGCGTGGTTCCGAAGATGTTTTTACCCTGTGACGTGTCTACACCTTGTCCCAGGGTTTGATATATCCTTCTTCACATCTATAACATAACAAAGGAAGCTTAATTAATTTAAACACACTGTACGTAAATTAACTCTAAATCCAAATTACCGAAGCCTAAATACAAAAGCATAACCATAAATTCAAAAACTAAGCTTTAACAAACAAAAGTAAGCATCCTTAAATCAAAACCGAAAATGGTATACTTTTTTAACTGTGCAAAAATTGCTATATTATATAATTGTTATGTTGAATATGCATCTGTTTATTCTTTATAGACTCAGATGAATGCTATTTTTGTTCAGTTCACCATAACTAAACGCTCGATCCAAAATACTAAATCTTAAATTCACAATCGTAAACCCTAATATAAACAATAATTTTTACATTTTATAAATAAATTCAAAACCCAAAATGATGTATTTTCTTAATTTTGAAAGAGTTTTAATATATTTTGTGGTTTCTATATGAAATAAACGTAAGTTTATATAGAACATGTGTGATTTTTACTATTTTATATAGATTCACGTATTTTTATTTAATCACATATTCGTTTTGAGTAATTGTTGTTTTAAAAAATTTAAATCGTAGCATGTTCTAAAAAAAAGACATATTTTTTTTAACTAGGATTGCAAGCTTAAGTAAGTTTGTGTAAAAAGATCTATGAGAAATAATATTAGAGGGGGATAATTTTCCAACACAAAAAAGAGAAAGTGAGGAAAAAACAAGTGAACGTGAGCATTTCTATAAGGACAAAATCGGTATTATTATAGTTTGTTGTATACATAATATCGTAGCTATGTTTTTTAGAGTTAATTAGCTGAATATTACTTTTGAGATAGATAATTGGGAAAGTAGCAGTTCTATTTTCGGAATTAGGTAAATAGCAGAGAGAAATAAAACTGGACGAAATTACCCATGTATAGTTAACTATATCATATTATTTTGTAACTATCTAAATAGTTAACTATTTTCATCGAAACTACCCAATTGATCTTAGAACATAGTTAACTACATCACATTATTTGTAACTATCTAAACACATAGTTAACTATTTTCAGAAAATAGTTACCAATTTAAAAACATAGTTAACTATTTTCAGAGCATAGTTATCTAATTTCATGACATAATTACCACCTGAAAATATTGTTGTAATAGTTATTTATTTAAACAAACATAGTTAACTACGTTCAGAACGTAGTTATCTATTATAGTTTGCATAATGGAAAAATAACATACATAGTTAACTATTATCAGAAACATAGTTACCTATTAATTTCCGAACATAGTTAACTATATCGATTTCCGAATATAGTTAACTACGTTTATGAGTCTTTGTTGTTTTCATTAAGGGTAAAATCGGAATTCTAGGTGGGCTAAATGCTAGTTACTATATTATGTTTTATATGATGTTAGATAGTTAATTATAGGTATAAAAACTAATATAGAGTGCAATTTCCCGTTTTTTTATTGCTACTCACCTAAATATAAAAAAGATTTGTGTTATTGCTCTTAATTTCCTTATAATTTTTTTTTACAACAAAAAAATTATTTCTTTTTACGGTTCAGAATTAGAACTGGACAAAAAAAGCTTAACCGTAAAAACCGAATTAAACCAAACCAAAATACGTGATTTGCATATAATGTTTTTAAATAATCTGCAAATCAAAAATATGAAACCATAATCAATTCTCGTGAACAAAAAAATAAACAAATAATCAAAGTCATTTATATATATATTGTTTCGAAGATTTTTAATCCTCTTAAACAACTATTGGGAGATCCGCTTCTGCACAATCAACAAACACGTAAAAGTCTTGGAAAACACGATTGTGTGTGTTTTTTGAAAGCTCTCCAACGCTCAAATCAGAAAAGAGCAAAAGAGAGAAGAGACGAGACCACGTGGAGTCATGGAGAGCAAGGAAAATATAGTAGGAAAACTAGAAAGAGAGGAAGATGGTGACTCCGGGCTGAACGAGGAATGGTCCGCGGAGTGTCTGGATGTTGAGAGTGAAGAAATTTGTGGTGAGACAAAGATGGAAAACAAAGTGTTTGGAGTAGATCTGGTGGAGAAAAAAAAAAGAGTAATACGGGAAGAGATCGGAGAAAATGTCCCTCAACAGCCAGAATAAGACTAAAACTCAAGATAATGTACCTTAGTCTCGAGAGAAATGGACTCAATACAAGTGTTTTTAGCCAAAAGATCGAATCCATTTTATGATGAAAATAGAGTAGTATTTATAGATTTTTACCTATCCGGACTTGGATATCGAGTTCCGCGTTCTTAGCTAGATCGGGTCATATGCTTTTCTAATGATTACTTCTCAACTTAGTCCTTATGTTCTAATGTACATTTATATATTTGGATCCTGTTCGTTTGCTCATCTGATATTTTCATCTAAATGGTCCATCCAAGTTCTCCATCTGAATGATGTTTGTTTCAATTTTTATTGTTCATCTGGATAATTCATTTGAATGAACCTTTGTTTGTTTGGTTAGTTTTGTGTAAATATTCATCTCCATCTAGCTTTTAATAAAAAGATGACTAAAATGCCCATGCTTTAATCTAATCATATTTTAAATTTTAATCTTAACTATATTAATTTTAATTATTAATCTAAAATATATTTACAACTAAATAATTTTCAAATTATTATTTTTGATATTTATAAATTTACATTTTCATGAAATATAATTTTTTTTATAAGAATCAAAATATTATTTAACAATTAAAGAAGAACCAACATCAAAACTTATCTTTTAGTTAAAGTTTATCAAAAGACTTATCTTTTTTAACTATTAATGGCAAACATAAAAATTTGTTTTTCCTAAAAATAAAAACCCAAATCGAAAAAATGGTTATTGTTTAAGGATTGAAAATGTTTTGAATTCTCACAAAGGTCAAAAGACTTTTCCTTCATAGCTTTAAACAAATGTTCTTATTTATTTGGCACTGAATTCATAATTATTTCGTCTCAATTCCTCTATTTCCTCACAAATCAGAATAGAGTCTCCAGTCAAAGAAATAAATTCTTCTTCACAAGAAGAACATGCCAATATAACTTATGACTCCACCACCTGTTATATCAGAACATTGCAATTACCATTTCTTTCTATTCTCTTAAGCCAAAGTTTACATAAAAACTTGTTTTCTCTAAAAGTAGAAACCCATATCATATATTTTGCTTGTAAGAAAGAGAAAGCTGAATGTTCACAGTCTAGTTCCTTTCGCCATCTCCATAGTGATAGAATCCCGCATAGCCTCCATCATTCTATCAAAGTTAATTTGGAACATGAACACCAATGTTAAATTCCTAATAATCTGTTCATTTTGTTGGAATGTTATCAGTGAATGTTATAAGACCAAACAACTAAGAGAGATTAAAACATCAGAAAATACACAAGCTAACGTCCTAAAGGTGAGCTAAAAGAGTCAGAAAATACACCTGCAAGTCTACATTTGTTTCCATTACCCAGAGCTCAAAGAGTCATTAGACAGAGCGTCAAAAAATCCTTACCAAAACATGTCAACCAAAGAATCAAAAGGGATTGGTCATATCTTTCCCCAAGAAAAAACCAGTCACATCATAAAAGAAGTAAAAACCCAAATTCAAGCCAAAGTCTGTGTTTTAACGGGCGACAGGCGCACTTAGGCGACAAGGTTTTGATGGTGAGCCCCACGCCTAGGCGCACGCCCATCCTCGCCTTTGATATATGAGGCGCAGCCACACCACAAAATAGCAAGTTTAGTTCTCTTACTTGATTCCAAAAACATTTTAACACCAATTGTGATTCCAAAACCATGTTAGTAACTTAGAAACTGAAAAATCCATTGTCATTTAAAAAAACAGAGAAACAGCCAATATTGAAGGGGAAAACGGTCATTTTAATCACGAACTATGCGTTTTGCGCCAAAACAAATATAGACTTTTGAATGAGTCGGAATAGATACAAACTCGTGTTGACTCGGCCACATTAGATATAAAATTAGTCAACGTTAATAGCCGTTTAAGAGATGTTAAACGGCGTTTAATGTCGACATTAAATTAAAACGCCATCGTTTTAAAAACAGAAAAACAACAAAAAAAAAACCGGAGAAACGGTCATTTTAATCACGAACTGTGCATTTTGCGCCAAAATAAATACAAACATTTGAATGAGCCGGAATAGATACAAACTCGTGTTGACTCGGCCACTTTAGATACAAAATTAGTCAACGTTAACAGCCGTTTAAGAGACGTTAAACAGCGTTTATTATCGACGTTAAATTAAAACGCCATCGTTTTAAAAACAGGTTCATCTACATTCGAATTCTTCTGAAGCTTATGATAAAAATGAACAACACACTAAGCCTAGCTCTTACACTACGGCTTGGCCACAGAGTTACATGTTTATCTCTATTTCTCCATTTCAATTAATTGTGATTTGGCCACAAAGTTTATGTTTTTTGCTCAAATTGGTCCTTCGTGTCTTTCACAACGTTGTAGGTTAAGAGGAATATAAAATTATTGGTTGATTTGATCTCTTATGTAATGTTGTTTTTGTAGGCAGTCGATTGATCTTTACAGTAGTGTACCGTCTCTAAATATCGGTTTTCTGGGAAATAATTCGGTTACGAGATTCGGAAGCTCTTTCTTGTCTTCTTCGTTGATAAGAAGACATACTCTAGAGTCATTACCTTCTGTTACAAAACCTCTGCTATCACCACAAGCAGATGAAGGAATTAGGGATTTAGGAAGAAGATATAGAGTTGTCGGAATCGAGAGGAAGAAGAAGATAGAGAAGGAAGAAGGAATTAGGGGTTTAGGATAGATATTTGGGGTTTTTTGTTGTTTTTTTTTTTTTAAAACGATGGCGTTTTAATTTAACATCGACATTAAATGCCGTTTAACTTCTCTTAAACGGCTGTTAACGTTGACTAATTTTGTATCTAATGTGACCGAGTCAACACAAGTTTATATCTATTCCGGCTCATTCAAAAGTTTGTATTTATTTTGGCGCAAAATGCACAGTTCGTGATTAAAATAACCGTTTTCCATTTTTTTTTTTTTTTTCTGTTTTTAAAACGATGGCGTTTTAATTTAACGTCGACATTAAATGCCGTTTAACATCTCTTAAACGGCTGTTAACGTTGACTAATTTTGTATCTAATGTGACCGAGTCAATACGAGTTTGTATCTACTCCGGCTCATTCAAAAGTCTGTATTTGTTTTGGCGCAAAACGCACAGTTCGTGATTAAAATGACCATTTTTCCAATATTGAAGAGATGAATAGAGTAGACGTGAGATGAGAGAGGAGCGGAATTGTGACTCTGTGAGTTTTGAAGAGATGAATGAAGATGAAGAGGCAATATTGAAGCGTGATTTTTAAGATATGGAAATAATTTTTTTTGGTTTTTAAGTATAAACGGCACAAAATATTGTGTAATTAAGTTTTGAAAACCTAAAACATCTTAACGCATCTAATAATTTAATCATTCGCTTCATGTCAAGGCGGTCAGATGCGCACGCCTTTGAGACATAGCCGCGCCTTTTAAAAATTATGGCCCGTAGTCAGCTGAATCCTTCAAATTTATATCATCACAACATGGAGGAAACAAAAGCAAGAACAGAGAGGCTAGTCAAAAGAATTACTCCTTTAATCAAACAGCATTAACCTCACAACAAACATCCAAAAACATTTTAAAGCGGTGTTGTCTACATTCATCATGGATACTTAAACCTCTCAAACTTTTAGATAGGCTTAGGCAAGGAATAAGAGTTTTTTTAAATAAATTTATTGTATAGCAACAGATATTGCTGCATTAGGGGAGCTTTATCTTATAATATATTAGCCATAGAGTCGACTAATGTATAGTAACAAGAGACTGAAATTTCAAAGGTTCATACAGTTGCAAGAACTTCTAACTTTATTGAACTCTTTTTACTACTTTATTTGGAGAGATTGAAGTGTTTGGAGAGAAACATACATATATGGGTAAGGCAAAGATCCCATGGATTACTCAGAAATAACATCATATGATAAAATGCAAAATGGGTTCTCTTTTCTGATATAATTAACCTCACAACGAACATTCAAAAACCCACCACACACGAAAGCAAATCATCAAAAAAAAAAAGAAAACAACTTACCAAATCTGAAGTTATGAAGCTGTAGAAGTTATGAAGAAGTTTTATGTCTACAGCTTCAGTGGAAAGAGATTACAATATATATGTAGAAGAAGCGTGCTAACCTACTTTCCTAATTCATAAAGATACGAAATAATTACATAAATAAATCACAAGCAGAATAATTTGGTAAGAGATATAATTGGAGGGAACTCTTTCCTAACACCCTCCCTCAAGTTGGTGCATGGATGTCGCGAATGTCCAACTTGTCACGAAAATAGGTAAGCTCCTTGTGTCCAAGAGATTTAGTGAGGATGTCTGCTAATTGAGTCGCAGAGGAGACATGAGATGCAGTAATTGTACCATCGAGTATAGCATCCCGAATGAAATGACATTCATTTTCAATGTGTTTGGTGCGTTCGTGGTTTACTGAGTTAGCACTTAGGTGAAGCGCTGATTTGCTGTCTGAGAAAACGTGCATCGGTTGTGAGTGTTGAACCCCAAGATCTTGTAGAACACGTTTTAGCCAAAACAGTTCACGAGTAAGAAAGGACATTGCACGATACTCAACTTCGGTCGAAGAGAGACTAACTGTTTATTGTTTCTTTATTTTCCATGATATCGGTGCGTTCCCAAATGTGACAATGTATCATGTAACAGATCGACGGGTGAGTGGACAACTTGCCCAATCTGAGTCGCACCATCCATAGATTTTCAAATCTGAATCTGCCGGAAGTAGAATCCCCTGACCCGGACTCGATTTCAAGTATCTAACAACACGAAGTGCTGCCTCCCAATGTTCTGTTCTTGGTTTCTGCATAAATTGAGCCAATTTATGAACTGGAAAGGACAGCTCGGGTCTTGTAACAGCTAGATAAATCAACCTGCCTACAAGTCTGCGATAAATTCCAGGATCTTCAAGAAACGCAGATTCTGAAAGTGCTAATCGCTGATTTTGCTCCATGGGAAAATTGACGGGTTTAGCTCCTAATAGACCAGTTTCGGAGATAATGTCGAGTGTGTACTTCCGTTGAGATAAGTAGATACCTTCTGCATTCCGAGCCACTTCGATTCCGAGAAAATATTTCAAGCCTCCGAGATCTTTCATGTGAAAGCATGTATTCAAGTACTGTTTAAACAGAGCTATGGATTCTGGGCAGCTGCCGGTGATGATGAGATCATCAACATAGATGAGGACATAAATCTGGTTCCCATTCCGATTATAGCAAAAAAGCGAGTAATCTGACCGTGATTGATTGAACCCATACACACGAAGAGAAGTCGATAGTTTTTCAAACCAGCAACGTGGGGTTTGTTTTAAACCGTATAGTGATTTATGAAGACGACATACCTTAGTCGTATCAGCGATTTCGAAACCTTGTGGTAGTTTCATGTACACCTCTTCAGTTAAATCGCCATGGAGAAAGGCGTTGTAAACATCCATCTGATGAATGCGCCATCCTTTGGCTGATGCAACGCTCAAAAATAGCCTCACTGTACTCATCTTTGCAACTGGCGCGAAAGTCTCGTCAAAATCAACGCCTTCTTTTTGTCGATTACCCATAACAACCAATCTTGCTTTGTATCTTTCCAATGTACCATTTGCTTTATATTTGAGTTTATATATCCACTTACTGCACAGTGCTCTCTTACCCAAAGGAAGATCCACAATTGACCAGGTTCCATTGACTTTGTGAGCACTGATTTCTTGTGCCATTGCATCTCTCCAAGCAGCATCTTTAACTGCTTGTTTGTAGAACTGTGGTTCAATCCCTGATGTCACTGCTGCTAGATATGCTTTGTGAGTGTTAGAGAAGCGATGACAATCAACATAATTCTCAATTGGATATAGAGAGGTAGAAGTGGGTGTTGGTGTTTCAAATGGTTGAGTCGTAACAGTGTTGGTGACAAAATGTTTGAGAGTCACGGGCGGAATTTTCCGGCGGTGTCCGCGACCAAGATTCTCTGCTGGCGTCGGATCGGGATTCGGATCAGCCGACGGTGATGATTCCGCCGCCAACGGAGAGGAGGAAGAGGCGATTTCTGGATTTGGAATCGGCAAAACAACACTTTGTTCAATTATAGGGTGGACTGGATTTGTACTTGGGCTTGTACCTCCTTCAACAATAATGGGTGGTCCATTAGATCTATCTCTTTGATGTGGCCCAAGAGATTGGCGTAGCCCATCTAGATCCAAGATATGAGAGCCAATAGTAATTGACGTTGGCAATGAATGGGCTTCATGGCCCAAAGTATCTTTCTCTTCGTTATCGTTGCTTTCTTCAAAGGGGAATTGTGTTTCTGTGAAAATCACATCCCTCGAAACAAAAAAATGATTTTGTTCCAGATCAAAAAAGACGCCAACCTTTTTGGCCATGTGGATATCCAACAAACGCATAACACCTAGATCTTGATGCAAATTTGTCTCCTTGATGATTTTGATTCTGAGCATAACACAAAGAGCCAAACACTCGAAGATGTGTATATGTCGGAACTGTTTTGTACAGCAGTTCGTAACGCGTTTTGCCTTGTAATACTGTCGACGGAGTTCGATTGATCAAATACCCAGCAGTCAGAATGCATTCTTCCCAAAACTGAATCGGAAGATGCGATTGAAATCTCAAAGCTCGAGCAACATTGAGAATATGACGATGTTTTCTTTCAATTCTTCCGTTTTGTTGTGGTGTTCCAACACAAGATGTTTCGTGATGAATGCCTTGTTGTAGCAAGTAGTCTTTCATACATAAAAACACAATCCCGTTATCGCTCCGTATAGTCTTTACTTTCGTATCAAACTGTCGTTCAACTAATGCTAAGAAATGTCGCAAGTGTAGTTGGGTTTCACTCTTTTCAACCATCAGATAAACCCAAACTCCTCGGGGAAAATCGTCAACAATAGTTAAAAAATATCGAGCTCCAGAATGACACGGAGTACGATACGGTCCCCAAACATCACAATGTATTAATTGAAAAATTCCCAAGCTTTTATTCTCACTAAGAGGAAATGACTCTCTTGTTTGTTTCGCGCGGAGACATGTATCACACGCATTTTTAGGAAAATCACTTGAAAGATCAATATTCGGAATCAAATGGACTACTTTGGTAGACGAATGTCCTAACCGCTTGTGCCACAGATCATATGAACCAGCCACTTGCGTTGTCACCGCTGCTACCGACTCCACACTTCTAAAATAAAAAGAACCTCCTTCTTGTTTACCAACTCCAATAACCATCCTCGTTGTGCGGTCTTGAATCACAAGAAAGCGATCAGCAAGCTGAGCAACACAATGATTCTCGTCCATCATTTGACCCACAGAAATAAGATCCGATTTCAACCCCTCAACAAACAGAACCGATTTCAAAACTAAGTGTGACCCAAGCCAAACCGTTCCGGCTCGAACAGCAATACGCTCTCTGCCATCAGCTAAAATGACCATAACCAGAGCGATATCTCTCAAATTTGTCAACATATCCATATTTCCAGTCATATGGTTCGTAGCACCAGTGTCCAAGATCCAAGAAGAAAAAGAAATTGTACCTGTTAAAGTCTCGTTTGAGTTGTGTTTGACTTGATTAGTTGCACTTTGCCGGCTGGCATTGAGAAGGTTAACAATGCTACGCCACTGCTCATTGTTTAAACCGCTCACTGCGTCACGATCTCTATCGGTGATTACATGATTCACACGCTAAAGAGATGTCGTACCCATAATGTTTACTGCATTTGCGTAACTTCTCCTGTTCGGGGTTGTCCTCCATTGAAAACAGGTCTGTCATCGTAGTTATGTGCCTTCAACAGAGGATACAAAATAATCGCTCCCGGATTATCAGCCGATGTTAAGTCATACGACAAGATTGTTCTTCTAACTTCCGCTCGTTCTATCGTTGTAGAGGTCGTGTCATCCATCGTTAGCGATACAAATATTTAGTTTGAAAGAAAAATTACTTGAACCCGCTCTGATACCATGACAAACATAGCAGAGAGAGAAGCTGTAGAAGTTATGAAGAAGTTTTCTGTCTATCGCTTCAGTGGAAAGAGATTACAATATATATGTAGAAGAAGCGTGCTAACCTACTTTCCTAATTCATAAAGATACGAAATAATTACATAAATAAATCACAAGCAGAATAATTTGGTAAGAGATATAATTGGAGGGAACTCTTTCCTAACATATTACAACCACTAAAGGCCAAACCCAGAAGAGTAAATTCGACGAAGAAAGCAATGGTCTCATGTAAGAGCTAAGAGAAAGTAAGAAGAAAAGACAGAGAAGATGCTCACCAGTGTATTAGCCGGAGAGAGAAGCAGCAGCGATAGACTCGCCGGAGAGAGTAGCAGCAGGACTCACCGGAGAGAGAAGCCTCCGAGTGATTCGTCGGAGTGAGAAGCCGTCGAGAGAGAGAGAGGCGGAGAGAGTTGAAAGATGTCGATTAAGATCTAGGTTTTTTGTAATTTTTTTTTGTTTAATTGGGGTATATTTGTCATTTACCATTTTCTATTGCATCATCTCCATTCAAATTTTAATTCAACCAAATGATTTTGAAAAATTGACCGGAATTTTAAAAATTCATTCAACTGATTCATCTGGATGTTGCTCATTTCTGACATTAAACGAATATCAATTATCATCTTCATCAAGATAAATCAGCTGAACGGAGAACATACCTTTAGTTGTTGTTGTGTCAACGTTTTATGAACATGATCTGGCTCTCTTCTTTGTACTGGTAGGTTTGATTATGGGTTTAGTCTAGATTTGGTTGTTAACAAAAATTTTGTTCTTTGTAGTGTTAGGCTTGATTATGGTTTTAGTTTAGATTTGGTTGTTAACAAAAATTTATTTTACAATTTTTAATTTGAACGATTGTTTAGATAAAGTTCTAGTTTCGTTTGGTTCAAATACATATACAAAAATTTCTAAATTTGTTTCTACTAGAAATCTATATTGATAATTGTAGTTCTAAATAATTACCAAAAACGACTGGAAACAAAAGAACAACTCTACCAATAAATGGGAAAACGACCAATTCCTACTTTAACAATTGTGCACGGTTCCATTCCGTTTATGTACGACGGATCTGTGCGAATACATACTTGTACAGTAAATAAATCTAAATTTCATACTCTAACTTTGGTATTTTAACTTATACATATTTTGACTTTAATTCCGTTAGTCAACCCATTATCATTTCCAGACGTGTCATTTAAAAAAAAAATTGTATCAGAATTTTTATTAACCAAAACGACGTCGTTTGTTTGAAACTAATTTGGAAACAAAAAATTCCCAAAACGACAACATCTTCTTCTTTCTCTTTCTCGGGTTTTCTGCATCGAATCTTTTGCATCAACATCAATTCTTCTGTTTCCCAAGTTTGATTTCGATTAAATAGAGAGAAAAAACTTGAAAACGAGATCTGATATATATATCTAAAAATCAGATTGAAAAACTGAATTTGATTCCCATTGTATGGGTTTACAAAAAATCCCACTTCCTTTTAATCTGATATGCAATGCATTTGTGTGATTTTTCAAGATTGATTTGCGGCAAATAACATCAAAATCAAGAGAGAAGAATATAAACATAAGATCAAAGCGTCCGCTCCATTTGCTTCTGCCTTCTCTCCATCTTCTTCACGGAAAAACGGCTGATTCATGCCTATACTGTTGTACACAGTCTGATTACGCACATGTAACTCGAGACTTGTGCAAATACATACTTGTACCACGTATTATTACTCAAGCAGTTACTGAAGACAACCACTTAATGTGATACTACATCCATTTAATGGTATTATTACTTCATGTGACATCCACATATTTTAATTATTCAGATGGATGTGGCATCCCATGAAGTGGATGTCACACTAATACGTGGCATCACATGAAGTAATAATACCATTAAATGGATGTCCTCAGTAACTGCTTCAGGCTGGGCCTGAACAGGTTGAGTATTAACATGAGGTGGTTGAGGCGCTTCTTCCGCGTTGGTGATAAGCTAATGTGTATGATGAAATAATGAAATTCGTTAATGCATACTCGGTTCTGTGTAAGATAATGGAGAAAGTAAGTGTAACCGACTGGAAAAGCTGTAATGAAATGATCAAGAGCTTAAACGAGGAAGGGAACACAAAGCAAACTGATGTTCTCTCTAGAATGATCAAAAATGGACAAAGAATCTAGAAAGACAAGAAACAGAACACTGTTTCTCTATAGAATCTTAAAGAAGTGTTTGTATGGTTTGAGAAATTTGCTGCAATATCAACTAATCTTCTAATTGGTTTTCTAAATTTGGTGGATCTTCACAGTGATTTCTCTTACAACAATTTTTCACCTATAGAATTCGAATATCACAATTATAACCAAATATCTTCCCATTTATTATCAAATATTCGATAGCCTCAAATCTGCATGAATCTCGTATAAAGCTTATCATTACTAAAAGCCTAAACCTGTGGGAATATCATTTAAAGCTACATATAATAAGAGCCTAAATTGGTGTTGTTCACAGCACCACCAACAACAGCATTGTTGTTTGCAGCACCAAAAACAACAGCATTGTTGTTTGCAACCCGAACGCCCATATTACCATCAAAGAAATCATCAAAATTATTAAAATGATCCTCGCTAAATAACCATTTCATCGAATTTGCAATGTCCTCCGGATTGTCATCGTCCTCCAGATTATACACAGCATCTGGAATCGGAAGATCTTGAAGAAGAGCCACATCATCTGGAATCGGAAGATCATTAACCTGAGGTGGTTGAGGTGCTTTTTCCGCGTTGGTGAAAAGTTGCTGTGTATGATGAAAAATGAAATTTGTTAATGCATACTCGGTTCTGTGTAAGATCATGGAGAAAAGAAAATATAACCGACTGGAAAAACCGTGATGAACTGATCAAGAGCTTAAACCAGGAAGGGAACACAAAGCAAAATGATGTTCTCTCTAGAATGATCAAAAATGGACAAGGAATCAAGAAAGACAAGAAACACACTATTTCTCTATAGAAATTTAAAGAAGTGTTTGTATGGTTTGAGAAATTTGCTGTCATGTCAACTAATCTTCTCGTTCGTTTTCTAAATTTGGTGGATCTTCACAGTGATCTCTCTTACAACAATTTATCCCCTAAAGAATCTGAATATCACAATTATAACCAAATATCTTCCCATTTGTTATAAAATATTCGATAGCCTCAAATCTGTATGAATCTCGTATAAATCTTACCATTAATAAAAGCCTAAATCTGTGGGAATATCGTTTAAAGCTAAATGTTAATAAGAGCCTAAATTGGTGTTGTTCGCAGCATCAACAACAACAACATTGTTGTTTACAGCACCAACAACAACAGCATTGTTGTTTGCAGCCCCAACGCCCAGATTACCATAAAAAAAATCATGAAAATCATCAAAATCATTAAACTGATCCTCGCTAAACAACCATTTCATCGAGTTAGCAATGTCTTTCAGATTTTCATCGTCCTCCAAATTATACACAGCATATAAAATCAGAAGATCTTGAAGAAGAGCCACATTTTAAACATGTTGAACATCATACTACTCCTCCTCATTCCCATTTCAGACCATTAAATGGAAGTCCTCAGTAACTGCTTTAGGCTGAGCCTGAACAGGTTGATCATTAACCTGAGGTGGTTGAGACATTTCTTCCGTGTTGGTGATAAGTTGTTGTGTATGATGAAACAATAAAATTCGTTAATGCATACTCGGTTATGTGTAAGATCATGGAGAAAGAAAGCATAACCGACTGGAAAATCTGTGGGAATATCGTTTAAAGCTAAATATTAATAAGAGCCTAAATTGGTGTTGTTCGCAGCACCAACAACAAGATCATTGTTGTTTGCAGCACCAACGCCCATATTACCATCAAAGAAATCATCAAAATCATTAAAATGATCCTCGCTAAACAACCATTTCATCGAGTTAGCAATATCCTCCGGATTGTCATCGTCCTCCAGATTTTACACATCATCTTGAATCGAAAGATCTTGAAGAATAGCCACATTTAAAGCATGTTGAACATCGTACTGCTCTTCCTCATTCCCATTTCCGACCACTAAATAGAAGTCCTCAGTAATTGCTTGAGGCTGAGTCTGAACAGGTTGACCATTAGCATCCTTAGCCTGAAACATGTTGATCATTAACTTGAGGTGGTTGAGGTGCTTCTTCGGCGTTGATGGTAAGTTGCTGTGTATGATGAAACAATGAAATTCGTTAATGCATACTCGGTTCTGTGTAAGGTCATGGAGAAAGGAAGTGTAACCGACTGGAAAAGTTGTGATGAACTGATGAAGAGCTAAATTTGGTGGATCTTTACAGTGATCTCTCTTACAACAATTTCTCACCTAAAAAATCTGAATATCCCAATTATAACCAAATATCTTCCCATTTATTATCAAATATTCGATAGCCTCAAATCTGCAGGAATCTCATATAAATCTTACCATTAATAAGAGCCTAAATCTGTGGGAATATCGTTTAAAGCTAAATATTCATAAGAGCCTAAATTGGTGTTGTTCGCAGCACCAACAACAATAATTACAACAACATCATTGTTGTTTGCAGCACCAACGCCCATATTACCATCAAAGAAATCATGAAAATCATTAAAATGATCCTCGCTAAACAACCATTTCATCGGGTTAGCATAGTCCTCCGGATTGTCATCGTCCTCCAGCTTATACACATCATCTGGAATCAGAAGATCTTGAAGAAGAGCAACATTTAAAGCATGTTGAAAATCATACTGCTCCTCTTCATTCCCATTTCAGACCACTAAATTTAAGTCCTCAGAAACTTCTTGAGGCTGAGTCTGAACAGGTTAAGCATTAGCATCCTGAGCCTGAACAGGTTGATCATAAACTTGAGGTGGTTGAGGCGTTTGTTCCGCGTTGGTAATAAGTCGTTGTGTATGATGAAACAATGAAATTCGTTAATGCATACTCGAATCTGTGTAAGATCATGGAAAAAGGAAGTGTAACCGGCTGGAAAAATTGTGATGAACTGATCTGGAGCTTAAACCGGGAAGGGAACACAAAGCAAGCTGATGTTCTCTCTAGAATGATCAAAAATGGAAAAGGAATCAAGAAAGACAAGAAACAAAACACTGTTTCTCTATAGAAACTTAAAGAAGTGTTTGTATGATTTGAGATATTTGTTACCATGTTAACTAATCTTCTCGTTGGTTTCCTAAATTTGATGGATCTTCACAGTGATCTCTCTTACAATAATTTCTCACCTAAAGAATCCAAATATCTCAATTAGAACCAAATATCTGCCCATTTATTATCAAATATTTGATAGCTTCAAATCTGCAAGAATCTCTTATAAATCTTATCATTAATAAGAGCCTAAATCGGTGGGAATATCGTTTAAAACTAAATATTAATAAGAGCTTAAATTGGTGTTGTTCGCAGCACCAACAACAACAGCATTGTTGTTTATAGCACCAACAACAACAGCATTGTTGTTTCTAGCATCAACAATAACAGCATTGTTGTTTGCAGCCCCAACGCCCAGATTACCATCAAAGAAATCATCAAAATCATCAAAATGATTAAAATGATCCTCGCTAAACAACCATTTCATTGCGTTAGCAATGTCCTCCGGATTGTCATCGTCCTCCAAATTATACATAGCATATGGAATTGGAAGAACTTGAAGAAGCGCCATATTTAAAGCATGTTGAACATCATACTGCTCCTCCCCATTCCCATTTGAGACCACTAAATGGAAGTCCTCAGTAACTGCTTGAGGCTGACCTGAACATGTTGAGCATTAGCATCCTGAGACGGAACATGTTGATCATTAACCTGAGGTGGTTGAGGCGCTTCTTCCACGTTGGTGATAAGTTGTTGTGTATGATGAAACAATGAAATTTGTTAATTCATACTCTCTTACAACAATTTCTCACCTAAAGAATCTGAATATCACATTTATAACCAAATATCATCCCATTTATTATCAAATATTTGATAGCCTCAAATATGCAGGAATCTCGTATAAATATTACAATTAATAAGAGCCTAAATTTGTGGAAATTTCGTTTAAAGCTACATATTGATAAGAGTCTATATTGGTGTTGTTCGCAGCACCAACAACAACAGCATTGTTGTTTGCAGCACCAACAACAACATCATTGTTGTTTGCAGCACCAACGCCCATATTACCATCAAAGAAATCATGAAAATCATTAAAATGATCCTCACTAAACAACCATTTCATCGGGTTAGCATAGTCCTCCGGATTGTCATCGTCCTCCAGCTTATACACATCATCTGGAATCAAAAGATCTTGAAGAAGAGCAACGTTTAAAGCATGTTGAAAATCATACTACTCCTCTTCATTCCCATTCCAGACCACTAAATTTAAGTCCTCAGTAACTGCTTGAGGCTGAGCCTGAACAGATTAAGCATTAACATCCTAAGCCTGAACAGGTTGATCATTAACATGAAGTGGTTGAGGCGTTTCTTCTGCGCTGGTGATAAGTTGATGTGTATGATGAAACAATGAAATTCGTTAATGCATACTCGGTTCTGTGTAAGATCATGGAGAAAGAAAGTGTAACCGACTGGAAAAGCAGTGACGAACTGATCAGGAGCTTAAACCAGGAAGGGAACACAAAGCAAATTGATGTTCTCTCTAGAATGATCAAAAATGGACAAGGAATCAAGAAAGACAGGACAAGGAATCAAGAAAGACAAGAAACAGAACTCGGCTTCTTTATAGAAACTTAAAGAAGTGTTTGTATGGTTTGAGAAATTTGCTGCCATGTCAACTAATTTTTTCGTTGGTTTTCTAAATTTGGTGGATCTTCACCGTGATCTCTCTTACAACAATTTCTCACCTAAAGAATCTGAATATCACAATTATAACCAAATATCTTTCCATTTATTATCAAATATTCGATAGCCTCCAATCTGCAGGAATCTCGTATAAATCTTACCATTAATAAAAACTTAAATCTGTGGGAATATCGTTTAAATCTAAATATTAATAAGAGCCTAAATTGGTGTTGTTCGCAGCACCAACATCGTCAACATTGTTGTTTGCAGCACCAACAACAACATCATTGTTGTTTACAACCCCCAACGCCCAGATTACCATCAAAGAAATCATGATAATCATCAAAATCATTTAAATGATCCTCGCTAAACAACCATTTCATCGAGTTAGCAATGTCCTCTGCATTTTCATCGTCCTCCAGATTATACACAACATCTGGAATCGGAAGATCTTGAAGAAGAGCCACATTTAAAGCATGTTGAACATCATACTGCTCCTCCTCATTCCCATTTCAGACCACTAAATGGAAGTCCTCTGTAACTGCTTGAGGCTGAGCCTGAACATGTTGAGCATTAGCATCCTGAGTCTTAACAGGTTGATCTTTAACCTGGGGTGGTTGAGGCGCTTCTTCCGCGTTGGTGATAAGTTGCTATGTATGATGAAACAATGAAATTTGTTAATGCATACTCGGTTCTGTGTAAGACCATGGAGAAAGGAAATGTAACCGACTGGAAAAGTTGTGATGAACTGATCAAGAGCTTAAACCAGGAAGGGAACACAAAGCAAATTGATGTTCTCTCTAGAATGATCAAAAATGGACAAGGAATCAAAAATACAAGAAACAGAACACTGTTTCTCTATAAAAACTTAAAGAAGTGTTTGTATGGTTTGAGAAATTTGCTGCCATGTCAACTAATCTTCTCGTTGGTTTTCTAAATTTGGTGGATCTTCACAGTGATCTCTCTTACAACAATTTCTCACCTAAAGAATTTGAATATCACAATTATAACCAAATATCTTCCCATTTATTATCAAATATTCGATAGCCTCAAATATGCAGGAATCTCGTATAAATCTTACCATTGATAAGAGCTTAAATCTGTGGGAATATAGTTTAAAGCTAAATATTAATAACAGCCTAAATTGGTGTTGTTCGCAGCACCAACAACAACAGCATTGTCGTTTACAGCACCAGCAACAACAACATTGTTGTTTGCAGCTCCAACGCCTAGATTACCATCAAAGAAATCATTAAAATGATCCTCGGTAAACAACCATTTCATCGAGTTACCAATCTCCTCCGCGTTGTCATCGTCCTCCAGATTATACACAGCATATGGAATCGGAAGATCTTGAAAAAGAGTCACATTTAAAGCATGTTGAACATCATACTGCTCCTCCTCATTCCCATTTCAGACCACTAAACGGAAGTCCTTTGTAACTGCTTGAGGCTGAGCCTGAACATGTTGAGCATTAGCATCCTGAGTCTTAACAGGTTGATCTTTAACCTGGGGTGGTTGAGGCGCTTCTTCCGCGTTGGTGATAAGTTGATGTGTATGATGAAACAATGAAATTTGTTAATGCATACTCGGTTCTGTGTAAGACCATGGAGAAAGGAAATGTAACCGACTGGAAAAGTTGTGATGAACTGATCAAGAGCTTAAACCAAGAAGGGAACACAAAGCAAACTGATGTTCTCTCTAGAATGATCAAAAATGGACAACGAATCAAAAATACAAGAAACAGAACACTGTTTCTCTATAAAAACTTAAAGAAGTGTTTGTATGGTTTGAAAAATTTGCTGCCATGTCAACTAATCTTCTCGTTGGTTTTCTAAATTTGGTGGATCTTCACAGTGATCTCTCTTACAACAATTTCTCACCTAAAGAATTTGAATATCACAATTATAACCAAATATCTTCCCATTTATTATCAAATATTCGATAGCCTCAAATATGCAGGAATCTCGTATAAATCTTACCATTGATAAGAGCTTAAATCTGTGGGAATATCGTTTAAAGCTAAATATTAATAAGAGCCTAAATTGGTGTTGTTCGCAGCACCAACAACAACAGCATTGTCGTTTGCAGCACCAGCAACAACAACATTGTTGTTTGCAGCCCCAACGCCTAGATTACCATCAAAGAAATCATAAAAATCATAAAAATATCCTCGGTAAACAACCATTTCATCGAGTTAGCAATCTCCTCCGCATGGTCATCGTCCTCCAGATTATACACAATATCTGGAATCGGAAGATCTTGAAAAAGAGCCACATTTAAAGCATGTTGAACAAAAGTCAAAAGGTAAAATGGGCAAAATCTGTAAACGAGCTTTCTATATATACCGTTACCGTGTCAGATAACGTAGTATATTTTTAAATTCTATGTCACAATTTAGCCTTTTCAAAGTACCAAAATTGTGTAACATTTTGGCACAACTTTTTTTTCAGCTATGTCATTCACGCTAAATTACAACTTGAGATGAGAAGGAAAAAGAGAGCATGTCTTATGGTAGTATATCAGTCATCCTTGATAAACAGCTGTTGGTACAACTGTCATCGGTAAAGGGGCTTGTTGCCTCCGAGGAACCCACCTTCTTTTTCCATATTCCAACTTTGATTTTGAGCTCTCGTTTTTTTTATTAACATATGATTCATTCATTGATATAAAGTCGGATACAAGAGTTCGTATATCCAAATTACAACAAAGTTATACAAACTTTCCGAAACACAAACAAAAGCATAGTTAATTAGAACTATGAATGATGAAGAAGTGAATTTACACGATGTTTTCGTAACGGAAGCCTTACTCGCTAATGGATTATAACAAATCCATTATTTTCCTTCTTCATAATCAATCCCAATATGATAAGATCATCGTTTTTGGCTATCATTTCTTGGATAACACTGCAGAATTGTCTAATTTTGACTATATCTGCCTTTGCACCTATTGGTTGCTTCTTCTATTGCATTGATTCATATCTTCTTTATATACCTAATATTCTCGGATCCCAGATTTGTCGAGCAAAGCACCATACTTTTTCATCGTTGAGGGCCACAATACCTTCAACGGAGAGAGATAATGCATTTGTGGAACCGCCTTTGATCCGCTTCACTCCAATATTAATAACAGAATATACTATCCTCAAAGAGAAGAAGATTTCGAATCGGTATAATAACTGATGTCCCGTGTCAGATAACATAAACACCATCATCCCCGAGAATCCATCTCTTACGTTGAACGACGAATCCAATATCAATACAACCGCCAACAAAGCAAACGTAATGGTTGCAACAACGACAACAAGAAACTTTGTCCTTATGATAGTTTGGGTGGAGAATAGCCAACACATTGGAATTTTCCGGAAACCCGACTTCATTGCCAATTTTCTTCAAAAGGAATCGAGGAAGTATTATAGAGATGTTGGAATTGAAATTAAACTAACTATTATGAAATTAAACCAAACGGAGCCTAATTATATTCAGAAATCTAATTAGGCTCCGTTTGGTTTTTCACTCCCGATTATGTTTTATACATCATTCATGTTTTGTTGACAACTTGTATGGATGGTTGATAGTTTTATAAACTCTAATGGTTGGACTGATAGCAAACGAAGCAATGATTTTTGTATCTCTTTATAAGAAGAATTTTCAAAACTTTTAGGTATATTAAATTTTTATCGATAACTCTATCGTGTGTGAAATTTAAAATGTTATATTTGTAAAGTTAAAAGTTTATAACCAAAAGCTCAACGTTAATATGGAAGCCCATTTGGTCTAGTGGTTGACTAAAATTTTATTAATGCTTCTACACCATAAGGTTTGGGGTTCATTTCCTATATAATACGATTTATTGACAATTATACAGATTAATGGAAGCCAATTTACATGAGATCTCCAGCTGTGCAAGTAAAGCCGTTCGCCGTGATTCCACGCATTGAAGGTAAAAAGGTGTCCATCATGAGCATGAAGCAGATAATACTATCTGTCGTGGATCTATAAGGGTCGGGTATAATTGTCTGTGGTAGAATTGTCTATGTAACAGTCCTCATAATTTGTAATAGATCATAAATCCAGACGACAAAAAAAAAGTTCAACGCTAATTAAAACAATGATTAACCATTAAACGATATTAAAAAAAATATTGGTAGTATCAATCATACTGTCAAATACAATTGGGAATACAATTCTATTTCTATGATATATAAATGAACATTCATAATTTTTATAAAGTAATTTAATATAACATCAGTTAAAAATGAGAAAAGCTTATATTGTTTTCGTTTAGAGTCTCTCAGACTAACATGTTTAAAGGTCACAAATCCTCATTTTGGTCGGTTTAACAATCCATCAAAATAAAACAAAAAGCATATATAACATGCTTATGCTTTTGAAATGTAAAATCAAGAGCTCTGTTTTTTTGTCTCCAATGTATTCATGAAACAACAAAGAACAGAATCGCTAGTTTAGGCGATGCGGGTAACTACAGCATGTATAGCATCAGCGAGTCGAGGAACTGTCTTCGAACTTAGACCTCCAATGCTTATCCTCCTGCAATACACAATTATCATTTTGAAGCTAAATAAATCTGCTTTATTTCTAGCTATAACCCTCTTAATTGGTCTTTAAAATTTGAAGAGAAGTGATACAATTTCCCTAACCCATTATAGGTCATGTAAATGTGATACTCTTTGGCCATCAAGCGAACTTGCTTCTCATTCAATCCGGTAAAACTAAACATCCCAATTTGTTTGATTATGTGACTCCAATCACCAGGTGTGCCTGCAAGAAGAGCAAAATGGTACAAATCACAACTTATGAAATGATTCAAATCTGAGAAGATTAACAAAAAAAAATTTGAGGAAAATGAAAACATTAAACTAAACCTCTAGCTTGTAAAGCTTCATATAACTGTTGGCGCATGCTAGTTATGCGGTTTACCATTCCTTTCAGCTCAATGGTCCAGTCATTATATATATCACTGCCCAAGAGGTATACACATAAACTTTGAGCGTGATCAAAATTAATATAAGACTAGTACATATAACCTAGTGGTTTGCGCTAATGTCTGCGTTAACACCCATGTCAAACCCCGATAATGCATATTGTTGACACAGCAAACAAAGCTCAAACAATGTTTTGTGACTCTAGTTCCTGCATATATATAACAGTTACCTGTTTTTAAGAATTATGGTAACAATGGATGCTCCATGAATAGGTGGGGTAAGGTACATAGCCCTCACAACAAGCAGCACTTGGCTCTCAACTTTCCTAGCCAAATCTTCTGACTTACATACCTTCACATTAGACCCACATGAAAATTATTAATTATGTACATGACTTTTTGAAATGCTTTATTATTATAATTTAAGCCTAAATGATATCAAACTCAATTTCTGAGTTTGCATGAGAAAAATATTCAAATGCAAATTGCACATATATCAAATATATAACATTTTCAGTTTTTTTTCATATCATATGAATGAGATGGCTACGGTCCTCCATATTCTTAGGCCAAAATGATGGAAAATGTCTTGCTAAACACTTTCTCTCTTTTTGTTCTTTCTTCTTCTTTCTTCTGTTATGAAACAAAATGTGTTCCCTTTCTCGTATTTTATTTTGTTTCGATCTCTTTATATGTATTGATTTAATATTGCGTTCCTACTAATATATATACTTTTTTGCATTGGGTATTGTTTAAAAACGAACACAAATTACTCGAGAAATAGATATGTGAATTCTAAGTGAGAACGCATCATTCTATATAAAAAACATACAATGAAGTGTTATTTTGTTCTATTTACCAATATAACATGTTTATTCTATATATATAAAACATAGTATAGACTTAATTAAACATTGTATATAATTTTAATTCAATTTTTGGATTAGAATTTAGAATTTATGGTTTATAGTTTAATTTTTAGAATTTAGAATTCATTTTCAAGGTTAGGGTTTAAATTTGACTATTTTTTTAATTAAAAATATATAGATTACATAGAATGAAATGCTATTTTGTTCTCTGGCATTTCATTATGTGTTCTATATAGAATAATGTGCCTTTACTCAAAATCACATATTCATTTCTCGAGTAATTTTTTTTTTTAATTCTAACTATAGTGTCTCCAAAAAAAAATTATTTTTTAGTAAAATTGCGAGATTTAATCAATTTATGTTAAGAGATTCAAAATTAAAAAAAATATGAAAAAGTACATTTTTGGTCTGCACATAACACAGAATGAGAGAAATAGAAGATAAAATTGTTTCTAAGAGAGGGATATTTTCGTCCATATTGAATATAAAATGGTTACTCACTATATTTTCTTTGTATTGGTGCTATATTCTTAATTTTAGTTGAATATATGGTTAGTTGACAACTTTACTCAAAGAACAATCGATGCGATGAAAGTGAGAGGTTTTGTTCCTTACAATGGTAAGAGAGCCAATACGCTCACCATATAGACCCATATTTCTGGCATAACTTTGAGCTATCAAACATTCATCTCCATCAGCAACAAACATACGAATCGCTTGAGCATCTGAGTCAAGGCTACCACTAGCAAAACCCTGAAAATTTTGAGGGGAAAAAAATTAAGAGTCATGTTGCTTTTTTTAATGATTAAAATACCTTTGTTTCTCCAATTTTTTTTTGTTTAAATTGGATAAACCCATATGTTTTTGTATGAATCCGTGTTAGTTTTTTTCACGTGACAAATCGTGATACTTTTATGACAAAGCAACAAACCAAATGTACTTTTAGGACTTACCTAATATGCATTATCAAAGAAGGGTAATAAGCTTTTAGATTCTCACTATTTGTCTAATCTGTTCCCATTGTTCGAATGTTGGGTCAACTCCTGTAGGGTTATGGGCACAAGCTTGTAATACCACTATAGCTTCAAACGGTGCAGCTCTAAGATCCTCGAGCATGCCTGTTTTGAAATCAAGTCTTCACTAAAAATTATATATGATTGGTATACACTAAACATCATTTGGGTCAATTGATGTGTGGCATTTTTACGTGTTTTTATCCTTTGTTATTGAATCAATTATCGAGTTAAAGTGTGTTTTTAGATTCTTTTATTTGTTTGCTCTGCACTTGCAGTAATATTTTTTAAATTAAAACTCGGTGTATCATTCAATATCAAAGAAAATTTGGTGTGAGAGTTTGTTGTGAATGGGTCAATCAAATAATAATCAAGATGGAAGCAAACAAGACTAAGATAAAATGTAACAATGTGGAAGATGATAGACAGAGAGTTTAAGGACAGAATTATAAATCAATCTTTGAAGTCGAGTCCTCGGGTTTTCGGATCATAGTAACGGTAATATTCTACCGACAAACCTGCCAAATTGAAAATATTGGGATGGTTCCCCCAAGTTGGGTTTGGAACGAAAATGACACGCTGAAAAAAATGAGAAACGCAATTATCGACAATGTGAACAACGGTAAAAAAAACTCTGAGATTTTTCAGAAAAACAAGTCTAAAGACCTGAGTTTTTTTAAATGAGTTTTTAAAAAATGAGTCATGAGGTTTTTATGAAAGATTTTATAACCCAATTGCAGAAAAAATGCAATATTACAATAATTCTACAATATGTCCTCACAAATATGTCGCAATGTACTTAGCAAATTTTTATATGACAAAAGTCGCAAATTTTTGTGAGTATATTGTTGAATAATTCTACAATATGTTCGTTTTACATCTTTCTGAAATGCTAAATTTCTAAAACAAACTAAAATCAGTGAGAAAATTTACTTCTTGGTGGTGATTTGCTAGAAACTCAGCTCCAACTCTCAAAGAACCAGTACCAGATAAACACTGGATTGCAATAACTCTATTTTCTTTCACTGCAGGACTGCCCAAACAAAAGAAACAATGTTTATAGTAGAATGAAAAATAACATGAAGGGTTTAGAAAATATTATAGACCTAGATTTCATAGAGCTCACTACAAAAAGAAATTTTAATCAAACCTCAGATTAAACATAAAAACAGTGAATTTATTACCTATCATCACCTAAGATTAGCTTGGCGCTCAATTTGTTAAAATCAGCAAGTCCATCAAGTGGAAGATATTCCTTGTCCCGGGACCTGAAGGTAAAACAAAAAAAATCATAGGTTAAAATCAACAAACAAGAAAAAAAAGGAATTGGAAAATTATGAGTTGCAAATTTTTTTAAGCCAAATCAGTATCACCTCTCTTACATATACCATTCACCACTGCACCATAAGTAACTAAATCTGGTTGACAGCCTTTTCTAACCATACGGTCAACTAAACCCACCGCTTCTGAGACTTTGTTGTTTAGAAAAAGTCCATGGATTAGAGTTGTAAATGTCACTGTGCTAGGTTTATATCCCAATTCCACCATTTGATCGACCAGAGATACTGCATCCAAAATCCTATTCCCGTGACAGAAACCATTGAGCAGCGAGTTAAGCGTGACTATATCAGGATCATAGCCGAGTTTCATCATCTTCCCAAGCATGAGAGAGTTGAGAGCGGCGACAGAAACAGTTGATCAAAATATTGTAAGTATACAGATCCTGAGGAATTCCCAACTTTTGCATCTTCTCACCCAGAGAGATGACAACATCATACTTCTTCATCTTTCCGACGACTCCCCTAAACCAGACTTCACCAAACAAATGGTATACCTACATCCGGAATCATGAATGCAATGAACTGCGCCATGGGAACATCACTGCAAGAAAAGAAACCAAAGATTGTAGAGAAATGTGCGGCAATCAAGATCCTCAGAAATGGTTGGCATTAGCTGTGGCTTTCTAGCGAAAGTCCCTGAGTCGCAAAATAAGAGAAAAGGAAGAGGAGACAGCGACTAAAAAAGATTCAGACAGAAGAAGAAACTGACCTGCATAATCAGAGAAGAGTCTTCTCCATTGGCAATTCTCTGAATGTAAACTCCAGAACGTCCTTAGAGCCTTCCATGTACTTATTCACGAAGCGATCCCACATAAAATGTTATCTTTTAATGCATTGTCACCCTTGTGCTTGTAATCAAGCTTCATTATCAACTTAAACCAAAGACAAAACTAAGAAGAAGAAGTGAGGTAATGAATGCCTCAGGTAAGGACCCAAAGCAGGGGAGCTGTACTTATTACAGTTAGTTTAGTAGTCATATTTACATACCAAGAAATGGATATTAACTTGCTCCTTGCAAAATATCAGTTAAGACGAAAATAAAAAGAAAGATCAGTGCTGATATATTATCAATTATGCAAGCTAATACGTAAAACATGTACCCAAAGACACTAACAAAACAATATTGCTTAAACACATAAGCACTTCTGGTCATTAGCAGCTCAAAAGGGAACCTTCATGGCTATGAATAAGAGAAGCTAAAAACATGAAACATCATACGAAAAATGCATGGCTGTTCTAATGTCATAATCAAACTTTTGACATGTTTATTATTCTTGCGCAAGTTGTTAAAAGGCTAAGAGCTTCACTTTTCTAGGCAATTTCGTGTTAAATGGAATCAACAATCAACAAAAAAGAAAGTAACAGACAACTATAAGGAAAACCTTTCCTGCTACTTCTCATGAAAGACACTGTAACCACTGAATCTTATCTTATTATAAACCAGTTCCGTTTTCAAGAACCAAACTAGTCAATAGAATTGCCAAAAATAAAGTTGTTAAAACCATTACCATCGCATAACTAAATGAAATATCATATCAAAAAGAAGAGAACGGAAGCAAATTGGTTCCATAGCAAACAATCTCGAAACCAAAACCAGCAGAGTGGAGAAACAAAACGAAACATCGAGCCAGAGATGTCTTTTAAGGGAACTGAGTTGGTCTACCACTCCTCTTCACTTGAGGATGATGAAACTGCCTAAAAAAGCATGTCCAGAAAGGTTTTGTCCAATCTTCCATCATACAGCATATTAGTGACCAAGCCAAAGGTTGAAGCATCTCCAGCAAACCAAATGTATCTCACAATGTCTTTGAAGGGAAGAGGGTTCCTCTACTACACCTCTTCCCTTGACGATAAACTATTTGAAGAAAGCTTTTGTCCAATCTCCCATCAGACAACATATTAAAGACCATGCTTATTGTTGAAGCATCTCCACAGAACCCGTAATGCCTCATTTCATTGATGAGTTTCGCTGATGCTGCTTTGTCACCATCTATAAGGCGTGCCCTAATCAGCGTATTATATGTACCGCTATCTGGGAGAGGCCCGTCTTCTTTCATTTTCCTGAACAAGGCATCTGCTTCCTCCTTTAAACCTTTCCTACAAAATCCTGAGATCATTGTATTGTAGGTTACTACATCAGGCTTCGCTCCTTTGATGTTGAGGCTACATAATAATTTCCACGCATCTTCCACCTTCCCAGCCTTGCACATCCCTTCAATCATAATACTATATGTGACAATATTGAGTTCCATACCACTCTTTTGTAAATCCTGGAATACCATCAATGCTTTCTCGAGCTTCCCGTTATTACAAAGTCCATCTAACAAAATGTTGTATGTCATAATATCACAAGGCACACCACCAGAAACCATCTCTCTGAAAATTTGTTGGGCATTAACACAATCTGCAGATTGCAAAAAGCCTTGGATAAGAGTGTTGTAAGTGACTGTGTCTCCAACCAATCCTCTTCGAGACATCTCACGGAAGAGTTTCATGCCATCCTCTACCCTCTTAGACTTGCAAAGTCCATTTATAAGAGTACTGTATGTCACTACGTCTGGAAGACAGTCCTTGCTAACCATCAAAGCAAACATATGCTTAGCCTCCTCTAAGCGATCGTGCATACAAAACCCATTGATTAGTGAATTGTATGTGAAAATATTAGGAGCTACAGACCTTTGAATCATCTCCTTGTACAATTTTTTCGCCTCTAAAAGCTTCCCTTCTTTTGCAAATGCATCTATCAATGCACTGAAAGTAACTACGTTGGGGTTGATTTTCCTCTCAATCATATCACTAAGTAGTCGAGAGGCATCACTCCATCTTCCGTAGTTACAAAGGCAGCTTATGAGGGAGGTGTAGGTAACAACATTTGGTCTAATTCCTTTGTTCTCCATTTCATTGAATAGGTCGAGTGCATCATCGACATTTTTGTATTTACAAAGACTATCAATAACTGTGGTGTAGATCACAACATCAGCCTTTATTTGCCCTTCCTCCATCTTCTTGAGCAGTTTTAAAGCCAAATCAGTATCACCTCTCTTACATATACCATTCACCACTGCACCATAAGTAACTAGACTCGGTTGACTGCCTTTTCTAACCATACGGTCAACTAAAGCCACCGCTTCTGAGACTTTGTTGTTGAGAAAAAGTCCATGGATTAGAGTTGTAAATGTGACGGTATTAGGTTCATATCCCATTTCAACCATTTGATCGACCAGAGATACTGCATCAGAGATCTTATTCCCGTGACAGAAACCATTGAGCAGCGAGTTAAACGTGACTATATCAGGATCATACCCGAGTTTCATCATTTTGCCAAGAATTGCTAAAGCAAGAGAGAGTTGAGAACGGCGACAGAAACAGTTGATCAAAATATTGTAAGTATACAGATCATGTGAAATCCCCAACATTTGCATCTTCTCACCCAGAGAGATGACAACATCAAACTTCTTCATTTTGGCGATTGCACTCAACAATTTACTGAAATCAACAATGGAAGGGAGAGGACGAGACTGTACCATGTCACTGAACAAACCAATAGCATCATCTAACTTAATATCATGTAGAAACCCATCTCTAATCTTCTCTCTGTAATCATCACTGAGACCAGAGAAAGCTCGTACCCAGCAACGGAAATCGTAAAGATTACCTTTTTCGAGAAGACTCTGATGAACGAATCTCTTAGCCCTAAACGCAATCGTAATCGATCTTATAGTCGAAATCGAAAACCTCATTTTCTCGATTTGGCGTCTTCTCAATCTCTTTGCCAGTAAATCCTCAACCCATCACTCACGAGAAGAAAGTGTTATTCCTGAAACCGGTTTAGTAAATCCTTTATTGGCAAATTTGGGATTACCGGTTTGCGTTTTTTTTCTTTTTTCTTTTCACTATCTGTTTGTTGCCTCTGATCATTACTTTATTATCTTTTTGAAAATTCATCGCCACCTACGCAAATTGGGGGTGGGAAAAAAACTTAAACCGAAAAAACCGAACCAAATCGAAATAAGTGTTTTGGTTTGGTTATGGTTTAACCTAAAAAATCATTTGGTTATCATTTTAAAAAAATTTCGGTTTTGGTTTGGTGTGGTTAAAAACCATAAAACCGAATGGTTTTATGGATTTAAAATTAAATTATAAATAATTTTATATTTTTTTAATTCTTTGTTTAATTATGGTTATTTTTTTATTGGGCTTATCTAGTTAGTAGGTATCTTTATAGTTTATTAATCCAAAGACTTAAAAGTTAAAACCCTTATATGGTCTTAAACTATATTTTAAAGTATATTTAGATCTCATGTAAGTATAGATAATTCTCAATGTTAATTTATTTTAATTTTTGTTGAGCAGAGATTCAGAGACAGCATGAAGAGACGAACAAATGTGGCTGATGAGAGTGATAAAAATCATACTCTGAGTTTTCTCTATCTAACTTTTAGTTTTTATAGACTTGATTTGAAATGATTTGGATTTAGAGTTTATTTGATTTGGATTCTATTATTTGAGGTTTTTTTATATTGCTTTAATCATTAGCTTAATATATTATGTCAATTCATAGATTTTTGTGTTTATGCGATGCAACAAAGTTATTTTTTTTTAAGTCATGGAATAAACCCAACAAAACCGAAACCGAACCGAACCAAATTGCATATGGTTTTTATATGGTTTTAATTTTTATATAACCAATAAACCGTAAACCAAAAAAAACGAACCGTATCAAACCGAAATACATATGGTTTACATTTTTATAAATCCGTAAAACCGTAAAACCGAAAAAACCGAACCAAAACCAAACCGAAATCCGAAGTGCCCACCCCTAAATTAGAGTGTATATTATACTAAATTTAGGATCCGCATATATACAAGTTTGTAATCTAATAGTATTTTATAATCTGTGAAAAAAAAAACCAAACATTTAAAAGTGGAAAATAAAATTAGATTATCCATGAAAGTAAGTAAAATAAAAGTAAGAACGCTAATGCGAAACCACTGATTGAGAAACCTAACAATTATTTATTTATTTTGATTATTTCATTATTTGATTCTCAAATAAATTTTATCACATATTTTCAAATTATTAGTTTTCCTATTTCTATTTGAATTATATTTACTTTTTACTATTTTTTCTACTCATATATCTTTTTTTTTTTCAATCTTGATGAATATATTCTCATATTTCTATTTGAATTTTTTAATATTTTATAACATACAAAAGAAATCAAACACGAAAACAAAATTTAGATCATCCTTAAAAGTAAATGAAATATACAGACACGACATGTAGCCTTTACAACATGTTTACAACATGTTTTGATGAATTAAGTGTAATGAAATTACCGTGTTCTAAATCCAATCTCTGCTTTTCGTTTACATTTCAGGTTATCGCAGAGAACCTTTGTCATGGGTCGGAAAGAGATGTTCAAATCTCTTTATCACCCCACCCACTACTTTGATGTCGAATCTGTGTGTGTTTCCCCTTGCAAAAATCAAAACTGAGAAAAGCTTATATTTGTTCGTTTAAAGTCTCTCAGACTAACAGGTTTAAAGGTCACAATCTTCATTTTGGTCCACTTTAACAATCCATCAAAACAAAAAAATCATAGATAGTATTGTTGTTCAAAGTGACTAAAAATCTTAGTGGATTTCGAAAGATCCTACTAGAATTAGCAAGAGGACCGCCATGGACCGGAGGTACGGTACATGCAAGAAAAAAAGAAATTTTCATTTCGTCTAATTTTAGTAGTATCGGATTTTGTAGGCTTCTATAAAAGGCTTTTAGGATTTGTAGTCGTTATTCATAAGAAACTTTAGACAAAGGGTATTTGCCTCAATTCAATTCTATCTTATTTTTCTTTCGTTCATCGTGTTGATCCATCCGATTTCACAAGTATGCTTTATGAAATGTAAATACAAGAACTCTGTTTTTGTATCTAATGTATTCATGAAACAACAAAGAACATAATTGGTAGTTTAGGCGATGCGAGTAACTGCAGCATGTATAGCATCAGCGAGTTGAGGCACTGTCTTCGAACTTAAACTTGCCATGCTTATCCTCCTGCAATACACAAATCTCATTTTAAAGTTGTTTCTCATTGCAATAAACAAATATAGTTAACATCTATCCACATTTTTGAAGCACTTAAAATGTAAGTAAATGGAAAAAAAAATTGGAAAGAAGAAAAATTTCCCTCACCCATCATATGTCATGTAAATGTGATACTCTTTGGCCATCAAGCGAACTTGCTTCTCATTCAATCCGGTAAAAGTAAACATCCCAATATGTTTAAGAATGTGACTCCAATCACCACGAGTGCCTGAAACAAAACTTATGAGTGATTCAAATGTGAGAAGATAAACAAAATAATTAAGAGAACAAAAGACATTAAACTAAACCTCTAGCTTGTATAGCTTCATATAACTTTTGGCGCATGCTAATTATGCGGTCAGCCATTCCTTTTAGCTCAATGGTCCAGTCGTTGTACATATCACTGACAATATGTATACAAAATTTTTGAGCATAATCATAATCCATATCAAAACTTTCATTATACAAACAGTGGAGTAATAAGCATTTTCAACATAACAAGAATTATTCTAACTCCTGCATAGATATATATATATATATATATATATATATATATATATATATATATGCATATAACAATTACCTGTTTTTAAGAATTGTGGTAACAATGGATGCTCCATGAATAGGTGGAGTAAGATACATAGCCCTGACAACAAGTAGCAATTGGCTCTTAACTTTCCTAGCCACATCTTCTGACGTGCATACCTTCACATTAGACCAACAAATATTATAATACACTTTTTGAATGATTTATTGTTACTATATCCGTTTTATTATAAATGTCGTTTAGGATTAAAGAGTATAGGGTAAAAATAGAACGATGTTGACATTCTTTAAAAAACAAAAATAAAGTTTTACAGCGAGATTTATTATAAAATGGAGGTAGTACAATATAGCCTAGATTATTTCATACTCAATTTTTGCGTTTGTGTGTGAAAATAATTAACAAAACACACATTTTTCAAATACACAACATTTTCAGTTTTTTTCCATAAAATATTTTGGAAAATGCAAACGTAAACGGCAGATTCTCCTACACTTAAATCTAAATGCAAACGTAACAAAATAATCGATGCGATATTAGTGACGATAAAATTGGAAGTTTTGTTCCTTACAATGGTAAGAGCGCCAATACGCTCACCATAAAGACCCATATTTTTGGCGTAACTTTGAGCTATCAAGCATTCATCTCCATCAGCAACAAACATACGAACCGCTTGTGCATCTGTGTCAAGGCTACCACTAGCAAAGCCCTGAAAAATTGAGTCATGTTGCCTTTTTTTTTCTAACCTTGGATTAAGATGAAAAAATACATCACGACAGGAAAAATATATTAAAAAAAAAAAACACGTCTTGAAGAAAAAAAGAAGGATTTCTTTGGAAGATATCGAGTTGTAGATCCAAGATTGGCCAAATCGGTACAGTTAATTTTTTGTAAATAAGCGATGTATTTTAAGTTTTTGAAAAATGAAATTATGTTAAATAACTTGTCATCGGATAAAATAATATTATATTTTAAATAAACACACGTGGAATCCATATTTTTATCAAAAATCATGTGCGATAAATTAATCACCATATTTACGAAAATAGCATCCGTCGATTTTACAAATAAAATAAAAAGCAGATTTTTGGGGATCAAAATACCTCTGTTTCTCCAAAAAAAATTATTATTTACTACCAGATAAACCGTGTTAGTTTTTGTATGAATCCGTGTTAGTTTTTCCAAGTGACAATCGTGATAATGCTTAACAGAGTTTCATTTGTTTGTAATAACAAAGCAACAAAGCAAAGGTATTTTTGTGACCTACCTGATATGCACTGTCAAAGAAGGGTAATAAGTTTTTAGATCTCACTATTTCTCGAATCTGTTCCCATTGTTCGAACGTCGGGTCAACTCCTGTGGGGTTATGCCCAGAAGCTTGAAATACCACTATAGCTCCAGAGGGTGCACCGGCAAGATCCTCGATCAGGCCTGTTTTGAAATCAAGTCTTCACTTAAAACTATAAATGGTAACATTTGGGTCATAGCAAGAAAAATTTGGTGAAAGTTTGGTGTGAATGGGTCAATCAAACAGTAATTAAGATAGAAGCAAGCAAAAAGAAGATAAAATGTAACAATGAGAAAGGTGATAGACAGAGAGTTTATGGAGATAACTATATAAACTCAACCTTTGAAGTCGAGTCCCCGGGTTTTCGGATCATAGTAACGAAAATATTCTACAGTCAAACCCGCCAAATTGAAAATGTTGGGATGGTTCCCCCAAGTTGGGTTTGGAACGAAAATGACACGCTGAAAGAAATGAGAAACGCAATTATCGACAAAGGGAACAACGGTAAAAGAGATGAGACTTGTCTAAAACAAGTTAAAATAAGCCTGAGTTTTCTTTAAAATATTTTTTTTTTAAAGAGTCATGAGCTTTTTATGAAAGATTTTATAACCCAGCCTTGCAGAAAAAAATGTAATATTACTTTAATTTACAATATGTCCTCACAAATATGTCGCAATGTACTTAGCAAATTTTTATAGGACTAAAAAAATTTATACGACTAAAAATTTGTCGCAAATTTTGTAGTATAGGGTTGCTTATCAATTAATGAGAAAATTTACTTGCTGGTGGTGTTTTGCTAGAAACTCAGCTCCAACTCTCAAAGAACCAGTACCAGACAAACATTGGATTGTAACAACTCTACTCTCTTTCACTGCAAGACTGCCCAAACAAAAAGAAACAATATATATATATATATATATATATAGTAGAATGAAAAATAACATAAAGAGTTTAGAAAATCTAATAAAAAAAAGATGAGAATTTATTACCTATCATCACCTAAGATGAGCTTGGCGCTTAATTTGTTAAAATCAGCAAGTCCATCAAGTGGTAGATATTCCTTGTCCCGGGACCTGAAGATAAAACAGAAAAAAATCATATATCGGCTAATAATTAACAAACATGAGAAAATTAAGGAATTAAAAAAAAAAAATGTGAATTTCTTCTTCATATACAGACGCAAAATCACAAACGAAGAAATTGTGAAATGAGGCAATCGAGGTCTTACTAACAAATTTTCTAGAAAAAACTTACTGGTCGTTCGCTAACTGTTGCTCTGCTCTTCTCACCACCTCAAGAACAAGAGGTTTTCCTTCCTTTATGAAAAAAAAAATCCAAGAGAAGACTAATCTGATCAAAACCTGAGCTCTTAAATTAACTTAATCATAGAGACTGTGAAGATCCATAAAAACCAAATTACCTCAGTTCGATAAGCACCAGCGGTCAAATTCAACTTAACTGGACTAGGATCATCTCTACAAGCAAAATATACCTGTTTTTATAATCATAAAATGTTAAAAATAAAACACAACTTGACATGATGGCGAAATGGATCGAAGCAACATAAAATTAAAGTCGATTTGGTACACTGAGAATGGGATCTTCGGGAGCAGGAAGAACACTTGACAAGTTGGAGTTCATGAGACAAACGATCGAATGAGTTGAAATGAATCTGAAAAAAAAAAGAAAAAGAAAAAAAAAGTGTTATTGAACAGAGTGTTTTGTGAAACTAAAAGCATAATTAGGTTCACCAACCACGAGAATCATTTTTTTATTTTAAATTGCGTTTTTGTTCCCTTAAAAAAGTTTAAAAAATTCATTTTTAATTTGGTCCATGTAAAATTATCTGTTTTGAGTCATTTGTCGAGTTGTTCAGAAGTAGATTCGTTTGTCGTGAAATGTGTAATAAGATAGGAAGTCAAAAATATCTTCTAAATAATGTACCAGAATAATAATAAAAAAATTTGAAAATTTTCTTTACTCAACCCTTATTTATATATATATATATATATATATTTTTTTTTTTTTTTTTTTTTTTTTTTTTTTAAATTTTCTCTATTTTAATTTTAAGATACTAAAAAATAAAACTATAAGTAATCTTGGAAGTTGGAACCTTTATTATTTGAAAGATGAGATCGTAAAAATATGAAAATCAATCTTCTCATGTGTTCATATATATATTTTGATCAAATAATAAGTTACTCTTTTGTAAACTGAGCTCAATTTATAGCCCGAATTTTTATTTCAATAAAACAAACTTATACAGATTTTCTCTAAAAACTGAGCTCAATTTATAGCACGTTGTGGCAGTGTCACGATTGCAAAAACGGTAAAACAAACTTCAACAAGCGTATGGCTATACCGGACATTTAATCTGATCTAGTTGTATATGAGACAGAACCGATCAAGATGAAGCAAACGGTCTACAGACCGGTAAGTCTTTCTCGAAGAAAGGCGCGACCCCAAGAACCGGATTGGATTGAAAGAAATTGGCCGGTTTAAGCTCGAAGCTAGCCGCGACGGTTGGCATAACCGGATAATCTTCTTGGCAAGGTACGTGATGGAACCCTAGTGTGTACCACAACACTATGTCCTTGTTTTCAATCGAACGGTCCCTGTTTTCACCACAAAACAATCAGAGAAATGTTTCAAACCAAAAACCTTTAACCAGAAATGGTATGGCTCAATTGGTATGTATAGTGCATTATTGGTTTCGTACCGGTCTGACCAAACTTGTAGTGTGTCTTCACCGTGGCTCTGATAAATTAGAACTCCTCCGGCATATTGTTCTGACCGGTTATACTGAGTCACCCATATCTAAACCGATAAAACCAATTGATCGGTTAAACCAAACAATTAGACACATTAAGTCCTAAACCGAGATTTCAGCTAATCAGAATCTGATATATAAAAACATAGCTTAAAATTAAATACCTGATTATTAGTGAATGCACCTCGAATTTGAGGAGGATCGTCGTGATCAAGCAAACTCGCTGCATTACCACCCGGTATGATTCTGTAACCGGCCGGATTTCCTACTCGAGACCTTCGGTTCGGGTTCACAATGTGGAATTCATATGGGTCATAGAGGCTCAATTTAATCTGAGCATCTTTCTCAGTCTTAGCTACATATTTCTTGACCTTCAAGTAACTCTTCCTCGGCGATTTTCCCGTTGGAACTCTCTGCTTCTCTAGATGAACCTTAACCAAAGAATTATTCGTCGGTCCATCAATGTCCATGTCTAAATGAAATGTTATGAAATGATCATGGACGACTCCAATCACATTCTCAGAGATCAACGGTCCAGCATCATCCTCTTTATCACCTAAGTCATCCACATTCTCGTAAGGTGTCCCTTTCACCATTAACATCCCCGAAGCCGCGACCTAACCATAGCATTTAACTATGTGTAAACTTGACAGAAAAATTAATCATATACCAAAAAAGAAACACCATTTTTGACATACCGTAACGCGGATCAAACCATCAGTTTGAAACTCCCAATCAAAAATATAGTCGTAATTCCCAACCGAAGTTGCCATTCGAGCAACCAATGTAACTTTTGGCCTTGACTCCCTTACCTGTTAAGTGGCCAATTTAGGAATCCATTCTCATTTAAAGCAAAAGAAAAGATATGATATTAGGGATGTTCCGGATAACCTGATCCGATTCCATTCGAACCAAACCAAAAAACCAGAACCGACAACCGAATCGAGCCTTAGTATGATTATAATGGTTTTAATTTTTCTATCCAAACTGATCAGAAAGGAAAAAACTCAAAATGAAACCTACCTTTTTTCTTTGGAACAAAATTTTATCATTCATTAAAAACCAAGCCCAAACTGTAAACTCAAACCGTAATAAACCTATCCATACTATCTTCGATTTGGTAGCCGTTTTTTTGTATAAACCAAAAATTCGAACTAAACTTAAACATGGACTTAACACCCTTAGTTCCTAATATCCGAGTATGATAAAGAAAAGAAAAAGGACATACATCGGCATTGCTGAAAAGAATCTCAGAATGTCGCCAGCTGATATCGCCTGCATAGCGTTCAAACAAGCATATCATATTAGGTTGAACAATGGCTTTTCCATCCGGAGAGGCGAAAACTCCATCTATATAGTAAGCATTTCGAGGGCAATCATTGAGGGGCACAAGCGACATTGCCGTGGGGCCTAACCCGAACTCGCCCGCATCCATATAAGTCTTGTAGTACCATCCGTCTTCCGGGTCCATGTATGGTACGAACAGCTCAGATGGGAACCCTTTGTACATCACACTTCTTGGTTCACCTGCTCTCTCCACATAGGTAAACAATAAGAATGCGGGCTCCTATTGTAAGTTTCATGACTATTGCGGCCAAATCATGATGATAACTTAACATTAGAGGCTTCCTTGTAAACAATATATAAGACTTATCAAAATCATCCATTTTCTCTAAAATGTCTTTATAAACGTAGTCATACTTTATGTATAATTGAATTATGGATCATGTCCGGATATGTAATTTAGTGGTTTGTGTTAGTGTTGTTACTTTGTCATCATCTATAATAATTCTGCATATATATATATATTGTGTTATATACCTGTCTCGGAGTCACGAATCGTAGCCTGAGAGATGATCATACCGGCTCGTTGGTCCGCTTTAACATGGAAAACCCAATTAGCCCACTTAACCAAATGTCCATCTTCAACTCTAAAACTCGGACCATCCGGTTGCTCCATTGAAATCGGGTTAATTCGGTCCATATGCAACGGTTTATTCTCAATACCAAACCGATATTCTGTACCGGCAGCTTTGGGAATAGGAACCGGGCCTTTATCGATGATCTTTATTACCTCTAATTTGTCTATATCGACCGTTACATAAAGACCTTCGATGGGTCTCATGAAATAATTCGACGTGTCTTTTAACGTGTAACATTGGACTTTAATGACTCTACGTCCTTCTTCCTCCGGTCCGAACCATCCGGCGAACGGAGTTATGCATGCTAAATCGGAAAACTCAACCCCACGCGCTTCGATCGAGCGGTTGAATTCCACGCTCTTCAAAGGAACCTATGTATATATTGTGTTGACAAAAACAAAATATTGAACCCTACTTTTTTGTTTTTTTTGTAAAAGTATTAAGAGAAATTGGGTTCAATAATAAAAAAAAAAACTATAATTAAATATCTACCTATTTAACCTAAATTTAATGGATATGTTTAGGCCACGTAGGCTAATTTTGGTTAGTTTACTAATTATTAATTTTTTTGGTTAGTTGGCAAATTAACATTAAACCCTACTTGATATCCCAAAAAAAAAAAAAATGAAACCTACTTCATAATGAACCCCTTAAAAAGGGAACTTAAACGTAAATTCATTTTAAAAATAGTAAATATATTTGATTAGAAGATGAACCATAGCTAAAAGTTTTAGCTATCCATAGTAGATAAAATTATACATTATTTTTTCATTTTTATAATTTTTTTAAAAAAATCATAAAAAAAAAAAACTCTAAGACCATAGGCATACCAAACCGATTCATTTACATTTGTTTCTATTTTTTCTAAGAAAGAAAAATCAGAAAACAAAAAACTCTAAAAACATAGCCATACCAAACCCATTTATTTACATTTGTTTCTGTTTTTAAGACAAAAACAAATCAGAAAACCAACAAAAACCCGAATGGAAATCCGGGTTAAAGTTTCTGTTGGTCAGAGTGTGAACCGAAATAAAAACCAGTAACCTAAACCGAATTCATTGGTACAAAATTTATCCGATATTAAAAACCTTGTATCAAAAGTTAAAATTCATTTAAAAATTAAGAGTTGACTAAAAAAGTGGCCATAACCATACAAAAACATATCCATAGTTTTTTATTTTTTTCTATTTTTGTAAGATAAAAACAAAAAACAAAAAACGCAAATCGAAATCCGAGTTAACACTTCTACCTGTTAGTCAAAAAGTGGACCGAGTAAAAACCGGAAAGCTAAACCGAGTTTATTGGTATAATATATTAAACCAGTCCGTTTATCGAGAAAACCGTCCGATACCTGCGAAGCGGCGAAGACATCGTTCATGGTGAGAATCGGATACCCAGAAGTCGGATTAACCAAATCAGAAACGACCCGACCCGAATCAAGATCCACCGTTATCACATGGGTTTGACCACCCAACAACGCGACGACCTCAGCTCTTCGCGACGGAAGCCGATTTCCTTTCTTCCACTGGACGACACGTGTCTTCTCCGGCTCGTCGAGAGCCATGGAATGAATCGTGGCCGACCCGGAACCGAAACCCGGGTCATGACCCGAGAGGATGGATCGGACTCTCTCGATTTCACGAACCGTTAGTGGATCAAGTGGATGATGAGGCTCTTCGGAGGAGTGGTCGACCTGGACCCTAGGACCTGACCCGAGAGTTTTCCGGACCCGGGTACCGAATAAGAAGCCTGAGTCGGGTCCGAAGACCCAAGAGTAGGTGGCGAAGAGAAGGAGAAAGGCGAAGAACAAGAGAGAGAGACGAGCAAAAGATGGTTTCGCCATGTATTGACTTTTGAGTGAGAGAGCTTTTTGTCTTAAGCTTTTGAGTGTATAAGTTAATTAGAAAAGCTTATAGAACATCATAAATAAATAAATTACTAACGTTCTACATATGTTTATTAAGAAATTGAACTATAATTAAGGCTTTTAAAAAGTTACAAGTTTGATCGCATCTATGAGAAATTTTATTCTAACATGGTGCGATGATGATCTAATCAAGTTCCGGCCAATCCGGTAGTTTTGCCGGATCTTTTTGACTTGCAGATGACGACTTTCATTGAATAATATTCAAAAGCTCTTCAAACTCTTAAACGTCCATTTTGACACCCTTTTTTTTTTTTTTTTTTTTTTAACTCTTTGAGTAATTTTTTTTTTCTTTTCCATCTGAATTTTATCGATATATTGCTGAGATAAATTTACATACAAAAAGAAACCAAATCCTTGATCAGATAGCCTTAATGTCTGCTTCAAAAATTGACGACCAAACACTACGAAAAAACAAGGCAAAACTAACGAGCAAATCCGTTAGATATCCATTGGAAACAGCCATTTCTGACGGAAAATCAACACGTGAAAGCCGTCGGATCCGTCTGATCGAAAAAAAAAATTCGTCGGTTTTCCGTCGGAAATTCCGACGGATTATCGACGTTAGTTTTCCGTAGGAAATTCCGACGGATTACCAACACTAGTTTTTCGTAGGAAATTCCGACGGATGACCGACGCTTGGTTCTCGTTAGAAGTCCAACGGACATTCGACGGGACCTCTCCGACGGAAATCCGAGGGGTTATATCCGACAGCCTCGCAAAAATATATATTAATAAAACTATTATTTAGATATATTTTAAAAATAAATATTAAAAATAAAATTTAATTAAAATAATAAAATTTAATTATAATAATAAAATTAAAATTTATCTAAAACATAAATGAAATTTAGTTTTGAAAATATGAAAACATAAAATGCATTTAAAATAATCAAATATCTAAAATTCTACTCCCGGGTGGACCGTCTCGAGAAACGCCTTCATCCGCGCCAACCTTTTTTGGGCTTCTTCATTTTTCTTTTCCTTCTTCTCCCGGTCCGCCGGCTCCTCGTTGAATCGCTCAATCAACTTCTCGATTTTATCCACAAGATGCGCAGAGCAGTAAGAATAAGAAGAGGACGTCGCTTCGTCTCGATCCGGAAGTCGACCAAACCCGAACTTACGATCCTTTTTTGTTGGAAGAGAAAGAGTTATTAGTTTTGCAAAACTTAGAAATGGTGACATCCGGGTTGTTGGACAAGCTCCTCGAGCGACAACTAGCGTCGATTAGCGTTTAATGAAACCTAAAAAAAATATAAACATTAGTAAAAATAATTTAATTAAAATATATATATATATATATAAAAGTTACTAACGTTTGTAAAACAAAACTTTAAAAAGCTATTATAAAAAATATTTTATATAAACTTTTAATATAAAATATTTTATTTAAAAAAATAACATAAAAATAACATAAATCATCAAATTTATTACTCTAAACCCCAAACCCATCGGATTTTCCTACGGATTACCAACTGAATTTGTTTTTTTCTAAACCCTAAAACCGTCGGAAAATCGTAGGAAAATGTACCAACGGATTTCCGACATAAAGTGGTTTCTTTTTGTAAACCCTGAAACCATCGGAAATCCATAGGAATTTTCCGATGGATTACCGACGGAAAGTGTTTTTTAAAAAAAAAACCTGAAACCGTCGGAAATCCGTAGGAATTTTCCGACAGATAACCGATCGCATGAATTCCGTCGGAAACTCTGACCGATATCCTACGGATTTTCGACCGTTTTTGATTTGTCGAAAATCCGTCAAAAATTTTCCGACGACACAAATCCGTCGGATTTTGTCTTGTTATCCTCTAGTGATAGGGCAAACAATGCTAATCCTATATCCGAGAACTAAAAGAACCATAAATATTCAAAGGAGGTAGAACCTAAAAATGAAACTCGGTTAAGAGGAAAAAGCACTCTCACCATCAAAGAACTCTTTTAACCAACGCGGTGGCCCTATTGCCACATAGGATTGCCGACAATCCTCTTGAGTAACACTTTGAGCGATGAAATGAGCTCTTCTATTGAGTGTTGGCTCTTCAATATGTATCCTCCATTCATTTAACCTAAGAAAAAGCTTCTTTAAAATCGAGACTTGAGGAGTGTAGGAAGGCCAAGCCTTTGGACGCAAGATTGCACCTACTAGATCTTGATCTTGTGAAGCAATGATCACCTTGTTGAGATGGTGATCTTTTAAGGACTCTAAGGCCCAGCTTAAGCTCTGCATCTTTGCTTCATCATTGCTTGAGATGTTCCCGAACGACCTTCTACTATGCATCATTACTTTGCCTTGGGAATCTCTTATAACCCAGTCCATTTTGACACCCTAACCATTTTGGTTTAAGTTTCCACTCACCGCGATGGCCACATCTACATCGGTGGACGGTTCCAACCTCTCCAATTACACTAGTGCTGAATCTCGGGGGAAATCCTCTTGTTTCCTATGATTTGGTTCTCGGCTCACCTCCGACGGTAGAAATACCCCCTCTGACGGTAGAAAGACCCCCTCCGACGGTAGAGATACCCCCTCTTATCGGTGTAGATGTGAGTAACGTTTTCTCTCCGGCAACAGAGCAACAGGTTCCTTCATTCCCTATCCCTAAAGGAGCATGGGAAAGACCCTTGGCAATTGCTTCACCTTTCCATCAAACAGAAAGGCAACAACTGGATAGCTCAACTAATTCACAGTGGCCAGCTCTGAAGGCTGCTCGGCAACAGAGGCGTGTGGCTCATGATCCTCCAAGCTCTTCAAGGACTGAAACAAAAACTGCATAGTTGAAGGCACTTTCAAGAGAATATCTTTGGGAAGCAAAGATGAGTCCATCTTTGAGAAACCTGCACAGAGTCACCATTCCAGAATACATGGAGGATGAAACCCCAGAGGTAAAAATTCCGAGTCATGTTCTTCTAGGTGGTGTAGAGAACCAAAAAGAATTTATGGTTGGTCAGTTTTATCGTTGCTCTGCTCCGGCTAGGGGACATATTCAAGCAGTCGTTACTAGGATTTGGGGCAGAAAATGCAGGATCTTTTGTCGTAAATTAGGAGAATCAACTTTCTTATTCCACATCCCTGATGAGTCAACCCGAAAATGGGTTCTCCAGAGAGGTTTGTGGCATGTTGATGATTGTTTGATGTTTGTATCAACATGGACTCCTGCAGACACTATCACTTTGCCGGAAATTACAATTGTTCCTATTTGGTTGACACTAAAAAATATCTCGGACCAACTTTATTCAATCAAGGGTATTAAGTGGATTGCTTCTGGTATTGGTGAACCTATGTTAAGTGAGAAGCCATGGCTCAATCCAGCTCATATGGGAGAAGCAAAGATACTTGTAGAGCAACTCGTTGCTTACTTCAGAATGCAAATACGATATCTGATCCAACTCTTATGGTGAATATCATTGTCTCTGATACACATTATGTTCCACCACTTGCTTATGGTGATGCATTGCCGTCTACTACGGGTACTATCTCTGAAATGGAGGCTCTTAAAGGCGCCAATACCATTGCTACAACCACTACTACTACTCCATTATCCGCTCGCATCACACAATCTGATCGTGTAACCATCTCTGTTGCTTCTCCCATTGCACCAGGTACTATATTATCTACTTCCAAGATCGTTTCTTACCCTTCATGTACAAGTATAACGGGCAACAAAAGCTCTACAACTATGGTCTTGTCCAAAGATGCCTCTTTTTCTAAACAACTATCCTCTCCTACTACTCATGCAGAGCATAGTACACATAGATCCTCATCCAGCAAAGATTTGGGTACAAACCAGTATGCCTCTTTGGTATCTTCAGAAAATGAAGAAGAAACTTAGGTTTCGGAAGCAGATTCTGGCCCTATGGATCTATTGACTCCATCGGAGAAAAGAATCCTTAGGGAAATATCGGTTAAACCATCTACAAAGGCTAAGGAGATGCAATTGCATTTTGAAATCGGCTCCACACGGAAACCGTGGTCGTGGTAGAAGGGGTCGTGGTTAAATGATTTCCGAACCAACATCTCAATTAAATCGAAGCGGAAGATTCGATTGTGATTCTCTTTAAACTTGTTGTAATGTATTTTCAATAACTCATTGGCTCTATTCAATCTCTGTAACCGTTTAATGAATAATTAAAAAATACAAAATAAATAAACCTTTTAAAAGCAAATCATAACTTTTTTATCTTTAATATATGGGAAAAATGTCAAAAAAAGCGTGAACTTTCAAATTGTGGACGAAAAACGCCTCAACTTTCGAAATGTCATTTAAATCCCAAAGTTTTGGTTGACTTCTTAATAAAATGATAAACTTTCGTTGACTCGGCCATTTCAGGCATGCCGTTAATCTCCCGTTAGCAATACGATTACAGATTTAGCTTCCCGTTAACGATCTCCGTTTAGGGTAAACAAATTCGGGAAAAATGTCAATAAAAGCCTAAACTTTCAAATTGTGGACGAAAAAAGCTTCAACTTTCAAAATGCAGATAAAACAAGGCAAAACAATAGAAACAAAACAAGTGCAACAAAACAAATACCAACCATGTTCATTACACACCTAATCCGAGCAAAACAATAAAGCCAAACTGCAGGTTCTGATCCGTGCTAAACACCAACAAAACAGAGAATCAAACACCAAACCATGTTCATTACAATTTAGGTTGAACATTCAAACCATGATCCCCAGCCTTGTAATCCTTATCCTTGTGATCGTCCTTGAGATGGTGCTCCATGTGAAACTCCTTGAGATAGTTGTGAAAGAGATGGTGCTCCCTCTGAAACTCCTTGAGATGGTTGTGAAAGAGATTGTGTTGCATGTGAAACACCCTGAGATGGTTCTCCTTGTGATCTTTGAGATGGTTGTCCTTGTCCAAACAAGATATTCCTCGGTTCCTGGTTTCAATCAATCTATCAATAATCAGTCCACAGACATAAAACAACAAAATTTAAAAGAGGATACAAACCTGATCTTTTCTTGGTCGACCCCTAGGTTTTTTTGGTGGAGTTGCAACTGTCTGATTCTTACATCCTTGTTTATTGTGCCCTTCTTCCTTGCAATTTGAACATGTCATGACTCGGTGTGCCCTTGATAACCTGGTGTTAGATGAGGAACTTGCAGTTTCATAAATTCCTTTCCTCCTATCATGATTCTTTGGTCTCCCAGGATTGCCTCTTCTCCATGGAGGTGGCAACACACCAAGTCTGTTTACTCTTGGCCACATATGCATGCTTTGAACAGGACCAATACCATCTTTGTATGTTAGCTGCCACATTGTAGTTGTGTACCAGTCATTGACATAGTCTTCAACTTTTTTTCTTTCCTATTATGACAGATGCAGCATGAACACATGGTATACCAGTCATCTGCCACTTCCTGCAACCACAAGTGTTTTCAATCATATCCACTGAGAAAGTACCATCACCAAGTCGTACCTCATGTTTATCGTGCCTGGCCATCCATCTTTCACAAAACTGTGACCCAGCAATCATCTTCTCTATCTCATCATGAGCTCTCTTTGTGAATCTAGTCTTCAATCTTCCAGCAATTACATACCTCTTCTCATTACGCACCATGCACTGCCTCCTAATGTCCTCCAACATGTCTAGTAAAGGTTTCTTCCTTGCTAGTCGGATTGTTCTATTGAAAGACTCACTGAGATTGTTTAAGTTGTCATTGCAGCAGCTTCCTATTCTGAAGAAAGCTCTAGACCATGTCCTTGGATTAGTCTTTAGTAGAGAATCATAGGCACTTGGATTGTAATTCTTTAGTTCTTGCATATGACCAGCAAATTCTCCCTCAGTGTAACTCCTAGCAATCTTCCAGAAGAGTCGTTCTAGCTCCATGTCATGGCTATTTCTCTTCCAGTTGTCCATGATGTGCCTAGCACATTGCCTATGCTCAGCTTGTGGAATGACAGTCTTAATTGCTTTGACTAAACCCTGAAAAAGCAGGATAGAAAAAAATAGTTAGATGATTGAAACAAACGAAATCAAGTTATTACACTAGATGATTGAAAAGATGATGATACTCACCGATTGTTTGTCTGATATGATTGCTACGTTTCTTCCATCATGAAGTTCCAACTTTGCAGATAGCAGCCTAACAAACCAGTCCCAGTTATCATCATTCTCAATTTCAACAATAGCCCAAGCAATGAGAACAATCCTATTATCTCCATCTCTCCCAGTCGCAGCTAAGAGATGTCCCTTTACATCCCATTTAAGAAATGCACCATCTATTCCTATGATAGGCCTACAAGTACGCTTCCAAGACTCTCTTTGTGACTCAAAACAAATAAACAGACGAAAAAACCTTTGTAAGCTTCCAATGGTTGGCCCTGGAATAGTCTCAATCTCAAATACAGTCCCTGGATTAGTTCGGAAGATCTCTGCTTGATAATTCCATATCCGTGAAAAATGATCTTCATGAGTAGCTTTTCTATCTCTCATAACCTTTGTCTTCGCCTTGGCACATTGGTCTTCAGTTACAGTCAGGTTGTACTCTCTCTTTATTTCCTCAACCATCTCTTGTTTGGTCAATTTCGAATTCTTTCTCAACCTTTCTGCAAATAACCAAGCAATTGCTCCTTGCTTCAACATCTTCGAGTAACCTGACCTGACACATGAATGCTTATCCTCGTAGACCTTTACTTGCATCTTATGTTGTTTCTTATCATACGAGCAAAAACATTTCCATGAACATTTTCCATCACTGTCCGAGCACTTTGCACCAATCTCCAAACTTCGTGACCTATAAAGCTTAATATCGTATCTCGTTTTTAGAGAATACCTTAGCACAGCAATCTTGAAATCTTCTGGGGAATTGAATGTTTTCCCCAACCTCAGTAACTCTTCACGATCTTCAGCTTCTTGAGGAGCACCACCTTCTTCTTCAGGAACATCTTCGTCATCACTGTGTGACAGAGGTTCTGGAATCCTCTCATCATCCCATATATCATCTCCACTATCTGCATCACTCTCGCCTCCATTGTCCTCTTCTCTCGCATCCACTCCAAACTCAGCTTGAAAGTCCTCACAATTTTCTTCCTGTACAGCTACACCTCCTTCGCAATCTTCTGCATACCCAACCTCATCACAGTCTTCATCGCCAACAACCTCACAATCATCCCCACTCACAGCCTCACGATCTTCTTCAATATCTTCAGCATCTAGCGTCTTCCGTTTTTGATTCTTTCGTTTTTGTTTGGGCTGAGGAACAACCTCAGCCTCTGGTTCTGGTGGGATTGCCAACGCCTCAGTCTCCGATGGGATTCGAACCGCCTCAGCGTCTGGTGGGATTTGAGCCGCCTCAGGTTCTGCTGGGATTATTCCGGCGTCTTCGTTTGCCGTGGCCATCCTCAGTCTCAATGACCGACGACTCGGAACACTCTTGCATCCTCCACGGCTCCGCACCATTTCGACAATTCGACAAGAGATAGAGAGATTTTGGGTATTTTGATTTCTAGGGTTAGGGATTGACAATATTTTCGATTTGGGGATTGAGTTTCAATTTGGGGATTTTGTTTACCCTAAACGGAGATCGTTAACGGGAAGTTAACTCCGTAATCGTATTGCTAACGGGAGATTAACGGCATGCCTGAAATGGCCGAGTCAACGAAAGTTTATCATTTTATTAAGAAGTCAACCAAAACTTTGGGATTTAAATGACATTTCGAAAGTTGAGGCGTTTTTCGTCCACAATTTGAAAGTTCACGCTTTTTTGACATTTTTCCCTTTAATATATTGCTAATTAGCAATGACACAAGCATGGTTAATTAGCGACGTGTTACCAATGTTATCAACCTATGCAAAATAAAAACAGCTTGTCTGATTTTTTCACCCTTTAAATTTTCGATACGATTTTTAAAAAGTTGGTATGTGTCGATTCACTGGGTTTTAGCTACAACATCTCTAGCTGTGTTTAATTTAGTTTTTGGTTTGAATTATTTTTGGTTTAAATTTTTAGCTTTTGAGAATTCTAGTTATAAGATATAGCGATTGTCAAATCGAATTGGATCTGAAATTAATTTGATTTTCTTTTAAATAAAAAAATTTAGTGATATTTTTGAAAAAAAAATTAGTGATACTGTTTACCAAAAAAAAAATTAATTATAATATGTTTGAAAAATAAACTTATTTTAATGATATTTTAATGAATCAATATTTAATCAAGTATTTTTTATGACTTTAAAGTTCGATCGCATCTGTGAAATATTTTTTTTTTTCGAGAAAGGTCATTCTATTAGTATATTTTACAATTGTATTATAGTATTGGTAAATCCCGACGACGTCACCTTTAGCTCCCCCTTTTTCTCTAGTTTTTTCGCTCGTCGCTCTGTGTTCCGGTGACCCGCGGTCGGTGGCTTCGTCAGCGCCTCGCCGGTCACCGCTTTTCTTTTTCGTTGCTTGTTTTTTTTCGCTTCCTCTTTTGTCTGTTTCATTTTGGCCCAAGTTAAGCTTGAAGATGAAGGGTTGGGTGTGGTTTCGGTTTAGATCTCAGATCTGGGTTAGGACTTCGGTCCTTGCAAAGTTTTAGGCGCCGGTCTTTCAGACAACGGTGTGGTCTCAGATCTAGATCTGACTCGTGGCTGTCTTTTCCGGTGAGAATCAGAACGGAGTCTTCGTCTCTTTGAGAAGCTCTCGTTACATCGGGTTCTTGTCTGTTCTCCGTCTATCTTTTTTGCAAGTCTCGGTTTGTTTTACAGTTTTTGTGGGTGTCTTTTGTTAGACTACTTAATGATTCATTCTTTCTCTATCGCTGGATCTTCGATGGTCCTTATTCGGTTCGATTCACCCTTCACTTGGTATGTGTGTGGTGTGGCCGATGGGCGGCTCTTTTGACGTCTCCTCCACTCGAATCCAGAACAGGATCCGGTCGAAATCTTGATTGGTTTTTGCTTCCTTCTTTTCGGGTTTAGATCGGCTCAGATTCGATTCTCCGGCATCGGTGTTGTAAGTCGGCGTTCTACCCCGTCACCAACCATTGGAAGCATATTCAATTTCCGAAGTCAACCAAGTACAAGAGAGGACATCTAATCCAGTTGAAGATCCGAAGTCGTTTGGTCTCCCGATGATTTGGTTTTCTTTGTTTTTTACAAATTCGGTGATGGAGTTTGGTTAAATTGTTAGTAGTCTATTATTCCCATGTGTTAGTTTTTATCTTTTTTGGTTGTATCAAAATGTCTCCCCTTTGTATGGGGCAATGTCTCTAGGGGATTTTATCCCGCCGACTTAGTTTTCGAAGGTTCTCGGATCTATTGGCTTGATGTAATGTTTTGATGGAAATTCAATAAAAACTTCTAGATGGAAAAAAAAAAGAAAAATTAGTATATCTTACATATTGATTTTACTAACCACGTGACGTCTTGAGTTTACCAACGTATTTTTATTTTATTTTTAATTTGACTCTGTTTGATCGCATCTTTGAATATTTTTCTGATTGATTCTGATAATGGGACAACTTAGATGGCATCCGAGAGTTTATCCACTTAATCAAAACAGTATTTAAGACTAATTAGCTGTTATGATTATAATTTCTAATTTTGATTTAATCGAAACTAAACTAAAACGTGGAGTTTTGGAACCACTAATTAATTACCCTTTGTTAGTCTAGTGGTCATAGACCATTTTTTATCTCCACTTTATGGGATTTAGAACCAAGTCTTGAATCTTGATGGAAGTGATTTTGGAGGATTAAACTACTTAACTAGTGTCAAAATAATCTTTAATTTCAAAAACCTAATATTTTTAAAAAATATATATATATATAATTGATTTTTCTTTTTGGATCACCAACAATGCATTATATCATGAATTTGAATTTGAATGGTAGCATAATGAAGATACCTTCACAAACCAATAAACTATGTTTTAGTCAAGGTGATGTTTCATTTAGCAATGTAAAAATAATTTTTATGATTACGTAATTGATTTTTTTTATAACAGTTTTGGATTAAATAAAAAAATAGATACAACGTTTCTGAACTAAAAAAATTAAAAAAAAAAAAAAAAAGATGAACTTCATCAAATAAACTTTTGAATATTGGAAAGAATGATTTTTAAAGATAATTAAAGATCAGAGTTGTCTAGCGGTTGTTTACGCGCCTTGCAATTACAGTTGAATAGCAGTAAACCACAACTAAAATAGTTCTGAAACCAATGTTGGATCAGTTAATCTATAAAGGATTATATTTATGATAATTCAATCTATGGTGCTGAAGACATGAGTCGATGTTTGCCTTGAGATTATGTGAAGACGGCGGTTTTTTTCTTTCCACAGTTCATAGATTGATGTAGCCAAACAAGTAGTAGCAGATGCAGATCTTTTTTGATATGTTGCGAAGATGAAAAAATAGATATTTAATGGTGTCAAGTCACCGGTAAGACCCAAAGAAAATAAAAGGTCTTATGTCGCGATAGTCCGTACATATTTGGAGAATTCGCATTCGAAGATTTGATAAATATTAGGTGTAGTAGCATGTTTTTTTGTTAATATCATGTTGAATATTTTTCTTTTTGTCATTTGATTGATTATATTAGAAACGCAAGTTGAAATACAGATGAAATACAAAACCAGCGAACGATAAATGTCCCAGAAAACTAAGTCGGCAGAATATAAGATTTCTCCGGAGACTACGTCTTTGATTCCAAACATATTACAAAAGACAACTATGAGTAAACCTAAACTAAACCAAATCATATCATGGCTAAACCCGAGAACCGATCAACACCAATAACCAACAAAGATCCTAAACTCGAAGAACACTCTTGATAAAGAATATCGAGGAGACCTTGAGCGGCCAAACCAAACGAAAGACGAAACCTCCCATAGCGAATCAATACTACCTCTCAAATTATAACTCTTAGACTTCATAACCCGACAAGGATACTCCACTCAAAGAAGCTGAAACTTTCTCTCGGATATGGTGAGGTCAATTGAAGACCAATGAACGTATCGATAGAAACTTGATGGGTTTGGACAAATCTGTGATGTAGATACAAGAAGTGTAACTGGTCACATCCGATATATACTAGCTTAGCACACCGAGACAGCTGCATGACCGAAACCGGAGAGACACCTAAAAGGACTTCAAACGAAACAGAGAACTAAAGATCAGCACATAAATGAAAACCAGTAACACGGGATCAACAAAGCCATTGCTCGGATCAGGATATGTCTTAAGATAAGCGGTGCAAGAGAAATATCGAAGGTAAACAGGGCTAAGCCCCAAAGAGACTACAAAGACAACGACTCCAAAACCACCACCCAAAAGAGCTTATCGAAGACGCCTTCACTACCGGGACACTTAACCGGAGCCCACCGAGAAGATTTCATCGTCACAGACAAACCAACTCATTACCACAACCCAGATCTGACAAAGGGACAAGTCATACTAACCGAAAAAGGACAACGACGGCGAGACTTAACGAAACGATCATGAAGGCTATGACCTCCAAATTAACTGAGACCCAACTCTGTCGCTGCAGAGAAATGGAGACGACGATAAAGTACAGGAGCCACCAGCCCAGATTTGTGATGGTAGTAGTCTCGCTGCTCCATCGCTCACAGAGCTGGCACCACAAACTCACCGGCTCTCTTCACTTCGACAAAGCCCGAGACCACCAACACAGAGAAGCACCAACAACAAATCTCTTGCGAACCTCACAAAACCATAATAAAGTAAAGAGAAAACACACCCTGGGACCGGCGTCGGCGCTGACAGAGCCGCTGAACGTCGGTCCAAACTTCAAATCGGAGATCTAAAACTGTCGCGGCGGCTAGGATTTTGGGAGAAACTTGAACTTTTGTTTGCTTTTCTTAATTATATCATGTTGAACATAAATATTACATTAATAACAAAATAGAAACACACTAGATATTATCATAAAAGTGTATATATTTAAGCCTAAGGGAATGTATACAAGAAAGAAGTCGGCTCGGGTCATGAATTGGGTCATGAATTAACAGGGAAACGTGAATGAGACCCTTTTCTCTACATGTGTTACATAACTTTTGTCTAGTATCAAAAATTCCGAATCTAAACCCTTTCGAGCAAAAAGCAAAACCGAGAGCAGATCTAGGTCTTGGCACCTCCAGCGGTAGCCGTCGCCGTGAGGGGTCCCTGATTGCTTTTCCTTTTCTTCTTTGTAGCTTGGTCTTCGGTTTTGGTGTAGCGGTGGAATTCTTGTCGGTGGTTGAAGAAAGGAGTGTTTTGCTTTGCCTCGGTGTTGGGGTTTCCAGCTCCGGTAGGGAAATCGGCGATGACGTGGAGTTGGGTCGGCTTTGGGTCTGGCTCGTGTGGGATAGCTTTGATCGGATCTGCGAATCGGCGGTGGTTTTGCTCGGAGCAGCCTCTCAACCGCAGGTTAAGTTTTCGCGTGTAAAGGATAGTTTGTATGCTCGTCAACTAGGGTTTGTGAGGCGGTGGTGCGGCTGGTGTTTGGAAGGTGGTCCAGTTTTGTCTTTTCTGTGATAGTGTTGGTCCGTTCCTTTTGCTTTTGATGTGTCGAGGAGAGCTCTATTGGTTCTCACTTCGGCATCTCGGTTGCCTTTGTCACTCAGTCTTTGTGCCCTGGTTTCAGGCTCTACTTAGATTCGTTTAAGTTTCTTGTTATCTGCTGGTTTGTGTGTCCCTCTCCGGGCTAGGTTTTGCCTTCTTTGTTCTAATTTTTGCCATCAACTTGATTGTGTTTTGCTTTAGATTTTTGTTTTGGGGCTTCGCGGCTAGGGACTTGGTGTTTCTAGGATTTGAAGTCTACCTCGGCTTAGGAGTTTGGGTTGCTTTTGGTTTTCTGCAGACTGGGTGGGCGTAGTCGTTGTGTCGGATTTAGATTTTCTTCGTTTATCATCCTTGTTATTTTGGTGTCTCTATAACAGTCTCCTTCCACGGCCTTTAGTTTTAGTGAATAATCAATTTTCGCCTTAGGTCTTCCGTGGTCAGTTCTTGTAAGGTTAATCTTTTGTGGGGATGCAAAATTCTAGATTTAGATTCTTTAGGGTGAAGATTGGGTGGGTAGGAGTATAGACTCCCGTTCGTGGTTCTTTGTTCATGTTATTCGTGGTATTTGGTTCTATTTTCTCGCGGTTTCCTCTAGCCTCGTCGTCAACTTGTGAGCTTTGTTAGTTCCGCGATTTCTGCTCTTTCTGCGCTCTCCGTTGATTGTGATTGCTTCTCAGGTTTCTGCGTTTAGTGGTAGATTTGTTTTCTAGTTATCCAGAACATGTTTCTCGGTAATCTTTCGGGCTATAATTCCTTGTAATTTTTCGGAGTTTGTTTCCTGGTAAACTTTCGGACTCTGTTTTCGGTGTATCCGGTCGTGTATTTCGGTTTTAATTATATATAAAATATTCAGACGGAAAAAAAAAATTACATAACTTTTGTCTCTGACATAATATTATTATCAGTTACCTTTTTCAATTTATTTTGGCTAGAATATAGGCTATCTAAAAAACACATAATGAAGGTTACTTCTTTATTCGGTTTTGTGGGTTTATCGAGCTTATTTACATGTCATTATTCACGGTAACACTTTCAAGATCTCTGTCTCTCCGTCAATTATTCTCGCTTAAAAAAGTGTATTAACAGTGTTATCAAGTCTACTATGTATTTACACAATCCCAAAAAAAATCACCCTTAAAAATTTTCAATTTTAATATAAAAATATATTGCAATATACATATTAAAAAAATTGAAAGATACTTTTTCGTAATTTGTAAAATGTACGTAGCTTGAGATTTAATTTGATGAATGATATGTTCTCATATAAATATGTTATATAGATAATTATAAAATTTCCATATGTCTATTTATTCCAAAAAATTCGAAACCCGAAAACCATACATTTCTTTGGATCAGGGAGAGCCGTTCAAGGCCCATCACGCGTCATCTCTCTTGCTCACCAAGTTTATTGGATAATTTGTTGCATAGCCCAAAAAAAAAAAAAAAACCTAACAAAAAATCCTAAATCTAGTGTGCCACATAGAAGATTTTTTTGTTAGTTTTTAAGATAAATTTTTGTGTGTTATGCAACCTATTCTCCCTTCCATTATCGCATGTGTTTTTGTACAACTCATAAATCTTTACATCCAACCAATAGTCCTATATTCCTTAACCTTTTATAATCAAAAGATTTCCTTATTAATTTCACTTATCAATATTTGCTACTAAATGGTTTGTGACTCTTCCAACTACCAATCGACTACGAATTACCCCAAATCACCCTTTCCTAATGGGTTCCATGTTCCAACCAATCCAGTCATGGATCCTTAAACCGAACCGAACCAAACCTAATTTAATCAGATCCTCTCCCTCACTGGTTTCACTTAACCAGGTTCAGACAGGTTTTAGAAAAGGCTGTCTGAATAACCTACTGACCTGATAAAGTATTCAATCAAACGAGCTCGACCCGAGCTACAAAGCAGCACGACAAAAACCCGAATCAAAAGTCATTACAACACATTGTCTCCAGACACTTGTTGCATAGCAATGGTGCAACAGAGACGAAGAAGAAGACACATCAAAGATGAAAAGAGAGAAACTTTCTTCCTTATGATCTGCACAACAAGTTTATAATCCTTTCATGGAAACCCAACAAGCACATTTGAATAAACCAAAGCGGAAGATCAAACACTAAAGATTCCTAATTTCATTTCAAAGATCCCCAAGTTCTCCAACACAACAACCATAGTGACACTAATAAGTTCCACGAAACTACTAAGGAAATGAACAAGACGATAATGTCGTGTCGAACAAGCCCAATTCAAGCTCAAAGAGAAACGATTCGACGCAAAACATGAATTTAGAAGTCAATCCCCAACGAAAATCTCTAAACTTTTTTCAGCATTTGATATTAAAAAGAAACCATTTTTCAGATATAGAAATCATTCATATTCATTGATCCAACTCGATGAATATACAGAAACATAAAGATAAGAGATTTATGGATCAAAGAAGCAATTCCCAATTTGCATAGCAATTAACATTTCTGAACAAACCCTAGGATTGGATCACAAATTGAAATCTAATCAACAGATATTCGAACCAAACAAAAAATCAAATTTTTCAAATTGAAATTAAGATTAAGATCTCACTTTGCGACCATCCTAGCGATGAAATCCTCGTACCGGATCTTACCATCGGATCCAACATCCACCTCTCGGATCCACTCATCGAATTCACTCGGCTCGAGTTTCTCGCCGATACTGGTGAGTATATGCCTCAGATCCGCCACAGCGACGAACCCAGAGCCTTCCTTGTCGAGCACTTTGAAAGCATCGCGAAGCTGGCGATCGAACGGCTCCGTTTTCAGATGTTTCGCCATGAGATCGAGAAATCGGTTGAAATCGAACGGAGAAGAGAGATTCTCAGTCGCGATGATTGATTTGAGCTGTGCTTCTGTGGGATTTCCGCCGAGTGATCGCATTAGGATTCCGAGCTCCGACGGTGCGATTTTTCCGTTGCCGTCGGTGTCGAAGAGCATGAAAGCTTCCTTCATCGACGAAACCTGGTCGTCGCTCAAGCCATCTTTGCCCATCTTCGATTTTTTTCCGGGTTTTCGGGTCGGGTCTCTTTTCTTTGCTTCTTCTTTTGTAACGATCGGAGTGTTGGCGTTTGTAATTCGGAGGAGAGATAGTGACAACATACGTCGTCGTTTAAAGGGATCAATGATCCATGGCCGAAATAAATGGGCCTAGCCCATTAAATGAAAAATCAATATATAGAGATGTGGTCACACCAAGAACACACACCTATAGTCTGATAATTTAGGTAAATCTTGAATTAGTTGAATAGTTATGAGATTCCACACTTGTTTTTATTTACCAATTATGGTTTTGATTGATTTTCCCGGTGTTGTTGGGCATGTAGTATATCAAAGATGTCAAGGTACGTTTCAAACTATGAGACATATAGAGTTATACAAAATTAATTAATTAAACTACAAATTAATATTTCTACTCCTGATATATGTATATAAAGTTTTCTGTATATTGATATTAATGCCAAAGCATCTGTTTTTATACAAGAGGCCTTACACCTTAATTGTATCTCCTAAGCCGATTGGAATCAACATATTACAAAAGATATATACCAAATAAAATAAATAATGATATGTAAAAATGTAAGTATATCTTTTTATATCCTAACAAAGTGAGAAAAAAAATCTCAAAATTTTCGCTCACAAAAACTTGATTTCTATTGAATTACAAAAAAAAAAAAAAAATTATCCAACAAAATAGAGATTCTATACATCTTGAATCGTATATAAAATAAATGAAATTGTGATGTGTATCGGTTTAATCCGGTTTTGCAATCAATCTTGTAGTCTCTAATATTTCTTTTCCTTAGCATTGGAATTTGAATACATTCTATTTGTTTATATTTTTTTATGCAGCTACTTGTTGGGTCATCCCAATAGTGAAAGCGGTACAAGCACTCTTGAACATAGACGTTTCAATACAACAACAAAAAGAGTTGTCCATACAATACATTATCAACAATGTGAAATTTAATTCATAAAGAAGTATCAACAACATCAAAACGGCTCTTAACTTTATGAGAAGATCTAAGGTTTGCGTAGAGAATCAGTGTCGTTATCGTGGAAAATTTGTGCAGAGAAAATGCGTTCATCAAAAAATGAGTAAATTATATATTTTTTTTTCTTCTAGATATATATTGATTATATAATTAACTATGAACTTATGATCATATCTCATTTATTTTTTAGGTCAACTGCTATAAAATAGACAACTTCACTTACATAGTGAGATTGAAGTTGTTGATCTTAACGAAATTGTTAGAAGACAACCTATTGCGGCACTCATGCCATATACTCAATCATTATTAGACTGACATTGACGACAATAATGTAAGTTGAATTTTTAATTTTTCTTTATTTTTATTTTGTTATAAATTGCATATAATTTTATGTCTATTTTATAGTGGATTTATCAGTATGATTGTATGTAAGATGATCCTTTCACCATAATGTATGATGTCCTAATGTTGAATATGGAGATCACAACGGAAGACCATATTGGATCGTTTGAAATTCATGGTTATCTACGTGGAAAAATGGCGGATTTGCTTACATATATTATCAAATTGTACATAGACGGTCATTAGCTGAATTTGTTAAAAATTTATGTCCTACCAAAAGAGAATATTCAGGACCAAAAGACGGAGCATGAATCGAACTTCTAATTGTTGTTATTCTCTCTTAAGCGTTTGTTTAACGAAAACCAAATATTGTTAATGTTCCTTTGACTAAAGTTATTTTATTTTATTTTTATAAATGGTTTAATCTAGTCTTTCTATAATATTCTCTGAGTTAATTTGATCTTGTTTAGTAACTCTTTTTAAAATCGAATTTAAACTCCACGCAATTCATCTTGTAATACAACCCAACTACTTTTTCTATTCTATTAAAACTCGATTCCTACTCCACGCATTCTATATCAATCATAAAAATCAAAATTTTCATATCAAAACAATATATGCATTATATCAAATTTAGCAAAAATAAAAACAAAAAATCTGCGAAAGAATAATGAAATTTAGCATGAAAAACTTGTTAAGTTTAAAACCATTAGAATAACTTATTCTTTGTTTTTGATGATTAATTTTGTACATTGATGAAACCAATTAATGTAAAACGTATTTCTGTTAGGGATTTATACTTCAATCCCGTCCCAAAACTATTCATCGATTCACTAATATTAAACAACAGAAGACCTTAATCAAAGAACACCAAGACTTTTCACCCGGTTCACCGAAGCTACATCCGGGGTGGAGACTGTCCTCCACAACTGCATGTACTATGAATATCGGAAAACACCTCCGATGTGGTTTACAACAAGATCATTCACTCTCTCTATCTCCGGTTAAGCAATCCGAGAGAGTACAAGAAGATATCAAGAGAAGAAGATGGCTACGAGCTAAGCCTAGAAGCAGAGACAACACATCTCTCTCTAGCTTACTCTATCTCTCTATGAGATCCCATGAAGCGCTCGAAAGCGGCTTAGGTTAACTAAAGAACAAAGCCTCTGTTTTATACAAGAACAGAGTCGGTTGGTTGTGTTCACAAACCCTAACGTCTTCACACGTGTCCACGAGCATGTGACCAATCACAATACACCTTGAGACCCTCTGATACATGTAGAGTCTTTACTCCTTTGTCCTTAGTTAAACCTTCTGGCTCCTTTAGTGTATTTGACACACTTAGCCAAATATGCTTCTCTTCTCGTTCTCCTTCCCGTTTCCTTCTCCATCTTGGCTCTTCAAGTTGGATCATATTCTCACAATCTCCACCTTGAGCCAAGCTTGAAGTCTCCTTGTAAATTTCCCCTTATAACCTTGACATCCGGTTCTCGACCTTCGCTCTTTGATCTTCTATAAACCTGCATAAGTTTGAACTTACACACAGCAAACGTCTCGGTAGATTTAAACACCATAAATCCACTTAAAACCATCAATGACTAGACATCACATTTGATGAACTCCAGATGTGAGAATCACACTGCTTTCCTGAGTCACCAACCTTCCCATGTCTCTTCTTGAGTTCAAAAAAAAAAAACAGCTGCTACACTTCCTGTGTCAAGCTCAACTCATCATTGATCTCTTATTTCTTCATAGTCTTGTTTACCCTGAGATTACGCTCTCAGCAAACAACCATTAACAAGCTCCAGAAACCTGTTAATCCCAACAGAATACTCCATAAGCCTTATAACCTATGAGCTTATCAACCACACAGCCTCTTCCATAGTCACTGTTACAACCATGAATCTGTTTTAGTGATTGAACTAAACCTGCTTTTCTCTTTGCAACTTGATATCCTTATAGCCAATTTTAATTCTACTCATGTGCATTGAGCCTTGAATCAAAACTCCTTAAACTTGTGTGCAACAAACTCTAAATCATACATGTTTCAAACCTGAAACAATCCCTGATTCAATACTCTCTCTATTCAAACATATTAGCCTTGAACTCTTCTTGTACCGTTGTTACTTCTAACAGAACACGCCATCCAACTATCAATTCAACACTGCTGGACAGACTTTCGACACAACCTTGATCTAAGCACCATGTTTTAACAGAACTGTTTGCAGACACATTCTTCTTGAATCAACTGCAGAAAACTCTAAGTCATGCTTCATATCTCTGAAACAATCTTCGACTTATCCTGACATGTTTGAACACACTGAACTGAACATCACTTTGTACCGCTGCTATCGCCAACAGAGCACGCCGCCCAACTCCACCTGGTTAGGAAGACTTTCGAAACAAATATCTTTGCTCAACCTCTTGTCCAAACTCTTCTGCATTAACAGAACCATTCCACTAACAGATTTGAACCACTGCTAGCTTCTTTGAATCTGTCTCATAATCACACACACGTGACATACCTGAGACTCCTCTTTACAGCCTTTAGCACTTCACGCTAGAACCATTGAAGTCATTTCCTCGCTGTAAACATCCCACTGCTATACTCCTTCATGTAGGCAGCCTTTACCAAAACCTTGGTACCAACATCATTCTTATATCTGAACTAAATCAGAAATTTCTCACCTCTCATCAGTACTACTTTGACATGTCTTTACTACTGATGAATCCTCACTTTACTTCTCTGCAAGTGGCTCCCTGAGAAATACCTCTAAATGATGAAACCCAACACACTAGTTTGCTGCTAGTCTCTGTCTTAATGCAACTTCGTATTACTTGCATTTCCATCCTTTTAGGATCCCTTATCAGTTGCTCACAATTGTTTGATCGTGCTTTATGAATTTCAGATCAACAAATTTGAAATGAATAAACATGAGACAGAACCTGCAGAACCTTGCACTTGCCTCTTTCAATTTCTCCTTAGAGAATCCATTGAAAATCACTTCTTCACTCCTTTGTCTTAAGGTTTCACTTCAGTCTTACTGAACCCCTAAACCCTGCAACTGATATCTAGACGTCTTCACCATCATCAAGCATCCAATCAATCAAGAAAGCTTCCCTTTTTTATCTCTTGTTGCAACCTGATTTTGCTTGATCCTTTAGACATCTTCACCTGTTCTTAGACCCATGCCTTCCTCACACGCTTACACAACTTGAATCATTCCCCAAACAGTGACTGATTTCTTCTCAAACTCACACTCAATGAGCTGATAAATTTTTAACTCAGATTATGTCTTTTAACTAAGACAACCGAGATATCAAAACTTCATAGCTCCACCTAGAATCATAATCCAACTTCTTTGAACCTGCATCACGTTTCTGTAATACCAATGACTCCACCTGGAACATGGATCCTTCGAAGTTACTTGCGTCTCTCAAGATGAGATCCATTTTCTGAGTTAACAACTTCTTCCTCACTATTTCTCTTTGATTCATAACCATAAATCCCCTTGTGTACTTGACTGTATAACTATGGCATAACCTTGAGCTTTGTGTTAGCCCTTAGACACGTGTTACCAACCATTGTGTAGCTACATCCAACAGTCTCTTTTTCCAGAAGACTCTCCAAGAACACTTCACTTCTTGTGAAGTTTCCAATCTAATTTGTGCCATCAGATTGAATAGGCATTGAATTTCTCAATCCTATATCTCTTTGACTGGTTGTAAACTGTTATAACCTCAAACAACATGACTCAATACATACCTCATTCTGACCTTTGAACCCATCAGAACTTATGTCTTAGGCAGCCATCTCAAATACTCATTCCATTCTTACGTTCAGAAATCTCACACCTGTTCAAAGTACCAATTCTGAAACAATAAACCAAAACACCTGAGTATACCTTGAGATTTACCAAGCAGCATAATAACCTTGAGTCTTTGTGAGTAAATCTTTCTCTAACCAGCCAATCCTCTTCTTCTTTGACCCTTTGACCCGAGCCATAAGAACCAGAAACATTTTCTTTCACTTCGTTTCTGTGAAACTGATTTCCTCATCAGCTTCCTACAAAAGTCCATCTTCTTGATCCCTTTCCCGGATGACGCAATACCTCTGTTTATCTCCCAGAAATTTCTCTTATCGACATAAACTGCCACTGAGAAACCAAAAATAGAAAACACAACACAGAAAATCACCAAGTACTTTGACCTTACACCGGTGAGCCTCTCAAATCTTTTGAGAGTCTAATCCTTATCCATGAGACTACCTTTTCACCCAACCAGCTCCTCAAATCTGTCCATACTTGAAATCTTTCAGAGTTATCAACCTGCTTTGCCTCAAGCTGATTCCTTGATTTAGTTTCATACCCATATGCTATAAATTCTCACTTGAATTCCAGATCTTAACTTGATGTCTCAACAGCCCTTTCAAACATATATATCATTTCTAAGGCGTCCCTTAAAGCCATATCTATGATCCCTTGTAGCTGTTATTTTAACCAAACTTGAACACCATTTTCACTAGACTTTCAACAATCCAAACAACAAAACCAAGATGCAATCTGAACCACAGCAATGAACCTTGACTTTCCACTTGTTGAAAACAGTCTACATCCTTGTATTCTACCAAGATCTAGATTTCTTAACCTTAAGCATCCATGAGTCTCCAGAAACTTCAATATAAAACATCACATAATTACCATGTGATTTGCAGCGAAAAACATACCAATTTCCTTACAGATTTGAGCCTTGAGAGATTATGACTCGATTCTGGTTTTCTGTAACTTTGAGTCACTTGTACGTGTCACCGGAACACTAACCCGAGCTTCCTCTTAGCCATTCATAAGCTGTCACTAAGAAACCTCTTTGTTGCTCACGTAGAGGACCCTCCTCTGTCTCTAAAGAACCTTCTAATCTTGCACTCAAACTTCTCTTTTGTACAAGACAAGACCCACCAAAGAAATTCTCTAAAATCCCCGTGAGAAATGTCTTGAGAAATCTCTGATTCTCTCTTACACTTGAGACGAATCTGGTTCTTCTCATAGAGACGGTACTTTAATCAACCGGAGAAATCCTCACAGATTCACCGGAACTAGTCTCTGTTTTCTTTTTCAATGAGACTTTTCCTTTCACTGTTCATCAACTCCACCTTTCAAATACTCGAAATAGACGACGAACCTTATCCCTTCGCCTCTTTTACGATGACGAATTCTAGAAGAACATAAGATCAAGATCTCTGAATCTTACAATGCAATCGTCTATCCAGTCTCGGTACCTTCAAGTACTTCCCCTTGTCGTCATTCCTCTCTGTGTCTGTCGGAGCTCGCGCCGACGAAGAACCCATTTATGACTCTTCTTCCTTGAGCTTCAGCTTTCGAAATCACATATCTACCCAATTCTTTTCTTCAACATGTTCGTGATTCCCTTGATTCTATTTTTAGAATCACACATCACCTTTACTGGCGAGTTTCTCCACCGTGGACAGACATCTTCCTGTCAATTCCACAAACGCCGACAGGACACGATTCAATTCAGCCTCTGATTTCTTTTCCGGAACAGACGTTGCCTTAACCGGCAAACTTCGTCACCTTCCAACTCCGGCGACTTTGATGCGATCAATCACCTGCTTCTGTGATTTTGTTGTCTTCTTCTTTGGTTTAACGAGAAACCAAACACCGTCTGTCCTTCTTTAATTTCGTAATGGGCTAAAGACAAACATATGGCCCAACTACTTCTCCTAAAGCTTGGTTTATATGAAAATTGCTTAGGCTTTAAAAGCCAAAGGCCCACAAACACCACCGTTTGTCTTCTCTTTCCCGACGGTGTGATAGAAAACGAAATCCTTCTCTCCGATATGTCACCTGCAACTCCAGCGACTTCTCTTCGCCGAGAACCCATCATACCTGTCGAGCCCTAAGCCCAAACGTCTCTTCCTCTATGACGATCAACGCCTTTGCCTTTTCCCAATCGCGATTTTGGGTGCAAAGCTTTCCCGATCAGAAGCTTGCTTCTTCCGACCGTCGCCATAGAGTTTCTCGCGGTTACCTTCTGCGAATCGAACCGCCTTCACGTTTAGGTCCTGGCTCACTTGAACCTCCGTGACTTTTATCCTCTGGTGATCTTCTTCTTTGTTGATCTTCTTCTCCACAACTTCATAAAACGCCGAACAAGAACACCCGTGTTTCTTCCTGCCGTATCGCCGTTGAATCAGTGAATCGAAGAGCCTAAGCTCTGATACCACTTGTTAGGGATTTATACTTCAATCCCGTCCCAAAACTATTCATCGATTCACTAATATTAAACAACAGAAGACCTTAATCAAAGAACACCAAGACTTTTCACCCGGTTCACCGAAGCTACATCCGGGGTGGAGACTGTCCTCCACAACTGCATGTACTATGAATATCGGAAAACACCTCCGATGTGGTTTACAACAAGATCATTCACTCTCTCTATCTCCGGTTAAGCAATCCGAGAGAGTACAAGAAGATATCAAGAGAAGAAGATGGCTACGAGCTAAGCCTAGAAGCAGAGACAACACATCTCTCTCTAGCTTACTCTATCTCTCTATGAGATGCCATGAAGCGCTCGAAAGCGGCTTAGGTTAACTAAAGAACGAAGCCTCTGTTTTATACAAGAACAGAGTCGGTTGGTTGTGTTCACAAACCCTAACGTCTTCACACGTGTCCACGAGCATGTGACCAATCACAATACACCTTGAGACCCTCTGATACATGTAGAGTCTTTACTCCTTTGTCCTTAGTTAAACCTTCTGGCTCCTTTAGTGTATTTGACACACTTAGCCAAATATGCTTCTCTTCTCGTTCTCCTTCCCGTTTCCTTCTCCATCTTGGCTCTTCAAGTTGGATCATATTCTCACAATTTCTGCATAAATTTGTAATTGGCAAAATCTTGTTGGATAATTCTTCTGCAATTTCGTAGTTTACCAATCGAAGTCTTATATGTTTTAGGCTTTTAGCGAAGTTCACGTTTTTTTATTTACCTAATTCAAAATTTTCACAAGTGTAATGAAAATCCGCCATTACGCTATTATTTTTTTTTTCAATAGATTATATAAAAATTAACGCGGTTCAGAAACTCAAACCGATAATTCAGAATTTACAAAACTAATGCCATGCGATTTAGTACGAACGTTTCTAGCCAACGAATATGCTTTTGTGTTGCTTTGTCTCGGGATGAAAAACAGAGAGAAAGACGAGAAAGTTTCCTTGCAGCGCTATAATTTCTCCAGGTAGACGGCGAAAACTGGCCATTCCATCGGGTTTGCCACCATGTTGCTCAGCTCTGAACAGTTCATTGCAAAGGCTACAGACAACTTATGCTGGTCAATCATACAATGTATCGACCAAAGTAGTGCTTCGAACTCGGTGTGGAGTGGAGATAAGCTTGGACGCAGGTTCCGTGCTCCCATCAAGTCATCTGCTTCGTCATAATGAAAATAACACCATCCTAATCCCGAAAAACGGTCTCCCGCTAATTACGCTAATTACGCTAATACGCTAATTTTTTTTGGGAAATTTGTTAAATTACGACAAATTAGCACATCTATTGTCTTAATAAACTTTTGTCATTTTTTGCCTATACTACCCTTAATCAATTTTAAATAATCAAAAATAAATGGTTTTATAATTTTTAAAAAATGGAAAAATCATAAAAACGGATAGAATACTCCATGTGAATATATTGGGATATCCTTTTTTCAAAAAATCAAAGTTAAAAAATAATTTATAACTTTGTTCTACATTTTTCAGAATTCGCGTTCTGTTTCTACGAGTCTGAAAATTGTTTGTTCTGCCTTTTGATCTATATCTACCAAATGTAATTTGAGTTCTAACACATGCTCTGTATTCTACGATTTGGTATAATAGTTTTTCTACTACTTGTTCTAAACACTACCAAATCCTGAATACACATGCTACCATTTTCTCTATCTTCTACTTCGGCAAAAATAAAAATTCTACCATATTTTCTATTTTATACGGAAATTAGCTTTGAAAATTCGCTAGATCTAAGATTTTCAGTTATTGAATATTCTAACATATATAGTTTCCAAAAAAAAAAATTTAAAAGATATTTTTCTGTATTTATTTATAGAAGCATAAATAAGTTATTTCCTTTTTTAATTTTCTTTTTAACGTTTTATTTTCTATTTTATTTTTGCTTTATTTTTAAAATATTTAAAAAACCAACAAAAAACCTTTTGTTAGTATTAATCATGGTTAAAAATTGAGTTTCTTTTAAATGTAAAAATAGAAGCATAAATAAGTCTTCTTTTAATTTTCGTTTTAAATTTTTATTTTCTATTTTATTTTAATTTTGTTTTTAAATTATTTTAAAAATCAACAAAAAACCTTTTGTTAATATTAATCAAGGTTAAAATGGAATTTTTTGAAACTGTAAAATAGAAGCATAAATAAATTATTTCCTATTTTAATTTTCGTTTTAACTTTTTTTTTCTATTTTTTTTTTAATATTTAAAAAATCAACAAAAAACCTTTTATTAATATTAATCAAGGTTAAAATGGAATTTTTTGAAACTAAATCTTAATTGAACAAACTTATGGCTATAAAAGTTTATTGGACAATAGATTTGCTAATTTATTCTAATTTAGCAAATTTTCGTTCTTCTTTTTTGTGTTCAATTTCGCTTGGTTTTGATTTAGAATTGGTTTTTTTTTTTTGGCCAAGCTAAACCAAAAACACGAAAGTTTTTATGACAAATCGAAATGTTTTAATAAAAAAGGTAAATTGAAAAGAATAGCAATTTACAAATAACAAGACGAAGACGTAGCTGAGTACACAATTTAACCTAAAACCTAATTTACTACTAATCGAAGATTAATTTAATTTACTACTAATCGAAGATTTGTCGATTCAATCTCGCAGCTTTGAGTGAAGAGATCATCGATTCCCCATCTTGAGAAAGACTCTTTCTTTCTACAAGTACTAACCCTAACCTATCGCGCAAGTATTCATTTCTCAACTCATCTCCTTCCATCTCACCAAGCTCCAAAGCTTGCTTCCTTGTCACTAAACCGTAAAGCCAAACACCCGATTCGGGCTTCTCCATTTGGATGCTAACTCTCAACAATGACATGGATTCGGGTTCATCCGAATTTGGAGTAAACAACACCGAGAAATTCCCGAATGTTAAATCGGGTGTCTCAAATAACTGATCCAAACAGCTGTTTTCTTCTTCTTCTTCTTTGTCGACGCAGGTCTGGTTAGGGTTTGAAGCCGATGTTGATGCTCTTCTTCTAGCAACTCTAAGTATGCTTGCTGCTTCTCTCATTCCGCTTAAGAAGGCTCCGTGCATTGTAGCTGGATATTGTTTGTTCGTCGCTTCGCCTGCAAAGAACACTCTTCCGTCTCCGACACTCTCAGCTAAAATGTCGTAATCATCTCCTGATGATCCAACCGCAACATATGAGTAAGAACCGTATGAAAACTTGTCTTGTCCCCATCTGGAACAGAGGGCTTGAACTGGATCAGGAACAACGATTCCTTTCGGGTGATATATTCCGCGTAGTATCTGTAAAACCCGTTTAACGGAATCAGTAGGTGACATTGTCTCAAATCGTTCTGCAGCGTCTCCTGCTACAAGGGCTACAAGTAATGGACCACCGGATACAGATGAGTAGCTGTAGAACAAAAAGAATTCTCCTCTCGTGCTCGAATCTTCGGTTAATCTCCCAAAAGTATCGATCTCTTCGCCCCAAAAGTTATACGGAAACAACATTGCCACTTTGTTCAACAATCCGTATCCCAGTCTCTGAATCGCTTCTTTCTTCTTCTGAGGAAGCTCGGGATAAAAGCCGATCGCACCTTTCTTCAGAACACCTAGCGGAACCGTGCAAAGAGCCATATCGCAGTAGAACTCCTTGTCACCCGCATAAACTAAAACCCCGTTGCTTCCATATCTGATGCTCTCGACAGTATTCCCATAGAAAACCGGAAGATTTTCCGCCAAAGCGTGTACAAATATCTCGTTCCCACCTGGGATAAAACAATGATCACCGCCCATCTCATACGGATCATCTTGATCCCAATACGCCATTGACAAATTCCCTAACAATGTAGCATTTGCATATTCCAAATTTGCTAAATGCCAATCCAAGAGCATTCTCTCTTGCGGATCCTCGGCAACCCCATAAACCAATCGAAAAGCTTCAAGTGCTTCTCCCAACGGTACATCTACTGATTTAATCTCCTCTATCATCGACTGTCTAAGCTTACAAACTCTATCCAATAGCTTATTAAATGATGCCTCTATCTTAGAATCAACACCAATATCAACAAGCTCTCCACTAGGCAGATACAAAGGACAAATATCTCTAACCTTATGAAGAGGCAAACCAAGTTGCCTCGCCAAAACCCCAAGCGGATTCCCATTAATTCCGGTGAGAACACTTCCCCCAACATCAGCCATTGCCTCAATACCATCACCACCCTTCATCTTCCTAGTCTTAACCCTCCCGCCCGGTCGATCTCTACCTTCAAGAACCAAAACCCTAAACCCCATTGACAACAATTGTCTAGCAGCCACCAAACCAGCAAGACCCGCCCCTACAACCACAACATTAGGCGGCTCCACACCATCAAAAGACCTCAATTTCGCTTCTTTGATGACAGGAGCTAACCCGAAGTTGATATAACCATGTTCCAGAAGGAAATTGTAAGCCGTATCGACTAGGGTTTTGTGTTCGGCGCGTATAGACTCGAGGGCGTGATCTCGAGTCAGCCAATTCGAGACATTAGATCGCCACAGTGCGATAATGTGATTCCTCACAACGATGTAATTCGCCTGTTCCTTACCTCCAATAATCGAAACCACATTGGCTTCGATTTCTTCCTCTGTGAGCGAAGTTACTGGAAACCCTACAGACATTGCGATTAAGGCTTCGGAATCCACCTCTTTTCCGACGCTGTTGCGGCGGTTTCTGGAGAAAGCTGGGTTCGCGTTTATCTCCGTGAAGAAACGTTTCCTACGACGTCGTTTTCTTGCCCTAGGACCAGGCTCCGCCGCATTTGGGTTTTGCGATTGCTGCTCCGCCACCAAATCGGAAGAGTCTTCACCGAGCGATTCCGAGATTCGTGTTTCGAGTGTTGTACCTGGGGGAAGAGGAGGAGGTAGAGGTTGAAGCTCCGTCAATGGCGATTGGTCATCGAGTGAGTTTTGGCCGTCTTCAAGGTTTTGCTCCGATGGACTCGGCGATAGCGAAAGGTCTGTCTCCGTCGCCGACGCATCGGAAACGACGTCGTTATCATAGGCGGTAAGCTTTCCGAGAGCTTCTCCGGTTAGATCCACATTAGAACGGGTTTCCGGGTCTTCGGGTCGGGTTTCCGGGTCTTCGGGTCGGGTTTCTTTAGTCTCTGTTGACATGCTCTTTGTCTGTGTGAGTGTCGACCGTGTTAGGCTTTGTTTTAGCTTAAAAGAGAATAGCGAAAACGGCATCGTTTAGATCTAGAACTAATCCAGACATATGTAGGCCTGGCCCAATAACTATACAATAGTCCTTAAGTTTGATCTTTTATTCAAAAAAATTATCTTTCTTTGACCTTTTTAAAAAAATTCTAAAATCTTGTATTTGGAAAAAAAACATCCAAATTTGGTTTTGCAACCTGTAATATATGAAAGCAATCTTATTTGATTTGAAAAGTAAATACTTTTGAATAGAAATTGATATTTTAAATTATTATTTTTTCGCACAATCGGATAAAATTAAATCCTTAGAAGCACTTTATCGTTTTAGTCATTACAATGTTTATGCACCTGCAACAATCATGATAGATTCAATATTTATTTGGCGTGTTAAGTTGATATTGTAGAAAAAGTAAACATGCAAGGTTTTTTTTTGGGATTACGAAAAATTATAGACCTTAGATCAATAACCTCTTCAAACAATGAAAACATGTAATTTTAATCTTCTTTTTACATTTAGATTTGAATTCGTAACTGATGGAGTCGAGTTTAACACCTATCTTAAAATCCGACCCAGATTCAAAATGACCCGGAAAAATACATGAATACGAATCAAGCTGATAAAACGAGCCCGGCATTGGTGGGCCGAGAAACCCACCAAACGACCTCGGCCCATAACAATGACTGAGTGGCGAAATTCGGCTCATGATGGTTAAGTCTTGTCCACCTGATCAAATAAACCCACTCAGCCTCACCGAGCTGGAGACCTCAAAGATAAAGTAAAACATCACCCGAAAAAGAAGGAAAGACTCCTGAAAAAAGGGAAAATATGGTGATTAAAAAAGAAAAAGTCTAGAAAGTGGGAGTTTTATCTTTTTGGCCATTGAGGTTTTGAAACCCCAATCAAAAAGTTATATAAATATACATGTAATATCATAAAAGAAAGAGACAAATAATTAATAATACAAAACACGAAATTCCTAATTTTTCCGACCTCTTTGTTTTAGCTTTCTAACATGTTTAATAGATTTTAAATAATATCATATGGGTATTAGCACGTTACAAGTGGCATATATTATTGTTAGCATGTTACAAATGGTAGATATAATTGTTTGCATGTTACATGCGATACAACAAGTTATTATAATTGTTATCATGTTAATTTTGTAAAAGCATTCACGATCTTAATTTGAATTTTCATATTTTAAATGATATGACATCTGAATTAACCCGATAAACGTAAACTTATCGCGATATTATATTACTTAGCATGTTAATCAATTTTTATCTACTAAAATCACAGTCTGTTTTATGTATCCGGTGATGAATAGTAGTTGGCAATTTTGGATAACAGTGTTGGTGGCGGCGGATGAACAGTGTCGGCGGCAAATGAACAGTGTCGGCGACCAATAGCATTTTACGTAATTAAACTAAATCTAAAGGATGTTTATGATTTTTTAAAAATTATCTTTATTAGTTTTCTGATTTTTATTTTATCACTATTTTTTTATTAATTTTTCATTTATCCATAAATAGTTTTTAAATTCACCCTATAAAAAAATACTTTAGCAAACACTTGTAATTTAAGAAGAACGGTAAGAAATATGAAGAAACTATCAAAACTATCTTGTATGTGCATAAGAAAATATCAAAATAAAAAAATATCCACCTAACAAAAAACATTAATATCTCAAATGCATTCAATGGGAAAGCAACATGTTACATCAACAAACAAACAGCTGTTTTTGAGTTCATATTTGTGTGTTTCCAATATGTGCACGTAAATCATATAATAATATATATGTGTGTCTATATATATATATACCCAGTTACTTGTATGTATACCATATGCACACGTGTATATATATATATATATCATATTTGTAAGAAGATATCTACGTTCTATCAGAATTTCTAATTCATTGTTTTTTTCTAGATGTTAAACCGATTATTGACAATATTTGACGATTAGTATGACATTATATTCGAATTTGCTAATTAAACTTAAACCCATACATGTTTTATAATAAAGTTGCGTATGAATTGGATCAACTTTATTAATTCTTTGGCAAATAAATGTCCAAAACGAGTTGCCGACCAATATGATGCTTCGATTATTGACAATATATTTGACGATTAGTATGACATTATATTCGAATTTGCTATTAAACTTAAATCCATATACATATATTCTTACTATTATTTGGAAAGTGCAATTAGTAAAAAAGTTTAATTGTTTTAATTTTATTTCTCCCAAAAAAACTATGACATATCTTGGAAAAAACATGTCTTTAGAAAAAAAGATGACTTGGTTTAAATCTCTAATCAATCTTTTAACACAAATTATTATTATTATTATTATATCAATAAAATACTATGAACAATTTTCGGATCCTTTTTTAAATTAACAACCAATTTCGGATTTTAAAATAAATTAACAACCAAAAGAAGATTTTCTAAAACAAAACAATATTATAATATATTTTATATTCGCCTAATATTATATTCAATTTTATACTCAATTTTATATAAAAATCTATACATAATATATAGAAAACAAATTAATTGAATTTATAACATATTTTATAATCGCCTAATATTATACTAAATTTTATATAAAAAAAATTATATTACATAATATAAAGAAAATAAATTAATTGAATTTTATCTGATAAATAGATTTTTATGAAGTTATTATTGTTTTGATTGATTATAGAAAATCAATCCTCTTATAAGATGTTATATTCCAAAAGATAGTACCCATAAAAACATGAAATTTTCAAAATATATGCTACTACCATTGAAATCTATGAATAGTTGTTCAAAGATATTTATTAGGCAACTTAAATAAATAGTCAAAGTATTATATTTTTATGATTATTTGCGAAATATAATTATTGAAAAAGCTAAGTTGTTATAATTTCATTCGTTTGTAACAACAAAAATATGATACGACAAACATAAATAATGACATATATCTCTAAGATGAACATTTTTCAAACAATCTTTTTAAGAATAAAAAAAATTTACGTATCTATTACCAAATTTTGGAAAATAATTTAAAAATAAAAATCATTTATGTATCTTAAATTATATATACTCTGAGTTTTTACTTTTTTTTAATTGCAAGGACTTATAGTTATTAATTTTGTATAGGAAAACAATAGTGTATTTAATATTATAGTAGCATCTTAAATTAAAAAAATCACATATCTTAAATTGTATAATAATTATTTTTAATTTTAATTCAATCAAAAACAAATTTATTGTACAATAATTTTCTTTAAAAAAATTTAATTCAGTCAAAACAAATTTATTGTGTCGAATTAATATCAAATATATTAAATTGTTCCTCATCTAATAATTTTGAAAATAACATACTTAGTCTTTAAAAAAATTTTTGATACCCGCCTACATTTGTGAATAATATATTTGACACCTCCTAACACAAAAAATTTATGTTTTAAGAGAAAGGTTATCCAAATACAATCTTTGTATACTCACGTTTCTTAAAAAAAGATTTACAATCTTTGTATATTCATTTCTAGGCAACCACATATATCTTCTTCAATTAATTTTATTTTCACAAATCTAAGGAAATGATTATCTACTGTATATATGATTTGAAAAGTCGATTAAGTTAAAATTACCAAGTGGTTTTAATTTGATTTTTTAAAATAAAAAATAATGATGTGTAATGTGACGTGTAAATATGACGTCAAATGTGATATGGTACTATGGTGTGTTTTAATCTGATTAGCTAGCCTTAAGAAAGAAAAAGTTAATTTAATACTAAAAACATATAGTTTATATATATATTATTATTATTTTTACGTTAGATTATGTTTTGGCTTTGAATTTCTGTAGATCGAGAAGAAACAAATTTGATGGTTGCAACAGAGGTGAGATTAACACACCAAAAAAACGAAGACACATCGAAAAGCGAGAGATAATGAAGCGATAAGACGATTAAAGGTTTAAATATTAAGTAGATCAACCATTAATATTAGCCACAAAATTTTATCAGTTTATTCGTTTAACCAAATTTATGTTGCTTCATATATTACATGACACAAATAGAGATAATTCAATTGATTATACCTTATATCCAATAGCTAGATTTTTGTGAATATATTATATATATTTGTTGTTTGTGTTGTAGATGCTATTCATCATTTCTATAGTACTAAAATAATAGTATGGTCATCATTTTATAACTAAAAATAGAGAACCTCCTAAAGTATCTATTTATGAAATCAAATGACTCCATCTTCAAAAACACAAGTATCAAAGTTAAGAACACAACTTATTAAAAACTCTTCGACTAAAGTCAATAAGAGGAAGGATGCTCAAGAGAAGGATGCCTATTGATTCATTCATGTGACTCAATCGAAATAGGGGTTTAGTTTTTAAGTGCATCTATGGTTTTTGGTTTTTTGGTTTCCGAGTGCTATGTTTCTTGATTTTACAATTCTATTATGTCTCTTGATTTTAAGTTTCTATTATTTAAATTTTTATGTTGTTCTCAGAATTAGTTATTATTTACCACCTAATAATAATTTGATTTTCGTTCAACTTATAGAAAGAATAATAGTTAATTGTGTCTATGTTTGAGAAAATTCGAAAAAATTAGAAGATCTAAAAATGTGAATATTAAGAAACATAAATATTTTGAATTGACTAATTCTTAATGAAATTGACGAAGATATTTAATTTCATTTCTAAATTCTTTATTTTGAAGATATTGATAATAGGGACGATTTCAAAAATTCCACTTTTGGTGTGTCCATTTTCAAAAATGCCACTAATTAAGTGTAAATTGACTAAATTACTCTTATTTATTGAAATTATGGTTTTATAGGGATTATGGTGTAGGTTTAAAAACCACCATAAACCCTAAAAGGGTTTTTACCCCTAACAACCCCTAAACTCTAAAAACTAAATCCTAAAGCTAACCCAAACCAAATGTTATTTTGGATAAATAATATAATTTTAGTGGCATTTTTGAAAATATTTTTGAAGGGTGACATTTTTAAAAAGTGGCATTTCTCAAAATTTCTTTTGATAATATATTCTTAGTTTCCTGTCCAAATTATTTTCTTCCAAGATATTTATCCAACTAATATCGTCAATACTATTAAAAAAAATGTAATTAAGTTTTTCCCTAGATTTTGATTAAAGAAATCAAAAATTTAAGGACACATAATCGGTCAATATCTAAATACCCTAATACATTTCAATCATATATATATATATATATATATATATATATATATATATATATATATATATATTTTAAGCAATCGTTTCCCGGTCAAAACTTGAATTCATAGAAAACGCATTACTCTCTTTGCTTATAGGTTTTGCTTTCAAACATTCAAATAAACACTCAATATCTATTGAAATGGTGTCTCCTATAGAAGAATCTTCACAAATTAAAAATGAAATTCCCAAGTGAGTTCTTGATCATTTCTTCATTGTTCCGGTCTATGCAAAAGACATCTATATATACTATTATTTTTCTTTTTCTTTTTTTGCAGATCCAAAGAATCAGATACTGGCAGTCCTATTTGGAAACGACTTGAAGATTACATGATCTACTATTTTGTAATAAGAGACTACTAAGCCGGGTTTGGTTTCTACCAAATGAAAAACTCGGACGTGGTTTTTAGAGGGTTTACAATCATATGTGGGATCATTGGAACATTAGGCGAAAGCTATATATGTGCTTGAACGCATAATCGCTACACTTTCTAACACATCCTAAGTAATAAAGACTCACTAAACACATTTCAATTACAATGATAGATCCCTAAATCCCTTCACCTATTTTAATCTCTTATAAATATTAGAGCAATATTTCTCAGACTATACATCGAGCAAAGAAATACAATTAGTCAGAGAAGGAAAACAAGACGATGTAGAAGAAGGCGATGAAGAAGAAAAAGAAGATAAGGAAGAAAAGAAGAAGGAGAATATGAAGACAAGGACAAAGAAAAATCAGTAGAAGAAGTCAAATAAGACAATGAAGACAAAGACGATGAAGAAGAAGAAGAAAAAGTAGAGAAAGAAGAAAACTTGGAAGAAGAATAAAAACTAAAAACAAGTAAAAACCAGAAGAAAAAGATGAAAAAAAAAACAGAAGAAAACCGGAAGAAGAAGACAAAGTCAGAGAAAGCGAAGACGGTGAAGAAGAAAAAGGAAGAATAAAAAATCGGAAGAAGAAGGAAGAGAAGACGAAGACAAAACTGAAAGAAGAAGAAGTTTGAGAAGAATGAAGAAACCCAACAGGAAAAAAAAATATAGCACGAAGAAGAAGACGGTGAAGACGAATAAAGAAAAGAAGAGAAAGAATAAAAAAGAAGAGAAAGAATAAAAAATCATTTGTTTGGTTTCGTATTTTTTGGAGTTTTGGAGTTGTGTGTCCCATTTATTTCTCGCCATATCTAGTTTTTTCAATTTATTAAAATATTTTTTACTAATTACGAAATTTTACATATTGTTATCTATTGTTTGCATTTTATTTCAATACAAATACAAAATTACAAAACGAAAAAATCTCTACTTTCAAGATAACACTCAAAATATTAAAAATATTATCTAACGCATATTATTTTCCTACGTGCATATAAATTTAAAAACTAGCAATCATGTGTATTTAATTTTTAATAAATTGATAATTTTTTCTTATTAAATAATAAAATTAACTTATTCGTCTATAAATTTTCATACGCACATACGGTATGGCCAACCACCTAATTTTATATATAAGTTGTGTATGAATAGGATCAATTTTATTGATTATTTGGCAACCAAATCCAAAATATGTCTAAAACCAGCGACGAGAGAATCAGTCTGATTTTGGTTTTAACAAAGGACGTGGGTGGTGGAAATATCATTAACTTAATCCAAATTAACTAACACATTATATATTAAAAAAAATCTTACGAAAATAAATTAAATAATATGAAGAATAATCATCAACTACCTGCATAGTACGTGGGATATATATTTTATAAATAGTTAAATACTACTAATATACATAGTACCGAGTCAATTAAATTGGGTTTAGTTAGTATCTATTGTACAATATCAACGGACAATTCAATGTTTTGTTAATTATAAGATTTTAAGTCGGTTCCGACTACTAATTAGAGATTAATAAGTTTAATTTCGTTATAATCCAAATCCAAATTTCTTACACGTCGGATTCGCCTGGACAAAATGTCAATGTCAACGATCTAACAACACAACCTATCTTTTTCAAGAAAAGAACACAGAGAATAAATCATCTTTGTGGATATATTAACTATAGACCCACGTTTTATGGTGTCTTACAGATTTAACCCTTATATTGTTTTTCCATTCCGTGTCAATTTTTTGGATGTTACTACTTGATGATACTCATAAGTCGCAACTGCTGAATTTCAAAATACAGAACAGACAAAGTCAAAACCATTTTTTGTTAGCAAAGACAAGTTCAATTTTTGCTTGAATAAAAATTGTTTTCTTTGTTTAGTTCTACATAAGTCCGAATTCTATTTTGAATTTTGAAAAATAAGTCCTACATAAAACCGAATTTTATTTTCTTTCCGTTCCATTCGATTAGAAAATTTTCGTTCGGTTTGGTTGTAGATAAAATATTATATTAAATTATTATAGATTTTTAGTATATTTAAATGTATTTTTTACATATATTTAATTAAAATTAAATTTTAATAAATTTTGGTTAATTTTGTTCGTTTACATAAAATTTAAAGTCTGTTTAAGTAATTCGATATAAAAAAATTTGATACAGTTATTAAAATCCAGTTCGGATTCGGCTCCAACTTTATGGATTTCGGTTTGGTTCAGTTTCAACGCCATTTCTAAGTTTTTTAACTATTATTTTTCGGTTTGTATGAAAATTGTAAATTTAAGATATTAGATTACACCTTAACTTTGAATTCTTAGTTAAAAAAGAATAAAACACAAACATTTTATGGGTAATTTTGAAGATTAGTTTAGATTTCCAAATTAGGATCGTGACCAAGATTAAAAAAAAAAACGAAAACACTCTTACCGGTGTTACTTGACTAATGTCAATAATATTTGGGCCAAAACGAAATAAACCAGAAGTATAAGGGCCAATGTTCGACTCTTACGCGGAATAATTTCTATCCAATAAAAAGAGGCGAGACAAGACTTTTCTTTATGCCTCTCTCTTGCGTTATAAAAAGCAAACATCGTTTGGAGGTTTTACGCTAGACTCTATATATCATCCAACGAAGAAGATAACAAAACCAAATTAAGAAGAAGAAGATGAAATTGATTTGGTCACCGGAAACAGCATCGAAGGCTTACATCGACACCGTTAAATCGGTAAAGTCATATCCTCTGTTCTTGTCAAAACAAAACAAAAATCGATACTTTCCCACGAAGAAACCTTCTTTCGCTCTTTTCTGACATTTCTCAAAAACCCAATTCTCTAAATTTGATAACTATTTCGTACCTTAAGCCGAAAATGTTTGATCTTTGCGGGTTTTATAACATACCATTTGAGATTTCAAGACAAACAATGTTTTGATCTTTGAACGTTTTGGGTTTTTTGTTTCAATTTGTAAAGTTGTTGATTTTTTGGGTTATTTTTGTGTAGTGTGAGAATCTTGGAACGCCGGGAGCGGCGGAGCTAGTGTCGGCGATGGCCGCGGGATGGAACGCGACTCTAATCGTGGAAACATGGTCAGAAGGAGAAACCATAGCCATAAGCGTTGGCTTAAACGTAGCGAGTCAACACACAAACGCAAGACACATTTGTATCGTACCAAACGCGAGATCAGAAACCGCTTACCTTCAAGCAATGACACAACAATCTTGCTCAAACTTGCCGGAGACAATCATTATGAACGAGGAAGAAGAAGAAGAAGCCGAGAGCACGATCCAGAAGCTACAAGGAATCGATTTCTTGGTAATTGATTGGGATCAAAAGGATTTCGCAGCAAACGTTTTGAGAAACGCTGCGTTTGGTAGCCGAGGAGCGGTTGTGGTATGCAGAAGCGGTTACCGGAGAAGCGCTTCGTGTTTCAGTTGGACAAGGGCGTTTAGTGACCGGAAAGTTGTGAGAACGGTGACTCTTCCGGTTTCCGGTGGTCTAGAAATCGCTCATGTTGCAGCGGCACGAAGCTCTGGGAAGAGTGATAACAACAGCAAGAAAAAATGGATCAAGCATATTGATCGAAGATCAGGAGAAGAACATGTTATTAGAAAGTAAACAAAAAAAGAGTTATAAAAAAAAAGTGTGGAATGATATGTTTGATATTTTGATTTGTATGAGAGTGATTTGTACATAAACCCAATACATTGCAATTTTTACTGGAAGATTTGATTGTTGTGTTACATTAAATTCCAAGAAAATAACATAACCATCTAAGTTAAAGCTTTAGAATCAACCTGGACCCCATTGTATATGGTTTTAAAGTTTAATCCCAACTACTGCGGTCTCTTCTCGCAGCTTTCTTGTCCGAAAGAACTTTTTTGCTTTTAAGTCGTTTATCATCAGCTCTCGCGGCCCTGAAAAAATGTCGGAAAATTTAGTGAAACGTAAACCAAATTTGCCTGAGGATTTGGTTTGGTTGGTTCTCACATCTTTACAATTTTCTTCTTCTGTTCTTCTGATGGAGGTGGCGGAACATATGAAGCCGCATCAATTATCGCCTGTTGGGTTTTATATGATTAAACCAAAACATCTCTGGCTTTATATAGAAAGAATCATACCATGATCAAAGATGATGATGTTGAATAGAGTCATTTGGTATTTTACCTGTAGTTTAGCAAGTGCATCGTCGATGTTGCCTCTGCATAAAACATATTGTCAGAAAAAGGGAGAGTTTCCTTTGAAAATGGAACAAGAAAGACAAGATTATTAGGTTACTGACTTCTGCGTTCTGGTTTTGGTTGAAGATATCACAAGTTCTCCGTCCTTGTTGATCCGATTCTTCTCCTGTTAACAAACAACAAAAGCTAAACACCCCAACAAGATCTGCTCCATACATCAAACGAAATCTTCACAACCATTTGTGCTTGCTCCACGGAACATGACAGAGATAAAACTTGCGCACATAGCTTTGTAGAAGGGATAATAGAGTAAACACAAACCGTCAGTATGATTTTCTCTCTGATTCTGTCACTTAACCAATACGCGTTTTTCACATTGAAGCGCATATCTACTTTGGTATTCACTGAAAAACAAAAAAAAGAATGTGGTAACAATGTGAAGCATTGATACATGGAGTAGTCAAAAGCTATGATGCAAAGAAGGGTACAAAGGCGTAAAGAAAAGGTCACACCTTTGTTCACATTCTGGCCTCCAGGACCACCGCTTCTAGCAAAGTTAAGCGTAACATGGTCTGCCATTACCAAAGAGAAGACACAAATGAAAACTATGAACAACATCAAACTCCAAGTTTCCATCAAAATTAACAGTAATCTATAACAAAGACTCAACTCTACATTTCCTGTAAATGAGCTTTAAATCTTGTTCCAAAGTTTTTGCAATCAGATGAACAAACTAAACCCAGATTTTGTTTTCTTTCATCAAGCAAACTAGTAGATGGATAAAGCCAAAAAAAGCTAACCTAGAGTGATTTGAGGGGTAGGCTCATTGCCAGCGGAATTAGCCCTCTCCTCAGCCTCATGAAGCATCTGTTGCACCTGAGACAACCGTGACGAAACTTTCCGATCACCATTTCCTCCACCGGAGGTCGACGCCGCACATCGGAAAGATCCGAATCGGGAATCAGAGTGAACCAGAACAATCCGAGGAGTGCGACGGAGACATGGAAAAAGAGATTGACACGATTTCGATGAAGATTGAAAAAGAAGCGGGTGATGAATAAACTCGCGAAGGATCATGTTCGTCATCGTCCTTATTGCCGCCATTTTTTCTCGGCCTGAAGATTCCTAATTTCCGATGTGACGAGAAGAAGAAGAAGAAAGGGGCGAAAAAACAAAGGCCCTAATTTTGCGTGGCTCCCAAATTCCGGTTTATAAAAAATAACGGTTGGTTTACACCGGTTCGGAATTTTTCGTGGTTATCTCTTTATCTTCAAAAAGATCCGGTCTAGGCTGGGCCCTATTTTTGTCTGGTCGAGCTGGGCCGAGATTTGGGCTAATTGTATGCTGTGAGAGTCTAAAAAAATTGTTTTGATTATTTCCGTTAATATGATTGAGCTGACTAAACTTAAAAATAAACGACCTAAACGAAAATGCTTTTCAATACCGTGTGAATAATAACAAACTACGAAAATAACTTTCGAGGTAATCTTTGCAATCAACAAATCTTTCGAATTTTCTTGAATAACGCATTAGTTATTGGAGTAGAATAGAATCATAGAACCTACACATCAAAAACGGACATAAAAAACTACGGAAAATGATGGTCAGAACATTACATAAACCTTTCAAAACATTTTTCATATTGAAACATAATCACTAACTCTTTTAAATGATGCGCTAATGAATGCAAAAAATCTTCTAGACTAGAAGTGTGCTAATTTGGAGAATTTTTCATGTGTCAATTGGTTGAGGAGCAATAATAATGGCAAGATAGATTTCAAGAATTACTCGGACCGAAGGTCTAACTAAAGAACCTAAGCTATTTAAACCTTAATCAATATTTCTGTTGTTAAAATAACTTTAATTTATATATTTTTCAAACTAGTGGAATCTTCCCTACCTAAAATATAGTGATGAATGTGATTTGTCTCAAAAACAAATATCAGTTATGAAAGAGAGTAGATTCTCAGTCACTCTTAATTAGTTTTATAATTGTAATACGTTTTTATATATTTCCGCATATTTACTTAAAATTACATAAAATTATGCAAGTACTATATTAAACTTTAACACTATATATTATACTTTGAATTTAGGTGTTGGTATTTTCTTTCCAACAATTTCGGTGTTGTTATTATTGAATTTTAATCGCTGAGTAGATAAATATATCACTCCTAAGTTTTTTTTTTTTTAAATAAAAATATCACTCCTAAGTTTGTCTGTGTAAACTAAAGAATCAAAAGTTTTGTGATGATTGATTAACCCTAATTTATGGGGTTAATGAGATTGTAATTGTTTTTTAAAAGCTTTTATAATCTATAGTGTTGATTAATGATTTGCTTACAAACAAGGAAACCTAGAGGAAATAATTCTCTCACATGGTCAATAAGAAAATCTAGGGCTTATAATATTACTCGAAGCCATAATTCAAAATAGACAGAATCTCTTTTTATCATTATGCATTTCATATCAACTCCCCGTAAGTAATAACTCTTTTCAAATAATATATTTTTATTTCTAATAATTTAAAGAATATAGTAATACTGAAACATGGAGTGACAATTTGGATTCCTAAGAAACCCAATTCTTAAGAAACCTATATACAGATATACTGACTGTACAAATACACTGCCAAAAATGCGTCTTCATAGATGAAATAAGACATATAAACTCCCAACTTTTTTTTGTCAACAATATATAACCTCCAACTTCATATTCTGTTTGTGGCATCATTGTAAAAACATTCTTCTTAACGTTGATTAGGAATATGAAGTTGAGGCCAACTCGATTTTTTTATATTTTATTTTCTTTTAGTTTGATTTACATTTATTTATTATATCTACTATTATAGTTATAATTTCGTATTATAGACTACGGTTATGATCAAATCCGGAAAAAATAATTTATCTCATAATTCATTTTTTTATTATTAATGTTTTAATAATACTATTGCGGAGAAAACTGAATGTAAATTGCGGAGAAAAAAATGACATCATACTATTGATAACATAATAGTATTAATTTTTTATTATTGTGTTTTAAATTTGATTCGCTAAATTGCGGAAAAAAAAATATCTAATCAATTTTTTTTTTTTTGGTTTCACCGAATCAATTTTTATGTTTTTAGTAAATCATTCATGTTATCAAATTAACTTAATAATTTATTTGTTTTTTAGTGGAAATGATAGACCCGTCAGAAAATTGTTGACCAAGATGTCACACTTTTTAAAAATGAAATTTAATATATCATCTACAGAAAAATAACTAATTATGTAGTTTTAGGTAAATCCATAATCTGAACAAGAAAATATGTTATTTTAAATCTAAGCAATCTATGTGTTCCGTTCGACATACCTGTTTTTATAACAATCTATATGTTTGATTTACTAATTCAATGATTTTTTTTTTTGTAAAACCAGAGATAATAGTCGATATAATTTATGTTATGTATTTTTCGTTTTTGATAGTGGGATCTTTGGCCTTTTATTCTCGGCTTTTTACGGGGAGATGAAGTCAAATTTTTGTGATCAATTTTTTTTTAGAGATGGCAACGTTGTTTTGCGCCAGTCGATCCCAGCGATTTATGTTCTATATATATAATAATATATTTGTATTGTTTTTTGTTTTTGTTTTTTGGCGTCCTATATATATATATATATATTTGCACCGATATAGCGCATAATTTTGTTTCTCTCATCTGATAGTATGTTAATTAGTTCAGCAATAACATTCGACTTATTTTAGTACTGTGGTTCGTGGACCTACCTCGACAACATTAAAATAAAATAAAATAAATATCTTTGTAGTTGCTATATGATCAATAAAATCACCACTAGTTTCTAAACAAATATTTTTAAAACAAGGGACATATCTACACGAACAAATTCTATTCTTTACGTTACCTATTAATTATCTGCCATTCAGAAAACAAAAAATATATACAATTATTTATATGTTCACGACGAAAAAAAAAAACTATATTATACCCTTATGTTCTTAAAACAAACACTCGAGATTCTTGACGTCATTTAGAGAGGGACAATGGCGTCATCAATGCAGAGATTCCAGTCAAACTTCGGATGTTTGACCGCACGTGCCAGAAGACAGAAGAACTTGTCAGTTTAACGACGCCGTTTTGTTTTATCTACAGTTTTTTTATACGTGGGAAGCTATTATCTGCTACTCCTTCGACAACGTGTACTCGCTTTAGATACTTCTTGCACGTGTCCGTATAAGAGTGGATTATCGACATCAGTGGATTTACTGAAAATCGAGCGGCTATAAAGGAGCAAAGCCTACAACTACATTAGCCAATTAAGCATTTTAGGAGTACAACTACATTAGCCAACGACATTAACCAATTAACCATTTGTTTGGTAATTGGAAACTAATTTTTTCTTTTATAAACGGTGGAATTTCCGAGTCTGATTCTTTTTATGGTGTTGAGGATCAGCCATTAATAATACCCTATTTAATGTATAAATCACTTTTTAAAAGTAAACTATCTATATTTACTCTCGAAATCACTAAATGATCGTTCATTTAATAAATTAAACCATAATATGTGGTTTAAACAGATGATGATAACATACAGTAAAAAATGAAAACAAAGCGGTTATAACCGCATAAAAAATACAAATGGTTTATAACCGTTTATTTGTTAAACATGCAGTTAGATTTTTAACGCTTATAAAACATGCAGTTAGATTTTTATTGTTTTTTTATGACTTTTTTTTACTCCTAAAATATAATTTACGTTTACATGTTTTTAATTTTAAATTAGGTTTATTATTCAACCACTTGTCATTAATAAAAATGATCGCTCAATCGCTCGTTTCAATTAAACCGGTTTTTGTCTTTCTTTCTATCCACATTCTCTTAACTATACACACACACACACAAATTCTAACCGCGATCTTAAAATAATGATTACCAATTAGATATCAGATTTTATCCCCTTTTTGTTTAAGTGATGGGGCATATTTTTACATAATTGTGTTTATGTCGTTTTGGTTTGGTTTAATTTGGTTAAAAAATTGGATATATATTGTTTGGGAGAAAATATGCGATATGTCTGATAAACCTACATATAATATGGGGAATCAAGGATGTTTACAATAACAGAGATCAAAAACAGTAAAAATAATTTCAAGGTACAGTTTGTATGAATCTCTCGTGGTATAGTATGCATGAATCTCTCGAGATGCAGTCTACAAAAATTTCTCTTCTCTCCGTCATTGCTCTCGATTTTTGGATGATATCCTCTAGCTACTTCATCTCAAATTTATAGTGGATCGTCTTGTTAATTTAATCTATATGAACATAGAAATCAGCTGCATAAACATTAATCCGCTGCATAAACAATATTCCGCTATAACCTTTTGCGAATAGGTTTACCAATGTGATTCTATGCAGTATGCGCTTATCTGCAATATACGTCTTCTGCGGTCTTGGTGTAGTGAAAGCGTAACAAAAACCTGCAGCTCGTTGATTCCTTCGAATATCCGAACAAAAGGCTCTTCTCAAGATCAATAGTTTGATATAAACTGGTGATCAAAAGGAAATTAGCTTTAAAGCTCTGAATATATTCAATCTTCGTTGTTGTTCTTTACAAGCTATACTACTCTTTATATACAAATAGAAAATCCAGAATCTTAACATCCAAGATCTGGTCAAAAGAAAACAAACTAAATCTCAACACTCCCGAAATGCTAGAACGGCGCATGGACTCAAACTGTCAACACACATCCGCCAGGATCCATCATCTTGGGAATAAGAAGTGCTAGAACGGCGCATAGACTCAAACTTTCTCGAACATGTCCACGCGATACCAACTCCTCAACTTATCTATGAAGCTCCTCATGTTCTTGCGGACTCATGCGATAATGTAGGCCGGTTTGGAAGGGCAGCACCCGGAACTAAATCAATCTGATGCTGAATATCATGGAGCGGTGGTAGTCCCTGAGGTAACTCAGCTGGAAATACATCCTCAAAATCAGAAAGTAGCTCAACAATTTTTGGCGACAAAGCTGGTGAATGGTTTCCCGTACTCTGTGAACCAGGAACAACTAACCACGCACAACCCAACTCCTTAAACTCATGCTCAAACTCAGACCTAGAACACATCAAAGTCGGAGCTCGAATCAAAGAAAGCAACTCCGTTGATAACTTCTCTGTGACAAGTCATGGAGTTGGTGGAAAAAGAACGATTCACCAGTTGTCAAACACAAAACTATGTGTGTTGCAACGTCCATCATGAATGACACTCCTGTCGTATTGCCATGGCCGACCCAACAAGATGTGGCTAACATCCATCAGTGCAATATCACAATAAAATTTAATCTTTGTAGAAAGCTCTAATCGATAAAGAAACCAAGCAACGATGCGTAACACGAATTTCACTTCCCGTCTTTAACCAAGTGAGTTTGTAAGGTGTTGGATGTTCTTCATGAGTCAATCCGAACTTGCCAAATGCTTCCTCTGAAATTACATTACTCGAACTACCCGAATCGATAACAAATCGACACACCTTGCCTTTGACGGTGCAAGTGGACTTAAAGATATTAGCCCGCAGCCACAGTTCTTCGATTGTCACCGGTGAAAGACAAATATGACGCAGCATCAATATTGTTCCTTCATCACCATGATGGTGATCCTCTTGAATATCGTTGCCTACATCATCATTCTCCACCTCAAACAACTCATTCGTGTCCCACCTCATATCATCTAGCACCAATCCCTGACGCGTCTTGTTGGAACATGATGTTTGCATATGTCCTGTTTCTCCGCAAGAGTAACAACACAAAGTGTTTGGTCTTGAGGGATGTCGTAGAGCCTGCTCCTCCACACTGCCTCTGGCCTACATTTTCGTAGCATTTACCTATGCTATCTCCTTTTCTCCTCCTTGATTCGCAACAGCATCTGTTCCCGACATCACCAAAACTCTATTCCTCACACCCCTCGAGTTCCAGTTCGAAGAACCAGCTCTGAACTGTTGCTCAAATGCCATAGCATGTCTATGTGCCTCAGCAACTCTCACAAGGTCAAATTGCGACATCGCATTCTGAATTTGAGGCCTTAATCCACCTATGAAACGAGAGACCAGTTGCATTTCATTGTCAAAAATCTCGTTCCGTGTTAGAAGCAACGAAAATTCATCCGCATAATCATCAACAGTGCGAGATCCTTGCCGTAAATTCTGAAGCCGAGTGAACATAATTCGATCAAAATTGTACGGTAAGAAGCTGTTCTTCAACATCTTCTGTAACTTTTCCCATGACCTGATTTTATCTTTCCCTGCTCGAGATCTCGTTGCTTGACCTGTAACCACCACGAGGCTGCCTTTCCTCGAAAATTTGTGGCCACCAAAGCCACTTTTCTGTCTTATGGCACATTTTTAAAATATATTGCCTCCTCCGCTGCAACAAGCCAATCAAGGAGCTCCTTTCCTCTCACACCTCCATGAAATTCCGATATCTCCACCTTGAACCCGGATTCCCAACGATGATCGTCTCTTTCCTGGTACATATCACTTCCTTCATCACCACGATGCGATCTGTACTCGGCAAAAGGATTGACATCGTCCTCTGACTCCACATCGAATTCATGCCATGACCTACGACGATGCTGGTCCCGTAGCTGGAACAACTCTACTACGTCCTGGATCGAATCATGAATGGTAGCTTGGATGTTCTCTTACATCGCCAGTAAGGTTTGCCTCAGTTCACTCCAATCATTCACCGATTCTCTTGCCTCTTGATGGTGTAGATGACGTCTTGGTGGCATGATTGATAGCAATGACATAAAAGCAGGATCTTTGTCTCTGATACCAAACTGGTGTAGCAAAAGCGTAACAAAAACCTGCCGTTCATTGATTCTTTCGAATATCCGAACAAAAGGTTCTTCTCAAAATCAATAGTTTGATATAAACTGGTGATCAAAAGGAAATTAGCTTTAAAACTCTGAATATATTCAATCTTCGTTGTTATTCTTTATAAGCTATACTACTTTTTATATACAAATAGAAAATCCATAATCTTAACACCTAAGATCTGGTCAAAAGAAAATAAACTAAATCTCAACACTCCTGAAATATAGGACAATAATTTAACGGCTCGGAAACTAAAGATACGCTGCATTATGTCTGCTTTGATTTTAATGGTATGTGTTTAATATTTACATTGGTTAGGGATTAAATTATTCTCAACATAGTTGATAATGAAAAATCTCTATGTAGTTACTATACACGAGAGCAGTGATCTCTGGCTCTATGCTAATCGTGCCACATGTCAAGGTCATTGGCGTAATCATCAAACTTAATGTATTGTGTATGGTATGTCATTATTTTATCTGATTAAGAGTGATTAAACAATTTAGCACGAGAGAAAAAACTATATAGAAATTATTTATAACCTGTAATGAAATTCATTATATAGGTACTCTTTTTTCGTCTACTGCATACTTTATATCAATTCAAGTAATTAAAAAGTAATAATATCATAATCCCGGAAAGCAATTACTGTTTTAAGCAAATCTCATTAGCTGTTGAAAAATGGTCAGATTCAGATATACGACTCATAGTAAAACAAAATTAATACAACGGATTAGATACTAAATTTAATAAAAACGTGTCAAAGGAAAACGAATCTACTTTATTTGTTATTTTATATTAGAAAAAATGGAAGTTTGTATAATGATGAAGAAGCATTGGGAGAGGACGAGATTCTTGTGTATTAAAAAAAGATTGTCCTCTACCATATCATTATATTTTTTTCTCTTTTTAACTTTTTAAAATCTTTTAACTAAATTAAAATAAAATAAACAATTAACACATATTCAAATAATTAGAGAGAGAGGGAGATTTGGTGAGAAGTCAGCATTTGCCGACAAGAAATTCTGTCTTACCACCAAAATACCAAATCAATAATTCCAACTACTTTTTTGAGGTCGTAACTTTTTACTGTACTTCTTTTTTTGGCGTCTATGCATTTTTTTAACTTGGGTTTATTTTATTTTTTTATTACACCCACTTGGGTTTATAAGAAAAACATTCTGGCAGTTCCCATAATTTTTATTTTATTTTCACATTTTGTTAACTCATAAATACTGATTTTATGTCAAAAATGTATTGATAAAGTCCATAACGTCAATACTTTCAAAAAAGAATATTACAGAAAAAAACAAAAAGTAAATCCCAATCTTGTATCAAAATTTATAAGCTCTTGATATATTTTGAGTTTTTTACCATTAAAACAAAAAAAACGAATGCCTGTTTTTTTTTTTTTTTAGATTTCGATAATTAGTTTGAACTTCGATCATAAATATTCTGGTTTGTAAAAATAATATATCCAACATATATAGTTAAATATAATATTTTAGCAAGAAACCAAATAGTGTATTTTATTGGTTACACAAGTCGCAACATATAGGTGTAGGTATTTGGGAGTATAGGTACATGTTTTTAAGATGTATACAAGAACAATCACAACATGGACCGAAATATCATTTAACTTATAACGTTAAAAAATGAATCTACTAATCTTAGAGTCAATGTACTTTAAAAATCTCTGTATTTAATGCAAAAACGTGGTTTTCTTAATTAATTATTAATTATGATATGCGATGTCAAAATCCATACTTTCAGATTTGATAATTTATAAAGGCAACTAAACGTGACGTTTAATTTTTTCTTAATATAATTATATCTTCTGTAAGATTTTTTTTTTATTTAAACATTTTTATGTTAAAAGTACATTTCTCTATTTTAAAGGATGTAAAATACAAAAAAAAGATAACAGTTTTACATAAATATTGACAAAAATATAGAATTTGTTTCGTGTTTTTGTTATTATTTTTCTTTGAAAAAAATAATTGTGGAAGCAGTTTCGAAATTAAGAATCAAAGTTACAGAAATGAGAACTCAAAGCAAAATTCTTTGAAAGGTTGGTGTTGATTTTTTCTCTTTTTTTTTTTTCAGTAAACCAATTTTTACGTTTATCGTTTTGCTTGTAATGAAATAAATAATTAGAAGGTTTTGCCCGTAGTCGTATTTATAATATATATAAATATATATTAATGGTATTGTTGAAATGTTAGTTTTTTTTCAGTAAATCAATTTGTTGTTCACATTTTTTTTTATAATGTTGTATGAGTTTTGAATTTTCTTGAGATCAACAGCTAATGGAGGTGGGTAAGATGAATCTAATACCAATCAAGTATAAAGTTATCAAAACAAAAATAAAGTGTATTCTTTTTCATTACAATATGCTGTTTGTGGGGTATAATTATTGATATATATACTTTTTGGGTTTTTTTACCCCTCCTTTGGGCAAGTAAAAATGATTCCTTGATGAATAATTCAAAAGCAAACCAATTTCCTTGCACTCAATAACAATTATTTTCAACACTTACAAGTTGATACATAGATTAATATTCATCATTTTTAAAAATATTAAAATATTATATTATAATGTAGAATGCATGTATATACATGTATGTTTGTAGGAAAATGGTTGATGACAAGGCATTGTCACACTTAGATTTATCTATTTGTCTGGCAAAACACCATCCAAAATGAATGTGTTTTTTCTTTACTTTATTAAACAAAGTTTTTTTTGTTAAAGTTATTCATTATTTATTATTTGTTGGTGGTTCGGTTGTTACTTAATTTGTGTAATTTTACTTTTGCTGTCCAGTCAGTCCATTTATGACATTTTTACCACTAAAATTTCAAAGTTTCAGTACTATTGATAAAGGTATGATGGAATATTATGGAAGTTAGATTTGCATATCAAAAGATATACAACAACTAAAAACTTTTTTTGAACAGCAGTTCTTGACTTTTTTTTATTTCTTTTACTACCATTTATTTACAAGAGTGTAAAATCATGGGTGTAAAATCATGGGTGTGCACAAAAAATATTTTAATTTTTTTCATATTATATAAAAAGGATCATCATATATAGTACAAATCATGAGCTTGGGCAAAAAGGACGAAAGATTTAACCTTTTTTACCATTCACAGTACAAATTATGGGTATAACCAAACACAAAAACACACATAGTGCTACAAAATCTACAAGAATCGAATCTTGAAGCTTTATCCATGAAAATCAAATCAAAGTTTTTGTAATCCCCAACAACAACAAAAAAAACAGGGTTTTGGATTTTGGGATTAAAGTTTTAAGATTGTTCTTCCACTTTAACAGTTTCACTTTCACAACTTCAATATAACATTCAAAAAGCTATGATTTTGATGCAAGAACCTCCCACTAAACTTGCTTTTCCTTGTGGGGATCCACATTTTTTGAGAAAAGATGATATATGTTTGTATAGATTGATTGTTGTTAGATAGATAAATAATCATAATCATATTTGAAGTGAAAGCGAAAACCGAAAAAACCCGGTTTTGTTCTTCCGCAATTCTGGATGACAAAAAGGTCTACATCTTTCGTCGTCGACATCAGAAGAAGCTTAACATGTTATGATGAAGAGAGAACGTGAATAATGTTCAAAGAAAAAAAAGGTAAGTAAATTTCTTGAAATGGAAAGACAATGTTTTTGAGTCATGATTAAGAATATTTACGTTAATGAAAAAAGAACAAAAGTGAGTGAGAGAGAGAGGGATCATTACAATGTACAATAGAGAAGATGAAGCTGTCGTTGAATCTTCTGTTGATGCCATTGATTAGTTTTCTTAACTACAAGCTTCGAGTTTGAAACCAATCAATTATTGATTACGACAAGAGAGAATCCGAAATAGAATTAGATTTCATTTCTACTCAAGCCAAATTTGTGCAGAAGAAGAAACATGCAACTTTCAAATGATAATATGATAAAGACAAGAACTTTACAGGAGTCACTTGTATTCAATTCATGAATTCCAAAAACCAGTCTCAAGATCATTGCTAAATTTCGAAAATCGCCTAAAAATTATGATCGAAATAGGCTAAAGAAATACAATAATATGGCTCTCTTTCTTACCTCCTAAAGGAGCCAAGTACAACAAATTGAATTAAGGGTAGTAAAAAAGAAAGTAAGAAAAAGAATTCAAGCAATCCTACAAAATGGCCAAGTTCTAATGAAAAGACTAAAGAGGGGTAAGCCGGAGAAAACTAACCCAAAGAAAGAAGTAAACAATTAACAAGTCACACTGAAGATGTATCGATGAGAACATCGTTTAGCACATCATCTTCACCATTCGCCATAGCGAGAAGCTCTGCATCTCTCTCTTCGTCGTTTGAGAAATCTCGCCTTTCGAATTTCGAATTGGCCGATATAAAGATTAGCTTTTGGGCTCGATCTATGGCTGCACGTGATCGACCGTGCGAATTTACCCATCTCAAAAGAGAGGAATTGCATTTGAATCCACAAGAAGTCGCGTGGAGGAAAATCAGCCTAACCGCAACCCTCCCCAAGGACCTGAACTCACTAAGATAAGTTTCCCAAACAAGTCTACTGCTTTGCGGATTAGCTATCCTCATTTTCCCCGAAACCGGGTCTCTCTCCTTCATTTGGACTGCCCGTGCATAAACCGGATCAAGCCCTTCGGTTCTCCATTTCATCAGTTCCATCATCGCGATATGTGCCTCGTCTCTAGACACAAGCCTTGTTATCAACTTATCCACATCTTTCTCTTGCTCCGGGGACAAGCATTTGAATGGAGGAAGATACTTTCCGCTGCTGTCTCTAATCAAGTAAAGCGGGTCAAGTATAAACGCCGCAGCCCAAGCCGGGTGATAACTCTTCTTGAATCTTCTCTCAACGAGCTTCTCGACTTGCCTCTCTTCAACCACATTAAACTTTGCGTACCAATCTTTTATCTTCGATCTTAGCTCGTCCCAAAGCGGCAAGCATTGCCCTATCAAAGGCCTCTCTTCCTCTATTCTACGAGCCATTTCTTTAACAAGCTTCAACAGCGAATAAACCGCCTCTACCTCGTTCCAAAACCCGACATCCCCAACCATTTCACCAACCTCTCTAGCCAAGTGATCCTCCATTAGAACAACCTTACAAGCATCATCATGCATCACCAGCTGAATCGCTCTAGCGGAATTAAGCACATCCTCGAGAAGATTATACAATGGCTCAAACAAGGAACAGTCAAAAGGCAAATGCAGCATTCTAGATTCTCCTTGCTCTTGTAATTGATACTTACACAGCGCGATTCGGATCTGCGCCGTGTTGTTGACGAAATTGACGAGCCTCGAGCAGCTCTGAGAGACGGATTTGAACAAAGGAAGCTCTTTTACGAAATCTTGAATCAAACTGTTGAATCCTTGAAACTGACAAGATAGATTCACCATCCATTGATGCTGGCTCTCAAGATTCCTCAATGCTTTACTCATAAACTTATCTGAAACAATCCCAACACACCTCTGAGGTGAATTTCCACAAATACCCCTCACCGTCTCCCACAAAACTTCCTCTGCGTAGTTAGACGGCACAGCTCCGTTAACGAACACGGCTCGTCTGTACAGACTCGTCCCATTGGGCAAATTCACAATCAAATTCACGAGATTCTCGCCGGAGTTTTCAAATTTCCAACCATCAGAAGCGATTTGGAAGAACATTGCGTCGTTGATTCTCGATTCAGCTTCTGCTCTCGAATCCTCGTACTTCAAATCCAATCTTCCGGTGACGAAATCTCTCCTTGAGATGATCGGTAAACCAACTTGCGTCAGAAAAGCTCTCAACTTTGGATGCTCGAGACCAGAGAGAGAAACAGAGCCGCAAGATTCGAATACCCAATCGGAGAGAGAATCAAGCGCCGACTCTATCTGGGTTTTGCTTAGATTCTGCGTCTGCGACGTTTTGGGACTCTTTAGCTTCTTCACACTGTCTTCAAGCATAGCTAAAGGACCCAAATCGTCTTTTCCACCGGAAAGCATCAAATGCGGCTGCTGAGCAAGAGAAGACGCCGGAAACTGCAAATCTCTTCCGCAGAATCTCGACGGATCAACGACGGTGAGAGGCGTCACATGGTAAGACCCCGGATGATGATGATTCAGCGGCGAAGGAGCTTCGACGGCGACGGAGCTTCCGCCGGATGAATTTCGTTTTCGATTAGACGACGGCGGAGGAGGAGGAGGAGTAGGAGAAGGAGAGATTGTGGAGATGGGTTTTGGTAAAGAGTTGAAATTGGGACAAGTCCCGCGTTTGAGATGCTCAGAAGCGGTCCGTGAAGGGTTAGAGGCGGAGAAAACGGCGTCGCATAGAGAACAACGGAGCTTAACAGCTTTAGGAAGACCAGTGTCGGTGTTGTGTAGTAAGATTGGTTCGAGATGACTCCAATACCACGCGCCTTTGCCTTTTACTGCTTTTGTTCTAACCATCATCAATCCTTCGTAACGCTTCTGTAACGCTTTAGACGCTAATTCTTCCGCCGACGGTATTTGCGGTTGCGGCGACTGCGATTGCTGTGTCGCGCTCGTCGTCGTCGTCGTCGCCATTGTAACTCCAACAAAAATTAAACAAACCCCACTCGCCGAATTAAGCAGAGAATCAACGAAATTCGAGGAAGTTTCCTTGGAATCAAAGAGATTTTTTTTTTCTCGGGATAGAAAACTGAAAATTTTCCCGGAAAATGGAAATTTTACAAGTGGAGAAAGGATGAAATTGGCTTCTTTTTCTTTTTTTTCTTTTCTAAGAAGGGTTTAAGCGGGAGTAGTTGATTCTTAGTTTTTTTTAATACGGAAAAAGCTGTCTCGTGAAAGGAAAAAAAAGGTTTCACATTTTTAGCCAGGAAAATCCGCCGGCGGCCGGAGATAATCGGAGTTCCGGCGATATCTCATGGCGGAGATCAGAAAATGAAAAGAAAAATAAAACAGTTACTTCCTCTCCTCTCTTAAAAAAAAAAAAAACTGTTTCCTCTCTCTCTCTCTGCTCTCACTGATCGTTTCTCTCGTTTTTTTTAAGAGACTGAGAAATTTCAAAGAGAAAGACAGAGACAGTAGAGAGAGAGAGAGGAGAAAATAAGGGAGACAAAGTTGGGTTTTAAGGAGTGAATCTCACGCGCTATAGTGAAGCGCGTGGGCATTGAATGGAACGTTTGATAGGAACAAGGTGAGACCAGAGTCCCACGTCGTACGAGAACGGAAACAAAGCATTGGTCGTTTAAGTCTCTCACATCCTTCTCATTGGTGCGTGTACCTCACGCGCTCCATAAAGGTTTTTAATTATCTTACACCTTTTCACAAAAAATATATATCACTTTTTTCAAAAATAAAAATTATGACTCCTGCTTTCGTTTTTTTTTTTTTTTAAGTGAATTGTTGGGTTCTTGTGTGGAAGAGGTCTTCGTCTGTTTCCTCTTTTCCTTAATTTAATAGTACTTTTTTTCATATATATTTTTATATTGTTTTTCTAGTATTCTATAGTATCAACTATCCACGTAATCAAATTTGGTATCTTAAGAATTTTTTGAATGGTATAATTCGTGTTGTGAACTAACCAGTAACCACCCCATATGATTAAACTTGATTATAAATTTGGGAAAATCTTTTCATGACATAAGCAAGTTCACAAACTTAGTACAAAGTCATTAAATGATTTTTAAAGTAGATAATTGTGTGAAAGTGTTAATAAATGAGTGAAAGAGATGATTTTTTGTTTTTTTGGGTGAATTTAATATATTTTTACTTTTATTATAAAAAGGAAAAATACAAAAATGATGAGTGGGGTTTCCATTTGTGTCTTGTTGTCTATGTGGGATATATTCAGAATGTGGGCATAAAAGGGCAACCTAGGAATTTAATTTGTTTCTATAGAGACTGTGTCTGTAAGAGAGAGAGAGAAAGAGAGACTGTGTATGAGAGAGAGAGTATGTTGTTGACCAGAAGGACACAATTTAGTAAATATTTATTCTTTTCCAGATTTCAGTAAAAAATATTAATTGGTGCTGTTAATAAACACATTTACTCACCATTCATAAATTTTTATACTCAAAGTAGATGGCTGCATTCTACAGAAACTAACTCTGATTTTCATTTTTGGGTAAAAAAATTGTATATGTCAATTTTATCAATCGGCTGGAGAGCAAAATATATTATGCTGATCGAAATGTTAGAAATTTCATTATTTTTTAACTTAATAGGATTAATACTACTTATATTTCATAGTCAGTGATGTTTAGCATTATTTATTTTTATATTTTAAACTAAGTGGTGTTTTTTTTTCACAATACCAAAAAATTACTATGATTTTACTTTCATCTTCTTTTTTTGAAAATCGATAGTCTAGATGTCCGTCTACACTCTAAGCGCTAAAACCATTTATATGCATTGATTTTAGTCAATTTTTTCAAATAAACAATCAACAGAAAATTGACAAATTTTTTTTAACTTTCGTGTTGTGGATAATTTGATTTCTTACTCTTTTAATGAAATATTTGACTTTTTAAAATATCGCAGGAGATAACTTTCGTGTTGTATATAAAATTTTGTTTCTAGGTTGTCATAAATTAAATATTTTACTTTTCACCCCCCCCCCCCCAAAACGACTTTTTACTTTCTTTTTTAACTGTTTTGTGTGATATTCATGAGTCTCATGGTCGTTGCAACACTCACTTCATGGTGTACTCCAATAAGTTGGGTAAAATATGTGGAATCGGTTTTACATGATATATATCCTAGGCACTAGGCACTGCTGTATCAAAACTATGACAGATGCGAATGTTTTAGAATTAGTTTTGAACTTTATATATTGATATGAAACATTTAATAATTTGGTATGTGATGTAAAAAAAAAAATGGTGTGTAAAGACGCATACGTGTTTGACCATAATTTTGTTATTTAGAAAATTTTAGTTATGATGCTTGCATTAAGACATCCCACACAAACTTTTTTTTTATTAACATCAGGTATCCTGTCGTCGACTTCTCACATATCAAAAACTATAATCAACGTCGACTATTTTCAAAATTGATAGAGCATTTGATAGCAGTTTATCGCAAACCTACCACAAGTTAAACACGAGCCATATTTCAAACTCTAGCTAGGTGGCACAACACATCTCGATTTTGTTCGCAATAAAAATCGAATACAGATGCACTGAAGTTCTCTCAGATTCCGTACCAATTAGCATTGCACCATCGGCATTGTATAAGTATTAATATCTTTTATTAAAAAGAACATATGGATTTAGATCTTCAGTCTTTTCTTCGTGATTGCAACACTGTCATGGAATCTATAAAAATAAGATTCATATATATCCAATATTGAACTTATCTATCTGTCGATCTCTTGTCCATTTATAAGCCAATAACATCCCTATATCGAGATTATTAACTCAATGATCTATCTTAATCAAATGTCAGTCTCTCAGGAAAAAAAAAAATCAAAAGAGCTCATAATTTCTAAAATTACGTAGGGTTACACAATGAAAGAATGTTTGGGTCATATTTCTTTTTCTTTTCTATAACTGCAGATATATATCAATAATTTTTTTCCATTTGTTATTTTTCAATTTTGTCCAAACTTTTGGTAATCTAATGCATACTCTCTAGATTTTAGAGACTTACTTGTAGACTTTTTTAATTTATTCAATTATTTAGAAAATGATAAAACTATATAACAAATTTTGAAAAAATAGTTTAATCTCTTTATAAAATATATATAAAAGATGGGAGAAATAAAATAGAGAAACATAACCTAAAATAAAACAATAATTAAAGTAAACAAGTGGAGATTAGTAGGAGTCAAGATTTAATTGGTCAATGTAGCCACACGTCACAACTGTCTCCCACCTTCTTGTACGATCGCATAATGCCCTTACATTTATACGATCATATTTGTATATAATCTTATTATAATTATTTAAAGATGAATGGTCCTTAATTTGAGAATTATCCGGTGTGTTACATATCATCCGCAAGAATCCGGAGATTATCCTATAAAAATGGGTTGACTTCATTAAACGATATTTCAAAATTCTACAAAACCGATAACTAATGTTAATATTCGTTTACTTTACCATAAATCATGTTTTGTAAACCGCGTTTAAGAGAATCCGAATTAATCAAAAAAACGGAGAAAACGTATCGAACCCGATCAACAAACCTCCTAGCTGAAAAAAGGTTTCAGACTCATGCAACTTATTCGTTGCCGTGAGCCAAAATCGAAATCCATTTGGGAAAAAAGGTTGTAGAGTTCTTTGTTTTGGGTGATTTTAACGGTTGGAGAAAAATTTCACTATCATCACGTTTGTAAAAAACTACAGTAGAACAATATTCGATAAATTAATAGTTACTATAAATTAATAAAAAATTTCGATTCCAAGTTGGACCAATGTAAAAAATAGCAAAATTCGATAAGATAACAAGATAATTTTTTTTTTTGAAATTCCAATGTAAAAGATGGTCCTAATAATATCTTAAATTAATAATTATAAATTTTATGTATATATATATATATATATATATCTTAAAAAATTTAGTAAAATATAATTATAGTGTTGTATGTTTTTATCTAAAGTTGAAATTTCGTTGGAACTAATCTCTAGTTTTCTTTACTGCATCAAAAACTTTTGGTGTTGTCATCTTATCTATATTTCCTTTTAAAAATTGTGAAGAGTTATAGACGTGATAATTGTTTTTATTACGCGTAAATATTTTGGATAGTGTTATCTCGTTTTGAACATCATCAACGTAATTTTTCTAAACTCTGAATTTTTTAATATATATCATTTTTACCCGGATAGTCTAGTGGATTATTAACGTCCATTCTATTACGATAACCAAAATTATTAACATAATGTGGAATAAGATGAATATGTAAACAATAAAGTATATAAAATTTTAAATAAATAAAGTTTTAGAAGAATTTGTACTAATTTTAAAGTAAACTACTTATTTTATATAAAAAATATTTTACAAAATTTATGAACAAAAAAACTCTATAAATTAATATTTATTAATTTATCGATTAATTAATAACTCTATAAATTAATTAAAATTTTAAGTTCCAATATTATTGATTTATAGAGATTTCACTGTAATTTGGGTTGCATAAATTAGTGTAGTCTACCGAAATCAACTCCATAAAAATTTGTTTTTAGGTTATCTTAAAAACATTGATTTGGTTAACTAGGATGTGATTATGATTAGAAAAAGAATATATAGGTATGCTGTTTTTATAACTGTCTTTTTGTTTTAGTATTTTAGAAATCCACATTATCATTCATTTAAAATTTAAAAAATTTTAATTTTCTTAAATTATAGAGATACCAGTTTCGAATTTTTGTTTCCCACCAATTCTTAATAAAACCAAGAAACCCTACAATTTGTGTTTTTTTCCACTTTTTTTCCTTCTCACCTGAACATTTTTGCTGTTGAAAATATGTACTAGGACCACTGATTCAAACAAATTAGGTATGGATATAGTTGCGGAAATTTGCGGAAATGAACGGTAGTGGTTTCTAGCGTTATTGGATAATTTATACGATTGATAAAACAGCTGGAAACGGGTGTATTTACAAGACGTTTATGACTGGTTTACAGCGAGTGCAATAGCGAATTTACATAAAACTACCAAAATACACATAATATAATTTATATTGAAATCAGAAATATATTATTATAAAAAACTAAAATTATATATTTTAAATAAATCATAGAATAATTAAATAAAAAAATTTAAAGATGTTTGGAACATTTTTTATATATACAATAACATTTTTTATAATTATTAAAATTAAAGTTGAAATAAAAAATGTATTATTATAAAAAAATTAAAATTATATATTTAAATAAATCATAGAATAATTAAATAGTATTTTTACAATAACTTTTTTTTTTATAATTACAAGTTTATTTTAGTTTAATTAAAATATATATCAAGTGTATATAATTTTATATGATAATATTTAATATAAAAAGTAAAAATTTTAAAATATATTTTTTTGTAAATTTTAGTTTATTATTTAAGATAATATTTTTTTTTTTTTAAATTTCAACCAACTACCCACAATTTCCTGTAATCGCAAATGCTTGTGGGAATGAGCTTTTGATTTAGAGCGATTCCAAGCGATATAAAACGGTACGGAGGGATATGGAGCGGTTTCTGTGATTATTGTCAAACGTTACCAACCGCAACCGCCCGCAAATGTAGCATTTGTGGGTGGTAACGGATGAATCAATCAATCCCATAGTCAAATGCTATTTTATATTTATTTGCAAAAGCAATATATATAGCAAAATTGTAAATAAACTGATTTATTTATTACGTATGTCTTTTTTAGATAACATGAGTTTCATGTTTGTTTTTAACAAATATCACAATAACATATGTTAATTACTTGAAAGTTTGAATTAAACCATGCCAAGAAAAATTATAGAAATCTGTTGAAAAAGAAATAACTTTGTGTATCCAAGACGACACACTTCACATCTTATTCGAAAAAAAGATGCAACTTTTTTTTTACTTCAAAAAAGATGCAACTTTATGTAAGAAAATTTACATCTAAATTAATTTTATCGAACTAAATGTTTTCTGTATATTTATTTCAATACGACATATAAGTACGTTTAGCCGACAATATGTAAGGAATTACTAATATAACCGTTAAGATTATGAGTTATTAGTCATGTAGGGACAACTACTATGAATTTATGACTCTGAATTGTTGTTACCTATTAAATGTTACAGTTAAAATATTTAATGTTGAATTACAATTGTAGAATAAATTAGTTAATTTTGATTAAACTTTTAATTTGACTATGTAGTGCATATTCTCAACAGCAAAAAATGTACTTATAATATCATCACGTGTGTAAGAAAATTAATATTCAGAAAATGTCGGCTAATTTATGTTAATCACTTTGTTACAAACTTTTTAAAGATAACATTCAGAAAATTATACTTACACTTACAAATTGCAATGCCTCCTATCTCACGGCTGGTGAAAAAAAAGAGCATTTTTTGCTATTCAAAAGCTTTATATATCGACAAAGTATATGACTTACATGAAATATATGTTTTTGTTTCAACCATATTTTAAAAATATTATTAAATTTTTTGTTTTTTCAAAAATACCACAAATATTAAAAATAATTTTTAAAGATTTATAACTTAAATTTTTGGATTTGAGTTTAGTATTTTAGGTTTAGAGTTTAGTTTTTCCGACTTAGGATATTTTTTTTAGGATTTAGAGTTTAGTTTCGAGGCTTTAAAATTTAGTTTTAATTTTGTGGTATTTTTGAGGAAAAAAATTTTTTAATGATATTTTTGGAAAAAATGTTTTAGTAATAATATATTTAGAACAAAAACTTATTCTTGTGGTATTTTTGAAAATTGCTTAATGATATAACCTATTACAATAGTATACACACACTCATATACATAAAGTACGTATGTATAATTATACAAATTATATATTGAAAATTTTGAATAAAAATGACCTCACATTCGGATTCACGGTCATTTTAGAAATCACATAATCACATGCGAAAACAAAATTAAACATACGTGAATTACAAAGTTTTGGATACTTATCGATATCGAGTACGTCTCAACAAAATATAAATTATGAATCTTCTATAGAACATCTTAAATGAAGGAAAGAGTAAAAGTAGAATATCGATAAGTAACATGCAAATCAGGTTTTTGTAGGGAAAGAAGGATTAACTGGCAAACAACAAGAGGAAGGATTAAACCACATTTTAAATGAAGAAAATTGTAAAAAGTAGACAAGAAACACTAACTATATTTGACTCTTGCAACTCGCATGATTTTGTCCATACAAAAGTCACATCAAAGGCATGGGTAGTTACATTGTATATATACAAAACCATTTTCCCCCATCAATTATTACCACTTTAACAAAACTATGGTTACTAATACTACTTCTGGTATTATACAAAAAAACTCAATAATTTCTTCGTGAGTGTTGATTTATAACATAATTTTACGTGACTATCTTAAGGTACGTTATATTTCGTAAAATTAGTAACAATAGTAAAATAAATCAATTATTTCTTTTAGTGATCCTATATGTAATGTAATTAAATTTAAAGACCAAAGTTTTTAATTGAAATTCAGGTACTAGTTTGGATTTTAGTACATTACATGATTTTTTTAAAATGATATTAATGGTGTAAGTGTGTAACAAACTGAACGGAATTTAAATTCTAGATCCCGGAACATCGAAGTTTACGATCCCTTGAAGCCAAATTAGCCCTTGTTAAGTCAATATACCAATCATGTATATAATGTTTAAAAAGAAAAAAGCATGTATATAATAGTTTGTTTTTATAAATAGATGTTCTTGTTTTATTTATGTCGGCATACGTGTAGTTTACAAATAAAATGTTGATCTATCTAAATACAGTAAAAGCAGTAATAAGAAAATTATAAATAACATAAGATGATTATATCAGAATTAAATATTAAGGTTACAATTAAATTGCTTCATTCCCAAGTTTGTATTAGAATTCTCTGTGCCAACTACTCCACTACGTTTCTGTGTAGAGCTGATCAATACAAACAGCAAAAGGATAAACAATATATTTAAATAATAAAATACATGTCACAAAAAGCGCATAATTGGAATAAATTAATGTTATTCATATTGGATAGTTTCATTCTACCTGTGCATTTCAATGTAAAATTGCAAAAGAAGCAACTGATATTTCATATATTCTTAAAGAACGCAATTTTTTTTTTCAAAAAAAGAAAACTTAATTTGTTGTTTTCTTTGTTAGTATAGGTAGTAGTAAAATATTTAAAAATTGCATATCTATCCTTTTTTTTTTGTCGTTCGAGAAAAATACACAGTTTTATACTTTGCAATTAATGTAAACTTCATATTTTTAAAGGAACGTAAATCTTTGTTACTATAGTTTAATATTTGATGATTATCACCACGTGTACGGTATGCATACGTGGAAAATGTTGTTAGTGATTTTTCATAATGGATTTTTTACGAGTTTTATGTTTTTTTTCGGCCAATTTATTATATTAAATCAAAAAAATAATTCAGTTAGGAATATAACCATCCCACAGAGAAACATAAAACCCATTGCAAGATAAACAACATTTCCCACCGGAGAAAATTAATTGATTCTGCAGAGCAAAATCATAATTTAACGAAATATGAGACTGATCCCATAAAACGGGATTATATAATCTGACATTGTCCAACCAGTTAGATTCGAAGAAGCCAGTACGAATTTTATGTATCAATAATTAAATTCCACTTACCCAAAATAAATATCTTATCGAAGGTCTAAAAGCTAGTGGCAAAAACCTGTATATATATTATACATTTTGTATGTTCTATTACGAAAAATAGTTGTTAGAAAAATGGTGGGAGAAAAGTAATTATAAATTGTGATCTAAATGGTATCGGTTGAATATGGTTGAATTATAGAATTTGGTTAAATTTTTTGGTGGTTTCTTGCGAAATCTGACTGAATAACTTAAAATTAAATAGTAACGACTGAATTTTACTGATTTTTTTTTAAAAAATTTAATTAAATAAACTTATAAAAAAATAGTTAAAAATTCATTAACATTCCTCAGTACCATTTAGGGACTAAACTTCATATTCTAATTCCCTTTACAAAAAAATGTAGAATAAGTTACTAAAATAGCTTTTAAAAGTGGCAGTATATTAGACCAATTATTTGAAACATGAAATGAGACATAACTAAAACAAATTTAGTTTTTATCAAAAAAAAAAACCAAAAAAAAACATATACACATCGAAAAGCTGAAGCTTGTTTTTCGCAACTAGAAAACAGCTGGCTTTTTTTTATCAATCACATGATTGAAGGATTTATGGGTCCCACATTCGGTAAAAATCTCAAAAGATTAAAAAAACTTTTTAAAAAAAAATTGTCTGAAAACAATACAACTCGTTTCTGTCTATTCTTAATTGGGCTTAATTTATTAACCCATGGGCCTTAAAATCTCTTACCCGTTAATCATAACTATTTGATAATATTAAACCGATGTAAACCGGGAATTGATTTAATCGGTCAAGAGAACAAAAATGTCAAAAACCGAAAGGCTCGTCGTACCTTCTTCTTCTTCTTCCACAACAGTCCCGATCAGAGAATCTCGACACACAGAGATCGAACTAGTCTGTTCAAATTCTCCGACAATAAACTTATCTCTGTTCCTCATTTGGAGCTTAAAGCAGAAGAAGAAAACCAGAGAAATCGATCCGAGGTAATTGTTGTCGGAGTCAGGAGGAAGAGGGATGGGAGATGTCTGGACATGGATCATTTCATTCTTAATCCTTATCACTCTTGTTGGATTCATTGTCTATCAGGTCTGATCCGATTCTCATTTTGAACAAAAAAACCCTAAATTTGTTTCCTTTGTTTCCATCGAATCTTGTTACCTATTGTATTAGGATTTCCTCTGCTTAAGCTTATTCGAAGAGAGAGAGAGAGAGAGAGAGAGAGAGAGAGAGAGAGAGAGAGAGAGAGAGAGAGAGAGAGAAGAAGTTTTTTAGCACTGAAATTAGGGTTTCGTGTTCTTGCAACTTAAAGGCTTTTGTAAGAATTGAGTTTTGGAAATGTGATAAAGGGAGCAACTTTAAGGTTTCCGTATATAGTTAGTTTATCTGTCAACTGCCAAAACAATTGTGTGGAGAATCTATTGGTTTTTGTTTCTTAAATTTCTTTAATTGATTGATGATATTGTCTCTCCTTACTAGTGTTATCTTTTCGTTTTAGATCACAAAAGGAACAAGCTTAGATCTTTAGTAAGTCCTCGTTCTTGATATAATGAGCTCTGGTTAGGTAAAAAATGGATTAAATCTATAGTGTTTTGAGTATAGATCATGTTTGGAGGAAATTGGACTGACAAGAAACCGGATTTTTTTGTTTGTTTCCAGCTCGATGAAATAGTACAAGACGGTTTCTAATTTGAATCTTGATCATAGATCTCTCTGCTCTTGTGCTTTGCTTGTTATATGCAGAAACCGAAGCACACAAAAATATGCATAATTTGTAAAGAAAGCGACCGTGCTTATCGATGTCCATGAACTCTTTTTTAATAATTGGTAACTCATTGTAAAGAAAAAAAAACGATTTTTGTTGTTGTTGTTGTCTTGCAGCTTATTTGCTTAGCTGATCTCGAGTTTGATTACATCAACCCTTACGATTCTGCATCAAGAATAAACTTTGTGGTATTACCAGAATTCATTCTTCAAGGATTTCTATGTTTATTCTACCTCGTAACGGGTCATTGGTTCATGGCACTAATTTGTGTCCCTTATCTCTACTACAATTTCCATCTGTGAGTCTCTTTTTATAAACATTTTGGAGCACCTTTAATCATACAATGTCAAGCTGATTCTTTCTTTCCTATGTTAGTTACACGAAAAAACAGCATTTGATAGACGTCACAGAGATCTTCAACTTGCTTGATTGGGAAAAGAAGAAACGACTCTTCAAGCTCGCTTACATGATCCTCACTCTCTGTCTCACCATTTTCTGGTAACTAACCTCTTCACTGTCTTACTTCAATCCTGAAATCAGTTAAAACTTATGTTGTCACTTTTTTTTAGGTTAATCTATTCAACGCTGGATGATTACGAGGACTGAAGGCGACACACGGTTTCTTTTCTTTCATCAAACCCTCTCTCTGATTCTCGACACCGCAATGTGACATGAGAAAAGGAAAGGTTTTGCTGTATGTTAATTACTGGTTTTGTGGCATTAGAGATTTTATGTAATCTTCCGAACCAGATTAACCAACTAGAGAAGCAGTGAGGTATTAGAGTTGCGAATGTTTTGGTCATCCAAATCGGAACCTTCTAACTCATTTAGAGGCTTTCATTTGTTTAGCTGCAAAATTATTAGTCCTTTTATTTTTTTAGGGTTTTAAGTACTAAAAAATTTAACAATTTCTTCCATTTGTCGTCAAGTCAGAAGGATTTTGTTTATATAATCGCGGTGAGTTCTTGCTCCAGATTTTGATTCTATCGAAATTTGTGATTTCATATATTTTGTGGGTTTCGTTTTGTTATTTGGATTCTAAATCTCTGGACCTTGATTTCTTCCTAGAACCCTAAATAATGTGTGATTTTACACTCTCTCTTGATTACATTCTTCTCCTTCTTCGTCCTCCTTTTGTTTGCTGGTTTGATTTTGCTTCTAGGTTTTCTTAATTTCGTGTAAATAAATTGGAATCTCTGGAGATAATTGTGGAAGAAACATGGATTTGTTGGTGAATTTCTTGTAAATCGCCAAACTTTTCTTGGATTAAGGGTTTTGATCATAGAGTCGAAACAGTGTGAATCGAAGTTAGGGTTAAGCATTCTTTGCTCATATTGTCATCACAATATTAATGGTGACAGACTTAAATCAGTGTAAAACGTTCTGAATTGCGCAGCTGAGATTAGTGTTCAATAACATCAATCAAAGAGTAACCGAGCTTTGAGCTGATCGAAATATTTGATGAGAATTTTCGAGTGTCGATTTTGAATTGATGATATAAATGTTTATGTTAACTGCAGTTTTGGTGAGTCTTGGAATGCTCTCTGGTTGAATCAATGGTTAACTCCATCAAAGGAATCTTCATCTCTTGGTACATTTACCTCTCTTGTTGGTACTCTTATCGAATCGCATCTTTTGTCTTCGGTTTTCGCCATATCTTTGGTTTTTGTTTCTTGCAGTGATGTTCCCATGGCGCAGTTCCTTGCACATTTGAACAAGTCGTTGCCTACTTCACAGAAGTTTATAATCCAAGTACTGAAACTGGATAGTACTTGTATGTTTGTGCAGCCACACGCCGAGCAGATGATCCGCAGCGAGATCTCCAAGTTTAGGGACCAAATCTCTTACGCAAAGCCGACTTGATCTCGGTTTTTTCGCTTACTTGATGTCGATTTTGGATCTTAATATAGTGTCTGAGATCAAAAAATGACATCTCTAATGAAAAACATGGTCTGCATGATAAGATGAAATGTATCACTATCATCTTGTACTGATTTGGTTCGGTTCGGTTCTGACTAACCGAATTGGTTTTTTTCTATGGTTATATAATTATTCTTAGGGTTTTTGAACTTAAAAATTCGATTTTTGTTCCTATTGATTTGTGATGCGACCCTAGAAAATTAGAAATTAAAAAACCCAACCTAACCAGACAACAAAGAGTAAACCGGTTGGTTAGGTGAAACCAAAATTAAACCCGGTACGAAAATTAAAGCTCTCTCTCTTGTTCTCTCGCCAAGGTTCACTTTCACTTGGGGCTTATCGAAGTCAGAGATTGTGAAGGATTCCAAATCGAGAAAATGTGGACAGCGATGGTGATTCCGTCGACGGCAAAGAGATTTGTTCATCGGAGTTTTCTCGAAAAAGGTAATCTTTACGATTTCCGTTGCTGGGGACGAGCTTTCTCTGGTGCTAGTTATGGTTGCAGAGAGAAGATTAGAGATGGGTTTCTACTTGATATTAAGTTAGACGATGCTATTGGTTTGTTCAGTGAGATGGTCAAGTCTCGTCCTTTGCCTTCCATTGTTGATTTCAATAAGTTGTTGAGTGCAATTGCAAAGGTGAAGAAGTATGATGTTGTCATCTCTCTGGGTGAGAAGATGCAAATGATGGGGATTTCACATGATCTGTATACTTACAGTATTTTCATTAACTGTTTTTGCCGCCGTTCTCAACTCTCTCTTGCTTTAGCTGTTCTTGGAAAGATGATGAAACTTGGCTACGAGCCTAGCATCGTCACTCTTAACTCGCTGCTCAATGGTTTCTGTCACGGGAATAGGATTTCTGATGAAGTATCTCTAGTCGATCAAATGGTGGAAATGGGATGTAAACCCGATACCGTGACATTCAACACTCTGATCCATGGACTTTTTCTCAACAACAAAGTCTCAGCAGCGGTGGCTTTAGTTGACAGAATGGTTGAGAAAGGCTGTCAACCGAATATAGTTACTTATGGTGTGGTAATAAATGGAATATGTAAGAGAGGTGATACTTGTTTGGCTTTAAATCTGCTGAAGAAGATGGAGGTAGGGGAAATAAAGGCTGATGTTGTAATCTACAACACAGTCATTGATGGTCTTTGCAAATATAGACCAGTGAATGAAGCACTCGACCTATTTAACGAAATGGGAAACAAAGGAGTTAAACCGGATGTTTATACCTACAGCTCCCTCATAAGTTGCCTTTGTAATTACGGAAGATGGAGTGACGCCTCTCAACTTTTGAGTGATATGATTGAGAAGAAAATCGACCCTGATGTTGTCACTTTCAGTGCACTGATAGATGCGTTTGCGAAAGAGGGGAAGCTTTTGGAGGCTGAAAAATTGTACGAGGAGATGATCAAAAGGTCGGTAGATCCTAATATTTTCACGTACAATTCACTGATCAATGGGTTTTGTATGCACGATCGTCTAGACGAGGCTAAGCATATGTTTGAGTTCATGGTTAGCAAGGACTGTCTCCCAGATGTAGTGATTTATAATACTCTTATAAATGGGTTTTGCAAGTCTAAGAAGGTAGAGGATGCCATGGAACTCTTTCGTGAGATGTCTCAAAGAGGATTGGTTGGAGACACAATCACTTACACCACTCTTATCCAAGGCTTTTTGCAAGCTGCAGATTGTGAGAATGCCCAAAAAGTTTTCAAACAGATGGTTTCTGATGGTGTGCCTTTTGATATTATGACATACAGCATTCTGTTGGATGGTCTTTGCAATAACGGGAAGCTAGAGAAAGCACTGGTGGTATTCCAGGATCTGCAAAAGAGTGGAATGGAACTTGATATTTTCACATATAATATTATGATTGAAGGGATGTGCAAGGCTGAGAAGGTGGAAGATGCGTGGAAATTATTTTGTAGCCTCAACCTCAAAGGAGTGAAGCCTGATGTTATAACCTACACCACAATGATCTACGGATTTTGTAGGAAAGGTTTAAAGGAGGAAGCAGCTGCCTTGTTCAGGAAAATGAAAGAAGACGGGCCTCTCCCAAACAGCGGTACGTATAATACGCTGATTAGGGCACGCCTTAGAGATGGTGACAAAGCCGCATCAGCTGAACTCATCGAAGAAATGAGGAGTTGCGGGTTCTGTGGAGATGCTTCAACAATAAGCTTGGTCTTTAATATGCCGAATGATGGGAGATTGGACAAAAGCTTTCTCGATATGCTTTCTTAAACCATCCTTGAGGTACCTTTTATAGTGATTACTTCTCGATGCAGTCCTTATTATGTTCATGAATGTGTTTGATTAGCTTTGTGTTAACTAGCCAGTAACTGAACCTAATAATATGTTGTTGAATTTTTGGTGAACATTTTGGGTTGTGATTTGATTTTCTTCATTTCTTGAGACATTCTCAAAGGGGGTTATCAAATTTGGAAACTTTCATCTTCTTCTTTTGGGGTGAATTAGGAAACTTCAAATTGTTAGTTTCTCCTACACAAGAAATGATTTTTGATCCCATGGCGATAAAGATATTATTAGTCTTTTTTTTTTGGTTGGGTTTTATAAGTACTAAATTTTTTTCTCCTTTTCTTTCAGTTTTACTCTCTCTCTCTCTCGATTACATTCTTCTCCTGCTTCCTCCTTTTGATTGCTGGTTTCATTTTGGGTCTGGGGTTTCTGAATTTCGTGTAAAGAAATTGGAATCTCTGGAGATAATTGTGGAACAAACATGGATTTGAGGTGAATTTCTTGTAAATCGCAAAACGTTCCAATCGTTACTTTTATCTAGTGTTTCGTGAAGGGTTTTATCATAGAGTCAAAAACAGTGTGAATGGAAATTAGGATTAAGCATTATTTGCTCATATGATCGATCATCTTTTGACGAGACAATGTTAATGGTGACAGACTTAATCAGTGTAAAATGTTCTGAAATTGCAGCTAAGATTAGTGTCAATCACAAAGTAACTAAACTTTGAATTGATTCCAATGGCTGAATTTTGAGAATTTCGAAGTCTCGCTCTGAATTGATGATATATACATATATGTTAACTGCAGTTTTTGGTGATTCTTGAATGCTCTCTGGTTGAATCAATGGTTAACTCAATCAAAGGAATCTTCATCTCTTGGTACATTACCTTTCTTGTTGGTACTCTTATCGAATCGCATCTTTTGTCTTCGGTTTTTGCCAAATCTTTGGTACTTTTTTTTTCTCTGCAGTGATGTTCCCATGGCGCAATTCATTGCACATTTGAACAAGTCGCTGCCTACTTCACAGAAGTTTATAATTCAAGTACTGAAACTAGACAGATGTTTGTGCAGCCGCACGCCGAACAGATGATCCGCAGCGAGATCTCCAAGTTTCGGGACCAAATCTCTTACGCAAAGCCGACTTGATCTCGTTTTTTTGCTTGCTTGATGTCGATTTTGGATCTTAATATAGTGTCTGAGATCAAAAAATGATTTGTGGGACATCTCTAATGAAAAACATGGTCTGCATGATAAGATGAAATGTATCGTCTTGTACTGATTTGGTTCGGTTCTGACAAACCGAATTGGTTTATATTGGTTTTCTATGGTTATATAACTAACTATTCTTGACTCTTGAGACTACTACTCAATTAAACCCCTAGTAAAACTTTTTCATTTCTGTTTTAAAAAAAAATCATATTCATAACTGAATAAGAGAGATTGAGAGAGAAATGTGTATCTTATTCCATGAATAACCAAGAGTATATATAGGGATACAATAGCTTGGAGAGGAAGTATAACTTGGGGAACAAGTAAGTCTAGAATATTCTAGAACATGGGTCTAATATGGGTCTATAATGGGCATCCATCTAATGAGTTCATAACACTCCCCCTTGGATGCCATTATAGTAAAAGTATTTTCTAATGCGCACAAGATGCTACCTCATTAAAAACCTTACCAGGAAAACCCAATTGGGACAAAACCATGGTTAAGGGAAAAAGAGTGCAATGCGCTTTTACTCCCCCTGATGAGTGCATAACTTGAGATCTTTGTGACGATGCACCCAAATGATGAACTTGTTTCTTGAAAGTAGCAGTAGAACATGTAAATCGCCATTCTTCTGCAGCTCATGGGTCTTTGAGATGATTCATCTTGATCATTCTCTTTGTCTCTCTCGATATCATTAATGCATGACATACCCCTTTAGTGTCTATCATTTGCGTGTTCTTTGTTGTCTCGTTAAAAACCTTTTCATAGAAAAACCCAATGGAATAAAAACTATGATAAGGGAAAAAGAGTACAACCACGCTTTGTCATCATATTTCTCCCCCTCGGAAACATCTTCTTCAGGAGATGAATTCCGATCATACATACTATCTTTTTGGAAATTAATATAAGCATAACCTTAATGAACAAACTCGTATGATTATCTTATAATTTTTTCGGATCATTGAACTTCTAGTCCATAACATCCATTTCACATAAAAGATCGTTTATTGACCCATTTGAACTTCAGGTTCAAATTCTCTTTTACATACAATATCTTAAACATTTGTCTTGTATATGCGAGTTATTCATGCTCTTCTATAAAAGTTACTATTTTGGGCTTTCCTTCTTGTCATATCAAAGCTCATCTTTCAATCATGAAAGAGATCGGTAAATTTCCCAAACATCAATTTAAGTATGGTACTTCTGGACCAACAATATATGAGCATTTTAATCTAGAATCCTGCAAGGATCTCTCAATATCTCATCTTTTTCGCTAGATGCCCAATTTGTAATTCCAAGCAAAATTTATCTTTCCAAGATCTTTCATCTTGGATTATTTCTTCAAATATTTTATTGTATACAAAATCTCTTTAGGAGTTCCAATGATGTTCAGATTATCAAATCATTTCCCAAATCTCCTTATAAATATGCATGGACTAATAAGTACCTTCATGCAGTAATATTCAGGTTTCATGAAATTCGCATGAAAATGATTCTGCCTGAAATTCTCATGAAAAAAGATTCTGTCCTAAATTCGCACGAACTGATTTTGCCCGAGATTCGCTTGAAACGGATTCTGCCCGAGATTCGTGCGAATCTGATTGTTCACAGAAATCAGATGCTTCACAGAAATCTGGTGATGTCCGAAATTTGTACGAAATGAGTTTGCTTATGGCAGTTTATATCATTCTAGGAGTTTCATATAAATATCATTATACAATGGTCCTTTTTTGTATATGTCATCGTACTACTTGTGATTACTTTGCCAGAGTTTCGATGATATTCAAACTAAGGATTCCCTTGATCCATATCCTTTTTGATAAATTTGCATTAATATACACTTACACCATGCTACACATTTGCTTTTATTCGATCGAATAGAGTTCCTGGGAACATAATTCTAATATCACTAATCCTTCAGGGATAATGTCCTTCAGGGACTATATCATTATGAGATTTTTCATATAAATGTCATTATCCAGTGGTTCATACATGTCCTACTTTTATTGCCAGACTGATAGGAAACCTTAGTTGCATCCACCATATGAGACTATGTGTCTTCATAATACATTCATTGGCTTTGTGATAATCTGTGTTCAACCAAATGTGCTTTATATCTCACAATTTTCACTATTCTTTCACACAAAGACTCTTTTATCTTTCACTGGTTTTACACTTCAGGTGCACAGACTACTGGTCCAGATATTTCTCTGTAAGAGATTATAATTATACGTCTATTTCTTCCTTTCCATTTTGGCCAATCATTACTTTGTGTACACTTTTCAATAGTCTTTCTTTGATGATCCTCTCTTTTTATTCATAATATCAACTACTTACTGCATGCAAAAATATTACGACGTCGATTTGCTTTTTCAGTTCCATCTTATTTCAGACATGACATAACTAGCTAGATCTCTTCATTGTCAGGTACCTGAATTTCTTTCTTTATCATGTATAAGGTCTCTTCTGGAGATCATTCGTTCTCTGCTGGAGATCGTTCAAGAATCTTTCTTTCCTCGATCCGGTCATTCTCAATTTCAGCTCCTTTTCTTTTCCGAGGATTCTTATATTTGGAACCAAATAGGTCTATCACGCTTCATGCGATCTTTAGACTCACTAGTAGTTTGATATTGTCCTTCCAGGACATCAATTTTAATTGGAGCATTTACAGCTGGTATATGTGACTTTGTCATTATATATGGGTCAGCAAAAGCGTCTGGCAATTAATACACTAAACTCTGCAAATAAATTATCTTTTGGACTTTCAATTAACATTCTTTTGTCCAAGGATCAATGATAATTCATTCCAGCTTTATTTTTCTTTCTTTCCCCAGCTATTTATTTCCTCCCCCTAATGTTGGAAAAACTCTCTCATTAAAGTGATAGTCTGCAAATCGAGCCTTAAATAAATCCTTCTTGGATGGCTCTAGATACTTAGTTATCAATCATATCCAACATATATTCTTATCCTCCTTTGAGGTCCCATCTTAGAGCGCTGTGGTGGAGCACTTTTCACATTCAAAGATTTTCAGATGGGAACTATTTGGTTTCTGACCCTAAACCAATAATGATGGGGAGAACTGATAATTACTTGTTGGCATGATGCAACTTGATACTGCTAAAATACTTTGTGTATGAACATAAGCTTCAGGATGTTCAACACTTGTCCCAATGGATATGCAATAATCATCAAAGACTTGGGATGTGAATTCACCAGCACTATCAAATCAAATTTTTTTTAAAATAAAAATTTATAATACTCTGGTAATTTAATCAATTAAGAAAGTAATCTCGCAAACTCCAGATTGCGGGTTTATAACAAGGATAAATGTGGCAATCTAGTCGATGCATCCATCGACATTATTCGTCCATCGAGTCAATGCGTCCATCAACTCGATGCATCTATTAGAAACCATGTAACTAAAATATTCCACATAGTGGGTGATCAGCCCATAAATATCTCCTTGTATATTTACCAGAAAACTGATATATTCCAAATTATTTTGACTGATGAAAGCCATATTATCATATTGCTTTTTGTGCAAGCGACATATAAAGAATCTTCTGGTTCTTCACTAAATGTCCACATAATTTTTCTTTCATTTATTTTCGTATCATCATTAAACCAGGATGACCAATCCGGTTAAGCCAAACATTTAAATTCTTAGTAAATTTCTTGTTTACTTTTTATTGCTAATCACTTACTCCCGTCAGGGGATATCATAATCAAAATTATATTGTTTAGTCCATGATAATCAAGCATGGATTTTGACAATGAAGCATGTGTCGATAAAGTAATAAACGGGATAATGATAGAAATTCTATAATCTAGTATAGAAAATCTTAGAGACATATTACAAGATCAAGAGCTTAGAGTCGAGCTTACCCGGAAAATCCAAAGCCAGCGATGAGAGTTGTCAGAGAACGGAGACCGAAGCGATCACTTTAGTAGCCACTTCCTCGGTGATTTTTTTTTGTCTAGTCATTTTCTTTTATATGTAAGATATCATATTCACTTCAGGAATAGACCAATACTAGTCAGACATGAGTCATGATTTATTATCAATAGCTCATTATTTTTTCTTAGCCTTAAGGATACATGATATATAAGTTCAGAACACTTCTTAAATTCTCGTTCACGACATTGTGTCTACTGGACAACATTACTTGCGTGAAAGTTTAAGTATGCATGTTTTACCATCTATGCATTAGCAAGATTCTCTCAATATAATACCAATTTACAAGTAGTTCTGAACATAACTGAGTTATATTCACTTACACCCTTCAAGTCTTGTAGTATTAGATATAACCAATCATCACTAGTTTTAGGTAATATCACATTCTGGTGATCACACATTTCTTTTAACAATTACTCCGAAGAACTTGTAGATCTTTTATGGTCATGTAGTGAACATAATCTTCTGGATATGTCACTTATTGTAGATGTGGGATTCTTTAATTCTCCCCCTCGAGATGATGAAACTTCAAGTTCATCCATCTCGAATTGAATCTCACGAAAATATATTATTATGATCATCTTATTAAATCGAGACTAAGTAATTATTCTATTAACACCATCACAATTCACTAGTTTTTCTATCATGCCATTAAACTAGGTTTTCATCAATCAATTCAATTCACCAAATGAGATCAGGTGACAAATATGTGCAATTTTGGTGATCACGAGAACAAACAAGCGATGATGCAATTTTTCTATGCAAAATTCGGGTTACACATGTTTATGCAAAACTCGTGTGAAATCCTAATAATTCCAGAATAAAACTGTTATGTGCAAAATTCGAGTTATATGTCTGTATAGAGTTATATGTCTGTGCAAAATCTTGATTAAAATTATATATGTGCAATATTCAGATTATAATTACTCTGTGTAAAATTCGGGTAAAACAGTAATCAATTCAACGATCGAGATCAATTTCTGTTTTACAGATCGACAATTATAAAGTAAAAAAAAGCTTTGAACAATAAAGCATGATTATGATGTTAATTACCAGCGACAGCAATTACTCATAAAATACTCATTTAAAAATATGCTAACATCAGGGCATATACTTTGGCCATACAAACCAAACATAAACCATCGATTTTTCAATTTCTAAATATTGATTTTTTTTTTTTTAACCATAGAAAACAGGTGTCGATCAATGTCAAAGTAATCAGATCAAGCAATAAGATTCCTATAATGAAACCATCTATTATAAAGTTTCATAAAGCAGTTAAGCATTATAAAGTTTCATAAACCATCTAACATAATCACCGTAATCAATAATAAAGCGATCAGATCTATTGATCAATTTTAAGCAATATAACGGATATATAATACTTATCTTGATTAGTGTTTTGGGAGATGTTGGAAATCAGAGACGGAGACTTCGTTGGAGGTTAGTGGTGGTAATGGCGAAAGTTTTTGTTTACTCAGTTTCCTCGATCGATCGACGGAGAGATCAAAGACTGCAGTTAGTTAGGAATTTTGATGGAGATTTTGTTTTGCTCAAGTGGTTAGAGTTTCGTGCTGATAACGTGTTATGAATAAGAGAGATTGAGAGAGAATTGTGTATCTTATTTCATGAATAACCAAAAATATATATACAGGGATACAATAACTTGGAGATGAAGTATAACTTGGGAACAAATAAGTGTAGAATATTATAGAACATTGGTCTAATATGGGGTTATAATGAGCATCCATCTAATGGATTAATAAATATATCCGATTTTTTTTTCTTTTGGGGATTTGTGACACTAGAAATTATAAAACCAAACTGTACCAGAGAACACATAGTGAACCGGTCGGTTATTGAAAGTTGAAAATGATATAGATGAAATCTTGATCGTCAAATATCGAAATGATCCAACGGCGCTGAAAAGCAAAAAAAAAATCCATTTGTGAAAAACAAAAATCCCATCTTTAGGCTAAACCGGGTTAAACATATTACTTTTGGTACAACGAAAATTAAACCCGGTACTCTCTCTCTCTCCCTCCCTCTGTTCATTTAGGGCTTCTCGAAGTCAGAGATTGAGAAGGAAAAAAGCCAATTTTCTGAAACCAAACCGAGAAGATGAGGAGAAGATCGATTACGATTGCGTTTAGGGCTAAGAGATTCGTTCATCAGAGTCTTCTCGAAAAAGGTAATCTTTACGATTTCCGTTGCTGGGTACGACCTTTCTCTGGTCTCAGTGATGATTACAGAGACAAATTTAGAAATGGGTTTCTACATGATATTAAGTTAGATGATGCTATTGGTTTGTTCAGTGAAATGGTCAAGTCTCGTCCTTTGCCTTCCATTGTTGATTTCAATAAGTTGTTGAGTGCAATCGCCAAAAGGAAGAAGTTTGATGTTGTCATCTCTCTGGGTGAGAAGATGCAAAAGTTGGGGATTTCACATGATCTGTATACTTACAATATTTTGATTAACTGTTTTTGCCGCCGTTCTCAACTCTCTCATGCGTTAGCTATTCTTGGCAAGATGATGAAACTCGGCTATGATCCTGATATAGTCACGCTTAACTCTCTGCTCAATGGTTTCTGTCACGGTAAGAGGATTTCTGATGCCGTAGCTCTGGTTGACCAAATGGTAGAATTGGGATATAAACCTAATACCGTCACATTCAACACTCTCATCCATGGACTTTTTCTCAACAACAAAGTCTTAGAAGCAGTGGCTTTGGTTGACAAAATGGTTGAGAAAGGCTGTCAACCGAGTTTAGTTACTTATGGTGTGGTAATAAATGGAATATGTAAGAGAGGTGATACTGATTTGGCTTTAAATCTGCTCAAGAAGATGGATGAAGGGAAAATAGAGGCTGGTGTTGTGATCTACAGCACAGTAGTTGATAATCTTTGTAAATACAGACACGTGAATGATGCACTCGACCTATTCAACGAAATGGAAACCAAAGGAATTCAACCAGATGTTTATACCTATAGCTCCCTCATAAGCTGCCTTTGTAACTACGGAAGATGGAGTGATGCCTCTCGACTACTTAGTGATATGATTGAGAGGAAAATCAACCCCAATGTTGTCACTTTCAATGCATTGATCGATGCATTTGCGAAAGAGGGGAAGATTTTGGAGGCGAAAAAATTGTACGAGGAGCTTATTAATAGGTCTATAGAGCCCGATACGTTCACTTACAATTCATTGATCAACGGGTTTTGTATGCACGATCGTCTAGACGAGGCTAATCAGATGTTTGAGTTCATGGTTAGCAAAGGTTGTGCCCCAAACGTAGCGACTTATAATATTCTTATAAACCGATTTTGCAAGTCTAAGAGAGTAGAGGATGGTATGAAACTCTTTCGTGAGATGTCTCAAAGAGGATTGGTTGGGGATACAATCACTTACAGCACTCTTATCCAAAGGTTTTTTCAAGCTGGAAATTGTGAGAATTCCCAAGAAGTGTTCAAACAGATGGTTTCTTGTGGTGTGCCTTGTGATATTATGACATACAACATTTTGTTAGATGGACTTTGTAATAACGGGAAGCTAGAGAAAGCATTGGCGGTATTCCAGGATCTGCAAAATAGCGAAATGGAACTTGATATTTTCACATATAATATTATGATTGAAGGGATGTGCAAGGCTGGGAAGGTGGAAGACGCGCATGATTTATTTTGTAGCCTCAGCCTTAAAGGAGTGAAGCCTGATGTTGTAACATACAATACAATGATCTCAGGCTTGTGTAGGAAAGGTTTAAAGGAGGAAGCGGATGCCTTGTTCAGGAAAATGAAAGAAGACGGGCCTCTCCCAGATAACGGTACGTATAATACGCTGATAAGGGCATGCCTTAGAGATGGTGACAAAGCCGCATCAGCTGAACTCATCAATGAAATGAGGAGTTATGGGTTCTGTGGAGATGCTTCAACAATAAGTATGGTCTTTAATATGTTGTCTGATGGGAGATTGGACAAAAGCTTTCTGGACATGCTTTCTTGAAACAGTTTATCGTCAAGAGCAACTCTCTTTCCTTCAAAGCATCTGTGAGGTGAATTACTTCTCAATGTATGCAGTCCTTATATGTTGATTAGATTTGTGTATATTTGGTTGCTGTTGTGTGCGATCTTCATGAACATGGCTGATACTGTTGTTTGTATTGTTAGGTGTTCTCAGATTTGGTTTGGCTTGATTATGATTTTAGCTTATTTTTCAATTCTTAATTTGAATTATTGTTCCATTCGGTTAAAATAATTAGCCTCCGATTGGTTTTTCATTCCCGGCTCTGTTTTACATATTCAAAAATTTCTGAATTTGTTTCTATAGAAGTCTAGATTCTCTGTATTTGCCAAAAGAAGCTAGACCTTATGCTTAGCTTGCTCGATTGGATAAACCCATTGGAACTTGGTTGCTTGCCTGGCCCTGTATGTGGTATGTTTGAATAATGAGTCTGTGGCAATAGCTGAGGTAAAAGAAGACCGCGAGTTTATACAATTTCCTTTTCATCCTTTAGGAACAGCTAACTTATCATCTCGAGCTGACTGTAGTAGAAAGTGTGTAACAATTTGGGGTTTTTCTTTTAATTTTTCCTCTGTCTCATGCCAAAATGTGATTTGCCTTGGAAAACTCACACTTTCTGGGTTTTGATGTTTGCACAGATTTCTGGGTTTGGTGCTATTATATTCAGTGGAGTTGTGTACTTGGAAGAAGTTTTCAATAGTGATTACTTTTTTTTTTGTTCACAAATGAGGATGGAGCTGATCTTCGACTATGTGGTTAAAACAGAAGCTACAAAGTGATCTCCTTCATGGTAGAAAAGGTCCAAAACATGAAAGAAGCCTCTGTTCGAATCTGTGTTGCCTTTGGAGATGTTTCAACAATAAGTTTGGTCACTGATATGTTGTATGATGGGAGATTAGACAAAAGCTTTCTGGAAATGCTTTCTTAAACAATTCTCGAGAGTCTAGAGGAGTGGTAGAACAATTCCTTTCCCTTAAAAGACATCTTTGGCTCGATCTCTCGTTTTGGTTTCGAGATTGTTTGCTCTATGGGACGTTCTTAGAAGATCAGACAAGAAGCCTTGAACCAATTTGCTTCCATTCTCTTCTTTTTGATATTTCAGGATATATGTCCAAATTGTGCGATTGGTAATGGTTTTAACAAGTTTTTATTGGTAATTCTATTGAGTGGTTTGGTTCTTGAAAACCGAACTGGGTTTATAATAAGATAAGATTCAGTGGTTAAGAGAGTCTTTCATGAGAATAAAAAGGAAACGTTTACTTTTGAAAATGTTTATAGTCACCACTCAGATGCTATAGAAGAACCAAAATGGTAACGACGTTTGCTTGTAAGACAATCATATACTATTACTCTAATTTCTTCAACTTGATCAATATTTGGATTTTTCAGAGTTTATAAAAAGGAAGAACCAAATTTAGTTCTGTGGAAACAAAATATTCCAATCGGTAAGCCAAAAAAAAGGAATAAGTAAACCGGTTTCAGCCACCTCTCTCTCTTTCCTTTTAATTACGAACCAATATTAAACCAGAACCGGATACAATTTTACTCTTGGTAGAACCAAATTTCAACCCGGTACGATATCTCTCGCAATGGTTGATGATGAATTGAACAGAGACTCTTCATTTAGGGCTTCAAGTCAGAGATTGAAGAAGGAACACAAAATCGAGAAGATGATGAGATCTTTTGCGATTGCGTTTACGGCCAAGAGATTTTCTCATCGGAGTCTTCCGGAGAAAGGTAATCCTTCTTCGTTTAGTCTTTGCGGTTTTCGTTGCTGGGGTCGAGCTTTCTCTGGTCTCAGTGACGATCACAGAGAGATACTGAGAAATGGGCTTCGCGATATTAAGTTAGATGATGCGATTGGTTTGTTCAGTGAAATGGTCAAGTCTCGTCCTTTGCCTTCCATTGTTGAGTTTAGTAAACTAATGAGTGCTGTTGTCAAGATGAACAAGTTTGATCTTGTCATCTCTCTGGGCGAGCAGATGCAAAAGTTAGGAATTGCACATAATCTCTATTCTTACAGTATTTTGATTAACTGTTTCTGTCGCCGCTCCCAACTCTCTCTTGCTTTAGCTGTTCTTGGCAAGATGATGAAACTCGGCTATGAGCCCGATATAGTCACGCTTAACTCGCTGCTCAATGGTTTCTGTCACGGTAAGAAGATTTCTGATGCCGTAGCTCTGGTTGACCAAATGGTGGAATTGGGATATAAACCTAATACCGTCACATTCAACACTCTAATCCATGGACTTTTTCTCAACAACAGAGTTTCCGAAGCAGTGGCTTTGGTTGACAGAATGGTTGAGAAAGGCTGTCAACCGAGTATAGTTACTTATGGTGTGGTAATAAATGGAATATGTAAGAGAGGTGATACTTGTTTGGCTTTAAATCTGCTGAAGAAGATGGAGGTAGGGGAAATAAAGGCTGATGTTGTAATCTACAACACAGTCATTGATGGTCTTTGCAAATATAGACCAGTGAATGAAGCACTCGACCTATTTAACGAAATGGGAAACAAAGGAGTTAAACCGGATGTTTATACCTACAGCTCCCTCATAAGTTGCCTTTGTAATTACGGAAGATGGAGTGACGCCTCTCAACTTTTGAGTGATATGATTGAGAAGAAAATCGACCCTGATGTTGTCACTTTCAGTGCACTGATAGATGCGTTTGCGAAAGAGGGGAAGCTTTTGGAGGCTGAAAAATTGTACGAGGAGATGACCAGAAGGTCTGTACATCCTGATGTTATTACGTACAGTTCATTAATCAATGGGTTTTGTATGCACGATCGCCTAGATGATGCCAAACGTATGTTTGATTTGATGGTTAGCAAGGACTGTCTTCCAGATGTAGTGACATACAATACTCTCATTAGTGGATTTTGCAAGTCTAAGAGGGTAGAGGATGGCATGAAACTCTTCCGTGAGATGTCTCGAAGAGGATTGGTTGGAGACACAGTCACTTACAACACTCTTATCCAAGGCTTTTTGCAATCTGCAGATTGTGTTAATGCCCAACAAATTTTCAGAGAGATGGTTTCTGGTGGTGTGCCTTGTGATATTATGACATACAACATTTTGTTATATGGACTTTGTAATAATGGGAAGCTCGAGAAAGCATTGATGGTATTCCAGGATATGCAAAAAAGTGAAATGGAACTTGATATTTTCACATATAATATTATGATTGAAGGGATGTGCAAGGCTGGGAAGGTGGAAGACGCGCATGATTTATTTTGTAGCCTCAGCCTTAAAGGAGTGAAGCCTGATGTTGTAACATACAATACAATGATCTCAGGCTTGTGTAGAAAACGTCTACTGCAGGAAGCGAATGCCTTGTTCAGGAAAATGAAAGAAGATGGACCTCTCCCAAACAGTGGTACGTATAATACGCTGATAAGGGCAAGCCTTAGAGATGGTGACAAAGCCGCATCAGCTGAACTCATCAATGAAATGAGGAGTTACGGGTTCTGTGGAGATGCTTCAACAATACGCATGGTCTCTAATATGTTGTCTGATGGGAGATTGGACAAAAGCTTTCTGGACATGCTTTCTTGAAACAGTTTGTCGTCAAGAGAAGAGGTGTAGTAGAGGAACCCTCTTCCCTTCAAAGACATTGTGAGATACATTTGGTTTGCTGGTGATGCTTCAAAATCGAGAGAACATACCACATGACTATTCTAACATAGTAGGTATTCAAGAATCAGTACATGAAATTTTAATGAATTTGAACGAGATTGTATTAAGAAGTAATCTATATGGAACGCGCAACGTGCTTATTTGTGTCCAAGGTCCCGGATATATAACTGCTCGAGACATCATTTTACCACCCTCTGTGGAAATCATTGATAATACACAGCATATAGCTACCTTAACGGAATCAATAGATTTGTGTATTGGATTAAAAATCGAGAGAAATCGCGCATATAGTCTAAAAATGTCAAATAACTTTGAAGACCGAAGTTATCCTATAGATGTTGTATTCATGCATGTTCAAAACGCGAATCATAGTATTCATTCTTATGGGAATGGGAATGAAAAAAAAGAGATTTTTTTTCTAGAAATATGGACAAATGGAAGTTTAACTCCTAAAGAAACACTTCCGGAATTTGATTAATTTATTTATTCCTTTTCTACATGTAGAAGAAGAAACGTTCTATTTAGAAAACAATCAACATCAAGTTACTTTCCCCTTTTTCCTTTTCATAATAGATTAGTTAACCTAAGAAAAAAAAAAAACTAGCATTTCAATATATTTTTATTGACCAATTAGAATTGCCTCCCAGAATCTATAATTGTCTCAAAAAGTCCAATATACATACATTGTTGGACGTTTTGAATAACAGTCAAGAAGACCTTATCAAAATTGAACATTTTCACATAGAACATCAACATTTTCACATGAATCCTTTCCCTAAGTATCCCTCATGGAATCCTAATTACCAAGTATGGAGTAAAGGCACGGAATTGCACCGCGAAATCTTTCTGGGAGTTGGCTGGAATTACAGATTAGTTACCGGAATGTCTTCGTCCTCTTGGGTTATAGAGGGAAATCCTAAGAAAGATGACAAGGAGAAGAGTGGTGTTCAGGAAGCTTCTTGGATAGATTTGTATTTGCCAAAAGAAGTTAGAGGTTATGCTAAGCTTGCTCGATTGGATAAACCCATTGGAACTTGGTTGCTTGCTTGGCCCTGTATGTGGTACGTTTGAATAATGAGTGTGCGGTAATGTAGCTTAGAATCAAGACATTTTTGGGGATATGCAAAGGTGTTTTAATTCAAAGGATGGTTTATGTTAAGCCTAGTTACGTTATATTTAGTTATATATAATAAAGCTATGTGTTTTCCTGGCTGCTGTGGCTGTGATGTCTTTATATTAACTTGCAGTTGAAGCAAATGGATAAAAGAAATTATTTTTCTTCCCTTTATTGTGAGACTATATAGTAGTAAGAAGTTGATGCATTCTGTTATTTCTCTAGAGTGTCTCTGTTTCTCACTTGCAGTTTTTGATCAAAGCCTTTATACATCTTCTCGACGGATCATAGGCAATTGAATAGTACGATCTTGTGCTGATATCTTTTATAGCACAAGGTAGTGGGTTTGTAGTTGGATAATGCTATATCGTTAGTTTTCTTGGTGGTTAGAAAAGTGATAAGTGTATAGGAATCCCACTGGATTCTTACTGGGGACTCTGATTGGTATTCTTTAAATAAACATGGACTATGTAAGAGTGGTGATACTGATTTGGCTATAAGTTTGCTCAAGAAGATGGATGAGGGGCAAGTAAAGGCGAATGTTGTGATCTATAACACAGTCATTGATGGTCTTTGCAAATACAATCATGTGGATGATGCACTTGAGTTATTCAACGAAATGGAGAACAGAGGAATTAGACCGGATGAAATGAGGAGTTGCGGGTTTGCTGGAGATTCTTCAACCTTTGGCTTGGTCACTAATATGTTATAGGATGGAAGATTGGACAAAAGCTGTCTCGATATGCTTTCTTAAACAGTTTAATCATTCTCAAGAGAATAGTCGAGCAACCCTGTTCCCTTGAAAGCAGCATCTGTGAGGTAAATCAACTTTTATGTTTCTTTTATATTGATTGCTATGTGTATATTTGGTTACTGTTGTGTCTAAGCTTCATGAACATGACTGATACCGTTTGTTGTTATTTCCTTGTACAGGTTGCAAACAAGAGTTGATCCAAACACCCGTCACAAAAATTTCAGATTTTGAAAGACGTCGCTGGCTCGAGGGAGAGTTTCTCTTCTCAGCATTCATCTGCTTCCTAGAAGCTCTCCTCATATGTGGCATTGTAATGTCAACAGGAGCTTATTTGTCGGAAAGTTTTTAATACTGTCAGTTAACTAGTGGAAAAATATGGATTTATTGGTGAATTTCTTGTAAACTGCAAAGGTTCTTAACTTGTATTGAATCTGCTTTGCGAATGGTTGAGCCTAGAGCAGGGTTGAGCCTTCTTTGATATTCATTTAATAGCAAAATGGCTCAATTGATCACTGGATAAATGAGTCCACTGATTTGATCAGATTTTCGATAAAACACAAGTAACTGGGGTTTTGATTTGATTCCAATGGCTGAATTTCGAATGTCTGAGTTTCTTTCGGTAACAAAACATTAATTGCAGTTTTGGTGATTCAATATTTTCTTATGTTCTTGATTGAATGCTCTCTGGTTTCAGGTTCTTCTCTGCTTAAAGAATCAATGGGGAAACCCTTCAAAGGAATTTTCATCTTCTGGTACATTAACTTGTTGTGGTTTCTTGCAGTAACGTTCCCATTGCGCAAATCATTGCACTCTTCACTGAATTTCATAATTCATGTTCTGGATGTTTCGACAATAAGCTTGGTCACTAATATGTTGTATGATGGGAGATTGGAGAAAAGCTTTCTTGATATGCTTTCTTAAACAGTTGTTCCTCGTGGGAATAGTCGATCAACCATGTTCCCTTGAAAGCATCTGTGAGGTGAAAAGGTTCCAACACTGAAATAGCTGATTAGAGAAACAAAGTGGTGAAAAGATGAGTAGACAAACCAAAAACTGTTCTGCAGATTCTATGCTTGTCTCTCTTCACTCCGACCAATGTAAGCACTTGCAATGTAATCTTCAATCCTGCTCGTCAAGGTATCATCATAATCATCTTCAATCCTTATACCACCATCATTCCTTATAGCTAAAACAAACACCATGATGATAATAATATCTTGTGCGATTACAACTTTCGTTGTTCAGAACTTGAGTTATGTTGCTCAATCTAGCTGAAATTAGGTTTTTGATTCCAGTTCTGGTGTTTAGTTTTCGTAACTCGTTCCGTAATGAATTCTTGATCAGGAAGAGGGTTACACATAAGACTATAATGTTCCACCATGTTCGCTTCCAGCGTTTGAATAGCTTTGTCTTTCTTTTTTCTAGAAGCTGAGTTTGCACTTGGGTCTGCAGTGGATTCTGGTTTCACATTTTGCATTATTGCAGGACCAAGATTCTGGATAAAGATCGATGAAGCTTATAGGTAAAGCGAGAGTACCATGCAGAAACCGCAAAGAGCAATGTGGGCTATGTGTATCTATTCTCCCTTTTGTATATATAATCTATCTCCGCTAGACGAAGACTGAGGAACTGAAAAGTATCTAAACCAACAGTTCATCTTACATTTTTTGTCCGGTTTGAAGATACAGAGCTACATTTGTAAGGGAAATTCTACAGGAAAAACCTTTTTTGTGTCGTGTGTGTGTCAAAGAGTACCTGATCCCGTGGTCAGGTATAGATCAATGCAGCTTTAAAATAAGTCCATCTTTCGAGTTTTTGCCTTAAGTCCTCATAAGCCAATTCAATGATCTTCTTTTTTACAAGCTAGGATCAGATATTTGAGCTTGTTTTGAGTTAACTTACTGTTGCCTTGAATTTTTGGTGAATGGTCAAACCGATAATTAGGCAAAAAAGGGAATTACTAAACCTAAAACCAAAACCTGTTCTGCAGATTCTCTGTTTCTGTCTCTGTTCTCCATTTATTGTAGACACTTGCAATGTAATCTTCAAACTTACTCGCCAAGGTATCATCATCATCATCTTTCATTCCATTGGCTATAATCATCATCATAAATCCATAATATACCACTATCATTATCATCGTCAGGAAAAAACAACATAGTTAAAACAATCATCATTATGATCATAGTACTATCTTGTGAGATTACATATACTTGCATGTTTATGTGTGTGGTTCATGGTTTCTTCTGCAGCTGTAGCACTAAGCTTTTATTCTGTGTTAAAAGCCTTAGTCTTCAAATTCCTTTAGTGATTATTATGATTGATTACTCAGAGGATTGAATATGTTCTTTTAATCGAAATGATTGGTGTTATGATTTTGCTACTGCCCCTCCTAGTGCTCTGCTAAAGGTTTTATCTTCGAAAAGCTTTCGACTCAGTAAACTGGGAGTTCCTCTATCGATTCTTGCAGCCATCAGTTGCCCTCCGCGATTCTTGCAACTGCCTCATTTTTTATTTTAGGTTACCATTACGTTAACACTGTAAAGTTTGCAAAATTGACATTGGAGAAGAAATTTTCAATAATTTATATTGAAAATTTTCATGTTGTGAAATTATAGAAAATAAGAAATTAAGTGATGAAATACTTATAATTCATTTTTCATGGGAAGAAATATAATATTTCGATTCAGAAGAGAAAAAAAGAGTCAAATATGATTTAAAAAACATGCATGAATTTAAAAAGAAATATGAAAATCATTTCGTTAAGATTTTGAAAAAATAAATATATGAGTAGTTACATAATAAAAACTAAACATAATCCAGACAGAAATAGAAAATCAAATAATATAAGAAAAGTGGGAAAATCAAAATAAATAAATAATTTAAAGATTTTTCTATAAGTGGTTTCGCATCGACGTCTTCAATTTTATTTTATTTACTTTCAAGGATGATCTAAATTTTGTTTTCCATTTTTTCGTGTTTGGTTTCTTTTTATGGTTGTAAAATATTAAAAAAGTAAAAATAATTCAAATAGAAATATGAGAATATATTCATCAAGATTTAAAAAAAAATTAGATATATGAGTAGAAAAAATAATAAAAAGTAAATCTAATTCAAATAGAAATAGAAAAACTAATAATTTGAAAATATGTGACAAAATTTATTTGGAAATCAAATAATGAAATCATCAAAATAAAAAAATAATTGTTAGATTTCGCATCAGCGTTCTCACTTTTATTTTACTTACTTTCACGGATAATCTAATTTTGTTTTTCACTTTTACATGTTTGGTTTTCTTTTTCACAGATTATAAAATACTATTAGATTACAAACTCGTATATATACGGATCCTAAATCTAATATAATATATGCCATAATTTGTGTAGGTGGCGATGAATTTTCAAAAAGATAATAAAGTAATAATCAGAGGCAACAGACAAATAGTGAAAAGAAAAAAGAAAAAAAACGCAAACCGGTAATCCCAAATTTGCCAATAAAGGATTACTAAACCGGTTTCAGGAATAACACTTTTTCTTCTCGTGAGTAATGGTAGAATAAAATTTTCGTCTTTTATTATATTTATCTTTATGATAAAATCTCAAGTACTTTTTATAACATATCCGATTTTTTTCCTTTTGGGATTTGTGACATCGGAAATTATAAAACCAAACCGTACCAGAGAACACATAGTGAACCGGTCGGTTATTGAAAGTTGAAAATGATATAGATGAAATCTTGATCGTCAAATATCGAAATGATCCAACGGCGCTGAAAAGCAAAAAACAAAATCCATTTGTGAAAAAAAAAATCCCATCTTCAGGCTAAACCGGGTTAAACAAATCACTTTTGGTACAACGAAAATTAAACCCGGTACGATCTCTCTCTCTCTCATTTAGGGCTTCTCGATTGAGAAGAAAAAAAGCCAATTTTCTGAAACCAAACCGAGAAGATGAGGAGAAGATCGATTACGATTGCGTTTAGGGCTAAGAGATTCGTTCATCAGAGTCTTCTCGAAAAAGGTAATCTTTACGATTTCCGTTGCTGGGTACGACCTTTCTCTGGTGCTAGTTATGGTTGCAGAGAGAAGATTAGAGATGGGTTTCTACTTGATATTAAGTTAGATGATGCTATTGCTCTGTTCAGTGATATGGTCGAGTCTCGTCCTCTCCCTTCCATTGTTGATTTCAGTAAGTTGTTGAGTGCAATCGCCAAAATGAAGAACTATGATGTTGTCATCTCTCTTGGCGAGCAGATGCAAATGTTGGGAATTTCACATAATCTCTATACTTACAGTATTTTGATCAACTCTTTTTGCCGCTGCTCTCAGCTCTCTCTTGCTTTAGCTGTTCTTGGCAAGATGATGAAACTCGGCTATGAGCCCAGCATTGTCACGCTTAACTCTCTGCTCAATGGTTTTTGTCACGGGAATAGGACTTCAGATGCAGTATCTCTGGTTGATCAAATGGTGGAAATGGGATATAAACCCGACACCGTCACATTTACAACTCTAATCCATGGACTTTTTCTCCACAGCAGAGTCTCAGAAGCGGTGGGTTTAGTTGACCGTATGGTTAAAAAAGGCTGTCAACTGAGTTTAGTTACTTATGGTGTGGTAATAAATGGAATATGTAAGAGTGGTGATACTGATTTGGCTTTAACTTTGCTCAAGAAGATGGAGGAAGGGCAAATAAAGGCTGATGTTGTGATCTACAACACAATTATTGATAGTTTTTGCAAATACAAACATGTGGATGATGCACTCAACCTATTCAATGAAATGGAGAACAAAGGAATTAGACCGGATGTTTATACCTATAACTCCCTCATAAGTTGCCTTTGTAATTACGGAAGATGGAGTGATGCTGCTCAACTATTAAGTGATATGATCGGGAGGAAAATAAGTCCCGATGTTGTTACTTTCAGTGCATTGATCGATGCATTTGCAAAAGAAGGAAAGCTTTTAGAGGCAGAAAAATTGTATGAGGAGATGCTTCAAAGGTCTATAGATCCTGATACCATCACTTACAATTCACTTATCAATGGGTTTTGCATGCACGATCGCCTTGATGAGGCCAAGGATATGTTTGAGTTCATGGTTAGCAAAGGTTGTTTCCCAGATGTAGTGGCTTATAGCACTCTTATAAAAGGATTTTGTAAGGCTAAGAGGGTAGAAGATGGCATGGAACTCTTCCGTGAGATGTCTCAAAGAGGATTGGTTGGGAATACAATCACTTACAACACTCTTATCCAAAGCTTTTTTCAATCTGCAGATTGTGGTAATGCCCAACAAATTTTCAAAGAGATGGTTTCTGGTGGTCTGCCTCGTGATATTATGACATACAACATTTTGTTATATGGACTTTGTAATAACGGGAAGCTAGAGAAAGCATTGATGGTATTCCAGGATCTGCAAAAGAGTGAAATGGATCTTGATATTTTCACATATAATATTATGATTGAAGGGATGTGCAAGGCTGGGAAGGTGGAAGATGCGTGGAAATTATTTTGTAGCCTCAGTCTACAAGGACAGAAGCCTAATGTTGTAACCTACACTACAATGATCTCAGGATTTTGTAGGAAAGGTTTAAAGGAGGAAGCAGATGCCTTGTTCAGGAAAATGAAAGAAGACGGGCCTCTCCCAGATAGCGGTACATATAATACGCTGATTAGGGCACGGCTTATAGATGGTGACAAAGCAGCATCAGCCAAACTCATCAATGAAATGAGGAATTACGGGTTCTGTGGAGATGCTTCAACAATAAGCATGGTCTTTAATATGTTGTCTGATGGGAGATTGGACAAAAACTTTCTCGATATGCTTTCTTAAACCATCTTTGAGGTACCTGTTATGTTACTTTCATAGTGATTATGGTTTAAGATTTTGATTAACAAAGCCTTTTAAAATAATTTTCTTAGTTTCACATTCGTTGAAAGGATGCCAAATCAAGCTTGGTAGAAATGAGACAAACAAATTTATATATTTGAAACTATAAAATGAAATTTCAGGATGGAGATGACCATAAAAAGCAATCTACTAAATTATAAATAATATTAAGCTGATGGAAAAACAAAATATTAAGTTAAAGTCTAAAGAGTGTGTTCTTCTTGTGATTGATCTCTTGCTTTGTAAGTGTAGATTTTCCCACTATATCCGTTGAAAGGATGCTACATCAAGATCGATATAAAAAAACTTGTTTTCATGTATGGCCATATAACACTTTGTAAAATCTCAATTGGGCTCGATATTAAATTCATTGTCGAGCATCATATTCTCAATTTTATTTATTCTGTATAGGATTAGACCGCGAGTCTGAGAAAAGACAATATTGATCAATGTTTTATAGTTTATGAATTTAAATTGATTTATAAATTCACGTGGGATTTAGAAATACTCTCTGATTTTAAAATTAAAAAATGTTGATATCAAAATACTAAGGCCAAACCTCGGTAAACATTCATATTTTCAACTTAATCAGATTCTAATTTTTTTTTTTAACAAAACCGGTTTTGATGCTAGAAAGTCTTTTTTAGAGAGCATCTTTATTTTACCCCCACATTTTTGAGAAATTCTTGGTTGCAATCCGAAATTTTATTCACAAAATTAGAAAGATATTTTGAAAGGCGAAATTGAAATTTGGAAACTTTATTCTCTTTTGGCAACTTCATAATTCTTAGTGTATTTGGAAACAATAATCAGAGGCAACACGGCGACACTGTGCCACTATTATTTTTTTTTGTTACGGAGGCCGAAGATATCAAAGATGTCTAGTTTAGTAACGATTACTTCAATGATTACAAAAAAAAAATTTAAACTACATACTACAATACAAATTTTTTGGTGTTGGAATATGCATTGACCAGAGTCATCAATAAAATTGATTACAAAACGAAACATAACAGATTTAATAATTTATTAGTCTGCTAGTGAAAGCATCGTTTAACTTCAATTTTATCGTTCTAATATCTTTCTTTAATGTATTACTTATGTAATAATTTGGTTTCTAAAAACTCATTACTTTTTATATGAAATCAATGAAGTTTGATTCGGCAAAAAAATGACAATTAAAAAAATGCAAACCAGTAATCCCAAATCGGCCAATAAAGGAGTACTAAACCGGCTTCGGTTTACTAAACCGGTTTGAGGAATCATTCTCCTTGTGGTTAAGGAACAAGAGACGGTCCCACACAGTTCATGTCCATTTAGGGTTTACTGGAGCGAGCGATAGGGAAGCCAAATCGAGAAGATGAGGTTTGGGATTTCGATTACGGCCAAGAGATTTGCTTACCGGAGAATTCTGGAGAAAGGTACAATTGGAACTGCTTTTCCTTCGTTTTCCATTTGTGGTGTCTGTTGGTGGGGACGAGCTTTCTCTGGTGCTAGTTATGGTTACAGAGAGAAGATTAGAGATGGGTTTCTACATGATATTAAGTTAGATGATGCTATTGCTCTGTTCGGTGATATGGTACAGTCTCGTCCTCTCCCTTCAATTATTGAGTTTAGTAAATTAATGAGTGCCGTTGCTAAGATGAAGAAGTACGATGTTGTCATCTCTTTGGGCGAGCAGATGCAAATGTTGGGAATTTCACATAATCTCTATACTTACAGTATTTTGATCAACTGTTTTTGCCGCCGCTCTCAGCTCTCTCTTGCTTTAGCTGTTCTTGGCAAGATGATGAAACTCGGGTATGAGCCCGATATAGTCACGCTTAACTCTCTGCTCAATGGTTTCTGTCACGGGAATAGGATTTCGGATGCAGTATCTCTGGTTGATCAAATGGTGGAATTGGGATACAAACCCGATACCGTCACATTTACAACTCTAATCCATGGAATTTTTCTCCACAACAAAGTCTCAGAAGCAGTGGCTTTGGTTGACAGAATGGTTGAGAAAGGCTGTCAACCAGATTTAGTTACTTATGGTGTGGTAATAAATGGAATATGTAAGAGTGGTGATACTGATTTGGCTTTAACTTTGCTCAAGAAGATGGACGAAGGGAAGATAGAGGCTGGTGTTGTGATCTACAGCACAATTATTGATAGTCTTTGCAAATACAAACATGTGGATGATGCACTCGACCTATTCAACGAAATGGAGAACAAAGGAATTAGACCGGATGTTTATACCTACAGCTCCCTTATAAGTTGCCTTTGTAATTACGGAAGATGGAGTGATGCTGTTCAACTATTAAGTGATATGATTGAGAGGAAAATCAACCCCAATGTGGTTACTTTCAATGCATTGATCAATGCTTTTGTTAAAGAGGGGAAGCTGTTGGAGGCTAAAAAATTGTACGAGGAGATGATCAAGAGGTCTCTAGATCCTAATATTTTCACATACAATTCACTGATCAATGGGTTTTGCATGCAAGATCGTCTAGAGGAGGCCAAGGAGATGTTTGCTTTGATGGTTAGCAAGGATTGTCTCCCAAACGTAGTGACATACAGTACTCTTATAAATGGACTTTGTAAGTGTAAGAGGGTAGAGGATGGCATGAAACTCTTTCACGAGATGTCTCAAAGAGGATTGGTTGGCAACACGGTCACTTACACCACTCTTATCCAAGGGTTTTTCCAAGCTGGAGATTGTGATAATGCCCAAAAAGTTTTCAAAGAGATGGTTTCTTGCGGTGTGCCTCCTAATATTATGACATACAGCATTCTGTTGGATGGTCTTTGCAATAACGGGAAGCTAGAGAAAGCATTGGTAATATTCCAGGATCTGCAAAAAAGTGAAATGGAACTCAATATTTTCACATATAATATTATGATTGAAGGGATGTGCAAGGCTGGGAAGGTGGAAGATGCGTGGAAATTATTTTGTAGCCTCAGCCTTAAAGGAGTGAAGCCTGATGTTGTAACAAACAATACAATGATCTACGGATTTGGTAGGAAAGGTTTAAAGGAGGAAGCAGATGCCTTGTTCAGGAAAATGAAAGAAGACGGGCCTCTCCCAGATAACGGTACGTATAATACGCTGATAAGGGCATGCCTTAGAGATGGTGACAAAGCCGCATCAGCTGAACTCATCAATGAAATGAGGAGTTACGGGTTCTGTGGAGATGCTTCAACAATAAGCATGGTCTTTAATATGTTGTCTGATGGGAGATTGGACAAAAGCTTTCTGGACATGCTTTCTTGAAACAGTTTATCGTCAAGAGAAGAGGTGTAGTAGAGGAACCCTCTTCCCTTCAAAGACATTGTGAGATACATTTGGTTTGCTGGAGATGCTTCAACCTTTGGATTGGTCACTAATATGCTGTATGATGGAAGATTGGACAAAACCTTTCTGGACATGCTTTTTTAGGCGGTTTCATCATCCTCAAGTGAAGAGGAGTGGTAGACCAACTCAGTTCCCTTAAAAGACATCTCTGGCTCGATGATTCATTTTGTTTCTCCTCTCTGCTGGTTTTGGTTTCGAGATTGTTTGCTTCCGTTCTCTTCTTTTTGATATTTTCATGATATTTCATTAGTTATGCGATGGTAATGGTTTTAACAACTTTATTTTTGGCAATTCTATTGACTAGTTTGGTTCTTGAAAATGGAACTGGTTTATAATAAGATAAGATTCAGTGGTTACAGTGTCTGTTACTTTCTTTTTTGTTGATTGTTGATTCCATTTAACACGAAATTGCCTAGAAAAGTGAAGCTCTTAGCCTTTTAACAACTTGCGCAGGAATAATAAACATGTCAAAAGTTTGATTATGACATTAGAAGAGCCATGCATTTTTCGTATGATGTTTCATGTTTTTAGCTTCTCTTATTCATAGCCATGGAGGTTCCCTTTTGAGCTGCTAATGACCACAAGTGCTTATGTGTTTAAGCAATATTGTTTTGTTAGTGTCTTTGGGTACATGTTTTACGTATTAGATTTTTTCAATGTTTGTATCTATTCTTGACTCAATTAAACGTTTATTAAAATTTGTTTCTTATAATGCGAGACTTTTAAAGAAGCGAGACTTTTAAATTACTACTAGGATTTTACAATAGACATTAATTTTTAATTTTTGGTTGTATATATATGTAGCTTTTAAATTTAAATCAAATTAAAGGGAATAGAAATAGTGGATAATAAATACTAACATTTTTATCAAGCTATATTGTATATAAATCTATCAATAATTTATTTAGTTAGTAAATTAAAGGGTATTAAACCCTAGTAGGTGAGCTTAAACCCTAACAAATGCAAATAAAATATTGAATGATTTAAAACGATCGATCTTACTCAATTTATCTATTTCTTATATTTTATACGTTTTGATAATATTCTATTAAAACTATCCGAAACTGTTATTGCGAATGTCTTGTGATCAATGAATTGCGAATGTCTTGTGATCAATGAATCTCATTAAGAAGGTAAAGTAAAACTGTTATAGCTGCAGTATTTATGAACCATTTATGATCCATAGCTGGTAAACAATATCATATTAAAAAAAATCAATTTTATAAATAAAAATAAAAATAAATAACTAATCAGAATAATAAATAAAATAAAATATGTGTCTGTATAAAAATTTGAAATAAAAATGCCATAGCCGAAACAAAGAAAAAATGTAATTAAAAAACCCTAAGTTAATTTTATTATTAAAATTAAATATGTATGATTGTTAGTTTTAAATTTATATGCATGTAGAAAATTAATATGCATAAATATAATATTTTAGATGTAGTGAAAATTACGGATCCGTTTTGTAACTTTTGTATTTATGTTGGAATAAAACGCAAACGATAGATAACAATATGTAAAATTTTGTAATAAGTGAACATATGTTTTAACATATTGAAAAAATAAGTGTGGCGAGCATGAAAAAATTGTAAAATTCGCTATTTTTTTTTGTTTTGACATTTATATAAACTCTGTTAATTGTATTAGATCTTTGTTTTTGTTTTTTCTCATGTCAATCTTTTTTTTTCTAGCAGTTTTTCTTCCCCTTTTTTTTTTCTTTTTTTTCTTTTCATATGCTTGTCTTCTTTGTCTTATCTGACCTTTTTTGTCTTCTTCCTCGTATGCGTGCTCTTCTTCGGTTTCTTCTTTGTTCTTATTCGTTATTTTTCTTTTACTTATTCTTATGTTTCTTCTACGATTGTTATTTTCCGCCAAATGTTCTAGATTTTTTTTTTTTTTTTTTTTTTTGCGGTTTCTTTGTTCTTCTCCGACTTTTTTTCTTTTTTTCTTTGTCTTCGTGTTCTTTTCTGCTTATGATTGAAGGGATGTGCAAGGCTGGGAAGGTGGAAGATGCGTGGGGTTTATTTTGTAGCCTCAGCCTTAAAGGAGTGAAGCCTAATGTAGTAACCTACACTACAATGATCTCAGGATTTGGTAGGAAAGGTTTAAAGGAGGAAGCAGATGTCTTGTTCAGGAAAATGAAAGAAGACGGGCCTCTCCCAGATAACGGTACGTATAATACGCTGATAAGGGCATGCCTTAGAGATGGTGACAAAGCCGCATCAGCTGAACTCATCAAAGAAATGAGGAGTTGCGGGTTCTGTGGAGATGCTTCAACAATAAGCATGGTCTTTAATATGTTGTCTGATGGGAGATTGGAAAAAAGCTTTCTCGATATGCTTTCCTAAACAGTTTATCCTCGAGAGAATAGTTGAGCAATCATGTTCCCTTGAAAGCAGGCATCTGTGAGGTAATCAACTTGTTATGTTACTTCTCTATTGGTTACTTCTCAACGCAGTCCGTATACATATGTGTGATTCGGTTTTTGGTTATTTTTCAAAAATTACAAATCGATATATAGAACTGATTGATCGTTAAAATAGCAGAGATCGATCAGTCGTAATATGGCGCTGATGAAGACCAGACCAACAACCAAACTTATGTACACCACCGCAACAATTTCTTCATATGTACAAAGAGAAGAAGAAAAAAAACAGAGTTGTGAAAAGATCATACAAACAGATTCTCTGCTCGTCGCTCTTCTCTCCATCCATTGTAAACACTTGCAATGTAATCTTCAATCCTACTCGTCAAGGTATCATCATCATCATCATCATCGCCATGGGCATGATCATCATCATCATGGTTTTCAATACCATCATCACCATCATCTTCATTGCATTGGCTATAATCTTCATCATCATTCCATATGTAACCATCATAACCAACTTCATGATAACCACCATAATAGCTAAAACAATCATCATCATCATAGTAGCAATATCTTGTGAGATTACAACATTCTTTGTTCTTGTCTATTGTGTCTCCATCAAGCTTACTGTCTTCCTCAAACGTGTACAAAACATAGAAATCTTCGGTTTCTTCATAAACAGAGCGGTTTCGATCAATGATAAACAAGAAAAGGATCGAACCGAGGAAAAAGAAAATAAAGAAAGGATTTGGAGGAGTTGGAGGATTATAGAAATATCTCAAGAAGAAAAATAGCATTAATGTTGAAACAATTGTTCTCCAGATGATCTCCATGCCATTGAATATAATGTTGAACATCTTCTTGTGGCTTCTAAATATATCAACAAAAGAGTAACTTTCCAGGAAAATTGGAATTAAGAGTAACTTTCCGGGAAAATACCATAAATTATGCTGAGAAAATGATTTGAAAAAGTCTGTTGTGTGAAGCTATTGTAAAACTTCCAAGCACAATATTATAATATTCTAAGTATATGTTTATACTCATGACCGTTTCTTGCTACGCAAGTTATAACAATGTGTGTATGTGTAATTAATTATATGTATAAATATTTATATGTTCTTGAGAGGGAATTTTAAGATACTTGAAATAGACAATTTGAGTTTTTTAAGTTATGATAATGACAGTTGACAAGTATGCTCATTTGCCCCTTATTTTAAAATAATATTTTTAACTAATCTTAAAAAAAATCATGTGAAGAATCATCCATTGGTATCCATCTATTTAAAAATAAATTTGCCAAGTCGTATTGTATTTGATTGTTTCATCTTAAAAATTAAAATGAATTTTCAAATAGTTAGTCCCTCAGGGAACTTTCAATAGGAGAATTGCTATATATTGTTTCCAAACTTCGATGATAAAATTTATATATATTTGATTTTAACTTTAAGTAAAAATAAACAAACTGAAATTATTCTTGAATACATTATCTTGGTTGTATATAGTTTATATATTTTTTAATTATGATATTATTGGGACCATATATTTATATAGGGTTTTAAAAATATTATTATTTTATTATCTTATCGAATTTTGTTAATTTTTATACTAGTTCAACTCGGGACCGGCTAAATTTATTAATTTATTGTGTTTATTAATTTATAAAAGTTTTACTGTACACTAATTCTTTTATAAATTTACTAGAATTTTATTCGTACTAGGCACGAAATTACAATTAACATAATTATTAAATTGCACTTTTTTTTTTGTTTCCGTTAAAAAACTAATCATACACAAGGTATAATATATATTTTTTTTAAAACTATAATATATTTATGTTTTTTTATATACATATTTTTATTAAGCTATGATATTTCAGCATACTAATATTCTATTATTAAAATATTAACTCTTTTATCTTCTATTTATCTTAATATTTTAGTCTTTTTTGAAATACATTACAATTTTTATGTGAATGTAAATTTAATTATTTACTTTTAAGTTTTTGTTATTTTCTTAATATATACTTCCTCCGTTTCACAAAGAATGTCATTTTAGAGTTATTTTTTTTGTTTCACAAAGAGTGTCATTCTACGTTTCCAATGTGACTTTTCGAATGCAATTTCTCTTTTATCCCTTATTAAAAAGCTAAGAAATATTAAATTTAAATCATTGTTATTGAATTAATTGTGTATTAAATTTGTGCATTTTGGTATGTTTAAAAATTTCTTAATCTGCGTGAAATATGTCAAAATGATACTATTTGTGAAACAAAAAGAGTATATTTTTTACTATGATTTTTATCAGTAACTTTCATAATGTTAAAAACTATGTTTTGAATAGAAAAACTTAAACCTTATGAAATGAAACAAATACAAAGCTTTTATTTGTAAATGATAAAAACGTATCTGTTTTTATCACATATCGACGTTAACATTTGACGTCTTACTTTTTCTATAAATATTTGTTTATTCTATTTTAATTACTATATTAGTTATACTTACATCACATAATATATTTTTCGCATTTACTTAATAGCATATAAATTTTATTTTATTTCCTCCTATAGTTAGTTACATTTGAACATCGGTTTCATTTTCTTGACTACATAAATCATATCAGGTTCTTAGATCATAAAACACATTGTAGAGATTGATCAACTTGGTTTCATTTCGTTTCAGGATTGTGAGAGTCGAGCATTAATTAAGCTCTTACACCTCTTATTTTTTCCTCTTTCTACTTCTAGTCTAGCTTTTGAGAGAGATTAAACATGGAAAAGGGACCATTGCGAATGAGTCAGATACAATTCAACAGATAAATCAAAAGAGCCATAACTAAAGCTACTTTAAGTTTATGGACACAACAATAGCTACGGATTTTTCTGAACTGCTTCTAATCGAAGCGAAGCTTCTATATATACATTTAAGATTACTGTTCTTGGCTGGTAAGAAGAGACTTAATATTTGAACAAATGAGTTTTAAGAATTACTGATCTAAAACTGCATCCGAACAAATCTAAAAACCAAAAAAGTTGGTCATTGTAAGTTACTAGAATATGACTCGAGCAATGCGCGATTTTTTGTTTTACAATTTTATTAAATTTAACGACAAAAATTTGATTTAATTATTTACTTTTATGTTTTTGTTATTTTCTTAAACTATATATATATATATATATATATATATATAGTTTTTGATCAGTTACATACAGTTAAAACAATGAGTGCCACATAGTAATCAAAGAAAACTTAATAAAAAATGATGTTGAAACATTGGGTGCCACATAGTAATACTGTTAAAACAATGCGTGCATAATCTTAATTTTTTACTTTTTCTTAAACTTTCAAAGAAATTTTTTTCCTAGATTTTTTTGGGTTAAAAGCATTTGATTCAATATAGATTTATCGAATATGTATTTCTCTTGGATCATTGTGTAAAACAATACTTTTATATGTGATATGCTATAGAGATCATATATCATTCTCTGTGTGTTTTGTTGTACAATTCATAAATAATGTGACCATTAATTTTTTTTTTTTTTATGTGTTGAAATTTAATACCTCTTATATATTTAAAAAATGGAATCACAACACTTTCAAATTTTTCTTTTATACTTTCAGAATTATATTTGAATAAAATCGTATATTCCAAATTTTTACCGTATTTTCTCATCTTTATTGAGATGGTTCAATATCCTTTAGTGAAATAAGCAATCTTCTTTCTCTTTAGACCTCCCGCCTCTTAACAATCGTTTGACATTCAATGATGCTTCTTTCTCTTTAGACCTCCCGCCTCTTAACAACCGCTTGACACTCAATGATGCTTCAATAATTAACATCATTTAGTCTTTTTTTCTTTTAATTCTTTCATGTAGTTTATCTATATTTTTATTCATTTGTTCTTATATTTATATTCATTTTACATATTTCCAATTTTTTGAAATTAAATATGTCGTTATCATAATAAGCTCATTATGTTTTTATTACTCTAAAATGAAATACAATATAAATGAAGTATATTTATTGTTGTAATTTTGTATTTACAACAATAAAATACTCAAATAATCTCGTGTGTACTACTTTTAATCATTTAATTACTTTTTCGTTTTTTATTTAATTTAATTTTTAGTACTTATAAGTAACAATAAATATACATAAACATGAAAATTTAAAATAAAATTTATTGTAAAAAAAATGGTTTTGCTTAGGTGGACACTTTAAGGGAAGAGAAAAATCTGCTATTATGTATATGATTTTTTCAAGTCATTTGATTCTCTTAATCTCTTTTCAAGTCAAATCTTTTATTTTTTATTTTGGGTCCTTTTGTTCACTGTAGATATAATTTTGATGAAACACTTTCAAAATTTTCTTTTAATGGAAAAAGATATCGGCTGAAAAAATCAAATTTAAAGCAAAACTGAAACATACCAAATCGAATTTCAAGTTTAATTTTGTTACGAAAATTTGTAAAACAAAAGAAAATACATGAACCGAGAATGCAACTCCTAAGGTTCGTTTAGATCAGACCATCAAATTCTAATTACATATTATTTTGTTTCTGTCATGTCGTAAAAGCCCATTAAGTTAAACATTTCAAAAATCATTAACGGTTAAAACAAATCCGAACGTTGTAAAAATGCAACGGCTATAATAATAAACTCATGTTTAAATTCTACTCTGTTGTATCTCTAAAATAAAAACCAAAGCTTGAGAAAACGAAACAGAAGCTGATGATGTTGAATCGCCATTAGGGTTTTTACAGATTCAGATTGAGAGAGAGAGAGAGAGAGAGAGAGAGAGAGAGAGAGAGAGAGAGAGAGAGAGAGAGAGAGAGAGAGAGATGTCGAATCTTGCAAGGCACGGTGGTGATGGCATATTGGGAAACGAAACAGAAGCTGATGATGTTGAATCGCCATTAGGGTTTTTACAGATTTAGAGAGACGTTGAGAGAAAGGGATTTGGGATTTCTTCTCGTGACTCGAGAGAGAGATGTGGATCGGCGATGAGTTACGGATCTTCCAAGGTACGGTGGTGATTGCATCACTTTTGCCTGTGGCTGTACGAAGAGAAGCGAGCCTTGTTTCAGCATCGAGATCATACCCTCTTCTCTCTCTCTAGAGACTAAGTAAGTCTTGTCTTAACGAATCCACTTGTGTATTTTTGAAATTGGCAAGTTTGTTATTGTCTTCTGGTTTAGGAAACTTGATTACATTTGCCCTTGTATAGATTTGTTCCGTAACTAGACTCTTTTTCTCTGCAATCATCGCTTGATTCTTGGACTTGTCTTTTTCGAAATTTTCCAGATTGAACAAAATATAACAAGTCAGAGAATCCTCTGATCTCGTTAGATTGTTGAAATTTTTGAGGAGAATCAGGAACAAAAGTTCACAGAGCTTTTATCTTTGATTGGAGTCATTGCCAAAGAAGAAGAGTCACTTATGCATATATAATGATGGGAACATTAGGTTATTGAAGCCTTCTCTGTCTTAATTATCTTTTCCAGTCGTGATGATTTGTCTCAAGGAATGTGTTACCATTGTTATTTGATGCTTTGCAATACTGGTATAAGCCTTATTCGTTCTGGTTTTCGATGTTCAAGGAAGAGACTTTGACTTCAGGACCTGTTCTTCGTGGATTGTTCAAGGCAGTGAAATGGTAGACAAATCTGAGGTTACTGGAGAGAAAGACTAAAAGAAGCACATCACATCAATAGATCAGATGGTAAGGAAATCAAAGAACAGTTTTGTTTTTTGCTTTCAACTGAGTCTCATGGTTTTACTTTCTTGGCTGCTACTATTTGATTCACTCACACATGGGCTTTGTTTTGTTAATCGATTGCTAACTCTTAAAGCAGAACTCGCCCGAGAAAAGAAGCAGAGTCACAACCACAAGAAGATCTTAAACAACTCTTGGTGAAGTAGATAGAGGTGATTCTTCTCTTCTGTCTTCTGTTTTATTGGTTTTTGAGTTAACAAGTAAATATTACAATAACATCATTTTACAGTGTTAGCTTGGCCACCAGTAGCAACTCCGCTGTGACATGCCGCACCGTTAGCTTCTTCGAGGTCAATCCATTTACTCTCTCTTAATCTGAATTGTGGAATGCTTGTATAGATGTATGTGTAGGAAATGGCGTATGAAATGTGCGTCTAGGCTTCAGGTAGTATGCAGGCATAACATACACAATACACACATCCACAATCTCCATGATCCAAAGTTTTTAGAGTAAGAGATTTTTAATTGTCGGATTAATTATCGAAACTTGAGTGGATTGCATGATGGTGAAAACTAACCGAATATGACGTCCAGTCTTTTGATCATTAGCGATGGCGTGTTCAATTTGTCTTCTCACTGCTATGTATTCACTCGGTTTCTAATTGATCCGACAATTAAATTTTCTCATTTTCTCACACGTTTACCCCAAACCTTTTAAACTGTCTCGTTAATAGCATATTAGATGTATCTAATCTAAATCTTTTTAGGGGAGAACTTTTAAGTTGTCGGTTTGATTATCGAAACTTGAGTGAATTGCATAATAGTGGAAACTAACCGAACATGACGTCCAGTCTTTTGATCATTAGCGATGGCGTGTTCAATTTGTTCTCTCACTGTTATGTAGTCACTCGGTTTCTAATTGATATGGCGATTAAAATTTCTCATTTTCTCACATGTTTACCCCAAATCTTTAAAATTGCCTCGTTGATAGCATATTAGATATATCCAATCTAAATCTTTTTAGGGGAGAAATTTTAAATTGTCGGTTTAATTATCAAGACTTGAGTGAATTGCATAAGAGTGAAAACTAACAGAACATGACATCCAGTCTTTGATTATTAGCGATGACATGTTCAATTTGTTCTCTCACTGTTATGTAGTCACTCGGTTTCTAATTAATCTGGCGATTAAAATTTCTCATTTTCTCACATGTTTACCCCAAACCTTTAAAACTGCCTCGTTAATAATATATTAGAGATATCAAGTCTAAATCTTTTGAGGGGAGGAATTTTTAAATTGTTGGTTTACTTATTGAAATTTGAATAAATTGCATAATAGTAAAATCTAACTAAGATGACGGGACGTCTTTTGATCCTTAGCTATTTAAGTTTCAGACATAAAACACAATGTTGACAAGTCCAAGTCCCACAAGATCGATCATACACGAAAAACACAATGTAGCAATTCAGTTTCTCAAAAATATCCATTCCAAACAGAGAATGGGCAATACATGTGCCCCATGAACCCGTACAGTTGCTTGAGCTTTGCGCAAATGAGCGATGAAGGCAGTCAAAGATCACAGCCAATACTTCTGAAGCATCGTTCATCTGAGCCTGTCCACCATATAACCCCCTAGTTTAGGCTCCCCGATGAAAAACAAAAAAACAGAGATCAATTCTTACTTGGGTCGAGCTCTGAGACTCCTTTGTGACATCAGATAAAACCCCATCATTGTTTACTTCCAGAGGTGTCCTCAGATATGGCGGCATATTGTGTGTATTGGGTTCAACCAAAATGTTCCAGCGTCAGATGCTTCATATCAGATGCTTTTGTGATGCCAAAATGATCACAGAACAATATGATGGGGGAAAAAGAAGGTAGCAGCGTAAAACATGAGAAACAATAGTCTAAAACATCTAAAAGAATTATGCCTGCAAGAATCAGATAAAAGAATGTGTCCTGAGATGGAGAGAAGTTGGGGCACTAAGCAAACAATCGAAAAAGTTGACTGATATATAAACAGGGATGGTTGATGCACTGCCTTTTTAAGGTCAGCTTGAAACCTTTCTTCTTCAGCTTGTAATTGGCTTAATGTCTTTGTTCCCGCATCTACATCATCAAGATATAATATCAGATGCAAGATGAATTGTGATGTTAGAAAACAATTGCTAAAAACCAAATGCAAATACAGAGGCATTAGTTTTAACATATCTAACTGTCAACTTTAAGTTCCAATGGATAATTGGTCTTTTCCCAAGTGCATCTAATATTCAAGTTCAAAAAATCAGTAAACTGAACTGATAATGAATATCCAAATTAGATCACAACTATCAATGCTTTTTAAACATGAGATAGAGAAGGATCTAGGACGAAAAAAAAGACTTTTTGTCGGAAGAGCTGTACTTGTTTTGTTGTTCTGCAATGAGTTTTTCCTTGGCTTCATTTTCAATTCTTCTTTGATGCTCTAGAGTTTTTTCAAGCTTCCTCTCCTCTTCCTCTAGCTCTATTCGGCGTCTGTATTCCTCTTCCTGTTCTTTTAAAGCTTCGGAAACAACGTCAGCCTCTGAATGATCACCATATGATGCAACCGAAGGGAGGCTGGAACAAGAAATCATCAAGTATATCAAAGACAGATTATTAACAACTAAATTTTTTGTACAGAACAGATCTTCACCCGTGTTCAGTTGAATCAACATTGAAGCGATGGTCGTTTCCAATAGTAGCCTATAAAAAATATTGAAGCTAGTTACAATTACAGACAAGAAAATAGCTAAAAGGTAGACAACAGATTAGTCCAAACCTTCAAATCCTTCGGTTTTTTGGTGTTCTTAATCTTTTTCTTATCCTTGGACTTTTCCTGCGTGTGTTTCGAATTAGCATTTCTTCCTCAAGCCTCCTTCTTAGAATTGAGAGCGAGCTCAACGAGAAATGCTTCTCTTGCAGCATCCGACTTCTCAGTGGCATCTTTCTCTGCCAATGCCTCCAAATGTGCCTGGAGAGAAAGAGAGATTAAGATAGAAATGCCAATTAGAACCCGAAAAAACACTGCAACCAAAGGGAATAAAAAGTAACAAGGTCTAGTGAGTTAGATACTTACCCGCATGTAGGACTTCACCAAAGGTAACAATACTATCTGATAATCATTGGAGGAAACAGCTCCAAGCTGTAGCTCCAATTGCTGCATCCCAGTAACATCTTGACAAGCAAATGAATCTTAACAAGCTAATCGAAAGTTTTGAACAAAATCTTAGAATTGAAATCTGCTTGATTATAACAAAATGCATATAACAAAATCATCGTAAGTTTTCTTTTTAAGTTCTAGTGATATACTGACTTTACAATAAAAAGGACAAAGAATATACCCAACTACCATATCTCGAATGGAGAAGCCCACATCTTGTCTATCCTTACCGGCAGCAGCAATTGATCTTGGAGGTGGCAGCTCTGAAGCGTTTCACCTTTCCTTACCCTTACAACCTCTTTTCTTTGTTGCCGTCCGAAGAAAAAGTTAGAAAATTAAATCAATTATGTGAGAGCTAGGTTGCATTTCAAGCAAGAAATTACACCAATATATTGTGATGACAAATAGTTACAATATAATAGTTACAAAGAAACAATGACTTGCACATTGAGATTTCTTTTTCCATTTTAAAATTATATTGTCATCTTTATATTGTAGCATTTTCCAATCAAACAAATAAGCAATCAAAACCACAAGCATATGTTACGAAATGCACACCATAAAATCAGAATGACATTATATACAGCTCATAAGTTTTTTTGTTTTATATATACTACATACTTACACCCAAACACTCCATCATTTGGCAGTAAGCTCCACCATGCAAATGAATATGGTCTTGTCGTGATTCTGGAAAATATCTTGTCCTGAAGCAATAATCATCAGAAAAAAATGAGTTCAAAGATAAACATGGTAGATCGATTGAAAATTGTAGTAGAGAAGTTTTTGTAACTCGGATCCACCGTGAAACCATACATTTCAAAGGAATCACACATCAAAAAAGCAAAGTTGAGAACTTTGAGCCTAATTTTTTAGGCGGCTTAGCCAAATGAAGCACAACTCAATAGCAGAAAGATTTTTTTGTTTTTGTTTTTGGACACAATCAAAGAAAAGATTAGGCAAACTTGTAAAAATTTCAAGCAAGAATTTTGAGAGACATTTAAGACAATAACAAGCTTAACTCTACCTGTGTATAAATAATATTTACCAGTAAATTGGATCATTACAAGACAATGGTTTCAATCAGGTAATTTCCAACTACAAAATATAAAGGAAGGAGACTTACGAAGAAGCATCCTCTTGCCGGAGATGTAACTGCATGTAATAATCTGAAGCAGATAGCACTCATCCACAAGCATGTTTTCCCATATTTCGGTTTTGCAGTTTCTGCGAGTCGACCAACCAAGAAGATTTGGGTTCATCAGCGATCTGGATCCACTTGAGATGATGCTTTGATGGGTATGAGTGTTGCACCTGGTTATAGCTAGTGAAAAAGGAGGAGATTGTTAGCACCAAGGCGGCTGGAACAAGAAAGTGTGTAAAATATGAAAATGTTTGTGTAACACAGAAAATATTGTAAATTAAGGAAATATTCATTAAGGGTAATTTGGATATTTGTTAATTCTCTAAGTTAAAGAGGATCACGAATTTGGATGTTATAAATAGAGGAGAAGCAGTCTCTTCTAGGGTTAGCCAAAAAAGGAGAGAAGAAGATCAAAGATTGAGTGTTTCGGTCTCTGGAAAAAAGCACATATTTGCTGTGTGATACACATAATCTGTGTGTTTGAATAGACTGGTTCCTAAGGTGTGGCCTTAGATCAAGGAAGAAATTAGGAGGAACATCCTAGAGTTTCTAGTATTTGGATCTGTATTAGAGACGTGTGTGTCTTCTTGTGTGATAGAGATTGATTGGTGTCAAACTAAGGGGTGTCTTAGTGTCGAGTAATTCCATTAGGCAAGATCTTGTTGTAAGATTGTCTTTATAATCTCTAGTGAATGAATTGAGGACGTAGGCACGTTGTTGAACCTCGTTATATTTATTGTGTGCTCATATTCTCGTTCTTACATTTGGTATTAGAGAGGGACACCGATGGTAGATCGTAAATCTATTTACTAGTGAGATTCTGAGAAGAGAATATGGTGACATCTGCACAATTAATTACTGTTCACAATCCGTTGTTGTTAGATGATGCAAGTTATGGATATTGGAAAGTGAGAATGAAAGCTAACATACGTGGAATCGAGGAAGACGCTTGGACGGCTGTTGAGTATGGCTGGGAAGAACCGTATGTGACATCTAAAGATGGGAGAAAATAGCTAAATCTAAGACAAGATGGACTACAGCAGAGAAAAATATGTCAAAGTTTAACTCAAAGGCGTTAAACGCAATCTTCAGTTCAGTGGATCGAAAACATGGCATTGTTTATGAAAAGATTTTTGTTGATCACTGGGACTCCCTTTGATTTTGTTCCTCACTGTTTTCTGTAGCGATACACTTACAATCACTTAAATTATATTCCCTTTGTTTGCTGGTTAGTCATTTTAAGGGTCTTATTTTTGGCATCCATTGTAGGTTATGGTGGTTGAGATTGCTATAAGATGAGGAGCATTGTCCCTGGAAAAAAGACGGTGTATCAAAAATATATAGAACCGTTTGCAGAGGGAAAGAAAAAGATTGTACTTGGCGTATCTATGTGGTACAAGATTACTACATCTTTAGATGATTGTTTCACTCCCATTTAACTCATATTATCGTGGTATTTATAAAAGTTATGTATAAAATAATCTAAAAACAGTTATGATGTTTTGAAAATAACTTTTATTTGATTGATTGTTTTGAAAATAACTTTTGAAAATAAAATAACTTGTGATGTTTTTGAGCTTATGTTTTCGGTCTACCGTAATTTTCGTTAATTATAGTTTTATTTTTAAGGGGAGTGGCGATGCGTGACATGAGCCATCTAAAAAAACATGTGTTTGAATAACACTTTTATGTCCGAAGATTTTGTTTGCTTATAAATTGGATCACAATGTACTATAGGTCTTCAATCTATTATGTCTAGTGTTGTGCTTCCCAAACAACAAAAACAGTGAAGATCTTAATTTACCAAGTTGTATTCTTTCTCTTCTTCAATGGTTTTGAGGCCAACAAAGTGGTAGATTCTCTGATTCGAGATTCTTGCAAGGAAGCTTCCTTAGTTCATAACATACGGTCAGTTCATCGATGTTTCTCACTTTTTGACTCTCTGGATTTTCTTTGAGAGATGTGATGCATAATTTGTAGTAATGTGGTTGGTTCGAGTGACACTTGGGAGGGGACCATATAAAATGCTTAGGTCCCTGGTCTGAGGGGATGTACGGTCCTAGACCCAGAACCTCTTAGTATTCCAAATGTGCCTGGAGAGAAAGAGAGATTAAGATAGAAATGCCAATTAGAACCCGAAAAAACACTGCAACCAAAGGGAATAAAAAGTAACAAGGTCTAGTGAGTTAGATACTTACCCGCATGTAGGACTTCACCCGCATGTGGTTCTTCAATGGTTTTGAGGCCAACAAAGTGGTAGATTCTCTGATTCGAGATTCTTGCAAGGAAGCTTCAAGACTTGAAGAACCACATTACTACAAGTTATGCATCACATCTCTCAAAGAAAATCCAGAGAGTCAAAAAGTGAGAAACATCGATGAACTGACCTTGGTAGGAGTGAAAAATGCTATGACGAACAGGACAAACGTGAAACGAATTGTGGATAAGATTTTGAAGGAGAAAAAGTATAAGATTAGGTTGAGTGAGAAGTTGTTGCGCGATTGCTTTAAGCGTTATCCTCAGGGAAATGACTTGCTAACCAAAGTTTTAGAGTACATCGAATTGCGGGATTACCATAAAGCCTATGATAGTATTAATAATAAGAACCGTTCCGAGAAGTTGCGAAATGAGGTTTAACGGCGATAATAACCAAACATCTCCGGTGACAAGAAAGAGAACGATGTTCTCTTCGAACTGATCCACATTCCTTACATATTTATTTTCGATGCTCATATAAGTTCGTCCAACATATAACTAGTTGAACAATTCATCGGTTTTAGGTTGTTAATGTTTTTTCTTATTGTGTTATAAAAGAAAAAATTAATAACAAATATCAAGTACTAGATTAGAATATGCGCTTTGCTTACGTTCTCTTAAATAGCTAGTATTAAACCCGTGTTGATGTACGGGTAAGCTAAGAGCCTAATTGACATTGTTGAAAATAAATGTTGGTTAATCGCCGATTTAAAATATTTGTAGGCCCCGCTCAAATTTTTATTAAAAGTATATTTAATATGGAAAAAATTAAAAAAGGAAATTAGGCCCTAATTTATATATATAGTTATAAATTTCTTTTTAAAAAAATTATTTTTGAGTCGGGGCCCTGTTCGATTGCTCCACTTGTCCGTGCTAAAAGATGGCCATGTCGCCGAAGATCCACCTGCAAACTTCATGGATTATCTATCGTTACGTGGGTTTGAACGCAATACCTCTAAAGCATAGAGCATGGAAAGCACAACAGCAACAGCCACTCAATTTTTACAACTTTCATGGAGAATAAGCACGAATGTAAGTTGGACATTTCAAATCTTGTCTTTATTTTTCACATTTTCTATAAAAAAAATACAAAGTGGCAAACCGAGCATTCGGCACATGTTTGCCGTTCTTTGGCTTCAACAAACCAACGTCAGCTTTGTTGTTAGTATCAATGGATCATTGAAAGATCCCAAACGCAGAAGTGGCAAGCGGTAGAGAGCCATAGTTCTTCCACCGATAGCAAAAAGGCAAAAGCGGCGGTTTTAAAATTCGTCAGATTCGCAGCCTCTCGTTGCTCTTCAAGCACATTTATGGTTTTCAAGAGTTTAACGGACGAGAAAAGAGGAAGACGTAAAGCTTCATAGAAGATTAGAAACCCTAAGGTGAAATAGAGGATGATTCGTCGATGGTTGGGTTTTTTTTTTTTAAAGTGAAATAAGAGTGTCATATGTCATTCTCTTCTTTGTTGACGTGACACTCATATGGAGAATGTCTGCCCTCTTTTATATTATAATAATAATAATAAATTAACTGTATTCATATAAATTTTTAGTTTTATGTTTTAATTTATAATATGAGAGATGAGTTTTCAAATTTCTATCATAATTTAATATGTTAAAACCAAATATATAGTTAATATGTGTATTAAAAATTTAAATTAAAAATAAAAAAAAATTAAATAAAAAATACGATGTGGCATACATGTAGATGATGATTTGTCATTACCATAAAAGAAAAAAATTAACTTTATATATATAGATTAATTATTTCTTAAACATTCTATTATATTTATTAGATAGTGCAAATATTAGATTATGTGAATGGATATAAATATTAACGGTGAGATATGACGAAAAAATGGTTATGATGTGTGAGATTATGGGCTTTTACGAACATAATGATTTTGTTTTAAAATGTTCACTAATTAATATATTCACATATGGGATTATTTAGTCGAGTTTGTTTTTGCTTGTTAGTTTTGAATTAATTGTTCGAATCAGTTTTATTTTTTCGAAATTACAAAGCAAAAAAAAATGAAGCCATTGACCAAGGATGAAAAGTCGGAAAGATCATTTATGTACACATGTTACCATGTAATATGTTGAACCTTGTCTTTATTTCTTTAAATTTAGAGCTTCTACGAACATATAACTTTACAAACGCTTCTAACGATTTTTGTTTTCTTGATCTCCTTTTAAGATAAATCAGATCTTTCACAACATTTCCATGACTCAACAAAACTTCACCTATATATTTCTAAGAGAGTCAAAGACTATCCTTTACTTTTCTCTTAGTTACCAAAATTAGTTTGGGACACACATACGCATGACATGCCATATGAACAAGAAATTTTCCTCCTCCTATTTATATTCCATCTTTCGTAACACATAAATCAAATTGAAACCATCTAAATGGAGAGTCAAAAGCAAGACAATGAATACATTTTCCGCAGTCTATATCCATCTGTGCCCATTCCCGACAAGCTTACACTGGTAGACACTTTATATATATGTACATTCCATATTTAGAGTCGGTTTATTTGACTATGTATATGTATATATCTGAAAGTGATTCTAGTGTATATAATAATGAGATCTACTTAATTTATGTGTTAAGCCTGAGTTTGTGCTCCAAGGAGTTGAAGAATTCACAGAGAAAGTGGCGTTCGTAGAAGCCGTGACGGGTAAAGCCGTCACGTACGGCGATGTAGTGAGGGACACGAAGAGGCTAGCCAAAGCATTGACCTCGCTCGGGCTAAGGAAAGGTCAAGTGATGGTTGTGGTTCTACCAAACGTCGCGGAGTATGGGATTATTGCCCTTGGAATTATGTCTGCCGGTGGAGTTTTCTCCGGCGCTAATCCGACGGCTCTTGTCTCGGAGATCAAGAAGCAAGTTGAAGCTTCCGGTGCTAGAGGGATCATCACTGATGCTACTAACTATGAAAAGGTAAAACATATATGAATTTGCAAACTTCAAACCAAAAAAAAAAAAATGCACATGAAGGAGTAATTGACCAAGTGGGTGTTGGTTTAGTGGCGAAATTCTAGGTTTTTGTTTAGTGGCGAAGTTCTAGAATTCCCTAATTCAAATCTACTTGGAAGAGATTTAAGCAAAACTTAAAATCCGACGGGAGATGTATGGGTTTTGGCCCAGAAATTCTCCGAATACCACCTAACAAAAAAAAAAAAAAGGGAGTAATTACACATCGCGCATATTATTCATACATAAATTAGGTGTGGACTTTGTTAGATAATATTTCGGGTTGGTTTGGTTATTTCAGTATTTGGTACAAAAAAAAGATGTCACCAATTATAACCGACTTTATTTCAGCTCATCGTGGTCAACTGTCATTTGTTTTTAGAAAAGAAAAACTATAAGTAGATAACTATTTCTTTAATCAATTATATAAAAGTTGATTTTATTTTTAACCAATTGCAAATACGTTTTCTACGAAATTTAAACGTACATAAATTTTAATTTTAATATATATATGTTAATTAATAGTTTAAATTTATTGTTAAATTTTGTTAGGTTGGATTAAATTTGGATTTCGGTTCAGGTAATTCGGTTCGGTTAAAATCCATCCATTTGCGTATAACAATTACGGATTTTGGACAGGTGAAGACGCTAGGTTTACCGGTAATAGTGTTAGGTGAAGAGAAGATCGAAGGAGCAGTAAACTGGAAAGATCTTCTAGAAGCAGGAGACAAATCCGGAGATAACGACAAAGAAGAGATTCTTCAGACAGATCTTTGTGCACTTCCTTTCTCTTCAGGCACAACAGGATTACAAAAAGGAGTAATGCTCACACATCGCAATCTCATAGCCAATCTTTGCTCTTCTCTCTTTAGCGTCCGGTCTGATATGATCGGTCAGATCGTGACTCTCGGTTTGATCCCGTTCTTTCACATTTACGGTATCGTTGGTATTTGTTGTGCTACGATGAAGAATAAAGGCAAAGTTGTTGCTATGAGTCGGTACGACCTCAGGATTTTCTTGAATGCTATGATTGCGCACGAGGTTTCGTTTGCGCCTATTGTTCCGCCGATTATATTGAATCTTGTTAAGAATCCGATTGTTGATGAGTTTGATCTTTCGAAGCTTAAGCTTCGTTCCGTTATGACTGCTGCTGCTCCGTTAGCTCCTGAGCTTCTCACTGCCTTTGAAGCCAAGTTTCCTAATGTTCAAGTCCAAGAGGTTAAGTATAATTAACTGACCTCTCTGTTTTTTCAATTTGTGTTGGTAATCCGGTTTTTTCGGTTCGGTTTTGGTTTGGATTCTTTTTTTCTATAATATCGATTAAACCGGATTGGACACCTCTAAATTATTATGTTCATTGATGTTTTTCTTTGGTGCTATGATAGGCTTATGGATTAACGGAGCATAGCTGCATCACGTTAACTCATGGAGATCCTGAGAGAGGACAAGGAATCGCGAAACGAAACTCGGTCGGTTTTATACTTCCGAATCTCGAGGTGAAGTTCATAGATCCCGACACAGGCCGGTCACTTCCCAAGAACACTTCCGGTGAGCTTTGTGTGAGGAGCCAATGTGTAATGCAAGGTTACTTCAAGAACAAGGAAGAGACCGAGAAGACGATCGATGAAGAAGGTTGGCTTCACACAGGTGATATAGGTTACATTGATGATGATGGAGATATCTTCATCGTTGATCGTATCAAAGAGCTCATCAAATACAAAGGTTTTCAGGTAATTTGGTCTTTCAGGTCATTTTTTCCGGTTAATTCGGGTTGGAGAATGTTATACCGAAATAGAAACTGAATTTTCTTTGGTTCAGATCGGTTACGAACTTACGATTTCAATTTTGGTTTGGTTTGGTCCGGTCAAGTCTTCTCTAAGCAAATCAATTACATTGCGAGTCTGAAAACAGAACTGTTTATTTTCCGGTAGGTTGCTCCGGCGGAGCTTGAAGCTATTCTACTGACTCATCCATCAGTCGAAGACGTTGCCGTCGTGCCGTGAGTATTGCCTCCTATTTTCATCTTTAAACTAAATATTAAACTTTCAAGAATGGTTATTAATTGAAACAAATAATGAAAAAGGTTACCGGACGAGGAAGCCGGAGAGATTCCGGTGGCTTGTGTGGTGATAAACCCTAAAGCGAAAGAGAAAGAAGAAGACATTCTTAACTTTGTTGCAGCAAATGTAGCTCACTACAAGAAGGTCAGAGCCGTCCATTTTGTGGACTCAATCCCCAAATCTCTCTCTGGTAAAATCATGAGGAGGCTTCTCAGAGACAAGATCCTCAGCATGAACAAGTAGTAGAAGAAACCGCGTGATTGATTAACGGTTTATGATCCCTTTGTCGCGGAATTTAATCTCCTTTGATTAAGAATGTCTTATATGGTTTTTATTATTTCTCCTTGATTAAGCATATATCCTTGGGAATTTGTTTATTAAACCGGTTCACTTCTGCACCGCGCAGCAACTAAAAGGCCGAACCCGATTTCTCAAGCTGCAAAATGCTCTACGAAACTCAACTTTCTTCCTAAGTTGATCCCCCACGAGTTCCGTCACGGTTTCTTAGTAGATGATCACATAGCTTAGAATACTTCAATTCAACTTTATCTAGCTAAAATTAGTAACCAGAGAAGAACAAACATCAACTTAATCTAGCTCAAATTAGTAACCAAAGAAGAACACACGTTTATGATATAACCATTAACCAAGTTCTGTGAACACTTTTTTCTTACAGAACAAGAGACTCCAACAGATCCAAATCAATAGCAAAGAGCAAGAACCGATATAACATTTCCGAAGAGCAAACAAACCATAACCAAAGCTATATACATGTGACACAAGGATCTTAAAAGCAAGAACATTCAGCTTGCTTTTACTTAGATTCTCTCCACTTTTTCAGCCATCACCACCGGATTAGCTTTGGCGATTTCATCTCTCCCTTCTCCTTTGAAATCGAATTCGCATTCATGATTCTCCGGATATCTATGGGATCCACAAAATGTGCTTCCACACTTGCACTTAAACCCCATCAAGCCCACTTTCTTGTTACAGCTTAAGCACCTCGTAGTGGCTGACGGCGGCTCAGAAAACGCCGCCGTTTCACCTCCGTCACTGATTCTGCTACTCGTTGGTGATGACGACGCAACAGCAACAGATTCAACTGTGGTTTCAGGGATTTTGGGTTTAGGGTTTAGAGATTTCTCGAAAGCTGCTTTATCTGAAGCAGCTTGCTCTTCGGTAACTCTGAGGTCGTGATAGCATTTGGAACAGAGGTTCATGTTAGAAGCTGTTCCAAAGAATCCGCAGCCATTGACGCAGAGCTTTGGCTCAGACGGAGAGAAGCTTGTGCTGTCGTTTTGCTCAGAACCCATTTGACCGTTGTTTATCTTAAATCCTCTCCAACAAAGAAAATGGAGAAATCGAATTGAAGAACTGAAAAAAAAAACACAAACTTTGAATTAGGGTTTATGGTTCCTCTGACAAAATCCTCGATATTAAAAATTAAAATGATAGATTTTTCTGGTGGGGTTTCGGTTTTTTGCTCAAGAAATGGTAAATTTATAACAAAATTGTAAAAAAAGAAAAGAAAAATCGAACAGAGCGAAACAGATAGGAAGAGACCTTTCTCGATCGAAATCTCAGTCGCCGGAGAAAAAGAAATCCGATCTTCTTCTTCTGATTCTTGTCTCCGGCGAATCGAAAATTACTTTTTATTGGAAAGTATGAAGAAGATATCTCGAAGTTTATCTATCACTGATCATTCCCGACAAGTGTTCGTGACTTCGTGATTTGATCGCCGACCGAAACCGAAACTCTTTGGTTTCGAAAGACAGAGAGAGAGAGAGAGAGAGAGAGAGAACCAGACGGAGCAATTGGTTCTGAATTAGTTATCCGAACCGGAATTCTGTAGCATAATTTCGGTTTGAGTATTGAACCAGTTTATTCGAACCGGCTTCGGTTGTGGGGACAATTAGCAAAGCTAGCCGACGGTGACGTAGCGGAAGAAAGAATATTGATTTTTTTTTTCTCTCTTAAATTAATTTCGACTTATGACAAACATAATTACACAAAAACAATTTCTTAAAATATCATTAAAATATGTTTTTGTTCCAAACATATTATCACTTTTTTCTCTCAAAAATATCACTAAAAATTTTGTTTTTCCAAAAATACTACAAACATTAAAAATGAGTTTTAAGGGTTTATAATTTAAAATTTTGGATTTGATTTAGTATTTTGGGTTTAGAGTTTAGTTTTTAGGGGTTAGAGTTTAATTGTTAGGGTTTAGAGTTTAATTTGAAAGTTTGGAGTTTAGTTTTAATTTTGTGGTATTTTTGAAAAAATAAAAATTTTAGTGGTATTTTTGAAAAAAAATTAAGTGATGGTTTATTTGGAACAAAATCTTATTTCTGTGATATTTTTGAGAATTATCCATAAAAGATGACTGATTTTGGAGTAAACACCAATTTGTCAACATGTTAATTGTCAAAATAGTATATCATGAAATCATTTTTCTCAAAAATGTGAAAACATTATAATTAGTAAAAATCCATAGCGAAATTATATTCTCAAAACTTAAAAATATATTAAAAAATAGTATAGCATTCATCACTAATATTTTTCTACTAAAAAAAAGTTTAATTGTTTCTCTGGTTTGTGAATCGTGCTTTTCGGTTCGTTTTATAAATTGGGTGAAAGGAACATTCAGCATCTCGTTATTCGAATTTCTCTTCATCAATTTTGTAGCATTTTATTTATTTATAAAATGTATTCGATTTAAATCGTAAAAAACTATGACTTTTGGTCATATAGTTTGTTTAAAGTATTTGAGAGAAATGAAATTAAACTTACGCTTAAACTAATTTTAGAGACAAATTTATCTAAAGATGTGGATTAGTAGAAAATAGCTCACTAGAGATCACTTGTTTGGATGACCATGATCGTCTCGTGTGTCTCGACCCCGGTTACTGTGACTACCTAGAATATTATATTGTATTTCTTGCACTTTTTTGGATTGGTCTTATTGGTCCACCTCTTCTTAATCATTGGGTCATTCATCTTTTTGTGACATCCGTCCCTCTGAGTAAAACGGAGACGGCATGTCCAACGGCATTAACTTTAGAAAACAAGAAAATGCCACTTAAATACCAAGGATCATTTTACAAATTATTATTACAAAATACCAACGGAAACTTTTAACATAAAATGCAAACGACAACGTCTTTTAAATAAACCAGCGTTTTCCCAAAACCATCACCAAGCCGAATGACTACTCCTTCACGCCTCAGGCTCACCTGAAAAAAAGAGGGGTGAGTAATTGGGAATTACTCTGTGAGGATAGGCCCTAGGGACCCACGATATACCTTCTCAGATATTCAAACCCACAACACACGAAAGTCCAAAGCTAATACATGCAGCAAACACATCCGAAGACACTCACATATCAAGAAATGACTTCCTAGACCTAACTGGAGCATCCACGCCCTCACCGGCGCACACCCCGTGGCATATAGCGGCACACACGCTGTCCGTCCTCATGACGCTTACAGACTCGTCAAACCACCGACGAGGGAACTATGGTGCGCCACACGCCTTCCATATCCCCAACACACACATTGGACTATGGTGCGCCACACGCCTTCCATATCCAACACAACACAAAGGCCAACCGCCTCAAGCCTATAGCTTAACCCAACCCGCACAAATAATTTCCCCACACAATGCAAGCACCCGCAAATACTATTCATAAATCATTCAACGTTTTCCATTTAACAATTCTATGTTTATAGGTTCGTCAAACATCAACTATTCTACAACGAGTTTATAATATATAAGTACTTATAATTGCGCATATTTATCCATATTCAATCAACAATCAAATACGTGTACTCATATAGATACAGCGTAGGTATACGCATATTAACCGAAAACTACTCAGTATGAAATAGATTTAAATATAGGAGGAAGTAGATCACGATCAGTCCTCACCTTAGTCACTATGCGTCCCTTTGGTATAGATTACGGAGACTAGGGCGACGAATGGCGACAGATTCAAGAAGACGACGTGACGGAGTAGCTTCCCGACGACTCCGATGGCTTCCCGATGGTGATTTTCCGGCGATGGTCAACGGCTCAGTAAAAGTCAACTGTTCGGTCAAAGTCAACGGTATGGTCAAAGTCAATTGTTCAGTCAAAATCAACGGTCCGGTCAAAGTCAACTGTTCGGCCAAAGTCAACGGTCAGGTCAAAGTCAACTGTTCTGTCAAAGTCAACGGTCCGGTCATAGTCAACTGTTCTGTCAAAGTCAACGGCGTGGTCAACGGCTCGGTCGCAGTCAACGGCTTGGCGGCTCCGGCAGCGGCTCCGGCGAGCCCTTCTCTCTCTCTCTCTCTCTCTCTCCCTCTCTCTCTCTCTCTCTCCCTCCTCCCTTTGTTCTGATTTTTAGAACACCCCAAGACCTCTATTTATAGGGATGGGAAGGGTGGGGGTTGGTGTAGGGCTGCTGGGCTTCAAACTCTAATGGGCCTCCGAAATTCTTCATTGGGCTTGGACCCCAAAATCCTACTGGGCCAGGATGTTACAATTCTCCCCCACTAAACCGGAATTCGCCCCCGAATTCCAAATCAATATCTAACGGTTTTCTAGCATCCCTAAAAAGCTCTGGGTAGTCTGCCCTCAGTTCAAGCTCATGCTCCCAAGTTTCTTCCTGAATTCCATCCCTTTCCCAGCACACACGAACCATCCTGGTTCATTTTTCTTGGTTCTCCAATTCTTGATATTCTAAGATTTTAACCGGTCTACTCACAACAGTCAAGTTTTGGCCCCATGTCCACTGGCAGCTGAGTTAAGATCAACTCTGGTTCTCGAACCACCTTCCGCAAAGCTGACACATGAAACACATTATGAAAGTCTGATAACTCTTGTGGTAAGTCCAACTGATAGGCTACTGCTCCTATCCTCTCGATGATCTTATACGGTCCCATGAACCTTGGCCTTAACTTTTTCAACTTACGGTTTTTATCGGTTCCTCTGAATGTCCTCATCTTTAAATACGCATCATCCCCAACTGCGAACTCTAAATCCTTCCTGCGCTGGTCTGCATAACTTTTCTGATGATCGTGCGCCTCTTTTAGTCGGTCCTTGAGTAATTCTACTTGTTCCACTGTTTCTTGAATCATCTCATGCTCTAAGTCTCGCCTCTCCCCCACTTCGGTCCAACACAACGGGGTTCGACACGGTCTCCCATACAGAGCCCTCATATGGGGCCATTCCAATACTGGAGTGATAGCTGTTGTTATAAGCAAATTCGACCAACGGTAGATATTTCCCCCATTTCCCTTTCCAGTCTAACACACATGCTCTCAACATATCCTCAAGTGTCTAGATCGTCCGTTCAGACTGTCCGTCGGTCTGTGTATGGTAAGCCGTAATGAGGTGCACCTTTGTACCCAATGCTTCCTGGAAGGCTTTCCAGAAAATCGAGGTGAATTTCGGGTCACGATCCAATACAATGCTCACTGGCACTCCGTGTAATCGCACCACTTCATCCAAGTACTTTTGGGCCAACTGCCTTGCTCCACCTGTTTTCTTGATGGCAAGGAAATGTGCCGATTTGGTGAGTCGATCCACGATCACCTAAATTACATCACTATTCCCGATCGTTCTTGGTAGCCCGGTAACAAAATCCATGGTTACCATATCCCATTTCCATTCGGGTAAGGGTAAGTTCTGTAACAACCCGCTTGGCACTCTGTGTTCTGCTTTTACCATCTGGCATGTCTGGCACTGAGAAACCCAAACGGTGATGTCTCGCTTCATCCCGCCCCAGTGGTAGTAGCGCTTCAGATCCCGATACATTTTCGTACTTCCCGGGTGAATAGAAAATTTTGAGGTATGAGCCTTACGCAATATCTCATCCTTCATTTTTTTATTTTTTAGTACACACACCCTGTTCATGAACAAGAAAGTCCCATTTTCGGCTGTGTGGTATCCGTCTGCTCCATCGTTAATCAACTTCCGTAAGGCGTCATCCTGTTCCTGCATCTCACGTATCTTCCACAGTAAATCTGCTTGACCTAGGGCTTCCAGCCCAATAGTCCCTTTGTCAATAGATGTTGCACACAATCGCAAACTAGCCAAAGTTGCGACGAGCTCTTGTACTTCCTTTATCCCCGAGACATCCGTCTTCCGCCTACTAAGGGCGTCTGCCACTTGATTAGCTTTTCCCGGGTGGTAGGTTAGGTCTAGGTCGTAGTCTGCCAACAACTCCATCCATCTGCGCTGTCTCAGGTTCAAGTCTCCTTGAGTGAAGATATACTTCAAACTCTTGTGGTCCGTAAATACTTGTACCCTTTCTCCGTACAAGTAGGAACGCCATATTTTTAGAGCGAAAACCACTGCAGCTAATTCCAAATCATGTGTCGGATAATTAGCTTCATGCGTCCTCAGTTACCTCGATGCATAGGCAATCACTTGCCCCTCTTGCATAAGCACACATCCTAACCCTGTCCCAGATGCATCCGTATATACTACATACTGTACTCCCGGCTTTGGTAGCACCAGGACAGGAGTCTGTGTCAGGTGCTTTTTCAGATTCTCGAAGCTCTTAATACATGCTTCTGACCAAACGAACCTAACATCCTTCCCGGTCAGTTTTGTCATTGCCTTGGCCATACTAGCAAATCCCTTTACGAACTTCCGGTAATAACCTGCCAATCCTAGGAAACTACGAACCTCAGTAGCATTCCTAGGCGTTGGCCAATTAGTGATGGCTGTGATATTTTCCGGGTCAACAGCTACACCGGCTTCCGATACTACATGACCCAAAAATCCAATCTGCCTTTGCCAGAAACTGCATTTGCTCAACTTTGCAAACACTCGTTGCTCCCGTAATTTCTGCAACACTATTCGCAGATGTTGGTCATGTTCCTTTTTATTTTTCGAGTAGATCAAGATGTCGTCGATGAACACGATCACACAATTATCCAAGTATTCCCGGAACACGTTGTTCATCATCTTCATGAAAGCTGCTGGTGCATTGGTTAGCCTAAAAGGTAACACAACGAACTCGTAATGACCGTAACGCGGTCGAAAGGCCGTCTTTCTCACATCTTTCTCTTCTATTGGAATTTGGTGGTAATCCGAGGCCAAATCTATCTTTGAAAACCACAATGCTCCATGGTAATGGGTACCTATTCTTTATCGTTACCTTGTTCAACCTGCGATAGTCGATACAGAGTCTAAAGCTCCCATCCTTTTTCTTAACGAACAGTACTGGTGCTCCCCACGGTGAACTGCTCGGTCGAATAAACCCTTTATCGATTAGATCCTCTAGCTGCTTTTTCAGCTCGGCCATTTCTGCTGGTGCCAATCGATATGGCACTTTCGAGATAGGTGTTGTTCCAAGCTCTATCTCTATGGTGAATGCCCCTTCCCGTGATGGGGTGGACCCTTTAATGGCTCGAACACATCTGCATACTCTGCTACGACTGGCACGGTACTTAGCTCTGGTGCCGAGTCTTTCTCACTCATGGAAATGGTGGCGAGGTATGCTTTGTTTCCTTTCTTCAATAGCTTTCCCGCCTGCAGCATCGAGATAATGGAAATTCCGGCATGTTTCTTGATCCCTTGAAAAACTAGTTTCCCTTCCATCCTTGGAATATGAACACGTGCCCGCAAACAATCCAGCACCGCTCGATACTTAGTCAACCAGTCCATCCCCAGAATCACCTCATAGTGGTTCAGCTCCGTTTTTATGAGATTCCCGTGTAATTCCACGCCTTCGATTACAATAGGTACGCCTTCAAAAATCCCTGTGGACATCACTACTTCATTTCCGGTCGTTTTGATCTCCTTTGTCCTTTTAACAAACACGCTCACTACGGTCCAGCATTTAGTCCGCACCGGGCATACAAAGCTATGCGAAGCTTCTGTATCAAACAATGTATGGGCTGCTACTCCCCCGACCAAAACTGATCCTATACAGTTGGTACTATGGCTAAGTATGCTTTTCTAATTCACACAAGACTCACAATGAATGAAGAACGAGAGTTTGAAAGAGATACATACCAGCTATTGGTTCTTCTCCACCATGTTCCCCTGTGGCGAAGACTCGAGGTCTTGCCTCTCTAGTGGCGGTGGCAACTGCAACTGCCCGCGGCCCCGTTATCCAGGCTGCTGTCCCACGAGCGGAACCATGCACTCTCTTGCAATGTGTCCAATCTGACCACATCTAAAACATGTGCTCTTTAGTGGCTGAACCACCCTAGGTAGGTCCACTCTTTGTGGCTGAACTGCAGTGCAATCCCTCTTGACATGCCCAGGCTGCTGACACCTGAAACAAATGACATTTTTAGAAACCGCTCCCGATGCTGGTGTCGAGTTTGCAGTGTCCCAATTCCTCTTATGGGTCTCTGTTCCTTTTCCAGCCTTGGACTGAGCATTTTTAGCCAACTTCTCCTCTTCTTGTAGTCCAATTTCCAGCACAGCCGCGGTTTCCACCAAATCCACCATACTAATGTACTTCCTTACAGCACATCGGTTTCTGAGTTCAATCTTCAGCCCCTTCTGGAACCTACGGATCAATTCTTGCTCATCCATACGTCTGGTTGTGAACCTCCTCAGACGATTGAACTATTCTTTGTACTCTCTTACAGTTCGGTTGTCCTGACGAAGATCCTCAAAAGCACTCTCCATCCGATCCATGGCCTCTGGCGGAAAGTACTCCCGGGAAATCTCATCTCTGAAGTCAGCCCATGTCAACTCATAATGCCCTTGTGTTCCTTCAATCACACCTTCCCACCATATCAAGGCGTCGTCCTTCAGGTAATGCACAGCCAGGTCCTTGCGGTATTCCTGTGGACACCTAATTGCATCAAAGTTCCTCTCCAACTTCTTCCTCCAGTTATCTGCAGCTACAACACTAGCATTTCCATCAAAAAGCTCCATTTGCATATCCCTCATGTGCCTCATCATTTCCCAGTACGAGGGTCCTTGAACTTGCACAACGGATGGTGGAGGTGGAGGTTGATATTGTGCTCCTCCATTCAGATTGTTCACCGGTGCAGCCTGATGATGCATATTCCCTCCTTCTGGTTCGTTACGCATCTGATTCCCAAAACGATCGCGGTACCTTTGTAATTCCTCTATCATGTCCGCAAGTATAGCAGTTGGGTTAGCTCCTTGGGCCACCCCCACTGGGTTCGAACCCACTGGCCCATGCTCAGTGTTGTTCCCATTGATACTTCCTGTTGAAGCAGCCTGATTTCCTGTCCTAACTTCAGGCTCCACAGCCGCACTGATTTTAGCAACACGTGCTCGAACAACACGCGCTCTCCTTGGCGGCATCTGAACACAGAGAATCAAACCGTCATTCTCTAAAAAAAAAGAGTCCCTGACACTAGAAAAAATACAGAGGTGAAGTCAAATTAGGTGATGCTCTATATTTTTCTCTTCGAAATACTCCCCATTTCCCAAATGTATATATATATATATATATTTTTTTTTTTTTTTTAAATCTAAAATATTAAAAATAATTAGAAATAATTTTATAGAAATCCAAAATTAACTTTAAAAATCAACAACTTTAAAACTCATTTTTAAAACTTTTTTTTTTTTTTTTTTCACAAACTGCCTCCCGGGTCAGAACCGGTTTGGCAACCCTTGGCTCTGATACCAATTGTGACACCCGCCCCTCCGAGTAAAACGGAGACGGCATGTCCAAGGCATTAACTTTAGAAAACAAGAAAATGCCACTTAAATCCCAAGGATCGTTTTACAAATTATTATTACAAAATACCAACATAAACTTTTAACATAAAATGCAAACGACAACGTCTTTTAAATAAACTAGCGTTTTCCCAAAACCATCACCAAGCCGAATGACTACTCCTTCACGCCTCAGGCTCACCTGAAAAAAAGAGGGGTGAGTAATTGGGAATTACTCAGTGAGGGTAGGCCCTAGGGACCCACGATATACCTTCTCAGATATTCAAACCCACAACACACAAAAGTCCAAAGCTAATACACGCAGCAAACACATCCGAAGACACTCACATATCAAGAAATGACTTCCTAGACCTAACTGGAGCATCCACGCCCTCACCGGCGCACACCCCGTGGCATATAGCGGCACACACGCTGTCCGTCCTCATGACGCTTACAGACTCGTCAAACCACCGACGAGGGAACTATGGTGCGCCACACGCCTTCCATATCCCCAACACACACATTGGACTATGGTGCGCCACACGCCTTCCATATCCAACACAACACAAAGGCCAACCGCCTCAAGCCTATAGCTTAACCCAACCCGCACAAATAATTTCCCCACACAATGCAAGCACCCGCAAATACTATTCATAAATCATTCAACGTTTTCCATTTAACAATTCTATGTTTATAGGTTCGTCAAACATCAACTATTCTACAACGAGTTTATAATATATAAGTAATTATAATTGCGCATATTTATCCATATTCAATCAACAATCAAATACGTGTACTCATATAGATACAGCGTAGGTATACGCATATTAACCGAAGACTACTCAGTATGAAATAGATTTAAATATAGGAGGAAGTAGATCACGATCAGTCCTCACCTTAGTCACTACGCATCCCTTTGGTGTAGATTACGGAGGCTAGGGCGACGAATGGTGACAGATTCAAGAAGACGACGTGACGGAGTAGCTTCCCGACGACTCCGACGGCTTTCCGATGGTGGTTTTCCGGCGATGGTCAACGGCTCAGTGAAAGTCAACTGTTCGGTCAAAGTCAACGGCGTGGTCAACGGCTTGGCGGCTCCGACGAGCCTCTCTCTCTCTCTCTCTCTCTCTCTCTCTCAACTGTTCTGATTTGTAGAACACCCCAAGACCTCTATTTATAGAGATGGGAAGGGTGGGGGTTGGTGTAGGGCTGCTGGGCTTCAAATTCTAATGGGCCTCCGAAATTTTTCATTGGGCCTGGACCCCAAAATCCTGCTGGGTCAGGATGTTACACTTTTACTCCAAAATAGAGTACATGTTATTGCCTTGCAATTTCATAACAATTTCATCTTATTCATCAGCCATACACACAATTTTACCTGTCATACTTGTAAAGTCTAAGTCCTCATATGGTGATAGGATGTTTGTGGAATTAGAAAGCAGTTAGAAGAGGCAGAGACCAACTCTATCTCTGTAATGATTGTGGTTTATGTTTAAATAGGTGAAGTCTCAACAACTTCAATTTTTGTTGTAGACTTCGCTTAGGTAGCAACTATTTTGTAGCATTTTTTCCGACCATTCTTCTTCTTTCTTCTCTATGATTGGTCTTACATTTAGTTATGGCTACAAAGTTTGTGTCATTTTTTTTAGGTGTGATGCAAGAAGTCGAAAAAATGAATTTTTGATGCGATCATAATCCATAAGACAATAAAATCTATATTTAACACAACACACTACAAAAAGTTTAGATCAAATTACTGAAATCCAATAGAATCTTGAGAATGATCAAAATTATAATATGGTAGATCAGATTAATTTGATTGGTGTTTTGTAGGTTGTACAAATCAGAACCGTCTTATAGGGTATATTTAAATTTGTATCAAATGTATGTTTAATATATTTTAATATTTTTAAAGAAAATTTAGACCCCAATATATAAGTATATATTTAAAAAAATTTGAAAGATGTTTTTTCATTGAATTCGTGTTTGATTTCTTCACCTGTCGAAAAATCTTGATACATACATAAATGAAAGATTACTCAAACAACCTTAGAAATTTTATTTTTACTAAACCAATACCTATCTTTCATATTAAAACAATATTTCGTACCCATTTTACCCATTTTTTCTTTGATGACAAAAAACGTATTTACAAAACTGTCATTACTATATTTTGACAAGTAGGCAGAATCAGAGAAAATAAGTCTACTAAAAATGGAAAAGTTTACCATTCTAGTGATGGTAGATTTGTTTCATGATTGTAGACTTATAACCGGCATGGTAGACCTAATTTAAGACGGTAGACTTAATATTATAATAGTAGATTTTTTTGTAGACTTATTTTTATTTGGTGGTAGAGATGATTTCGAGTGGTAGATTTATAATATGAGTGGTAGAGTTAACGCCAATGGTGGTAGAGATATTTCTGAGTGATAGACTTAGTAGTCGAATGGTAGATTTAACTCGAAGATTTATAATTGAATGGTAGATTTATTTTGTTTGACGGTAGATTAAAGTTGCGTGGTACATTTATTGTCATAAGAGGTAGACTTATACGGATTTTGGATTGTAGATTTATTTTTAGTGATGGCAGATTTATAATAAGTAGTAGACTTATTATTGAGGTGGTAGAGTTATTCAATCTTTTGAGTTTACTAAAATAATATTCAGTTGATAGATTTATTGGTTACTATGGCGGTAGATTTACAATGGTAGATTTATATGCTTACATACAATGATAGTAGACTTGTATGCTTACATACAATGATGGTAGACTTGTATGTTTATATATAATAATGATAGACTTGTATTCTTACATACAATGATGGTAGAGTTGTATGTTTACATACAATGATAGTAGACGTATATGTTTACATATCATTGTAGACTTGTATGTTACATACAACGAATTTTCTAACGCAACCGTCTGTCGCAAACGCCGGTCGATATACAAATCTAACATCATTTAGAAAATAAGTCTACCACTAATAATAATGTATTTTTTGCATACTGCAAATAACTCTACCATAACATTTAAAACAGTCCAAAAATCTATCACGATTTCAAACGCAAACGCCAATCGCAACGCCGATCGCAAACAAATGTCACAAACGCCAGCCGCAAATGGCTATCGTAAACGCTGATTGCAAATGCCATTTGTAAACGCCGATCGCAAATGCATTTTTATCATAAAAATAAAAGAAAATAGATTTTAAGTATTAAAATTTTATTTTTTATTATTAATATTTATTATTATTATTTTAATATTTTTTTGAATGTCAATGGTATTTTCGTTAGTAAAAAAAAAAAGAAAGGTTTAAATTTTTTTTATCCACTTTTAAATATTTCTCTCTTCTCAAAGAGTTTGGATCAAATTACTGAAATCCAATAAAAAATCTTGAAAATGATCAAAATTATAATATGGTAGATCAGACTAATTTGATTGGTGTTTTGTAAGTTGTACAAATCAGAATCATCTTAACTATTTGTAGGTTATATTTAAATTTGTATCAAATGTATGTCTAAGTATTTTAATACTTTTTAAGAAAATTTAAACCCAATATATAAGTATATATTCAAAAAAATTTGAAAGATGTTTTTTCATTAAATTCGTGTTTGATTTCTCCACTTATATCTGTCGAAATTTTTTTGATACATATAATAAATTGTAATATATCTACTTTGACATACACATAAATTTGTATTTTTCTATATAATTATTTTTCAACAGCTAGAGTCGGAATATGATCTAAATCTTGGAAAAAAGAAAGATTAGGATCTAAAAAAAATATATATTTAATGAAATATATAATTGCTTGGGACTATGGGGGCATTGGTCAAATAGTCATTTTATGTCGAAAAAAGGAAGAATCTAAGAATCTTACGAACAAGAGTCAGACTTTGCGTTTTCGAAATATACAAAACAAACCAACCAAACCAAAAAAGTTCCGTACTTAATCAACGGTCATATTGTTTATAAATTCCATATGAATAAACGAGAACGGCCATACATATAAATTGATCATATTTTGTTTATTGATGTATATACATATTTAACGGAGTATTAAATTTTGCGAACATTGATACTAGTATTTATGATTCTCAGTGCATTACTTGGAATTATTTCTAGTTTACATCAAAAATCCGACAGAAAGCATAATTGGAAATTGAATTTCGTGTTTACAGAAATAGCACGTACTTATTAACATAACTACAACTACATCTCGGGAAAATAAATGAAATAATTCACTACCAACTCAACGATAATTAATTTTTCGATCTCACATATACATAGCACTAAAATTATAGTATTGATTAAAACAACGCAGTTAGAATATCTCCATTAGAAATATCTAAGGACAAATCCAACCGAATAACATATCACCATTTGGTGTGAATCTTGCTCCAATCGAACGGCATGTTGAACGGTATATTATTGTTTTTAGTATTTTATTTAATAATATAATTAAATTATGGTTTATTAATTAAAAAATAAATATACTATTAATAATTTTGTATCTTTTAATTTTATTTATTGTTTCTTATTTTTAATAATATATGAAATTGTAATTATCATTAATATGAAATTTTAATATGCACAAAATATCTAAATTAAAATACAAATTGATTAAGATTAAAAATGCATATTAAAATTCAATTAAAACACTAAAAACATAAAATTACAAAATTAAACCAAACAAACATAAAAATTAAATGCAACAAAATAATTTTTAAGAATATAATATAAAGTTAAATAATAATCTAATACCTAAAATAATTATTTCCGGCTTTGCTAAGAATAATTAATCAGTTATAAGAATAATTAGTATTAAGTTAAACAATAATTTTTTTATTGGTCATCACCGATTGTAATCTTATAATTAATCAGTTATAAGAATTTTTCTAATTAGTATTTATCAAACTATTAAAAATAGAAAAAATCTTAAATTCAATAATATAATAATAAAAAATATTTTTTAGTGTGAAATTTACTGTTGTTGTGGTTGGAGATGTAAAAAAACTTGGGATACTAAAACATCAAATTTGATTTAATTTCAACACCAAATATAATGTGATGGTTGAAATTGCTTTAAGAAGAGATTTTCATAACTAAAATAAAATAAAAAAAATAAAAAGAAGAAAATAGTTATAATTTTATATTTTTCTTGGATATATGATTACTATCTCTTATACTTTTCTTGGATATATAATTAGTAAAAATGAATCTCGCAAGTCCTATAGTTTTTTAGATTCAATAAATTCCACATTTTCCCAATTTTAATTGGAATAGTAATTTGGGAAAAAGTACATAGATTGGAGTAGTCAAATGCATTTAGTCCGCATAGTACTGTAAATATAAATGGAATACTAAAGGAAGAAAATAATTATACTTGTTTTTAAGCAAATTATAATTATTTTACTTTACAGATATTTGATAGAATTCAAATTTTATACATTCAAAATAAAAAAATATAGAAAATCAATTTTAGCTTAAGATCCATTCCGTAGAGCTTTTTTGTCAGATTATGAAATCTAGGAATCCTTATTTGAGAGGTAATCTTGCTTCATCAAAAGAAGTTGTTTTTATCGTACTATCTATTATAGACTTTCCGATAAATCTCTATCAAAGTTTTTCTGAGAGTTTAGAAGTATTGTAGGTCCGTTGTGTCTATCGTTCCTCGAGTTTACCACATATTTTTGTTCGGCCTTAGCTTAGGATGTTTTTCCTTTCGGTTTTTGTGTTGTAATTGTTCTTTCGCTAGATTCCTTTGCTTAGGGCTTAGTCTCGGAAAAATTTTTATGTTTCGCCGACTTTGTTTCCAGGGATTGTAAATATTTGCTGGCTCTGTTTTCCAAGATAGTTTTTAATTAAATTTCAGATGACAGAAAAAACAAAATATAGAATGATTAATTTTATAGAATCCAATTGATTTATAATTTTTATATATTGTCTGAATTATAGCTTGTGACAAAACTTTGTGGTTCGCCCTTTTCTCTTTATTAAAAATAGTCGCCGCCAGTGACTTTCAGGTACATAAATGCGACAATCGATGTTAGAGACTGGCATCTGGGGGCTCATTCAGCGCCAATGCTGGTCTATCCCCCTCTTGCATCTCATTCGTTTTGCTTTTGCTTTTTATGGGGTTTGCCTCATATAGGATGAGATTTGGGTGAGGTTTTGACAGATCTGAGGGGCTGAGGTTGCCGGAGGCTGGTGACGCCGGATCTGGTGATCGACAGTGTGGCTCGCTTAATTGAATCCACCGCAAATGTCACAGTTTGTTCGTCCGCCATTTTCATCTTCTCCAGGTTTAATCTTCCTCGCCATTTTGGCTCGTCGTTGTTGGGCTCGCGGTGGTGTTGTGGTGGTGTAACACCCCCGATCATTGATTAACCGGAAATGCTACAAATGTGCACTTAGCCGTTTGTTCCGAGGTTCCAAAAATGTATTAGAGAACCCTAGACCAAACATCTAAGCACACATTTTCTACCGAACACAACTCAAGGTTTTTCAACTCGAGTTATGACCGATAGTTAGTTCGTCCCGGACTAGGACTAGTATCATATGCAATCCAAGTTTAAACAAACCTCGTTTTATACAGACTTATACTTAGTTTTACAATAGGTTACCAAACCACATATACATGTCGCGGCCATGAGCCTAAGTTCTCAAAATAACGTTATTACATATTAAACACATAATTGTTTTACAAAAAGCAGATAATCTATTGGTTACCTGCAAAACAAAATGGACTCTTGAGTACTAATTACCGAGTGAGTCCGGTTCCCCTAATATACAATAATCATTTCCAACCCAAACCCAAAATAACAATCAACAAGCAATCACACAACAATCAGAGAATTCACATGTGGAAAATATAACTCAAACACAACATATCCAGAGGCCTTCATACTGCAGTCCCCTTTCCTGCAATATGTTAGACAACAAAATCATATACCGCGAATTGACAACTTCCTTCCATTGTCCCTTTTACCTCACTCGACCCTAACCACAAAGGCTAAAAGACCAGTGATCCGACTACTATAATAGCACGGCCAAAGGCTGCAATCTCGTTCTTCCGTGGATTATAATCGGCAGGTCATGGCCAAAGGCTGCAATCCCATCTCTCCGTGACTCCCGATACGTGGAAGTGTCAACTACTCTCTACTATTGTTAGGAAGTTAGATGATCCTCTTGATCACTTGTAAAATCTTACAACACAAAAGTTTACCTTAGACTCGCATGTATCTCTACAGATCACATGCGAATCAAGCTTCCTCTTGAAATCCTGCATCCCAAAGGTTAGTGACAAGTGCATACACAATCATCCCATGACTTATGCATCACTCAATCACACAACCAAACATCATGCACAAACAATCAAAGAAAACACTTAACCAAATTCCTAAAATTCTAGCATGAACCTCACCGGCTATAAAGCATAACAACAACAAACAACGTGTGTTCAACTCATTAACACACGACAAACATCACCAAGACTCACCTTTGCTTTCTGAACGGTTGTGGTTTACCCGGCAACCTTATACCCGATTAAACTCTTTTTGGTTTGACCAGATTTTCTCCTAATTCCAAGCCTTGGATGAAAAAAACTAAGCCCAGATTCGGATTCTACACGAAAAATTAGGTCGGTATGTAAAATTGGGTTGAAATGCTTACTGCTAAAATCTCGACCTACTCGATGGTTCACGACAACGGTCTGCGGTCACGATCACGATCGCGGTTCCATTTGGCCAGAAGTTTGCTAAGGTTTCTATGCAGATTATGGGAGCTACTTAGTCATATTTATAGAAAAATTTCGTCCATCAGCTTCCGAGATGTGTCGTGCTTATCGATGACTCGTCGCGCACGATCGCGACACCTCGTGCTTACAGATTTGTCGTGCTTACGGATTTGCCGTGCTTACAGATTTGTCGTGCTTCCGATTTGTCGTGCTTACAAATTTGTCGTGCTTTTGATTTATCGTGCTTACTGATTTGTTGTGCTTATTGATTTGTCGTGCTTTCGGAAAACATCGAGATTCCGAAAATAACGTCGAGCTTCTGAGACACCTAATGCTTTCGGGACACCTCGTGCTTCCTGCCACCTCGTGCTTTTGGCCACCTTGTGCTTTCGAACTCATCGTGCTTGATCATTTTACCCACCATGCTTGACCACTTTTATTCCCACGAGTAAGTTTTGGCTCGATCATTCCCTGTGACCGTTTTGATCTCTTGCCAGGGTTAGTACAGGTGGTGTCGCCTCTTAAAGATGGCTCTGGTGCTTCCGATCAAGCGGTCCCAGTCGGGCCTGATTTTGTCTGTCCGCGACTAACCCTTTTCTTATGTTCTTATGTTTCGTGCTTATAATTATGTTCTTTATTTATGCGACAAGCTTCGGGTTTTAGAGATTGGGTCTCTTTGATTAGGATTAGGATTTGGATACTGTTATTTCTGCATTGCTTGTTCCTCTCCGGTTTCTGTGTTTAGAGGTAGGCTAGGTTTTTCTGTTTTGGTTCGTCATTCAGATGGTATTTCGCTGGGGAGGCATCTACTAGCATTCTCCAGAGACTTTTTAGAGTTTGGGGTTTGGTTTCAAGACGAAGCAGTGGTTTCGATCTTCAATTCTTCTCTTGCGAGGAGGTGGCCAATCTTTAATTTGTATATGGCTGAGGCTGGTTTGCGAGTGTCTGCGTGTAAGAGTTGTTGGTCTTCTCTGACGTTTTCCAAGTCATAGGTCAATGTATTCTTTACTTTGAGCATATCCCCTCTCGAGTTCTCCGTTTCATTGGAGATGTCGGGTTGGTGTGGTATCTTTGATCTGCTCCATTTCGGTCTTGTGTTCGTTTCCACTAGTGCTGCTGTTGGTTGAGTTCGAATTAGTTCCGTCTTCAAGTCTGCCAGTTTTCTAAAGGTGTCTCAGTATTTTGATTTCTGTTTGAAACTTATGTTTGATGGCATAGATACTGCGTCTTCTTTGGAAAGTCGCAGGAGTATTTTGGTTTAGCGATTCGGTGTTAGTGGCTAGGTTTCATCTTCTTTTTTTTTTAGTCCCATTATTCTTTGCATTTGATTATAATTTCCCTATTTAAAGCTCTATTTTTGGATTTGGAGAATTCGTGTTTTCTGTCGACTTTGTTTTTAGAGATATCTTTTCATATGTCAGTTTTGTGTAATTTCGAATTTTGTTTTATATCATATGAAAAAAAAAAAGTTCTAGATTGTGAATTATATTTATTGAGGTTTGATTGGTGTAGGCAGAGAATAAATGCTTGATGGTACAGACAAACAGAGACCCTCCTCCCACTCTCAATATTATTAAACACACACACACACATACAGTATATATATATATATGTTTGTATACACATAGACATAAGCTTGCACGTGGTTCTTGTTCACATGGTGGAAGCCACAGATGTACATATTCTTAGAGAGAGAAAATAAAACTTTTTGCAGAAGAAAGAGAGAGAGTATTAAATTGCTTCACCTGCTTACTTTCCAGCCAAGACACAGTCTCCACGCACTCATCTTTTCTCTATTTTTTTGTAATTAATGGGTTTGGTTTGGTTCGGAAACTCATAAAACTCAGATCTTCTTCTATGCTTCTTGATCATGTGTTCTTCTTGATTCTTGACAACCGCTTCTCAAGGTCTTTTTTTTTGTTTCTTGACTTTGGTTTTGTCGTTTTCAAGGCGTTGAAGTTGCCTTAAAATGGCAAATGTAGCTGAAAATTTCTCAGCTTTTTTATCTTTCAACTTCTAATTCTCTACTTCTTCATGCTTTCGATCTTCTTCTTCGTCAATTTCAAGACACTTAGAAAAAATGCGACTGAAACTTGAACCGGGTTTGGGTTCGGTTTAGGATCCGATAACCGACAATGCCAATCGGGAAGTCTCATTTCCTGATTTGGGCAACTTTCACATTCGTTTACGTTATTACATCATCTCCGAGTTTCACGGAATCAATTACCGAACGAGAGATTCTACTTCAATTCAAAGACAACATCATCGAAGATCCTTACAACAGTTTAGCTTCTTGGGTCAACGACGACGAAGACCTCTGTAATAGCTTCAATGGCGTATCTTGTAACCAAGAAGGATTCGTCGACAAGATCGTTCTTTGGAACACAAGTCTCGCCGGAAACTTATCTCCGGCATTGTCCGGTTTAACTTCTTTAAGGGTTTTGACTCTGTTTGGCAACAGGTTTACAGGTAACTTACCTTTGGATTACTCAAAGTTACAGACTTTATGGAAAATCAATGTTAGCTCCAATGCCTTGTCTGGTTTGGTTCCTGATTTTATCGGTGACTTACCTAATTTAAGGTTCTTGGATTTGTCGAAAAATGGTTTCGTCGGAGAGATTCCTGATTCTCTGTTTAAATTCTGCTACAAGACCAAGTTTGTTTCACTGTCTCATAACAATCTCTCTGGATCAATCCCGGAATCAATTGTAAACTGTAACAATCTTCTTGGTTTCGATTTTTCGTACAATGGCATTACCGGTCTGTTGCCTCGGATCTGCGATATCCCGGTTCTTGAGTTTGTGTCTGTGAGAAGAAATGTGTTGTCTGGTGATGTGTTTGAGGAGATAACGAAATGCAAGAGATTGAGCCATTTCGATATAGGAAGCAATTCTTTCGATGGATTAGTGTCTTTCGAGGTTCTTGGATTCAAGAACATGACGTATTTCAATGTCTCTGGAAATCGGTTTAACAGGGAGATTGGTGAGATCGTTGATTGCAGCGAAAGTTTGGAGTTTTTGGATGCTTCTTCGAATGAGTTAACCGGTAATGTACCTAGCGGTATAACTGGATGCACAAGTCTTAAGCTTTTGGACTTGGAATCGAATAAGCTCAACGGGAGTCTACCAGTAGGTATCGGGAAGATGGAGAAGCTCTCTGTGATCAGATTAGGCGATAACTCTATAGTCGGGGGGCTACCGCGAGAGCTCGGAAATCTTGAGTTTCTACAGGTTTTGAATTTGCATAATCTCAATCTCATTGGTGAAATTCCAGAGGATATATCCAATTGCAGACTACTTCTTGAGCTGTGAGTCTTTCAGTCTCTTCTGTTCCTATATTTAGCGAGTTTTCGGTTCCTCAATCTCACTTTTTTTTTATTGTTTGTTGCAGAGATGTTTCTGGAAATGCTTTAGAAGGAGAGATCCCTAAGAATCTATTAAACTTAACAAACTTAGAGATTCTTGATCTGCATCGGAACAGAATCAATGGAAGCATTCCGCTTAATCTCGGGAATCTCTCGAAAGTCCAGTTCCTCGATCTTTCAGAGAATTTGCTTTCGGGTCGTATTCCGTCTTCCCTCGGGAATTTGAATAGACTCACACATTTCAATGTTTCTTACAACAACCTCTCCGGCGTTATCCCAAAGATCCAAGCTTCGGAAGCTTCTTCGTTTTCAAACAACCCTTTCCTCTGCGGTGATCCTCTCGAAACACCGTGCAATCCTCTCAGAACCGGATCAAGATCAAGAAAAACCAAAGCTCTAAGCACCTCTGTTATCATTGTTATTATTGCTGCTGCTGTGATCTTGGTTGGTATCTGTCTAGTGCTTGTTTTGAACCTTAGAGCTCGTAAAAGACGGAAAAAGCACGAAGAAGAAATAGTCGCTTTCGATACCACAACGACAACCATTGCTTCAACTGAATCTGGAAATGGCGGTGTGACATTCGGGAAACTTGTTCTGTTTAGTAAGAGTTTGCCTTCAAAGTATGAAGATTGGGAGGCGGGTACGAAAGCTTTGCTCGACAAGGATAATATAATCGGGATTGGATCGGTTGGAGCGGTTTATAGAGCATCTTTCGAAGGCGGGGTTTCCATTGCAGTGAAAAAGCTCGAGACTTTAGGAAGAATCGAAAGCCAAGAAGAATTCGAGCAAGAAATCGGAAGGCTTGGAGGTTTAAGTCACCCGAATCTTGCTTCTTTCCAAGGTTACTACTTTTCCTCGACAATGCAGTTAATTCTTTCGGAATTTGTCCCAAACGGAAGCCTTTACGATAATCTACACCCGAGAATCTTCCATAGAACCAGCAGCAGCAGTCAAGGAAACACCGAGTTGAATTGGCATAGAAGATTCCAGATCGCGTTAGGAACTGCAAAGGCGCTTTCTTTCCTTCACAATGATTGTAAACCCGCGATTCTTCATCTCAATGTAAAGTCTACCAACATACTCCTTGACGAAAGATACGAGGCAAAGCTATCGGATTACGGTTTGGAAAAGTTTCTTCCGGTTTTGAACAGCTACGGTTTAACCAAGTTCCACAATGCGGTTGGGTACATAGCTCCAGAGCTAGCTCAGAGTCTACGAGCTAGTGACAAATGTGACGTCTATAGCTATGGTGTGGTTCTTCTTGAGCTCGTTACAGGTAGAAAACCGGTGGAGTCGCCATCCGAAAACGAGGTTTTGATCTTAAGGGATCATGTGAGGGATTTGTTGGAGACGGGTTCGGCTTCTGATTGTTTTGACAGAATATTGAGAGGGTTTGAAGAGAATGAGCTGATTCAAGTCATGAAGTTAGGTTTGATTTGCACCACGGAGAATCCATTGAAGAGACCGAGCATGGCAGAGGTTGTGCAGGTTCTTGAATTGATCAGAAATGGAATGGGATCATGAGAAAGTTGGTTTAAACTTTGCATATAAATTGTGCAGTGTTAGCTCATTCTTTTGTGGTTACGATTTTCCGGTTTAGGCTTAAATTTGTCAGTAAAATTTGTATTCTTTTACCGGAGGCAATAAAAAAGATCGATTCTTTTGTCGGTTTTGTAGGTAAAATTTCACACTTTCCAGGTTTGGTATTTTCCGGTTCACTGATATAAAGAGTCACTAGAGCAAAACAAATATCATAATCAATTTTGAGATTTACATGTTTGAGAAACTTTTCTAATGCGGTTGATAACTAGAGGCACATCTCTCTCAGACAAATTACTGAAACAGAACCGGAACCATCCAGGTTCGATACAATGACAACAAGATCCTGGTATTACATTGATCTTGCCAATGTTCAAGAGCTTGTTCCACAGCTCAATCTCGCCTTTTTCGCTGTAAGAAGATATCAATCCTCGCATATCCGCCCAACAGAAGAACCCTCCATTGCTTCTCGTGCACTCGATCCCTAAATCTTTCAACCCCTTGACGAGTTCTGTGTAGATACTCTGCAATCTCTGCCTGTTGGTTTTCACATATCTCTGAACAAACTTTGGATTGGAGATTGCGGATATGAGCAGATGCTGGGTTGGAGATGAGACGGGTGAGAGAGTCGTGAGCTTTCTTGAAGCGGATAAAACACTTTCGTTGAACGAGTAGATAACAGCGGATCTAAGTCCCGGAAAAGATAAGTCTTTTGAGAGGTCATACACGATATGAACTCTTTCTCTGTCGATAATCTCTTCCGTGTCAACTATTTCAGCCATGCTAACAAACTCTCCTTCTTCGTTGTGGACTGACCCAGCGAAGATTTCGTTTGAGATTATATGAATGTTCCTCTCGCGGGCAAAGTCTAAAATAGCATATAGATTCTCTCTGCCCAATAGACTTCCCATGGGATTTGAAGGGTTTGAGATTATAATGCCGCGGATTCTGACACCTCGTTTCTTGGCTTGATAGAATGCTCGATCAAGCACGACCATCGATATATTGAAATTATCCGCGCTTCTACAAGGAACGTGTATGATTTCCACTCCCGTTCGCCATTTAACATCCCTATCATACCTACACAACAGAATGTCCTAATCAAAGATTCAATATCTCTCATAGCATTATCCGGTCAAACACAATTAAGTACTAGAAATTCTACCCGGGGGAACACGGAGTTGGAACAAGGAATGCGTTTCCGGGATCAGCTAAGCAGAAGGAAAGAATCTCGATCGCGGATGCTGCACCAGAAGTTAACACCAACTGAGATGGATTGAAAGAAACCGAGTTTTTGGTTGCTTCAGACATGAATCCTGCCACAGCCTGTCACAATCCACAAAAACTACTCTCAAGAACACATAAAAATCCTCAAAACAACAGACATTTAAACATCTAAAGAAGACTCAAAAGTTGTCTCAAAACACTCCAATGAACAGATCTCCATTGATGAAAAAAGTTGAGAGCTTTAGGGTTAGAGAGAAGAACCATTTTCAGTTCCATAAGTCCATCAGAAGGCTCATAAGAAGCAATGCCACTAATACTCAATCCATCTGAAATTGCTTCTTTTGGATTCTCCGAAACCCAATCATCCTCTAAACTCAACTGTAAGAAGCAAGAGACAATCAAACAAATCCAGAAAATCACAAACAAGTTAGAGAAAATTTGAAGAATTTGATTTTTAACCTTATTGTTCTGAGCTAAACCAAGTTCGATAACTCCGTCCGGGTTACCCGACACATCATACGGATCTTCTTCGACCCGTTTCTGACCCACGTAGTACGGCGAATCTCCACCTTTGATTACACAATTGACCCGACACGAAACGGAAACGGAGTTTCTCGGCGAGAGGAGAATCCGAGAGAGAGAACGAGGTAAAGCAGTAAGCTCCGGTAGATGTCCAGCGGATTGTGACCGGGTCGGATCCGGAAAACCCGAATTAGAATCCGAATTCGTAGACGACGACGAAGCTGAGTTTTGGTCACCGGAATCGGAATCGTTTTTCCGATTTCGTTTTAGGTAAAACTGGAGAAAGTAGAAGAAAGCACAAGGAATCACAGAGCCTAAGACCAAACCACCACGACCTTGAACAACGCCTTGTAAAGGAACGATAACCCTCATCGCGGTGGTTCCTCCTCCGCCGCCGTCTCCGTCGCCGTCGCCAGAATTATCGGAACTGGAATTGGAGCTCCGGCTCCGGTTGGTTTCGGTACGGGTCATTGTAGTGAAGTCATCATCATGTTTGGGGGGGTAGTGACTTTCTTTATGTTGAAAATCAAAACCGATGCCTTTGATGGGTTTTTTCCGGGTCGGGTTAACGGATTATTGGGTCCGACGGCGAAGAGAGATTTGAGAGGAAGAGAGAAATTTCGAGTTTTTTTTAGGTTTAAAAATTAAAAAACGAAATTTTTTTTTTTTTTTTTGGGATTTTGTTAAATTTCTGATCTGTTTTTCTTTGGAGCGGCGTACGTACGCTCGTTTTGTTCCTCAGTTAAAGGGTTAGATTTTGGTCGTTGAGATTTTTTGGAGGGAGATAGGAGATTGTCTAAATTACTAATTTACCCTTGCTTTTTTCTTTCTCTCTTTTTATTGGGTCCCTGAAGTTTTGGATTCTCTCTGGTAACTTTCTGTCTTTTTCTATAAAACTTCGTAATAAACATGGAAAAGTATAGTATGGAGCCAAAGAGAAAAACTTTTTGTCTGGAAGTAATTATTTAATTAGTGTGCAGATGATTTTTTTTGGGATATGTAATTGGATTTATATGTAAAAATAGTGTATGTTCGCAGATGTACGGTCCAAATGGAGAGTTTTGAATGAATGAGTGAAATCATGTATGCTTTTTCTGTTGCAAAAAAAAAAAAAAAAATTGGGATTTTTATTGTAGCTTAATTGGTGTAATATATGATCACTCAAATGAGAGAATTAGAAAGATTTCGAGTTCGAGCTTCGGAGACATGAAAGAAACTAAATTATCATGCCGATTCGAGAAGAGTACATGCCTAGATTTAAATATTTTTGGTAAAACAAAAGTTGAAAAAATAAAAGAAAAATTACCATAAAAAATCTCCAACTTTTTAATGTTTTCCAACTTAAACATTCAATTCTTTTGCATTTCTAAAATAAATTTCCAATTTTTTAATTTTTTCCAACTTAAACATCTAATTTTTTTGCGTTTCCAGAACAAATCTCCAACTCAATAATTTTTCTGAAATAAACCTTTAAGTGACCAACGGTCAACAACAACTCCATTAAACACTTTGAACGTCCGTTAAAAGCAAATTAACGATAGTTACTTTTAAATAGTACATGATAGATATTAATTATAATAAATATTTAGGGTTTGTATCATTTGCAATCTCTGGTTTCAATAATAGAAGAGAAGAAGATTGACGATTTTCTTTATGTGCTCCTCGATTTCTTTAAAGATTTGAGATATGTAAGTTAAAATGGGATTTTAGTGGTGATTTTGCAATTTTTGAATTTAGAGTTTTCGGGTTGAAATAGAGATTCGAATTTTTATAAATTTGGATATCTTATGTTTTGATTTGAGATATGAATTGTGGATGTTGTGATTATAATATATTTTCTATTATAATATACAAACAGAATAATAAAAGATAACAAAATAAGATCGTAAGCTTTACAAAAGATAATCAAAAGGTATAACGGGCATTATTGGTGTTTAACGGAGTTGTCACTTAGATGTTTATTTTAGAAAAATAGAGTTAAAGATTTGTTCTGAAAACGTAAAAAAATGGATATTTAAGTTAGAAAAAATTGAAAAGTTGGAGATTTGTTCTGGAAACGTAAAAAGTTAGACGTTTAAGTTAGAAAATATTAAAAAGTTAAAGGTTTTTTATGATAATTTTCCAAAATAAAATTAAGGAATGCCTATGTTAAGCTCTTGATAGTAGTAATAAGTGATAATTATTTCTACAATAATGTTTAGAAGTTTTTTTGTTTCTCAATAGTTTAAGAAAACGAGCATACATAATAAAATAATTCTCTCTTGTGGAAAAGGTAAATGGAAAAAAACACAAATCCATAAAAATTTATAAATCACAACTAGCTTGTAGATAGTGTTCTATATCAATTCTTATATGGTCGAAAATTTATATAGTATAAAAAACGAATCTATATCGAAATCGTCTCCAAACCACAAATTTTATAGGACTTTGAAAAGGATAATTATTTTTGTAAAAAAAATTGTGAAGAAATCAAAAGCGTACGAAAGGATTTTTTTTTTTTTTAATTGATTATAAAGCTCAAATTCCTCTATAAATACATAAAGATATTGACTTAAACTTGGTATTCAAAATAATCTAAAATATATATAAATTTATAGAAAATGAATATTCACATATCCTATATATATTAATAGAGAAGACATTCACAAAAAAATTTTAGATGTCAAGCAATGAGTAATTTAAGGGACACAACATTTAATTTTAACCAATCAGAATATTTCAGTTAAAAATATATGCCATTATGGAAATCTCTACATATTCTCATTAATTTTATAACATAAGCTCATGAATACATGTTTTACAAATTTAAACCCAACTAAATATAATATTTTGGACTTGCCATATCTATTTTTAAAAATTTATGATATATTAACAAGTTTTTATTATTATTATGAAGATCAATTTAGACGGAAAAAATGAAAATCAATTTTACACTTAAAAGATATTGAAATAAATAACATTTGCATATTTTTAATCAATTTTACACATAAAAATATGAAAAATAATGGCATTAACATATATGCTTGATCAAAAGTATTTAACTTTATTACATTTATGCACAATATATATCATTTTGTACGTTTATAGATATTAAAAATCATATGCTTTGTTATACACGTTTAAATATTAAAAAATTATATACGTTAAAATCGATTCGTCAACCTATTTAATCATTTAATCCCGCGCTTGGCGTGGATCAAAATCTAGTATACGATATCCTCGTAATACCCCCCCCCCCCGGTGTCAAGTTGGAGCGTGAATATCACAAACGCCCAATTTGTCTACAAAATGTTCGAATTCTTGTTTTCCAAGGGCTTTGATGAAGATATCTGCCAGCTGATCACGAGTAGAAACATGTCGAGTAACGATAATGCCTTGAACAATTACTTCACGGATTTTATGACAATCCACCCCAATATGTTTAGTACGTTCATGAAAGACGGGATTAGCTGCAATATGTAAGGCGGCTTGGTTATCACAAAACAGAGGAATAGGAGCCTTGTGATCAACACCTAAATCACGAAGAAGAGCTTTCAAGTGTAAGATCTCCTTAAGTGTAAAGTTCATAGCTCTATACTCAGCCTCAGCAGAAGAACATGATACAACAAGTTGCTTTTTCTTTTTCCATGATATAGGTGAGTTGCCCAATTGTATACACCACCATGTAAGAGATTTACGAGTAGTCGGGCATCCGGTCCAATCTGAATCACACCAAGCAACCAATGAAAGTTCAGTATGGGCATGAAGAAGAATACCTTGACCTGGATTGCCTTTCAAATATCGAACAACGCGCAATGCCGCTTCCCAGTGAGCTAGTTTTGGTTTTTGCATAAATTGGGATAACACATGAACATAGTACAAAAGATCGGGCCGTGTCACAGCGAGATATATCAAACGACCAACTAGTCGACGATAAGCAGCAACATCGACAAAATCGTCCCCATCATCCAATGCGAGATGATGATTCTGCTCAAGTGGAAATGCCGAAGGTCGTGAACCGAGAAGACCAGCTTCAGCTATAATATCTAACGCATAATTACGCTGACATAAATAAATTCCTTTTGGACTACAAGCAACTTCAATACCCAGAAAGTATTTGCAAAGACCAAGATCTTTCATATGAAAGCATTTACTCAAGTAGTCTTTAAAGACCGAAATCATGGTAGTAGAAGTACATGATATGATCAAGTCATCCACATAAACTAGAACATGAAGACGATCATCACTTTTGGTCAAAGTAAACAGTGAATAATCAGAGGTTGACTGGAGAAATCCATATTCGAGTAAGGCACCACACAACTTAGCAAACCAACATCTAGGAGCTTGACGCAGACCATATAGCGATTTACGCAAGCGACATACTTTAGTCTTATCCGAACCACATAAACCCAGTGGAAGACGCATATAGACTTTCTCATCTAAATTGCCATGAAAAAATGCATTATGCACATCCATCTTGGTGAACTTACCAATTATTCGATGCAGCAATCTAAAGAAATGATCTTACCATAGTCATTTTGGCAACCGGAGCAAAAGTCTCATCAAAATCACTGCTGGCAACTCGACTACTCTCACATGCCACAAGTCGTGCTTTGTAACATTCTACACTGCCATCAGATCGAAATTTAACAGTAAAGACCCACTTACTAGCAATAGCTATTTTTCCTTTGGGAAGTATCTCAATGGTCCATGTCTCATTTTCTTCAAGAGCATCCACCTCAAAACGCATTGCACCGAGCCAAAGCTCATCTTTAATCGCCTCTGCATATGCACTAGGCATGACAGAGGCTGTAAGAGCTGCAATAAATGCACAGTGATTCATAGAAAAATTCTCAAAGTTAACATAATTAGAGATCAAATAAGGCGTAGAAGAGCTATTTGTATTCTCGGGGGTAAGTGTGTGTAACACATAATCCTTAAGTTTTGCAGGCTGCATACGTGTTCTATGACCTCGACCAAGAGGAGGATCAAGCAAACTACATTATCAATGATTGGATCGGTCTCTGTTGTAGGTGTTGTGTCACACAATGGGGTAATTTTGTCAGACGCTAGAACAACATCTGGTACATGAACAATGTCTGAAACCGAACCGGATTCAACCATGGTGAGTCAGTTGGAGGAGAATGATTACCAGAGACACTTACATCCGATGGTCGAAGATCATCATCAATAGGCGTAGGAGATGGCAAAACCAGAGGAGGTGTAGCAGGCAAAGCTGAATCGAAAGAAGGATAAGCAGCATAAGGAAAAGATGATTCACTGAACACCACATCATGTGAAGTGAATATCTTACCACTGTCAAGATCATAAACACGCCACCCCTTTTTACCATATGGGTAGCCAATAAAGACACACCGAATACTGCGAAACGTAAACTTGTCACCTCGATGATTCTGATTGTGAGCATAACAAAGAGAGCCAAATACTCGAAGGTGATGAAGTGGCGGTGGTCGATCATACAAAAGTTCAAAAAGAGATTTGCCTTGAAGAAATGGTATTGGAATACGATTAATCAAATAAGCCGATGTCAAAATGCATTCACCCCAAAATTTAATGGGTAAAGATGACTGAAAATGCAAAGCCCGAGTCACGTTAAGGATATGGCGATGTTTTCTCTCAACACAACCATTCTGTTGCGGAGTTCCAACACAAGATGTCTCACGAAAAATCTCTTGTTCACGAAAGAAAGAAGTAAGGCACATGAATTCTGTACCATTGTCACTGCGAATAGTTTTAACCTTCTTTATAAACTGTCGTTCTACATGTGCCAAGAAGTCACGAATGTTTTGAGAAACCTCTTGTTTCGTGTGTAAGAGATATAACCAAATGCTTCACAAATAATCATCAATGATGGTTAAGAAATAATGAGCTCCACAATGAGATGTTGTTCGATATGGTCCCTAGACATCGCAATGCACCAATTCAAATAAATCTTTAGTTTTACTAGAAGTTATAGGAAAGGAACAACGAGTTTTCTTAGCGCGGACACAAATCTCACACGCTTTAGTCTTCAAAACATTATCACTTGCAACACCAGAAATAGTAAAAAATCCAAAGCTCTAGAAGAGGGATGTCCCAGACGATGATGCCATACATTTTGAGAAACGACTTCAGTCTGATGCACTGCTCCAGCTGCCTCTAGACCCCTCATAAAGTATAGACCTTGTGATTCCTCAACCACTCCAATCAGCATCCTCGCAATGCAATCCTGAATTACGCAAAGTCTGTCAATAATCTGAAACACATATGCACTATCCCGATTTAACTGCAAAACAGAGATGATATGACACTGCAAGCCATCAACTAACAAAACATTATGGAGCGTAAGCGTTGAACTCAATGTCACTGTGCCTTGCCGTGTTGCAACAATGAATCTTCCATCAGGCAATTTCACAGATAAAGGGACAAAATCCCGAATGTCAGAAAGAAAATCAACAGAACCAGTCATATGGTTAGTAGCACCAGTATCAATAATCCAAGAACCAAGAAAAAACATACCAGTTAAAGTTTCATTGGATGGCTGCATTCGTTCATTCAATATGGTAACTAAGGTGCGCCACTGATCATCAGTAAGTCCACTCAAACCAATGCGATCAGCAGATGTGATAGCATTAGAGGCAGCAAGAGCATTGACACGAGCAGAGGCTGTAGCTGATGCAGTGTTTGACACATTATTACCAGTGTGTAACACACTATGACCACGACCAAAAATATAGTGATTTCCTCAACCACGATCTGAATTGAGACGACCCCGAGGACGTGAACCCCACCAATTTGGATATCCAAGAGCACGATAACATTGCTCTGCTTGATGACCACTATGACCACATGTTGAACATTGAAGATGTGATCGATTTTCGCGAGGCATAAGAGTGCGATTAGAAGGAGAAAACGAAATTGGCTGAACTGCGTAAGCCATTGCATCGTTTCTGGTTTCAAGTGCACGAGAAGTAGATTTAGAATCCTCCTCTTGCATTAAAGCACAATAAGCCTTATCAACACTCGGGAGTGGTCGTGAGACAAAAGATTCGAGTTAACCGAACCAAAAAAAGATTCATCAAGACCCTTGAGAAGCTCATGTAACCGATCTTCTTCATGTTCATTTTCAAGTTCAAATCCAATAGCACATCCACAACTCTGTGAACGTCAAAACTCAACCAGAGAAGTCCATAATTGCATCAGCTTACCATAATATGGTTCAATGGTAAGTCCGTGTTGACGACAAGTGGTAAGTTCTGCCTTAATGCGCTGCAGCGCTGTCCATTCTTTACACAGTAATGACGACAAATATAATCCCAAAGGTCACTTGCAACCTCTAGACTTGAGAGCGTACAACGCACCGATTCAGTGATGGTAACTTGGATCCAGGAAATGACCAACGCATTGTTTGTCTACCAATCCTCCAAATCATCGGAATCCTCTGTCGGCTTTAGAATTATCCTATCAACAAATCTGAATTTCTTCCGAGCCTTAAGAGCATTCCAAAGGTTTGTTGCCCATTCATTGTAGATAGGACCTTTGAGAAGAGGTTGAGAGATTAATGAACCTGGATTATCATTGGAAGATAAGTTGTAAGGGGAAATCGTCCTCCATTGAACATCAACACGAGACTTAGCAGTAGGATTAGTTTGCTGATTTTTGCTAACCGAAGATTCATCAACAGACATGATGAAAGGGAAGCTCAAACACCAACCAGAAGATCGTGGAGTAGAGTAAGCCGACGAGAATATTCGGAAGAAAAGTTCTAAAACATCGCGAAAGTAAAAGGGTGCTAAAAATTTGAGAAAAGAAAAAAATTTTAGGGTTTAACTCTCTGATTCCATGTCTGCGTATGAAAGAATTTCTTGTTATTGATTATGAAATTCAAACTCTTCTACATATACATAAAAATATTAACCTAAACTTGGTACCCAAGATAATCTAAGATATACACAAATTTATCGAAAAAAATATATTCATATATATACGATATTCTAGTAATAGAAATAAACAAATATAAGAATAATACGTTGATAAGTAGAACAAATGGATTAGGCTTCGTGTATGTTTCAGCCTCAAGTTGGAGATGACTGCGGTTTTGGTCGTTATATAACATTGAATAATCATGTGGGCTCCTCACTTGTGCTTTCGTTTTAAGACATTGTGGCTTCTTTTTGAAATAATTATAGATAACATTTAACCCCATTATGTGTTCAGTTTAAGAAACTCAAGATTGCGTGAATTTTTTTTAAAGATATTCTTCGAATTCGTGATATCAAGTTTTTGTTTATGGTGACAAGTATGTTTTATTCTTAGCTAGAAGTCACTAAGAGTAATATGGTAATACTATCGTATAAAAAAACTGTCTTGAAAGTGTTTTTGAAAAACAATGTCATGCTGAGGAGTTGTCTTGTAGATTTAGGTTATGATCAATTTTTCTCAAACCTAAAATTATTTAAGTATTTTAATTTGGTCAGTTGAAATGATATTATGCTTTAAAATGGACTATTCGATGGCTACACTTACCCTAAAAAATTAGTCGGGCGATAAAAAAACAGACCATTATAAAAAAAAAAAAAAAAAAAAATATATATATATATATATATATATATATTTACAAAATAGTATAGTGGAAATGACATCTGATGAAATTTCTCAATTTTTCAATTTGCAACACACAAACATGTAATAAAAGACTCAAATTTCCATACAACATAACTTTTTATTTTTTTTTGTCGTCAAGCTTTTTTCCATTAAAAGATTCAATGGACCATATTACAAATGGTAATCAAAATATCAACCCATAACAAATTACAATTTAAGCCCATCCTTAATCTTATCTAAGATAAATATCAAGGCAAAAGAGACATATGTTGACTGATTCATTGATGAAAATTGACGCAGCTGCTGTAACTTTTCCGGGTCCGATGAACTCGTCAAAGCTAAACTTGTTCTTTAACACCAAATCATCAACTCTGGCTTTCGATTACCATCATAACTCTTTAGCAGAACATGATCCGAGTATAGCCAACATCAGATCTACATCTCCCCTTTCTTAAAAGCACCTCAGATCATCTGGAACCTCATGATATCATCCACAAATCTTAACTAGGTTTAACATCGGGGATTTAGGGAAAATATAAATCCCCGCCAGAGAAGATGATACCAAAATAGTGAAGGAGAGGAATCCAAGCGCCATCATCGGACCGAACTCAAATCTGCAAAGGAGAGAAACACAACAAAATATCTGAATACATCGGAATTACGATCCAAACTAAGTCGGAAAAACTATTTTATAAACAAAAGATCTGGCCGTGGCCAGAAGTGAAATCCGATTTAACAAAATCGGAATCACTAGCCTCTCTCTCAAAGATAAGAGTGAGAGAGAGAGACTCAATTTCTAAAAACTTATATCCACGATTTACGATATTTATTACAAATTCTAAAATCTGAAATAACCAATCACTTGACCACCTTTTTCGTGTTCAATTTCCAGAATAATTTACCAATCAATTTGGGCCTTGAAATATATCTTTGAACTTATACAATTTGAATTGGGATTCTTAATGAGTAAAACAACAACATTAATAGGGATAATTCAATGATCAATGGTCATTTCAAGACGGTACTGTTTTATCGTGATTTTTAAATTATACGGTAATCTGAAAAACCAGACCTTTGAAATTTTTTGATTTGCTGATGAGAGAACAAGTAAAGTTGTAACCAATTACTTTCATGGAAAGTTGCTGTCTTTTCTCGAGAAAGTGTGTTTTTTCTTTCGCTTCCCAACATCATAAAGAGAGAATAATTTTCCAAACACCGGTTCGGTTTAAACATTTTGAATCAATTTCTATTTTGTACCAAGAGTGGTGTTTGTAAAAACAAAAATGGTAACCAAGAAAATCAAAACAAACCAAAATCAAAAAATTTAACTGATTTAAGGTTTTTCAATTTCTCTTCTTCGACCGCATCATTTTCACTTTCTTCATTAGACCTGTCCACACTCTTCATAATCATAAATATCCCAATGCCCCATATAATAGATGCAAGGAAGAGGATTGAAGTAATTATAAGAGTTGATGTTCTCCAATTTTTGAGACAATCTTGCATTTTCCAAAAAGCCATGGATCAAAACAGTTGAAACTGTAAAAATTCAAATTACTACAATATGTGCAAACTGATAAATGTAAAAAAATTGCATAAAATAAATCGATAATACAACAAAAATACTGATACAAGAATTAGGAAGAAGAACGGATTTGCAGAGGCAATATATGATCTTTATCCTTAATTCTGAAATTGCCCCGTAGTGTGACGATTGTGTGGCGTTCCGAATCTCAGGATACAACTGCAATCAATTCTGTTTTGCATAACTCAAGAACAGAATCTAGCGAACGCTTTTCTACGTTGTTCTCAGACACCAATAAAATAAAAAAATAAAAAAGTGTGAGAGGATATTTTGTTGTTGTTGATCTTGTGTTGTGTTGATGATCATATTTCGATCGTCTTCATGAGAAAAGGAATGGCCTATGTAATAGCCATTAACTCATTAACTCCAACGTAAAGACAACGTTAGAGCAATAAAGAGGAGGGCGAGAATTGATTCTTGTTTAATTGGAATTGACTTTCTTATGTTACAAAATTCAAGATTTGATTTTGCTGTCACAAATCAATTAAGGAGATATTAGTTGATTTTAATCCACACAATAATTCAAAAGAATTAATCCTTTTAGTAAAGTCCATTTGCAAAATTCCGAAACCCAAAGCCAAAGCCCGGTCCGGATATCTCTTTTTTCCAATACACCAAAGTGTATCCAAGGTTTTGAATCTTGGTATGAGTTCTCCACTATATATATTTGAGGATTTTTAATCTAAACTTCCAATGTAAGATATTTGTTAATTTTTACACTTAGTCAAATTTTTGGAAGCTTTATAAGTTTTCCGAGTCATCTACTTTAGAGCTTTATTTCTCATTCAAATCAACTTCGATTTTGACAAGTGAATACACTACATTATAGTGTTTACGGCGACGATTCTATCGTGCCTAAAATATCGTGCCTAAAATCCGGTCATTCCGATGAACGTCTCCACCGGAAAACTCACCAGAAAATGGTCGTAAACCATTTTGTCAAAAACGAGTTCTAACAGAAACAACCATTGATAATGGTCTCAAGTTTCGTCTTACGTGTGGTGCAAAGATTAGAATTTATCCCAATGCAAATATACGCAAAATAACACGTTGCGCCGAGTGAAATTGATGCAACTAATAACTTGAATGTGTTAGAAATTCTAGCGTCTATGCGATTAAGTACAAAGATTCCGCCTAATGTTCTAATTATTATATAGGTGATTGTAAGCCCTAAAAAAATCATAACTGCATTTTTCATTTGGTAGATACCAAAACCGATTTTTGGTTTCCAATATGAGTAAGCTCCAATTACAAAGTTGTAGGTGATGTACCCAAGAACATTTACCATAAATACTTTTTCGCATAAAAGAGCCTTCAAATCTTTTCCATATAGGACTAACATGTTTTAACTCTAAGATTCGTGGGTCCCATTTTTAATTTTTGAAACTTTTGTATCCGTAGGAACGATCGTTTCAACATATATAGAGAGTTTTTTTGAATCTTTATCGGAAAAATTGTTTAGATGCAGTAGTTTAATACAAAAGGACAAAACAATAAAGAAAAACATTGTGAGTGCCTCTATGTAAAACGTCCAGCCACTAAAAGAAAACATGGCAATTTTGGACAGCATTTCAGACGGCGTTTCGGATGGATTTGTAGCCGTCGGAAAATACAGAACGAATTCGGACCGATTTCCCACGGCTTAGAAACCTTTGGAAATCAGTGAAAATTTTCCGACGGACACAAAAACCGTTGGCAATCCGTCGGAAAAACGGTCGAAAGTCGGTGGGAATTATTTTTATCGGAAATCGGAAGGAAAAATAGTCGTTGTTATAACCGTTATATAGCCGTTTGAATATTTGAATTTCCGTCGGAAATCCGTGGGAATTCCGTGGGAAAAATTTATGAATTCTTCTATAAATACTCTCACACCTTCATTCACAAAAAAAGTTTTTAAAAAAAACATAGTTAAAATGGCACCTTCAAATAGTGATCATTATTTTTAAGCGTGGATGGACAGACCTCCGCATGATCCAGTGACGGGTCTTCTTACGGATGAGTTCTACGACGGAATTCAACAATTTATGGGTCTTGCATTAAACCAACCGAAACCATGTAAGAAGGTAAAATGTTATGTCCTTGTTCTAAATGTCAAAATCGTAGAACGGTCATTGTGCGTAAAGTATTGGATCACCTGTATAGGGAAGGATTTATGTCGGGGTACAAGATATGGTGTTCGCATGGAGAAGATGATTCAATGGTGAATTATGCTAGTACTAGTGCGGATAGGTTAGAGGAACCATGAATGGAAGTAGACGAAAATGTAGGTATGGAGCAGATGGTTAACAAAGTGTTTCGTGAAAATATACTGTCGTTCTTTGATGATGGAAATAGATTAGAGGAACCTAATTTAGAAGCCTGTAGGTTCTTTGATATGGTAGATGCATCAAATGATCCGTTATATGCTAGTTGTAAAGACGGTCATTCGCCTTTATACTCTGCATATAGGATGATGAGTATAAAGACGGATTGGAATTTGCCCGAGGATTGTATGGATGCGATAACTGATTATGTGAAAGATATTATGCCTGAAGATAATCTTGCACCGGCTTCATACTATGAGATACAAAAACTTGTAGTTGGTCTTGGTTTGTCGTATCAAATGATAGATGTGTGCATCAACAATTGTATGATATACTTAAGGGAGGATGGAGACCGCGTGGCATGTCGCTTTTGTCGGCAGCTGCGAATTCAGGACACAAGTGGAAGAGTTCGAGTCCCGTATAAGAGGATGTGGTATTTTCCGTTAACAGAGAGGTTGAAGAGGTTATATAAATCAGAGCGCATAACAGGTCTTATGAGATGGCATGCAGAGCATACATCTAATGGAGAAATTGTGCATCCCTCTGATGCAGAAGCATGTAAATTTTCAAATCATTGTATCCCACTTTTGCGGAGGAGTGAGGGAATGTATACCTTGGGTTATCTACCAATGGTTTCAATCCTTTTGGGAAGCATGAGAGGCAATATTCATTGTGGCCTGTCATTGTCACACCTTACAATCTGTCTCCATCTTTGTGCATGAAACGAGAGTTTCTGTTTCTCACTATCCTTGTTCCCAGTCCAGAACACTTGAAGCGTTCGCTTGATGTCTTCTTGCAACCATTGATTCATGAGTTGTAAGAGTTATGGGAGCATGGTGTTCGAACATAAGATAAGTTATGACATCAGGATTTCACGACGAAAGCGGTGCTTATGTGGACCATAAGCGATTTCCCAACATATGGAATGCTATCTGGATGGACAACGCACAGAAGGTTGTCCTGCCCGTTTTGTCAAGATAATAAAGATGCATTCCAATTAAAGAACGGAAGGAAGACGTGTTGGTTTGATTGTTATAGACGATTTCTACTGAGTTATCATCCGTATCATCGGAGGACCACGTTGTTTACGAATAAAAAGAAAGTGCTCGAAGGTCCACCTCCCGAGTTAAAAGGTGATTATCTTATGACTCAGTTAAGAGATTTTGGTGCTGAGAAAACGGTTTACTGTGGTGGTAATGGGCATGTTCCTATTGACGGTTGTGGGAGCAACATAATTGGCACAAGAAGACTATTTTCTGAGATTTACCATATTGGAAGGATCATCTCTTGCGGCATAATATTGATGTCATGCACATTAAAAAGAACTTTTTAATTTGACAACATAATCAATTACGTTCTAAATGGGCAAGGGAAGACGAAAGACAATTTGAAGTCTAGATTTGATTTGCCAGAAATTTGTTCTCATAAAGAACTTCATGTAATGGTAAACGGGAAAGGTCTTATCCCGGTTTTCAAGCTGGATGGTTAAGGAAAGAAAGAGTTCTTCGACTGGATTATGCATAGTGTTAAATTGATAGACGAATATGCGTCTAATCTTCGTAACTGTGTTGATAGTGGGGAAGGGAAATTTTTTGGGCTTAAGAGTCATGACTGTCATGTTATCATGCAATGCCTCCTTCCATTTGCCTTTGCCGATCTCCTACCAAGAAACGTCCATGGAGCGATTGCACGTAAATTTTGAGTGTTCTATGTTATTACAAATGTCCATATGTCCATGTATAATCTTATATTCATATTTTTTTTGTGAACTATGCAGTGGCAGACACATTTTTTTGGGATATATGCACGAGATCACTTACAATAGACGGGATACAAAATTTGGAGGAAAAGATACCACTGATCCTTTGCAATCTCGAGAAGATATTTCCACCGTCTTTCTTTGATGTTATGGAACATCTTCCGATTCATCTCCCTCGAGAAGTAGCTCTTGGTGGCCCAGTTCAATATCGATGGATGTATCCATACGAGCGTTATATGTTTCATCTCAAGAAGAAAGTCAAAAATTTAAGCAAGATTGAGGGTTCCATTGTTTCTCAGAGCATCAACGGAGAAACATCTTACCTTGCGGTAAACTACTTCCCGTCAACAGTCCAAACGAAGAGTCGAAAACCTGCTCGATACGATGACCGAAGGAAAAAATCATTGTACCCAGCCTATGTCCCTAATATGTTTGCACCAATCGGACGACTAAGTGGGAAAGCAAAATCAAGAAGGTTTACATCGGAGGAGTAGAGACACTTGCATATGTATATTCTCATGAAGTGCGAAGAAATCATGCCATACGAGAGGTATAAATATATATTATATATATATATTATTATTATTATTCACGATTTATACTTTTGACTTTCTTAATAAAAATTGGCAAATATTGACCATATGATTTTATTGCAACATTTACATGGACCAAATATGCAATGAAAATCCGCTTTACACAGAAGATGAATTTGGTGTGCTTAAAAACAATGAATTTGACCGGTGGTTGCCATTAGGCCTGTCAATTTGGGCCAAAGTCTGCGGGCCCAGCCCCGACGGCCCGCCGCGGGCGGGTGCGGGTCAAAATATTTCAGCCCATTTACAAGCAGGTTTCGCGGAGCGGGGTATTTTAAATGCCAATTTTTGTGGGTAAACCCGCGGGTTTGCGGGTTACCCTCAGGCTTTTAAAAAAATTAAAAACATATTAATTTTAAATATTTATCCAACTAATATTACTAAATTATTGAAATATTATATAATATATATCAATTAATTAACAAAATTTTAGGTTTTCAAAGAAAATTATGTATTTATTTTTTATAATATTTAAATTTTATTATTAAATTAATATTTTTTGTTTATTTAAGATATTCGCGGGTTACTCGCGAATATTTTAAATAAACAAAAAAATTCACGGGTCCCGCAAAATTAAGCGAGGTGGGTGCGGGTTCAATATTTTTGTCCCGTGAATTTTGCGGGGCGGGTCAAAAAAATTTAAACCTGTCGTGGGGTAGGGTTGACCCACTTGACAGGTCTAGTTGCCACATTACGTAAGCGCAATGAAATTCATCTATAATAAGTTGAATTAGTGATTTTAATTCAACACGTTCTAATCATTTTTCATCCTTACAAATATCGCATTGGAAATCTATAGGCCAAAAATGTCCGACATGGTTAGAGGAGTTGGCGAACGGACCAACGTCTATTGCCAAGTCATATCCGATGTACTGCATCCGGGAATATGCTTTTAAGATTCATAAGGAAGGCAAGACAAGGTCAATTTCTAATTCCGGAATTTCTTCACATTCTGGTGATGTTGTATACTATGGTGTCATGCGTGAAATATTCGAGGTTCATTACCGGGGATACTCGACTTGAGGTGCATTGTGTTTTATTGTGATTGGTATGATCCTTTTATCGGTGTACGACATGACGAGTTTGGTGTTACATCGGTACATTCGAGGAAAAGACTTCATGCACATTAAGTACCCGGATTTTCCGCAATGATGATGCAATCGATTTTATTTATGTTTTATTTTCATTTTAAACTATTTTTTTAAAATGTTTAAACAATTTTATAATTTAATATTAAATTTTCGAATTGAAATTATTATTTTTGATATATTTTTGTTTTTATATTTATTATACTTAATTTATTTTTAATAAAAAAACATTATTTTTGTCCGAAATCCGTGGAAAAATAGTTCCGTAGGAAATCCGTGGAAAATAGGTCCGTCGGAAATCCGTGAGAAATATACCCATTAAAAATCCGTCGGAAATATAAGCCGTTGGAAATCCATCGGAAATATAAGACGTAGTAAATCCGTTAGAAATATCCCCGTCGGAAATCCGTGGAAAATTATTGTCCGTCGGAAATTCTTGGGAAATTATTGCCGATGGATTACCGACGGATATAATACCTATGGTTTTACCACGGATCACGGCGGTTGAAAATTCCGACGGAATTTCCGACGGATCAATTCGGTTGGAAATCCGTCTGAAATTTCGACAGATTTACGGCAATCTAGATCCGACAGACGAATTGGTCAAAAATCCGTCGAAAGTGCTGTTTCCGACGGATTTTCAAATATTTCGTCCATCCGAAAATGGCTTTTTTCTTGTAGCGAGCGCCACCCGAAATTGTCTCCGACATATCCACCAAACACATAGACTAGAGCAACTCCTATTGGTATATATATATATATATATATATACGTAGAACAGTCCAAGCCAGCGATTTTTCCATCCAACAGAAGCACAATCTTTGATATACAGTGCTGCAAGACTAAGAAAGGAAACCTCACCAACCCCGACAAACATTCAAAATATAGCATTATTCAGACGTTGTAGGAAAACCGCAACCAACTACAACAATAGTCCAATCAGTTATCCGATACCGATTAGTTTAAAAGAATTGAAACCTTTTGACATTCCAATGAATATTGGAGAAGCCACAAAAAGTCCAGGGAAACCATGAATGAAGAACCATCTTAAAAATTGGTTAAGTTAACGATACTTGAGATCGAAACGAATCTTAAATTAGGGAGAGTTATTCAACGAAAAAACTTAAATGAATTTGAATGAATTTAAGTTTCTATAAAATTATAGTGTTATTCACTAAGATATTTTATAATTTTTTAAAAATTATAGTATTATTCAATTTAATGATTTTTCAATTCTAGTAAATGTTAATGTTATTTAATGTTACGTGATATTTATGGTTAATGTCATTCGAAAATAATTTAATAGTTTCAAAAAAAAAGTGAAGAACCAAATCCAAATTTTTAACATGTCATTTGGATAAAATTTATCAAAATCTAATAAAAACTTTTAAAATCTATCGATGAGGAACAGATTTGAATTTCAATAATTCAATAATCTCTAGACTATTTTGTTAATTTGTTTTAAAAAAGTTCGATATAAAATTTTGTACTCTTTCTAAATATTTGTTCTTCTCGATAAAGAAAAGCTAATAATAATTAGCTAAAATAATTAATTATATATAAGGATAAAATCTAAAAATAAATCTTTAGATGATAAAAAGGGTTATGAAAAAAGTTAGTCACTTTTTCGTCCCAAACTCTCTGAGGGAAAAATGAAATGGTTTTCCTGCAAATACGAACCAAATTTTGTGTTCTTTTACTGGTATGGAGAAACCGACAGAGTATCTGGTAGACGAGTTTATTAAATAAAGAAAATTTACGGACCGGAAGATCGAATAATGAGGAGAAACAGGAAGCGCAGAGATAATTATATTCCTTAGTTCTTTATAGGGCTTCAACCAGATCTAGCAAAAACTCGAGTCTCGAATATGAATTGATATGACTTTCAGGAGGGTATCGATCCGTCGCGTACGACTTTTTTGGAAGTAGATATAAATTGACGCCATCTCCTGGAAAATCAGGGTGAGGAGGCGGCGCAGAGGAAGTTTTTTTCCTCGTAGACTTAGTCTTTTTTTTCATTGTGACATCTTCTTTTATTCCTCCTGTAAGACGAGACGAAGTTTATTAGTTTCAGAATTATATAAAGAACTTTACCATGTATGGACCAAAACATGAATTTGGATGTATCTGTGGAAAACAAATATAGCGTGGACGAAAAAAATTGGTGAATCTTATGAGGACAAATTGAAAAAATGGAAGAATAAGACACAGTTTACTAAGGCTTGCGGCTCTCGACCTCGCGACAGAGGATTTGGTTGGAGACACAAACGAATGAGTTTTATCAAACCAGAAATGTAAAATGAAAACTGATAATCAAAAAGATGTTTAGCAGTGAATAGAATCGAGAGGCGACGGTGGATCGACATTCAAAAAAAGAGATTGAACCAAAAAGTAAAATTTTGGTGAATGGATTTACACAATAAGCAAAAAGGCTTACCAAAATTAATCGGAATTTGAGTTACAGATTATGTGTTTAGAAACAACGGTGATAAACGCAAATCGGAAAGAAATCTTCAATGTAGTATAGATTTTGAACATAACATTGCTCGAACGAAATGTCGAAATCATTTTAAAACGGCACAAAAACCAATTCCGCATGCAATAAAGATATCAGAGAGAGAAGAAAACCGCGTGGTAACTATATTTTTTTTTAACCGTCAATCAATCGTCAGTGAATGTGTGGTATGTCTCGAAAGATAAAAAAATAAATGGTACATTTTGTAATTGTTTTGAATAAATGATATTTTAGGTAATTTTCTTTTCTAAATATTTGTTCTTCTCAATAAAGAAAACTAATAATAATTAGCTAAAATAATTAATTATATATAAGGTATAAAATCTATAAAATAAATCTTTAGATGATAAAAAAGGGTTATGACAAAAGTCAGTCAGTCACTTTTCCGTCCACTGAGTAACTAATCAAATCTCTCTCTCTCTTTCTCTCTTCGACGGCGAAAAGTCTCCGACTGTAAAATGATGGGTGGTGGTGGTGGCGGCGGAGGTAACGGAGGTGACGCTGAACGATGGCTAGCTCACGCGGAGAAGCTTCTTTTATCCGGTGACCTAAACGGTTCAAAAGCCAACGCGATCCGCGCATGCGAAGCCGATCACTCACTCGTAGACTCAGCCGAGTTAATCCTCGCCGTCGCCGATACTCTAATCGCCGGAGAATCACGAATCCGTGGAAGCACCTCCGATCTACCTGACTGGTACGCCGTCCTCCGCCTCGTTCGTCTCACTCACAACCCCGAACTCGTGGCGACTCAGTACAGTAGACTCGCCGTTCTGCTTAACCCGAGTCGGAATCGGTTTCCGTATTCTGATCAAGCTTTCAGGCTTATCTCCGATGCGTGGTATGTTCTCTCCGATCCTTCTAGAAAGGCATTGTACGATAGGGAATTGCATCTGAGTCAGTTTGGGCAACTCGGTCAATTAGGGTTTCAGCTTTTCAATCAGCCGCCGCCACAATCTCCTCAACATCAACAACAACAAGAACAATCGCCTCAGCATCACAATCAGCACCAAACGATGTCGTTTCAGAATCAGCAATTACCATTTCAGCTTCATCAACAACCTCAGCAACATCCACATTTTGCTCAGCCTCAGCAGCAACAAAGGTCTCAATTTGATCAGCAGTTAATGCAGGAGCAACAACAAGCTTCATGGCGTCAACAGTTTGGTCAAGAGCAAAGTGAGTCAATCAGGAGTGGTTCTAGTAGTAGTGGTAGGGATTGGAAACTTCCTGTGGAGGAAGAGAGATTGATAAATTTGAACAATGCAACAGAAAGGGTACAGCCTAGTCGTCGTTTCAATGAGCCAGATCGGTCGTCTAGTGGTAGATCCTATGAGGCATCATCTCATAGGACTCCTTCAACTGATCTGACATGGCCATCTAAGCCTACTCCAACGTCTGAGCCTGTTCCATGGCAATCCTCTGAGCCGGCTAGGCAGTATCAGCCGTCTAGGTCCACTGAAGCTGCTCAGCTCTCGCTGCTACCTTCTGTTTCCGACCCATCACCTCCTGTATCTCAGCCAACTCGCTCGAATCAGTCGCATTCAGTCTCTAAACCGCAGCCGGTCACTAAGCAGCCTTCGGTCTCTAAGCCATTCCCAATGACTCAGCCTTCATTGAACTCTAAGCCATTCCCGGTGTCTCAGCCTTCATTGAACTCTAAGCCATTCCCGGTGTCTCAGCCACCACCACCTACCACTAAGCCATTCCCGATGTCTCAGTCATCACAAAACTCTAAGCCATTCCCGGTGTCTCAACCACCACCGACCTCTAACCCATTCCCGGTGTCTCAACCATCATCAAACTCTAAGTCATTCCCGGTGTCTCAGCCATCTCAAAAGTCTAAGCCATTCCCGGTGTCTCAGTCAGCACAAAAGTCTAAACCTTTCCCGGTATCTCAGCCACCACCGACCTCTAACCCATTCCCGGTATCTCAGCCACCACCGACCTCTAACCCATTCCCGGTGTCTCAGCCATCACCGACCTCTAACCCATTCCCGGTGTCTCAGCCTTCATTGAACTCCAAGACATTCCCGGTGTCTCAGCCTTCATTGAACTCCAAGACATTCCCGGTGTCTCAGCCTTCATTGAACTCCAACCCATTCCCGATGTCCCAGCCACCACCAACCTCTAAGCCATTCTCGGTGTCTCAACCATCATCGACTGCGAAGCCATTCTCGGTGTCTCAACCATCATCGACCGTGAAGCCATTCCCGGTATCTCAGCCACCACCGACATCTAAGCAATTTCCAGTATCTCAGACAACTTCCAACCCATTGCCGGTATCTCAGCCACCTACAACCTCTAAGCCACCGCCGGTGTCTCAGCCACCACAGGCATTTCAATCAAACCGTGCCTCTCAGCCACCTGAAGCCTCTAGTTGTCCCTCTCCGCTGCCTCCTGTCTTCAATTCAACTCAATCATTCCAGACCGGAGTCAATTCAACTCAATCATTCCAGCCACCTCCGGTCTCTACGACTCCCTCTCCGGCTCCAGCGGTCTCTACTAATCCATCTCTGCCTCCACCTCCGCCAGTGTCTCAACCAACTTGGGTCCCTAATCAAACCCCAGTTACTGAACAGACTCCAAAGACCGGCGCTGCAAGATCTGATTCTGAACCAAAGGTTCCAAGTTTCTGGACGACTTGTCCATACTGTTTCGTGCTTTACGAGTATCCCAGCATTTACGAGGAAAGCGTGCTTCAATGCCAAACTAAGAGCTGCAGGAGAGCTTACCAGGCGGTGAAGGTTCCATCTCCACCTCCAATTACCGAAGAAGGTAGTTACTATTGCTGTTGGGGTTTCTATCCAGTAGGATTCTCAGAGGTGGCTAAAATCCCAGTCAGTGATTTACCCAAATCAGCACCCAAAAAACCCTCTCCAAAGGTATATTATTATGACGACGTAGATGATGATGATGATGATTCATACATAGATTCTGATCCTAGTGAGGATGATGATGATGACGACGACGATGACTGGGGGGTGAATGGAACAAAAAAGAGAAAGAATGTGAAGCAAAGTAAGCAGAAAGCATCAACAAAACCGAAACTTGGAAGACCTCGAAAAGTAATCGAGGTTGATTGAGTAATCAATCGGGTAGGAAACAGAAGAGAGCAAATTCAGAATCAAAGGTTTCTGATTGGAAGTAAGTAAGGCTCACTCTCTGTTCTTCATTTCTGGCTCTGTTGTTGTACTTTTAGTTGTAGTAGTTTAGTTTCTTCATACTTTTTTTTTTTTTTTTAAATTTATGTAGTGTTAGCGTAAAATTGCTTGCTTCAGCGGTTTCCATGTAGGTTGCATTTTGTTGTTAATGTTCTCTAGGTCGCGGTCCGATCGATCTTTGAGCGATTCGGTGTTAAGTTTAGAAGCAATGGTTGTAACTTGTAATGTTTTGGTGCCTCTTTTTGGATTTAATGTAGTGTTCAAAAAAGACATGGAGAATCATTTTGATCAGTTAGGTTTTTGATTTAGAAGTAAAGTTGGCCTCTCGTTTTTATTATCTCCCTCTGGGTGCCATTCGTGGTCATCAATCACTTTAGATTCAAACAACATAACTTTCTAGATTTTGATAAATTTGAGATTTTTGAAGGGAAAAAAAAAAGAGTTATAAATGATTTGATTCGATTATGTTTGTCCCTTGTTTCGACTTCGACTTGTGTCTCCCTCTTTTGAGCTTCTGTTTTCAAGGATTTCGACATTTTCCGTCGGCGTTCCTAATTTCAACTAGGGAAATAATAAGGGATAACATCCGATAACAAATAAAAAATGCTTTTGCCCCCAAAAATTAAATTAATCTATTCATTAGATCCATATTAAATTCACAAAATAATATAAGAAAATACAGAAAAAGTATTGGTTTATGTACAAAAAAGAAACAGAAGATTGTGAAAACAATTATAGTTTCTCTATCAAAATTAATAAAATAGTCTAATTTAAAAAAAAAAGATTAACAAAATCTTTGAAATTAACCCTACAGTCTAAACACTTATAAGTTATAACTATCCATAAACTGTGAAAACTAAACAATAAATCATAAATTCTAAACTCTAATCCATAAAAATTTTGTTTTGTTTTTTTCAACTATATTATGTAGATTTTTAACTTGGATGTTGACACAATGACACACTAACACAAATCTCATTAACCACTAGACTATGTTTTAGGGATTAATTGGTTCTCCCGCTACCACCCGCAAATGTTACGTTTGTGGACGATTGCGGTTGGTAGTATTTGACAACAATCACGAAAATTATTTCATACCGTTTTATATTGTTTGGAATTTCTCTAAATCAAAAGCACATTCCTACGAGCGTTTGTGGTTGCAGATGGTTGAAAAATACTTTTAAAAAAAAAAATTCTTAAATACTAAAATAAAATTTACAAAATTCGAAAAAAAAATTATTTAAAAAAAAATATTTTCTTATATCGAATATCATCATATAATATATATATATATATATTTGATATATTTTTTAATTAAACTAAAATAAACTTGTAATTATATAAAAAAAAGTTATTGTATATCCAAAAATATTTCAAACTTCTTTTAAAAAAAAATAATTATTCTATGATCTATTTAAAATATATAATTTTAATTTTTTATAATATCATATTTTAATTTTTATATAAATTATATATTATGTGTATTTTGGTAGTTTTATGTAAACTCGTTATCGCACCGCTGTAAACAGTCATAAATGTCTCGCAAACGCACCCGTTTTCAGCCGCTTTACCAGTCATATAAATTGTCCAATAACGTTAGAAACCGCTTCCGCAAATTTCCGTAACCGCACCCGCATCCGCTGCGTTTAAACCAGCCAGCTCTTTAGTAAAACAATAGTTTTAAAACTTTATGAACTATTACACTGAAGAATTGTGTATTTTCTTTATTTTAAAAGAGTTAACCATTTTTTTTAATTTAAGTTTTCGTTTAATCTTTTTTCTCCCCCAATATAATCATTCTAACCATATTAGAGCTCCATTTGGATTTTTTGTTTTGGTTATATAGGAAAAGTAGAACCATGCTAATCATATTAGGATCTAAATGGTTGTAACTAATGGAATTAGTGGAATAAATACAAGTAGAATATAATTGGGTGGAATAAAAAAAATTAATTCCTCCAATTCAGCCAACCAATTCTACTGTAAAATAGTAGAGAAATGTTTTCCTCCCAATTTATTTATTTTTTCAATTTTTGTTGGTGAAATAAAGTTGAATATTATTTTTACATTTTTCAACCTAATGATTAATTCTACTATTTTTTATTCAACTTAAATAATAACACTTTGAAAAAATGCTTAATTCCACCAACTTTGATTTCTCTAAATATGTAACCATTTGCATCCTTAGAGCTTTTGAATTCCTTTTATTTTATCGGGTTCAGATTAATTTGGTTTAACTTGAGTCTTGATTGAACATAATGAAAGACACTAACCTGTGTGGCGGTTTGATCTTGTAACGGATTTATATATATTCCATGTAGAAGCTGCACCGTTTGTGAGATCTCCATACTCATTGATACACCAACTGTGTTTTCCGGGAGACGCGGTGGCTGTCTCAGCTCCTGGAGTCGTTGCCACTGACCTCAGAAATGACACTATTCTCTTATGTTCTTAACTCTGAATTTTTTGTTTTTATTGTTTTTTGAGTTTTTCTGTTTTTTGTTTTTGTTTTTTCATTAACTCAATCTTATACTATTAGTTGAGAGATCATTTTTTAGAATGGAGCTTTTACATTGAAAGTTGAAACTTAGAATTACTGAATTATCTTTAATAAAAAAATTTTTAGGATAAAATCTTTACGTCGAAAAAAATATTCTCTGTATTTTGGATTACCATAAAATTTGATTATTATACTTTATTAAAACTGAATTTTTGTTTTTAATTCGATAGTTGCTAAAAACAAAAACTCTGCTTTTATAATTTTTTATATATATATTACCTTTTTTTTATCTCTGACATTCATAATCGACGGTTTTAATTTTTCTTTTCTTTTCGGTTTTCATAGTTTCTAATCTATTTTTTATCTTGCAGATATCATATGCATTTATGGAGGTACGAATTTCGTTTTCTCCTGTTCTTCTTTTTTCTTGGTTTTTTTTTAATTTAACATCTAGAATAAACGTTTATTATTTTTCTGATTTGATGGTTTTGAAATTTTTTTGTTTTTAATCATCGATCGTGTTTTATACCTTTGTAATTCTGATTTTTGAGTGCTTGAAATTTGCAGAGACAGAGGTTTCTAATTGTGGATATAACCATGGTAACATAAGCAAAAAAAAAAAAAAAAAATTGAAAGAGGTTTCGAATAGTCATGATATCTTTGTTTTGCCATGCCTATTTTCGTTCGATTTGATATCTTTGTGTCTTCTTGATTTCTTTGTTTCTATTTGTTTGTTTTATTTGAATTTGATATGAACCTAACTTTGTGGTTTTATCTTTTACTAGAATACGTGGAAGAATGCCTCGAATTACATAGGAAAGCAAGCGATAATAGTATAAAAGAAATTAAAAAAATTATTTGAATAATACTTATCTCTTTTACGAAACATAGAAAAATATCTCGAAACATAGGAAAGTAAAAGATCACAAGCAAAAAAAAAAAAAACGTTTGAAACGTATTACCAATAGTCCTTATATCTTCTGTTCTCTTATATAATATGCTTGTGTCTAGTTTGGGTCTAATTTAGTGATTGTTTGTTGTGATTTATGAATAGCTAAGGAATCGAATCGGCATTTCAAATAGCCTTGATCTTCTAAAATATTAATAATACTGATGAAAAGGATAGCCGAAGAAAAAGACGATAAATGTGATTTTTTAAAGAAATATTTTAAAATATTTAAAATGTTGTATTGTTGGTTATTTTGTAGTTTTGAGGTTTCGTTAATTCTATTTATAAGTTACCTATTTCTATTTTGTTTTTAAGTTATATTTTTGTTTCTTGTTATAATTTTTTTTCGTTTGTTGAAATGTTAAATTGATTAAAAAATGAATGAATGTTTATGTACAACTAGTAACAAGCTTGAGACATTAACAAACAGAGAAGAGCAAACTAGTTATTTCCCCCATGAGCTGCAAACCAGCATTGTAGCAGGCCCTGCAGTTTCAGCTTCTCAAAGTATTTTGTAGACATTATCCTAGCTCGGACCGTTTTGTCAATCACTCTTGCGAGCCGACTCACTAAGCGAGATACTTGCTTGTGCTTCTGTTCATTTTGTTCACGCCAAATATAGTATATCGAGCCTGGGAACATTAGCTGCAATAAGATAAAGGTCAGAAACTCATATTTGTGCGTGGAAAGGCGAAGTAGAGTAGCATCCCACTCTCCGGGCTTGGCGCCGGGATATTCTGTACTTGCATAATCAAATTCTGGAGATTTCGATCTCTACTACTTTTCTCTCCAAGCTGAGTTCACAACTACTTCTAATATTCTAGCAAATCTCCCAATTCCCAACTTTTGCGTTTCTACAACCCTTGCAACTTCTATAAGCCTCCCTAAAGGATGCCAATGGTCAGACCAGAACAACATCGATTTACCATTATGTAATTCCATACGAATAAATTGTGCTGCAAGTGGCCTTAGTTTAAGGAGTTTTCTCCAAATCCACGAATCAACCATAGTTTCTCTCGCATCCCAGAAAGAGCCGTGTTTCAGCAAATAATGTCTTACCCACGCTACCCCCAGAGACCCTGAATTGGTGAAAATCTTCCAGATTAGGTTTAATGCAAAGACCCGGGAAACATCTTTCAAGCGCCTAATACCAAGCTCCCCCTCTGCCCGAGGGTAGCAGACTTCCTCCCATGCTACCTTCGCCTTATTGTGGAGATTTGGTGATCCACTCCACAGAAAAGCCGAGCACATACTCTCTATCTCATCAATACAACATTTAGGTAGACGAAAGGCAGAGCACCAAAAATTTGCAATACTCGAAATGATTTATTGAATCAACTGTAGCCGGCCATAAAAAAAGAGAAACTTAACTAGTCGTGTCTAGTCTTAATAGTCGTTGTTATAATTATTATCTAGATGTGTTTTTTTTTTCTAAAATATAATGTTCACGCAACGAATATATATCTATACTTCCAACTCCATTCTTGTGCATTAGACCCACAACAATTTTTTGAAAGGGAGTGGATCTTCTAAATTTTAACCGGCTTGGTTAGCCTTATTTTTCTAAGAGAAATTGAATGAAAGAAATATATTTTAATTTCATTTAGTTCTACAAATGATATAATATACTAAGTTAGCCAAACCAAACAAATAATGCGTGAAAACTAAAAGATTTGTTAAAAATATGAAAACAAGTGTGAGAAAAAACATGATCACAATCTGTAGGTGTGATAAATCAGTTCGATCCAATCCGACCTGTAAAATACTGAACTAATGTGGATTGATCTAACAAAACCCAAATTTATGAAGTGATAAAATAGTGATCCAGTCCAATTTTCAACCCTAATTAACATACAAATTCTACCAATGCCTAATATTTTCACCTATCGTGATAACCCTAATTATGAACAATAAATGAATGTGTGAAATTTCTAAAGTTTAATTAGTGAAATTTTATTTGCTTTGTTGATGATTATGAACTACATTAATATTTCATAAAATAGTGATCAAACTTAAATAGACGTTAATGGAATTTGATGTGACGAAGACAATAGAAGCACTGTTTTAAAATACGGTCTAAGCGTCAGCGTGTACATCGTTCAGACGCTATACAATGATTTAATGTACCGTATTTATGCTATACATATTTTTAATGATAGACAAAAACACGTATACGAAGATTAAATGACCGAACATGTAACTCCGGCTTATATGTTATACATTTTTTAAAGTTTCCCAAATAAAATGATGTTGTTTGATTTTTTGTTGCTAAAAAACTAATTAAAACTGCATCGTGTGCTAAGTTTATACGCACAAGAGTGATGTAAATGTTTGTCCATTCTATTTAATAATTAACTAGGTGACTTCCCGGGCTATACGCGGGCAAATATGTTTATAAGAAATTGATGAAGTTTTACTAAAAGCTGGAAATCCGATTTACAATTTGATTGATTTTAGATTTTTCGATCTTTAGTTTTACCGATTTTATAAAAAACTAAAACAATAAAAATGTAGCATATAGCAACAAATTATAGGTTGGTTAGAGCTTACCTGGTGAAAAGATGAAATTGTGTGCGGTGTTTCTAACTCTTGATAAGTTCCGAAAATATTAGAACCTCAACATAAACTACACATCCATAAAAATAACATATTATAGATCGACAATATATATAAAAAAATACATACTCAAATAATTATGAATGATGCTTCCACACACCAAGCATTCGACGTAGGTATAAACCATATCTATTATCTTCTTACTCTACGGTAGCTTCGGAAATCGATATGAACTCATGAAAACCTAAAGCCACTATTTATAAGATTATAAGAAGCGGTTTTAAAATATAAGTTTTCTTTTTTTTTTCTAGCTATTATCGAATAAAAAAATAAAGAATATTTTCTTTTATTTGGAAAAGATAATGATCAAATGTAACAAATATACGGAAAAGTAATTCTGACAATTAAAAACGCAGAGAACATTCATTTTCGGCGTAGAGATTATCTTCATACAATTTTTCTTATTGAAAATATTTGAGTAATTTTAGATCCTTACTGTCAACGTGAGAGATCTATTTCAAAAACTGAAATTCCAAATAATAGTATGGAGCGGTTCCAAGCGATATAAAGCGGTACAGAACGGTATGAAATTGTTTCTGTAATTGTTATCAAACGCTACCAACCGCAACCGTCCGCAAACGTAGCGTTTGCGGGTGGCAATTGGTGAATCAATCAACCCCTTAGTCGAATGAGATCTTTCTGAATATTTTGATATGAATTGCAAATCAAAGTTATTAGAGATATATAAATCTTTGCGATATTACTTGCAAATCAAGGTTATTTGAAAAATATATCTATACTTGCAAACCTTTGCAATGAGAACGTGATTTTCTTGCAAGACATTCCCTGATTTGCTAGTTTCCTAGCAAATAAAGTGAATTTAACAAACCAAACCAACTCGTAATTCGGATTATTTCGATGTTTCCAAAAGACATAACCAAACTTAAAATTAATATATAAAAAATCAAGTTAAAAAGGAAGAACACTTGAAAATGAAAATGTCCTTGAAGATGGACAAAGTCGATGGGTAGATTAGATGAGCTCAAGAATTGCAATCAATAGTCATTTACAAAATGAAACTTATTGGTTTCTATGATTTTGTTAATTATTGTGAGCATAATAATTTCCAAAATTCTTGTTTTGAAAGAGTAATATATTTTAAAATTATTGTTTTGAAAGAATAAGATTCTGTTAAGATTTCGTTCTCCGAAAATTAGCAAATTGTTAATGGAGTTAATTTGTAATTGGAAGTTAAAAATTGTAATTATACAATTTTAGTAATTATTGTGATTCGCTTTTTTATTTAAATTTTGAAAGACAAATAAATGAGGATGGCATTCAATGTAATTTTATAGAATTTTATGAATTTAAATGACACGTCATAATTAAATTGGTGAGAGTGATTGTGGAGCTGACACATAAGCATTTTCTCCAACGAAATTCCTAAGAGACATTCTTTTTTTTTTCTCCAACGAAATTCAAACAGAAGAAGTTCAAAAGTTTAGTCTTTAGTCAAGTGTGTTTTAATTACTTTTTGTTTTCAAGGACCATAATTGTTTTTGGCTCCTCCTCTTTCTTTAAAAACGTGTAAACCCTTCTGTTTCAGTATCAACTTTTGAATCAACAATTTCATTTTTTTAGAGAGTGATTCTCTTCTTAGATTGCTGGTGTGTAATAACCAACAATCGGATTTGGTTTGTCTTGGTGCGTCATATCCAAGGAACCATCTTAGGTAAATCAGTAGCCATTCCGCAACTACTTTGTGACCATTCAACCCCATGTGCCTTGATCTGAAGAAGCTAAGTTTCTCTCGGAAGCAAAGATTATCCAATTCCAAACTATAAGTGTCAATCCTTGGGAAGAATCTTATCACATCTCAACTACAACCACTATTTTTTGAATTTTATTTCAATTTTATGCCCGCTTTCCTTTGAGTTTTCTCTTAAACGTTTCATGCATTTTGTTTCTTCTTATCCCAAAGGGTCTTTAATTTTTTCTAACCTATTTTTTGTTTTATCTCGATAAGAGTAATACAAATTAACATTAAACATCTAAAAGTATTTTCTTAATGATACATAGATAACTCAAATAGGTTGTGAACCCCGCATTTGATTAAGATTAAGTACACCATTGATGTCAAAGAATTTTTGAAACATTTTTTACATACAATTGTATTTATTTCTGAACTTTAGGTTTTTTTTTAACAAATGAAAAGAAAAAAAAGAAGTAATAAAAAAGAAGTAATGAAAACGGTCATTTAATTCCTCAAGTTTTGCAATGTGGCGTTTTTATTCCTCAACTCTTCGGGTTTCAATTTTATTCCTCAAGTTTACATTGACTTCGACAATCAGGGCTTTAAAAAGTCAACCGTTAAGTGAAACGTTTGAGTTTTCTCTTAAACGTTTCCTGCATTTTTTTTCTTCTTATCCCAAAGGGTCTTTAATTTTTTCTAACCCATTTTTTTTTTTATGTCGATAAGAGTAATACAAATTAACATTAAAAATCTAAGAGTATTTTCTTAATGATACATAGATAACTCAAATAGGTTGTGAACCCCGCATTTGATTAAGATTAAGTACACCATTGATGTCAGAGAATTTTTGAAACGTTTTTGACATACAATTGTATTTATTTCTGAATTTTAGGTTTTTTTTAACAAATGAAAAGGAAAAAAAGAAGTAATAAAAAGAAGTAATGAAAACGGTCATTTAATTCCTCAAGTTTTGCAATGTGGCGTTTTTATTCCTCAACTCTTCGGGTTTCAATTTTATTCCTCAAGTTTACATTGACTTCGACAATCATGGCTTTAAAAAGTCAACCGTTAAGTGGACGTTAAGGTTGACTTTTTAAAGCATTGATTGTCGAAGTCAACGTAAACTTGAGGAATAAAAGTGCAACCCGGATAGTTGGGAAATAAAACCGCGACATTGCAAAACTTGAAGAATTAAATAACTATTTTCCTAGTCATGATACTTTTAGTTTGAATCTCAGGTTTTTGTTTCAAACCATACTGTTTCGGTTGCTAATTATGAAAATAGCTTGAAATATATTCTAGTGATTGAAAGTTTTTGGTTTTTGTAAATCTCTCGACCCCTTGAATCCTCCTCTTGCTTGTTTCTTTTTTTTTTTAATTATGGATGCAGAACTGGACAGTTCCTCAGAAATTATTTGCTCACTTCTATGCCATCAGAGTTGTGTGGACGACCCTCTTGCTCGCTGCCACTTGGATGTATGCTTGCAAAATGATGCTTTTATTTTCGGAGGAGTTCCGGTTTTCTGACATTGCAAGCCGCTTAGCCAGAAGTTCTCATGTTTTCTCCTTTCATAAATCACATTCGACTTCTGTAGAGCATCAACTTAGAGTGTGGCAAGCAGTTTTTCTACTTCTTCTGATGGAAATCCAAGTTCTAAGACGCCTTATAGAGTCAATCTATGTATTCAAGTATAGCATTTCTACTCGGATGCACATTTTATCTCGCTGGATGGTTGTAAGTTTCTCAATAAAACTCCTCACATTTATGGTGTCTATAGTTTGATTGGCTTTTGTTTGGCTTTAATTTGGGTTTTTAGTTTCTATACAGTAGCGCCTTTATCACTCTGCCTCAATATAGTTCCAGAGGTGGCAAGATTCGCCGGAAATCAAATGGCTGAGTTTATTGCTAAAGGGAAAGACCATACTTCATCCCCTGAATTTAATTTATTATTGTCTTTAAGCCCTCTGATGTAGCTTGGATCACGCCAGTGGATTGGTGCAACCATATTTCTCTGGGATGGATACATCAGCGCCGTTGTCATGCAATTCTCGTAAGTTTTTACAATTAGTTTTCTTCGATGTTTGTGTGTTTTAGATCCTGAGAAATAACAAAATGTTAATGTAGGGATCGCTCCGAAAAAATCCGAGCCAAGAGAACGAGTACATAATTCCGCATGGAGATTGGTTTCGGATGGTCTCTTGTCCGCATTACTTGGCAGAAATCGTAAGAAATCCTCCCTAATAGATATCATCATGCTCTTCTTTCTTCTCTTCGCTAATGATATGATGCTATGAAATTTAGGTTTTATATGCTGGTTTGCTGATTGCAAGTGGAGGGACAGACATAACCATCTGGTTACTTTTTGGTTTCGTGGTATGCTACGATTTCTTAATTTGAAGATCACTGATTGAAATGCTTTGTTTTTGAAGGTTGTTTGGATTCTGAGAAATTATACTCTCTTTTTTTTGTAGGTTTGGAATTTAACATTGGCGGCTTGGGAAACGCACCAGTGGTATAATCTCCGGAAGTTTGAGAATTATCCGGTTAACCGGCATGTCATTTTCCCTTATGGCTACTAAATGGTTAAGAGATAGAACACAATTTAACCAAGTTTGTATGGTAGTTGAATATTCATGTTTCTGTAAATGCTAATTTCTGAAGATCAAAGACTTCTGGTGCTATGTTGTGTTATAACAGCTGCTTCTCATATTCTTCATTTCAAAAATGTATTTTACACAAACAAAAGTATTACTTAGGCACTTAGACTCGTTTACTCGACTTGAAATTGCAAAATTCTTTCTCTGTTTCTCTCTCTCAAAATGTTATGGATAAAGAATAAGTTCTACAATTAGATTCTGTTTCTCTCTCTCAAAGTTCTATAACAAAATCTTAAAATAGACCTTTAGATTCTGTTTGACAACAACAACAGTTTGGAACGAAAGGAACATGTCTAATATATATCCAATTGAACAAAAAAAAAAAAACTAGCAAAAAAAATTAACCATCAATCATATATTATGACCCAAATTTTCATATCGTTTGAAACTATGTCTAAAACTACACAATTTTTTGAAACTCGGTCTAAAACCACACATTTTTAAAACTCGGCCTAAATTTTTACACCGCTAAACCCAAACAACATTCAAACAGAATCCGTTTGGTTTTAATAGTGCAAATATGTTAGGCCGGGTTTCAACAATATGTATAGTTTTATACCGAGTTTACTAGTTTGCTTAATGTACTAAATAAGTCAAAAGTACGTGTAATTGTGATGATTAATTGTGAATCATTGGATACTAGCTAGTGTAGGTTTAGGCCGATATCACACATATATATGTTCTTCTTTTTGATTTTCCACAAATATTTTCTTCCCCATGTATACGTGATACATCTCCAATTAACGTAGATAAACCATTCATATATGCTTCAGTAGTAATTGTGATGATTAATTTTATACTCTCTCCGATTTATATTCAGATATCGTTTTAGAACTTTAATTTTGTTATATAATAAGTGTCGTTTTAGGGTTTTAATGCAGATTTTTGATAAATTTTTCATTTTTATCCCTAATACATTAGTTTATTAATTAATAAAATGAAATTGTATAGTGTAATAATAAGATATAAAACAAAAAATTTAAATGTTTTTTAATAAGTGTGAAAAAACCTTAAATGACACTTATACTCCATCACCTATTTTGCTAAGTAGTCTGCCATACGGTTTGAGTCTTTATGTTTAAATTGTATATCTCCTTGATCAAACCGTTGTAGATATACTCCATCACATATTTAGCAAAAAAAGATAGACAAACTTTGTTGATCAAAAAAAAAAAAAAAAAGATAGACACACTTTAGTATCTTGAGCTAGACCTTGCAACGAGGGCCAAGAATCTGAATCTTCCATTGCTAATACCACATCCTTTCAAAAACAACATTGGTGAACCCAACTGTTCCTACATACCATTGCCATCTTAGGCTCTGCATTTCACATGTAAGTTTTACTTGTTTATGATTTTTTTTTCATTGTAGAAATAGTGAGACAAAAAGATGAGTCTGGATTAATAAATGTTTCAAAATCTTTTAATCGGTTCAAAATCCCGATCTGAGCTGGACACCCTAAATAGTTTAGATCTGAACCAAAAATCAGTTTACCATTAAAAAACCATCAAAATTTTAATATACTTAATATTTGGCGATCTAATAGTTCTGATAGTACTAACATTTATTCTAAAAATGATCCATTTATAGCCGATTACTCTCCCACGTATCCGCTAGGCAGTAGTCACCCGCCTCGATTAATCAATGCATAATCTCTTTAAAAAATCAATAGTCCGATTATTCTCTGTCTGGTCCAATTACACTTTGCCTAATCCGATTATTTATTAAAAATCTGATTTATGTTTAATATATTACACTTATAATTAAAATTGGAGATATAATTAGATGATGACCAACTAAAATCCATTAAAATTTTAATAACCGATTAGTTTTCTGGTTAGGTGATACGAAAATATTTTCAATCTCAAATTTTCTCACTATTGCATCTCGTGTGATTGAAAATTTGATTTTGTATTTTGTATTTGATGTGAATTGGAATTAATTATTATCTGTAATGACATGCTGAAAATTTTAACTTATTTATATATATGTTTTGTAAAACTTGGATACAAATATTATATAAAAATTATATATTTACGATAGATTTATAGATTTAAAAGATATTAAAAGTCCAAAAATTAATCACGGTTAATCTTTATTTAATCTCCGATTTTGTTATTAGACACTAAATTCATCTCGACGGGTCAATTAGTGCCTAGTAAATTTTCGAACATTAGCACTAACTAGTAACTACTAACACTCTTTTTTCAAATTTACGCTTTAAAAATGGTATTATTAACGATGGTTTAAACACAAAAAATATTATGGACGGTTCCAAACTTTCAAGGTTTAGAAAAACCATCTGAACAATCATGTTATTTAATTCATCATCACCTACAAATCTATTGTAGGTATGTGGAGGAAGATCAAAATGGACATGCAACTAAGGGACCCATTTGCGAAAATGTCAGACCTAATCCTGACCCCAACTTCTTTCATTTAATATATTAATTACAAAATATTTACTTCTCTAACAATTATTGCATTCCATTCAATGGTTTCTTAAGTGTCCACGTTCTCATCTGCAATTACACTCCCTAATTATTGCGCGTTGCATTAATTAGAATATTAAATACAAATCTTTCTTAATCTCCTTTTTACTACACCAACTTATTACTATAATTAATATTTAATTTGGAATTTAAGTATTTCTCAATCTCCATTCTACTTCACAAACTTGTGATAGAAAATCTCTCCAGTGCAGCAGCCCTTATTATTGTTAACTAGATTTTGAACCAAGCTTAACGCAGAATTAAATGATTAAATAAATTGATGAATATTTAAATATATATAATAAAAAATATAATTTTTAATATCTATAAACGTACAAAATAATATATATTAAATATAATAAAGTTAAATATTTTTGATCAAACATATGTTAATGCCATTAGTTTTAATATTTTTATATATGAAATTGATTAAAAATAAACAAATCTTATTTATTTTAATATCTTTTAAGTATAAAATTGATCTTCATTTTTTCCGTCTAAATTAATCTTTATAATAATAAAATTTTTGTTAATATATCATAAAAAATTAAAAATAGATATATATGGCAAGTTTAAAATATTACATTTAATTGGGCTTAAATTTGTAAAATATGTATTACTGAGCTTATGTTATAAAATTAACGAGAATATGTAGAGATTTCTACCATGACATATATTTTTAATTGAAATGTTCTAATTAGTTAAAATTAAATGATGTGTCCGTTAAATTGCTCGTTGAGTAACACATTAGATTTTTCTCTCTAATATCTTCTCTATTAATATATATAGGATATAGATACATGGCTTACTCGGTGATTAATAACATAGTCTACATTTTTTACTATTAAATCTTTACAAAACAATCTTTTTTTTTTGGCGTTCTCTCTTTAATCTAGGTTCAAATTCAAATTTAACATTATTGTAACAATATATCTCCCAAGTTAAATTTGATAGCTCGTTTCCTTGTAATGAAAATATATATACAAGTACGATAACTTTGAAATCGTTAACAAATACTGTAACAATTATTTTGAATACTGAAGTAAGGAAACAAAATTTTATAGATTTGTACTAATAAGTTTATTTGATACAAAATCTAGAAATTAAATATGTATCACTAGGAATTTCAGATCGAAAAATATATTATAGTATACAATAAATATATGACAATGCTCTCAATTTCAATTATTTTTTTAGAAAAAAAATTTCTACAAACTATATATATTACCAAGCAATGGGAAACAACAACAATATTAATAATTGATCCCAAATCAATATCTTCAGTCTTGCTCCGAATCAGTAAATGTTTGGTCCAAGAAAATAAAATTTGGTCCAAAGAAATACAGTAAATGTCCCGTAAGTGTTTGATCCATTAAAAAAGAGCTGTAAAGTCGGTTCCCGATTAAGAAAAAAAAACTGAAAATTTTGTAGTATAATAGTTCATGTGTATTCCAAAAAAATGTTTTAGTTAAATGCACAACAATTAACAAAATTTAAAAATTTATTTTAGAATCTAGTAAATAGTGTTAATTGATTTAAATAATACTAGTACATTTTTAGGATTAAATGAGAAAAATAAATTACGTTTTTACATTGAAAATAAAAAAACATCACTTATTTTGAAATAATAAACTTATGGTAGAATATCACTTAAAATAATACAAAAAGAGCATATGTAGATGTTGCTTAAAAATTCAAATAAATCTTTTAGAGAAATATCCTAAAATAGTACAAAAATAGTTTTTTTTTCAAACTTAACCTACCAAGTTTAAAATTTTAAAAATAATACAAATTATTGTGTGAAAAATATTTGTTTACTTTAAGTGAATTACATACAACATTAAAATATTATGTTTAGGTTCATTTTCCAATTTAGGGTTTAGATTTTCGCATTAAAAAGAGATTTTGAATCATTTTGGTATTAAATTTATGCTATTATTGAAAATTCAAAATTAGTAGTAGTATTTTTGGAACAAAAACTTTAAAATGTGCTATTGATTGATGTTGTACAACTTACATAAGTTTTACTTTACATAATATTCAAACGATCTTATATACCCTTTTAAACAAGTTAACATTCCTGAATATTTTATCATTACTAGTCAAGTGTGTAATGAATTTGAATTGTATTTTAGAGCACTAATCGTTACTAATAAATATATATAAATAATCAAATATCGAGATTATATGTTACATTTGAATATGTAGATTATATGTTATATTTTCAAAAAAATTGAAAGTATATATGGATAAAATCAAATATATTCAACTTCATGCTTTCTTTTTACAGATCTCATTGTTAGTTATTTATTGGCTTAAACGTTTTAAATGGTAAAAAAATCCGGTTTTCTACAATTTTGTAAAATTAGTATGTGTTTTGGTGTGATATTTCGTTAGTTATAAATATTCCTTCTGTTTTTATAAGTGATGTTTAATGTTTTTGCTCACCGATTAAGAAATCAATTAATTTTTATTGTTTTCTGAATTAAAACATCAATTATCATTTACCTAAACATAATTCAACCAGTCATAAATTTTATATGGAGAATTCAAACAGTCAAAAATAATAAAAAATTAATAAATTTTGCATAGAATATTGAAAATATCATTTATTTTGGAAAAAAAAAAGTTCCTAAAACATCATTTTAAAGAAAAAGGGAGGACAAAATATTTTCCTTTTCACACGCATATATCCTTTAATAAAATATTTTTTAAGAATATCAAATATATCTTTGAAATTCATGTATTGCTCTAGCTAAACAATAATTATGTGATAGAGATGTATTTGTAAATATCGTCTAATTTTTCATAGAAATTTTTAAATCATCTATATGTAAATTTATGATAGGAGGGAGTTTAAATTATTGTGAAACAGAAATTAATTAAAGTTGAAAATTTGGGTGGTACTGTGTAATGAAGTTGAGATGTATTCTCAGGCACATTTAAAACATATGATCCCATCTCCTTTTTACGTGATTATTTAAAAGCCACTAAATGAACAGTGCAATGCTTAATTTAATAGTATTATTATCATCATTTAATCCCAACTACTCGTATCTTATGGTGATTTTTATAAAAGTAAGTTTCTTCGAGATCACAGACCTGTCATCACATCTGTCCTATTAAAGAGGAAGATGAAAAAAATTAAGCAAATCTTGGAGACAAGTATAAAGAGACTCACAAGTGAGGAAGTCACAACACTACTATAAAAACCAAACCAAATTCTAAGATTTATCTTTTACCACAAAAAAAAAAAAAATGGATTTTCTTCCTTCAATGCTTATGCCTGATTCAACCTACGAAGATGTGTTACTATTTTCTGATTCTTTTCTTCTTTCGCCGTTTATATCATACGAAAACCACGATGTTTGTAATCCGATCACAAACAAAAATGTCGGAAGCAATAAGAAACGAAGTTTGTGTGAAGCCAACAAAAAAGAGGATGATCGAGAAAGCAAGAAGATGAGACATAGAGACATTGAAAGGCAAAGAAGACGAGAAGTTTCATCTCTTTTCAAGAGTCTAAGATCTCTCTTGCCATTTCAATATATCCAGGTAGCTATCTAAAATATATATTTTTTTTTGATTATCTTAATATATATTTTTGATTTTTAATGTTTGACCCCCATATATATATATTCTTTACATACTAATTAAGAAGCAAATAAATAGATAATCTGATTACATGTCGAATCGAAAGCGATTTTAGCAGTTTTTGTTTCCATTTAAATCTTTCACATACCGTGTTACCATTTATATATATATATATATATGGTATTGGTAAAGTTTTTTTTCTCTTACATTAGTTACATATTTGTATAACCTATATATTTAGTATTTTTGTTGTTAAGGATTTTCATATTTAGTATTTAGTTTTTTTCTTTTTTTAAAGATGAAGTTTATGTCCGCACAAATATATGATATATATAGTGAATTAAGTGAAATTCATTGTTTCTTCTTCTTTCAAAAGTAGTGTTATATTCGAATTCGGATCAAACATCAATGAAACATCCTCTCCTAGTGATAATATTTTTTTGGTCAACACTAATTAATGTAACTACACTCTTGAATCGAATAATTACTAGTTATTGTACATATGTGATCATATTGTTTAATATACAGGGTAAACGCTCTACATCAGATCACATTTCCCAGGCAGTGAACTACATCAAAGACTTACAAAACAAGATCAAAGAGCTCGACGAAAAGAAAAATCGGATTAAAAAATCCATACCGGGCACAAATACTACACATCCATCTACAGAGGAATGCACAAGTAGTTTATCATCATCAACAACATCAACATTATCATCAAGCTGCTTATGTATAGGAGACAAACACATTACAGTTGTGGTCACGCCTTGTTTGGTTGGTGTTGAGATCATCATAAGTTGTTGTCTCGGACGAAACAAGTCTGTTCTCTCGAGTGTTCTTCCAATGTTGGCTCAAGAACAAAGGCTTACTGTAGTTAGTTGCCTCTCAAAAAGGCTGCAACAGAGATTCATGCACACCATTGTTTCTCAGGTAAAATTATTGCTAAAGAATATTAAGAGAAAAAGTAATGAAATAATGTTACAAAACATTGGATTTATCATAGTTTTTAACACAATATTTTAGCTATAATACCATTTTATTTGCTATAGAAATTATAGTTTTCTAGTTTGTTTAAACCAGTTTTGTGGTTATCGAAAATATATTGAATATACTTATTTAAAATTAGCATTTAAAAATTAAAACTAAAATTAAAATTATTAACTTCTAATATAACTTTTATTTAATAGGATTGATTCCAAAAAATTAAAATATTATATATATATATATATATTTGTTCCTTATTATAAAAAAATATAACAGAGAAGTTCCTATTATCTTTTATAATATTTTTTTTATAATTGGAGGTTGGATAACAATATAAAGTAATATTAGTAAAAATCCCTAGGCTCTTATTACATCTTGTATATAATTAATATATGTAATAGCAATATGTCATGGTTTCAAATTTTCAGGTCGACGATGGAAAGATCAATATTTCGGAGCTTAAAGATAAAATAATGAATATGCAGCCATGAAAGAAGATAAAGAGTTAATATGATTTTTCGTCATTTGGAATTAGAGTTTTACTGAACTTTAATGTATATTTTATATGAGTTGTTAGCTACTAAGATGATGTTATTTTAGTGTTCCGGTTTAGTGTTGAGTGCTTAATTAGAGTTGATGTTACATAATGCTTGTTTTTGGCATTAAATAATATATTCTCCCACGTAGTTCATGGTCTATGATGTTCAACTTGTGATTGATTTCTTTAAACCTTGAATCATCACTCTTTGGCTCGAGAGCACGGTTCTATCATAATCTCCTCAATAGTATTGATCGTTTTACTCGAGGTTTTACTCTAAAAACACTAAATATCAATGAAACCAATTGGTAAATAATAGATTAAACGCATGTCCCTTAAATATATTACTATAAATCTCATATTACTTCATTTGCAAGATTTCTAACATGCGCTAGCTCATATATGTACCACGCTTTGAAAACTTGTTTAAACCCATAAAATGCATGTGCAGCTTGCAAACAATGGAGAGATGATCTTTGTCAACAAACTCTAGTTGTTGAATCATGTATACATCTTCATTACGGTCCTGCAAAAGTGCATTATTAACCTCCAGTTGCGTAAAGGGTCAATATCACGGGAAAAAGCAACGCCTAAGACAAGCCAAATAGTAGTGGTCTGCTACGAAACACCTATTTTCAAACAAAACAAAAAAAAATAGCAAACTTTGTTTTTTATACAAAGATAAAATTGCTCAAATAATAAAAAAAATGTTGATTTAGTTAAATATGTTAATAGCTTATTTCATTTTGAGAGATAAATCAATATTTACAAATAATATGTATATATATACTTTTTTTTTGTTGATATTGTACATTAGATTGATAATTTCTAAGAGAATGTGGATCATATATGAGTTCGAAATTTGGTTGTATAGAGTAAAGTAATTTACATGTTTTGGTTTTTGGTCTGCATATATTACGTGCAGTAAAATTTAAAAAAAATTGGAAAATGTTTTGAATATAAACATAGGAAATTTGCCAAAACATATTCTCTCTCATAATTTATATTTGGGAATAATGCAAAAAAAACCTCCAAGTTACAAAAAAATGCAAGATCAACCTCAAAGTAAAATAAATGAAAAAATATTATCTATCATATTAAAAACCAGTAACGTGAACCTCGAAGTAAACAATGTTTATTTTTTTGACGGAATTAAAATCACAGTCGTTTTATCTAAATAAAAACGACATGACAAAAAAATGTAATGTCGTTTTGCTCTGTGAAAACGACAAATATTTTCACTGCATTATCAAACTCAACACATCATAAATTTCATATGGGTATATTAAAATGAAGACCAAACGACAAGTAAGATCATTAAAAATCATCATCTTTTACGGTATTACACTCTAGAAAGAAACACACACCAACACGATCTCATACTATTTGCAGTTCAAATGTAACAACTTATAATTGAGAAAACAATGTATCCCAAACGTTGAGATCATTACATTGCAATTTAAAGGAAAATAACTTTTGCCTAGTTTTTGGAAAATTACATTTCCTTGTCATGTCGTTTTTATTTAGATAAAATGACTGTGCTTTTAATTCCGTCAAAAAAATAAACACTGTTTATTCCGAGGTTCACGTTACTGATTTTTAATATGATAGAGAGTTTTTTTGCATTTATTTTATTTTGAGGTTGATCTTGCATATTTTTGTAACTTGGAGGTTTTTTTTGCATTATTCCCTTTATATTTTTGACAATATAAATACACAACAACATCACTAATCTGCCAATGATGATTAATAAATGAAATGATATGTTATCCCCTTAATTTTTGTTATGAATTTGACCTCAACAAAAATAAAATAAAAAACAAAACATCACAAAAGTAAACTGACTAAAATAATTAGAATGTTTATGAAGGGAGGCGCAGACCAAAACAAACATGAACGCACGTCCATTATACTTACTTGTTCATACTCTTCTTTCTTAGTGTCTCTCACGTTGACACCAAATTTGTAGCCTTTCATTTTAGGAAAAAAATTATTAAGCCATTGTATTAACTATATATATGAGATCTTATGCAATCATAAGACTTGGCTTTTGAGAGAGAAAACAAGAGTAGGAGCCCTCAAGAAAACAGAGAAAAACAAAATGGATCAAACTTTGTATCGCAAGTGTTTGGTTATTTTGTCGATGATGATGATGATCGGAACATCAATGGCAGCATATGCTGGCACCCCGTGGCGCCAGGCCTCAGCCACATTCTACGGGGATGAGACTGCCAGCGCAACTATGGGTAAAATTCAAATACTTCTACATGATATTGTATGTAAACACAAAGTAGAGATATAAATATGGTTACAAAGACACACAAAGTAGATATAAATTTGACATGACATACAAAGATAAAGGTAAAGATAAACATACAAAGAATGTAATTCAATTGCTTATGATGGTTACAATGATTCTTTACGTTTGTGTTTGTATTTTCATGCTATCACATATATTATAATCATCATAAAATGGAAACACAAACATCAAAGAAAAAGAAACATTTTAATTACCCGGTGTTCTACTTCCGAATATTAGTCTAGATTTCGGTCAGGATCCCTAATTATCAAAAAAGAAAAAGAAAATTATAGCCCATATAAATATTTTGAGGCTCATTAAAATGCAATTGACATAGCAATGATATGCATCGATCAGGTGGGGCTTGTGGCTATGGTAACCTATGGAACAGCGGCTACAACGCAGCCACGGTGGCACTGAGCACAGTGCTGTTCAACGACGGTTACTCGTGCGGTCAATGTTTCCAAATAAGGTGTGTGTCGTCGCCTAATTGCTACTACGGTTCACCTGCCACCGTGGTGACTGCAACCAACATATGTCCACCAAATTGGGGCCAAGACTCCAACAATGGTGGATGGTGTAATCCGCCACGTGTCCATTTCGATTTGGCTAAACCGGCTTTCATGAAAATCGCTAATTGGAAGGCTGGTATCGTCCCCGTCTCATACCGCAGGTAATATCCCACTGGACCTATACTAAATAGTGTGTATATATATTATTACAATTTCCAATTTTGTTGGAAGATATGTGGGATATACAAAAACTAAAATGTTTTATAGAACGTAGATTAAAAACCTATAGAAATATGAAGAAATATATAGTTTATAGTTTGAGTTTTGGTACGGGATTTTCGGTTATAATACATATGCATGCTCGATTTTGAAAATTGGTTAGGATTGGCTATTTATAACCAAACTGATTATACATATCAAATTCCTGCCAAAGTTTGTAGATGTATGAAAAAAAAAACATAGTCCATGTAATACGAAGTAATTTATAAGGCTATTAATTACCCCATGTGAGACTAAAATTGGCATTTAAATTAGTAATATTAAAAACAAATTATAGATATTTGATGTGTTAAAAATTTAAATTTTAACTTAGAAATCCCAATTTATATAGTATTCAAGTTTTTATTCTATAAAATATAAATTTTAAGTCGGAACTTGGTTTGAATGCACCATTTGCACGTATTAAAAAGACGGTCCTCGTGTCTATATATGTATGCAGAGTGGCATGTAAAAGGACAGGAGGAATAAGGTTCAAGTTCGAAGGAAATGGCTATTGGCTACTTGTGTATGTGATGAACGTAGGTGGTGCAGGTGACATCAAGACCATGGCCGTTAAAGGTAGCCGCACCAACTGGATCGACATGAGCCATAACTGGGGAGCTTCTTACCAAGCTTTCTCTTCTCTCTATGGTCAATCTCTCTCGTTCCGACTCACTTCTTACACGACTCGTCAGACCATTTATGCTTACAATGCTGCTCCGGCTAGCTGGAGTGCCGGCAAGACCTACCAGAGCAAGGCTAATTTCATCTGACTGAATTCATATTGAATTCGAACAAAACCGGTATTTGAAATTACGGTTTTGTCACTTGTTCTTGAGGCCGATCGATCGAGAGGTTGATCACTTTTTAATAACCTTCGTTTGATTATTTTTATAGTTGTAATTAATTAATTCTTGTATCCATCATTGGGTTGAGAAAAGACATCTCGTTCATTTGCTTCAACGAGATAAATTGTTGAATTTTTGTTGTGTTTTATTTTTCTTCTTTTCTCTTAGAGTTGATGGGATCTTATTGATAATGGTACTTTTTAACTACGTGAATACTTGCGAATTCGAGAGTTATCAATGAAGATTAAGATGACGGCACGATCAGACGGAATAATGGTATACCAGTTTTTCAAGTTTAAAAATTTTGATTCCATTATTCTTACCATTCAAAGTATTTATCAAGTTTTCACGTTTTTGAAAAATTGATTATGTTATATATATTACGAACATGTTAAAAATATGACTAAAAATACAAAATGTTATTAAACTACTAAAATTAGCTCTTTAGCATCTTTTGATTATTCTGCAAAAATTTTATTACGTTCAACTCTTTCAGTTATTCGATTATTTCATTATTCCATGTTCTACCGGTCAAGTCTATTGTCAATAAACATTTATTATAAAAAAATTATCACACTGCTATTAAAATTTAAAATTTTGTCTAATAAGTAAGGTCATTTTATATTTTCAATGCAATTTTTTAAAAAAAATTTTATTTTATTTTTTATTATTTTAGTTCATCTAATTAACTTACGCGGAGAAAAAAACTTATAAATATGTTACTTAAGGCTATAATATATATTTAAATATGTGTGGAAAATCCTAAAACGAAAATATGAAAGGAAGGTAATATCACTTTCATAGTAAAAAAGTGGCTCCGATGTGATTAACAAATATATATACTGACGAATGTTTAGTCACCCATAAAATAAAAATAAGAAAATTTTGTCAAAAATACCATTTTCTTAAAAAAATCTTTCCAAATCTACCATAAGTTGGAAAAGTTTTCAAAATTTACCACAAAACACTATACAGGGGAAGGAGAAAAACGCTTCTATCCTTGGCATTAAATGCGTTAAATGGTGATAGATTGTGGTAGATTTAAATGGTGGACGAGAAAGGAGTCAGAAAATTTGGTAGACGAGAATAACTGATGAAGCATTAAAAGTCTGAAAATTTGGTGAACGAGAATATCGTAACACTTTCGAAGTTTGTATTTGTCTCTATCTATTATTTATCGTCCACGTGACCGAAACTAAATAATTTTCTGTCCACTCCAAGAATAGAAGAAGATGTGCACGTCCAAATGTATGCGTATAAATATATATATTGACGAATGTTTAGTCACCCATAAAATAAAAATAAGGAAATTTTGTCAAAAATACCATTTTTAAAAAAAAATCTTTCCAAATCTACCATAAGTTGGAAAGGTTTTCAAAATCTACCACAAAACACTGTACATGGGAAGGAGAAAGACGCTTCTACCCTTGGCATTAAATGCGTTAAATGGTGGTAGATTGTGGTAGATTTAATTGGTGGACGAGAAAAGAGTCAGAGAATTTGGTGAACGAGAATAACTGATGAAGCATTAAGAGTTTGAAAATTTGGTGGACGAGAATATCGTAACACTTTCGAAGTTTGTATTTATCTTTACCTATTATTTATCGTCCACGTGACTAAATAATTTTCTATCCACTTCAAAAATAGAAGAAGATGTGCACGTCCAAATGTATTTGTAACCAGACACGACCGAGTGGATAACTTGTGAACATGTGTTACGCGTGGACAATAAATTATCCACTAAAGTCGTGCAATTTTTTAAACAAAATTTTTTTTTTTTTTTTTTTATTATTTTAGTTCATCTAATTGGCTTACATGGAGAGAAAAACTTAAAAATGTTACTTAAGGCTATAATATATATTTAAATATGTGTGGAAAATCCTAAAACGAAAATATGAAAGGAAGGTATATCACTTTGATAGTAAAATATTGCCTCCGATGTGATTAATAACTATATATATTGACGAATGTTTAGTCACCCATGAAATAAAAATAAGGAAATTTTGTCAAAAATACCATTTTAAAAAAAAAATCTTTTCAAATCTACCATAAGTTGGAAAAGTTTTCAAAATCTACCACAAAATACTGTATATGGAAGGAGAAAAATGCGTCTATCCTTGACATTAAATGCGTTAACTGGTGGTAGATTGTGGTAGTTTTAATTGGTAGACGAGAAAAGAGTTAGAGAATTTGGTGAACGAGAATAAATAATGAAGCATTAAAAGTCTGAAAATTTGGTGGACGAGAATATTGTAACACTTTCGAAGTTTGTATTTGTCTCTATCTATTATTTATCGTCCACATGACCGAAACTAAATAAATTTATGTCCACTTCAGGAATAGAAGAAGATGTGCATGTCCAAATGTATGCGTAGCCAGACACGATCGAGTGGACAACTTGTGAACCTGTGTTACGCGTGGACAAAGTTGTCCACTAAAGTCGTACAGATTGTGATAGGTTTTGAAAAGAATTTTGAAAAATAATATATTTTGAAAAAAAGTTTGAATAAATGGTATTTTTCATAAGGGTTAATTTACCTATTAACCCACACAAAAATAATATTTATACAAATAACAATTATTATTTATTTTTTTTGCTATCAGCCAAATTAACCATTTTCATAATTTCCTCTAAAATAATATGTAGACGTAAACTTTACTCAAAACAATCTCACGCCGCCTTTAATTTCATTTCCTCCAAAAAAAAATCATATCGATTAGCATATATAAACATATACATAAAGATATATATATACAAATAAAAGCAAACCTTTCCCTTCAATCCAAAGCCTTCATCGAGCTAAAAAAAAAAAATCCATATCTCATGATCAACAATGTCTTCCTCTTCACTTCTTCTTCTCATCTTCTCTCAACAACAACAAACGAGAACAATAAGTCGATCAAGATTGAAAATGGCAACAACAACACTCTATTTTCCCTCTGTTCCATTAATACTAATCATATTATTCTCATTTCTACTTTCTCAACTAGAAGGTTCTACTACAACTACTACTACTACTCAAGAACCTCTCAACGAATCCTCAAGACTTCTTGATCTCCTCCTAAGAGACTACACTCTCAACTCCTTCAAGAACCAACATTACTCAATCAAGACCGGCGTTCTCCAGCGTATTCACCTTCCATCTAACTACTCCGGCATAAAAATCGATGCCGTTAGGTTCCGGTGTGGTAGTCTCCGGCGATACGGAGCTCAAATCCAAGAGTTCCATATCGGCGTTGGAGCGATTCTTGAGCCGTGTGGCGAACGTCTTGTGATTGTGAGACAAATCTTGGGATCAAATTGGTCCGATATATATTACAAGAACTTTGATCTCTCCGGTTATAGACTTGTCTCTCCGGTTCTAGGGCTCTTAGCTTATAACGCTTTAAACGACGTCATTTTGGGGAATAATGTGAGCAGCTCTTATCAAATAAGTCTTCTCTTAGACGATGCTAAAGATCCGTCCACCGTTGATTTCGGAAACGTTTCTGGACCATCGATGGTTGAGGAGAGAACGTTCCTGAATAAGCCAATGTGTGTGACTTTTGGTCTCGATGGAAAAGTAACGTTCGCCGGAGAAGTGAAACCGTTTGTCTGCGCCGTAAAAACTAACGGACATTTCGGTTTAGTGGTGACGGATGATCCGAAATCGGAGGGCGGAGGAGAAAAGGAGATGAAGAAGGAAAAGATCGGACGGTGGAGATCGGTTGTTGGAGGGCTTGTTGGGTCTGTGACGGTGGGGGTTGTGCTTTTAGGGCTTGTAGTTGCGGCGGCGATTGTGACGGCGAAGAAGAGGAGGAGAAGGGCAAAAAGGGAAGAAATGGAGAGAAAAGCTTATGAAGAAGAAGCTCTTAGAGTAGTGTCAATGGTGGGGCATTCTAGGGTTTTTGTTGCTTCTGCTACAAGGACCTTGCCGGGTTTTATGGAACATGAGTGTGTTCCTAATTAATTAATTAATTTACGTTTGATTGCGTTTTTCGGATTTTTTTTTAGACGTATATTGTTTGTTTTTTTGTAAAAAGGTTTTATTTAAATATATATATTGTTGGGAGTTTTGGGACATAATATATGAGTTGGTTAATTACAAGTCACAACGATGAAATTATAAGGTGACTGTAGAATATGTATTCAATTGACTTGATCTTATTAAGCTTTACAAAACATATATATATATATACACAAAGAGATTGACGGCTTAACCTAAAAACCTAACCCTTATCGGAATAGAAAATATAACATATATACTTTTGTATTTATCCCAATACTCCCCCTCAAGTTGGAGCATGAGGATTTTGAATGCCCAATTTGGATACTAAAAGCTGAAATGGAACACGCCCAAGAGCTTTAGTTAGTATGTCCGCAATCTGCGAATTCGTATGAATGTGTTGAGTAATAATGATCCCTTCTTGAACTGCATCACGTACAGCGTGACAATCATTCTCAATATGCTTCGTGCGTTCGTGGAAAACTGGATTTGCGGCAATGTGAATCGCAGCTTGACTATCACAAAAAAACCGTGTTGGTGTAGATTGGTCTATGCCAAGTTCCTTTAATAGCTTACGAACCCACTTTAGTTCTCGAAGAGCAGCTGCCATAGACCTATATTCCGCTTCAGCTGAAGAATGAGAAACCGTTTGTTGCTTTTTAGTTTTCCATGAGATAGGTGACCCTCCAAGCATCACAACAAATGCACTAAGTGATCGTCGCGTCAGTGGGCAAGAAGACCAATCAGCATCACAATACACCGTGAGCGTGAGATCAGGGTCTGATCGTAACAAAATGCCTTGTCCCAAAGTCCCTTTTAAGAACCTGACAACTCGGAGAGCAGCTAACCAATGAGCTTCTTTAGGAGCTTGCATAAATTGAGATAAGATATGAACTGAATAGCATAACTCTGGCCTGGTATTCAAGAGATATATCAGTCGTCCAACGAGACGCCTATACTTCTTTGGATCATCAAGAAGCGGACTTTCTACCGTTGCAAGTTGATGATTTTGCTCAAGAGGTGTAGGCACGGGTTTGGACCCAAGATTTCCTGTTTCTGTGACAATGTCCAGCGCATATTTCCGCTGTGATAGGAAAATGCCTTCAGGTCCTCTACTCACTTCTATGCCAAGAAAATATTTTAACTTTCCCAAGTCCTTCATAGCAAAGCACTTCCCCAAGTATTCCTTAAACTTATGCACCATATGAACATGATTACCACAAATAAGAAGATCATCAACGTATATTAACACACGCAGCTCGACATCCTTGCAAGAATAAGAGAAGAGCGAATAATCTTCATAGGACTGAACGAAACCAAACTTAAGCAATGCGTCTGAGAGCTTCTTAAACCAACATCGCGGAGCCTGTTTAAGACCATATAAAGATTTCCTTAATCGGCACACTTTACCAGGATGTGTATGACGGAATCCCGGAGGAAGTTTCATATAAACCTCTTCCTCAAGATCACCATGCAGGAAAGCGTTTTGTACATCCATCTGATAAACGTCCCATTGTTTGGCTGCAACAAGGCGCAGAAGTGTACGAACTGTAGTCATCTTTACTACGGGAGCAAAAGTTTCATTATAATCTTCTCCTTCAACCTGATTGTTACCTTGTACAACAAGCCTTGCCTTATGGCGTTCTATAGAACCATCTGCTTTATGCTTTATTCTGAACACCCATTGACTACCAATTGCTTCCTTTCCTGGAGGAAGATCGGTAATGTCCCAAGTATGAGTATCTTCAAGCGCGTTGACTTCTTTTGTTATGGCATTGTCCCAAACTTGAATACCCACAGCTTCTTTAAAATGCTTAGGCTCCTTTGCAGTGGTAATAGCCGTTAAGTATGCTTTGTGACCTGAAGAAAATTGATCATCCGACACAAAATCTGATAGAGGATATAATGAATTACCTGGAGCGTTAGACGATGACAAAGAATTGGATTGAGGAAGAGCGTGATGTGTATTAGAAAGACTGGCTGCATTATAAAGAACATAATCCTTTAAGACCACTGATTTCGTCTTTTCTCTATGGCCTCTGCCAAGATCTGCAGAAATCTCAAAACTTGGATTCGAATTTTCATTACTATCTTTAGGTGATTCTGTTTCCTCTGTTTCATAGATTGTCTTGATCACTGGAGCCTCGACATCATTTGTTTTCTCTTTATCTGCCTCACACACATGTGTAGGCGCAGGAGAAGCAGGTGGCAACGTCGGAGCAAGTGGTGATGTCGGAGCAGTGTTGCTCCCCCTTGCGATTGGCGTGATCAGCCAATCGTCATCAAGTTCCACCTGTGGTGAGGACGATACTGACTTTGTCACTGGAGCATCCGAGAAGGGAAAAACATCTTCTCGGAAAATGACATCTCTGGAAACCAAAAACTCGTTACGTTCTATATCGTAGACTTTCCAGCCTTTCTTTCCAAAAGGGTATCCAACAAAGATACACAACCGGCTACATTGACCAAACTTGTCCTTATCTCGAGCCATTCGATGTGTATAACAAGCCGAGCCAAACACTCTTAACTGCTTATAATTTGGTTTAACCCCATGGAGATTTTCGTATGGCGAGCGACCTTGATGAATAGAAGTCGGAGTCCGATTTATCAAGTAGGCAGCGGTTAAAACAGCTTCTCCCCAAAACTTGATAGGAAGACTAGCTTGAAACATAATTGCTCGGGAAACATTGAGGATGTGTCTGTGTTTTCTTTCAACCCTTCCATTTTGTTGAGGTGTCGCCACACAAGATGTCTGATGGATTATTCCCTGATCTTTAAAGTAAGACGATAGAACCATAAACTCAGTACCATTGTCGCTTCTGACTGTTTTAACTTGCTTGCCAAATTGTCTCTCTGTATATGCGAGAAACGTCTTCAAAATGTCTTTGACCTCTGATTTTTCTAGTAAAAGATATGTCCATACAGCTCTAGAAAAATCGTCAACAATGGTTAAGAAATACACAGCACCACAAGACGAAGGAACACGATACGGACCCCAGACATCAACATGAATAAGTGAAAAACATTCTGATGTTTTATTCAAACTATCATAAAAAACTTCACGAGTTTGCTTAGCTCTAAAAGAAACGTCACACGGACTAGAGCTAGCTGATTTTATTGAACCGGAAAGTAAAGATAAATCCGAAAACACTGAAAAAGACGGATGTCCCAACCGCTGATGCCACAAGACTTGATCAGAAGTACCAACGACCCTATGACTCTTTGCTGAGACCAAATTCGTGAAGTAATACACACCATCACGCTCTTCACCGGTTCCAATCAGAGTCCTCGAAAAACGGTCCTGCAAAACACATATCGTATCTGTAAACATTGCAAAGCAATTCACTTGTTTCAATAACTTTGCAACGAAAATCAGAGTGCAATTTAAATCAGGCACGTATAACACATTCGACAATGTGATCTTGGGCGAAAGTGCGCAAGAACCCATGCTTATAGCAAAAGTTTTGCCTCCATCAGCAAACGCAACGGAACAAGGTGATATCATCTCGACATTGGTCAATAATGACAGAGAACCAGACATATGATGAGAAGCACCGATGTCGAGAATAACGTCACCAAATTCACTCTCACCAGACAGTCTATCTGAAGCTTTGGTTTCAGATTTCTCTTGGATCATTTGAGTAAGAACTTTCCACTGATCAGAGGTGAACTCCAGAAAAGCTGATGAGTTAGAGCTTGTAGCATGAGCTACATTAGCCTGTCCACGACCACGACCACTTGAACTTCGACCTCCTCTTCCACGACTAGCACTGCTTTGACCACGTCCAACATTGCGTTCAGAATACCATTCTGGAAATCTAACAACCTGCCAACAATCACGCTTATCATGACCAGTTCGTCCACAATGAGAGCACAACATTCTCGATCTTAGAATTGTGTTTTCTGATCTGTTTTGCGAATCTGGTTTAGTGATTGAAACAGATTGTTGTTCAAATGCAACATGGCTGTCACGACGAACGAGAAAGCCCACTGCATCTTCACGTCCACGGGTTGAAGTAAGCCTCTGTTCTTCCCTTATGATTTTATTGTAAATTTCTCCAAGAGAAGGAAGAGGATCGAGTCCGATTATAGTGGTGCAAATTCCTCCAAACCGTGAATCATCAAGCCCCATCACAAACTGATGGATTTTCTCTTCTTCTCTTTCATTGGCCATCGCAATCGCAGCTCCACAGGAGCAAACGTGGATTGGTCTGTACACCTGCAACTCTTCCCACAGGGCAGAAAGCTTACCAAAGTAGTCCAATACGGACTGTCCTTCTTGTATACACGAGGCAAGTTGTGCTTTTATGAGATGAATCCTAACTTTGTTTCCAACCGAAAATCTCTCTTTTAGATTCACCCACAGCTGATGCGCATCTGATATGTATGTGACTGTGGATTTCACTTTGGGTTCGATGGAAGCTCTAATCCAACCCACGATCATTGAATTAACAGTTAGCCAATTCTCCAAATCTGAGTTGTCTTCTGCAGGCTTCTTCATCGTACCATTGATGAAACCCATCTTGCGTTTGGCCTGAAGAGCGTTGAGCATCTCTGAAGACCATTCATTGTAATTTTCACCATTCAAACGAACCGAAGTTATCACAGCTCCTGGATTGTCAGAAGCATGTAGCGCATACGGCGAGGTTGAAGAAACTTCTCCAACTTTTGCTCCGGTTTGAACCACTGATATCTCTGACATATTGATTAATCTTTAGAACAGAATATAGAGTAAAAGAAGAAGATTGAAAGAACAAGCTGAAACTATCACGCTTGAAGAAGATTTGTAGGTGATTTTTATTGGATCAATTTGCTTTGATACCATGTAGAATATGTATTCAATTGACTTGATCTTATTAAGCTTTACAAAACATATATATATATATATATACACAAAGAGATTGACGGCTTAACCTAAAAACCTAACCCTTATCGGAATAGAAAATATAACATATATACTTTTGTATTTATCCCAATAGTGACACCGTTAATTGTAAAGAATACATTATAAGTAATTGATAAACATGATCATTACCTATACATTAAATGAGGCCTAAAAATTTATAAATTTTCAGAAACATCTTGATGAAAAAAAAAATTAAAAACTAAAATATTGAAAAACGGTCATATAGATCTTAGAGCATCTCCGGAGTCTCTCAATAAATTTCTTTAATTAAAAATTAAAAAAAGATAATAGATTTCTAAAAAAGTAAGAGAAATCCTCAAATATAATATTATTAAAAATATTAATATTTTATTTGAGAAACTCTCCATAATCTCTAAACAATGGAGGTGATCTTAAAGTACATCAAAGAAATACAGACTAGTTTTTGGGAAAATACATTTATTCAAGTGGTTAAATATAGATCAATGCGATTTTTTTCACCGAAATTCAATTACATGTACTTACATTACCTCGCGTTGTAGAGTTAATTAGTTATGAGTCGGGTCTTGTCGATCCGAATGACGTAAAAAATTAATTATATTTTTAGTATATGTTAGAGAAATAATTTAATTTGAACTTTTTTATAGCTCCAATGGCAGTCAATTTTAACATGCTTATGTCATTTTTTAATTTTTACAAATAGAAAGCGAAAAAATGAAAAATAAAGTTTTGATTATATATTTTTTGTAAAATCATTTTTGTAGCTGGAAGATTTCTGTCAAGAATCCGGACTAAAAATCATGTTTGTAGCTGAAATATTTCTGTCAGGTAAATTTTTTATGGGAAAATGAAAATGTGTTCAATATAAATCAATCTCTAATTTAGATGGTATAACTTAGACATGATATCTCTTGACTCTTGTTGTGTTTTGTTTTTGCGAAGTCATCAAAAGCAAACATCTCTTAATTATTTTCTAAATACTATTTAATTTAATAGGTGAAAATTGAGTTGAAGACAATGAGGTATATGCTATTATTTTCTACTATTAATTTAATAGGTAAACATGTAAATATTTTTACCTACACATGTGAAAAAGTATTTGGGCTGTAAGACATTGGTTGCAGTGGCCCAATAGAGTCCAAACTCAAAATATTATTCAGCACATATATAAAATCACTAAACTGAGTAATTGTATCACCGATATATATATTTTGGTTAATTTGCACCACAAATATTATCTCCTTTTTCTTTGATAATGGTCGCATTATAAGTTGAGAAGTAGTTTTCATAGAAATGGGGACCATACACTGTTTCAGATGTGAGATGTCTTAAAATCTTAGGCTTAAGAAAACGACAACTATGGGCTTGACTGGTTTAAATGCAGTGGGTGTGGATGCGAATGTGAGAATTTGCGGAAGCGGGTGGTAGCGGTTTCTAGCGTTATTAGACAATTTATACGACTGGTAAAACGGCTGAAAACGGGTGCATTTACGGAACGTTTATGACTGGTTTATAGCGGGTGCGATAGAGGATTTACATAAAATTACCAAAAAATTACACATAATATATAAAAAATATATTATTATAAAAAATTTAAATTATATATTTTAAATAAATTATAGAATAATTAAATAAAAATTTTAAAGATGTTTGGAACATTTTATATATATACAATAACATTTTTTATAATTATTAAAATAAAAATTGAAATCAAAAATATATTATTATAAAAAATTAAAATTATATATTTTAAATAAATCATAAAATAATTAAATAGTATTTTTACAATAACCTTTTTAATAATTACAATTTTATTTTAGTTTAAATAAAATATATATCAAATGTAAATAATTTTATATGATAATATTTGATATAAAAGTAAATTTTTTAAATAACTTTTTTTTGTAAATTTTAGTTTATTATTTAAGATAATATTTTAAAAAAATATATATTTTTTCAACCGCCCGCAACCGCAAACGCTCGTGAGAAAAAGATTTTGATTTAGAGCGATTCCAAACGATATAAAACGGTACGAAGCGGATTGGAGCGGTTTTTGTGATTGTTGTCAAACGCTACCAACCGCAACTGCCTACAAACGTAACGTTTGCGAGTGGTAGCGGATGAACCAATCAAATCCTATATCCCTCATTAATCTGTTTCGACCAACTTTGTCCCTCTTTAATCTTTATTTTGTTTCTTTACATTTTTTATATACAAACGTATATTTTGATTTCATTGCGTAAAACAAAAGGTATTTTGTAAACAACTACACAAAAAAAGGCACAAAGAAAAATTAGTCTTTCCTTATTGGTGGAAGGCGTGTATCTTTCTCTTTTTACATAATATAAATGCAAAATCCTTTTCTTTTTTTTAATTGGTCTTTTTTCTTTCTTTTTTGACCCATAAATCATCTGCTATTGCTTTAGTTCAACTCCATTGAAACTTTTTTCTTGGATAATTACGTATTTCAGACTACATATTTTAAACTAATATATTGTTACCGATTAAAAAATTACAATGGTCAAAATTCTAAGTGGAGATCGATGTTTAGATTCGATGGACATCTTAATACGGTAAAATCTCTGCAAGTTAATAATGTTGAAACTTTAAAAATTTATTAATTTATAAAATTATTAATTAATTGATAAATTAATAAATATTAATTTATAAAGTAATTTTCTAGTTCATAATTTTTTGAATTTTTTCTTTATTTAAAATAAAAATTTTACTAAAAATTAATGCAAGTTCTTTAAAAAACAAAATTTAAATTTCTTACTACAATTCTTGATATTGATGATGAAGTTGAAAACGAGATAACAATACTTTTGGAAATATTTAATCATAAGAAAACAGTTATCACGTCTAGAACTCTTCAATTAGATGAATATCAAGATGACAACACCATAAATGTTTGATGTAATAATTTTTTTTAGAGATTAGTTCCAACAAGATTCAAACTTTAAGAAGAAAATATACAACACTAGAGTCATACATTACTAAATTATCTTAGATATATATATATATATATATATATATATATACACACACATAAGATTCATAATTATTAATATATACTATTATTGGGACCATATTTTACATAGGAGTTTCAAAAAAATTATTATTTTATTATTTTATAGAATTTCGTCAATTTTTACACTGGTCCAACTTGAGATCGGAATAATTTATTAATTTATAGAAGTTCTACTGTATCTCTAAACTAACACAATTTGGTTAACTACACTATAACTTCACCTCAATAAAATATGGATGTGATACTTTTACATATTCTCTTGTTTTAAAATATAAGTTATTTTAGATAATTCTTTTTATTTTATTTTATAATGTTGATACACAGAGTTTTAATCCTAAAATATCACTGTAAGTGCACATCAAACGAAGTAGTATTTAGGGATCGAATCCACGAGAACCAAGTATCACACTACGAATCTATATGAATGAAACTAAGCTAAGATGGCAATATAATTGTCGGTAGCAATCTGAAACGAAAATAACAATAAAATGATGTAAATATCAATTAAACGAAACGTTAAGTCAAGGACAATTCGCAGGAATTCAGAGATCATGAACCAGAAAATTATTCAGGGACAAATAAATGCAGTCTTGAACTCAAACATGAATATATAACCAATCCACTGTCATGGTATTAATCACTTTATCTAGCAACCTAAGAGTTTAAACTGTGTTTTGATCTTAGAATTCTAAACAAGCATTAACGAGCAGGTTTGATATGTTCATGAATTGCCTTAGCATCAGCTTTCGTTGGCTAAGGACAATTCACTCACATATGTTCTATCAAGCAATCTATATCACTTTTGATAAAAATATTAAACCCTAAATCAGAGATTAAGTGATCAATTCAATCTAAGAAATGGGAACAATGATAGGTGAAGACAAGATGATAAATCCCTATCTATGTCTGATTCATAAATTTCCTTGAAATCCTAAACCTAACTATGAAACTATTCAGACATGGAAACAATCAAAGCATAAGAAGATGAAGAAAAACTCATAATTAAATAAATAAATCCAAAGGGGTTCAGAAATCATCTCAGAGATGTAGAATCAGAGATTCGTCTCCCAAAACTTACAGATTGCAGAAAGCTAAAAAAATCTGAATATAATAGAAAGCGTGTATAAAAAGGTGTGTGTCGCCTAAATAATGGCTCAAAACTAGAATATATAGGAAATAAAAGGCAAAACCCAATAAAATAAGGAAAACTGAAATTTCCTTTTTCTGACTAGAATTGGTCTGGATCGATCGAATCAAGGGTGGATCGATCAATCTGAGCTGGAATGGTCGATCTGAGATGTTATGGGTTTCTGGATCAATCGATCCAAGTGTGGATCGATCTCGATCCATTCTATCACGATCGATCTGGCCTTCAGTGGTCCATCCAAAATGCTACGGTGGAATTGCTTGAGGTTGGATCGATCGATCCATGTGTAGATCGATCGATCTGACCCATTTTCTGCTCCTTTGCTTCATTCCTTGCTCCTTATGCCTTAGATTCCATCCAAATGTGTTCCAATCCTATAAAGACTCTAAAAACACAGAAAAAACTCGATAAAATAACGAAAATCATGGTTGAAAACCGGTAAAAACCATCGTATATCAACTCCCCCAGACTTAGCCTTTGTTTGTCCTCAAGCAAAACAAAGAACGTAGTTTGTGAAGAAGTTTTAAAACGCGGAAACTCACCTTCTCTTTAGAGCGTTGTAATGACCATTCATCTCATAATTGATTTATTGCGTTTTTGAAGCATTCTAACCCAAGTTTTCAAAGGTTTTTCGAGTCTTTTCTGTGTTTTTAGAGTGTTTGCGGGTTCTAAGTTTTTTTGGAAAGATATTTTGGTTGTAAACGGATATGTGAATATGCAGGATCGTGCGAAAATGTCAGAAGTTTTGCACTCGTTGAATAACTTTCCACCAATGGATCGACTTGAAATCTTGACACAAGTTAGAGCATCGAGTTAGATTTCATTTGGAAGTAACTTGAGGCATTCCAACGGTGCAATCAAAAGTTATGAAATTTTTAGTGAAAACATGTCATTCGGGCGAGCAAAAGAACCATGTCTAGAAAAAGAAGTCAGATCGATCGATCCAACTCCACCGTAACATTTTGGATCGATCAATGGAGTATAGATCGATCGATATAGGGTGGATCGATCCAGACAAAATTGACCACAAAAAGGAATTTTCAATTTCTTTATTTCACCGGGTTTTGCCTTTAAATTTCAATCAGAACGTGTTTATTATATATATATTCGAGTTTGAGCCATTGTTTAGGCTACGCACTACATACGCTTTTACTTTTATTCAGAATTTTTGGCTTTGGCAATTTGTAAGCTTTGGAGAGACGAATCTCTGACTCTACATCTCTTGAAAAAAATTTCCATAATCCACATACTGCAAGAGCAATCCAAATCGAACCACCATGTACTTTTCCACAGACATTTACAGCCTCCCAGATTCAACCCACAATTTTGCAACATTATTCATAAGCCTTTCATCGCTGGGTCTCATCGATGATCTCAATGCCAAGAACCTTTTAGATTTATTTCCGTACAATACCATGACAAACCAACCATATAAACCTTGGTACTCTTTCTCTCCTCCAGACTTATTATGTTCTCATCCTCTCTTCTTCTTTTCTTCTCTTTTTTATCTCAAAGGTGTAAGCGAATAATGGTATCACGGAAAAAATTTCTAGCCTCGCTTCTAACCTTTGTGTGATCATTCCTTTCGAAGTAAAATGATGGGATCGCCGGAAATTTTCCTAGCCCTTTACTCGAAAGAAAATCCTTTCATCTTTTCTGCTTTTATTTAACTTAGAATAAGGGAGAGGAGTACCATCACTTTTCACACATGATGCATTTGTCAGGTATGGACGAGGAGTCAGGCCCTATGAACACCAGTCACATCAATGAGGTAAAAGGAAGAGCTCAGAAATTAGCTCGGGTTTAGTGGATTCTGCTGCAAATATGGACATCTCTAGTTAACTAGTCAGCCTTTGGATTTTTCATTAGTCGGATCTAAACTGATTCTGCAACAATGGTCACTCAAATAAAATAGTCACACAATACACCAAGAGAAAGATCATAGTCTCCAACAGATTTGACTCAATAAACCGACTTGGACTGACTCAAAGAGAAAATAAAAGAAAGAAAATAGAGTTAGTAAATGATAAACACATTTCCCAAACTTACTTCACACCGTCTCGGTGTGAAAATAAATCAAGAGAAAGGCAAAACATACTCAAAATATGAAAATAAAGAAAATGCTTTTTTCAGAAAACGTACCTTGGCCCGGATTGGTCGATCCAGGGTGGATCGATCGATCTGAAAACTTACGGTGTTTAGGAATTTTTTTTGTTTTTCGATCGATCTGAAAACTTACGGTGACCCCGGATCGATCGATCGATCTGATTTTTTTTTTTTTTAACCTAAAACACTTAAAATTAAAATTAAAATTAGAAAACAAACGCATAACGAAGTATGTACACTTACCGGTGGGTTATCTCCCACCAACCGCTTGTTTTAAGTCATTAGCTTGACTTCGGTCTCATGTGTTAGTCAGGAAAATGAGCATGGGAACTTGCTCCAAAATAAGTTCTCCGATCAGTCATTCTAAACTCTAGAACCTTGCTCAACATTTCTTTCACAGCCTCTGCACCTCTCTTTAAAATCTGGAGTGAGAATAACTCTAACCTTGGAGAAAGACTTTGAAATTCCTTTGCACTTTACCTTGTACTCAATCATGTCTCCAACACATCTCTAAGGTACCAAAATCATATGAGAATCTCCCTTGATTCCTTGGCTCTTCACCTTCCCATGTACCTTTGTCTTTTTGTGGGCTTCTTTGGTAATGATGTGAGGATCTACATCCAGGACTTCCTTGACCTCACTCTTAGCAACAAGCTCTTTCATCGTTTCGATTGCCAACTTCTCCCCATTGATAATGGTCACACAAGATGCAATTTTGGTTGCTTCATTAGTGGGTATGGCTTTGTAGAAGACATTTTTGTCAATATTGGAGAATTAGACTCTCATATTAGGCAGATCGACAACTGCACCCACTGTGGCCAAAAATGGTCTTCCAAGAATCAAAGGCATATCAGGATCTTTGCTCATCTCCACCACCTGAAAATCAGTATGAACTAGACTGTTTCCTACTTGAACATGTAAATCATGAATTGTGCCTTGTGGAATCGAAGTAGAATAATCTGAAAACTTGAGAGATATCTGAGCAAGTCTCATATCATTAATCTCAAGCTTCTCTGCAATAGCCTTAGACATGAGGTTTATCGAGGACCCAAAATCGTAGAGAGATTCTTCAAATTCAACTCCTGAAATAGAGCATGGAACAGCAAACTTCACAGGATCTTCTAGCTTTGGCAATTGCTTCATAGGCTGTGGTGTATTCCTTGCTTCAATAAAGAGGGCCTTGACAACTGTAAGGCTTTCTCTGGTATCTCTAGCAAACTTTCGATATGCAGGATTGCCTCTAAGTGCTTCTTCAGACGAGATATCAGGAAAAAACTCTTTCACCATCTTATTGAATTCATCTAGCTTCTCTTTGTCAATACGATTCTTTAGTCCTTGGGGGTATGGGATTCTAGGGATGTACGGTAATGATTCCGAAACTTCCTCTACTCCTTTCCATGTGAGCGGTGCTCGTACAATCTTCATTTTATCCTGAACTGATATAGCATTGCAGTGCTCTTTGGGATTTGTCTCAACTTTTCCTAGAAGAGTCCCTGGTGATCGCTTGGATGATGTTGAGATCTGAGCTACCTGAGTGTCAAGCTTCTTCGCGTGAGTAAAGAGAGCTTCAAACTTACCATTGAGATCGTTGTACATGCTGTCCACCTTGACATTGATCTTGCTATCAGTTTTCTGCTGGTTGAGTAAGAGCTGCTGCATAAGAACATTGAGTTCATCTTGAGAATCATTCGCTGGTGATGTCGTCTGGAAACTGTTGAAGGGATGTTTCTGTTGAAATCCACCATGAAATCCGTTCTAACCCTGAGTTTGCACGAACTATTTCCCCTGAAAACCCTGAGAAAAGTTGTTCTTAAAACCCTGGTTTTGCATGCCCGTCTGTCCTGTAATACCCTAAGAACCAGTGATGCCCGTGTTTTGCACGAACTGCTTTCCTTGAAATTGTTGACCTTGAGCGTTCACTTATTGTGGGTAGACTTGATCTTGCATATTCTCGACATTCGTATTCCAGTAGGACAAATTTGGGTGATTTCTGTAATTCTGGTTGAATCACCTGTTCTGCACTGAAATCCTGCCCATTCACATAGTTTATTTCCTGCAACTCATTGGTTATTTCCTCAGCAAATTCCTGACAGAAAACTGGATCCGTTCCACTTTCACAAAACTGCACGCCTCTCTGACTCTGACTCACCTTCAACAGCTGATTTAACTTCTCATTCAACTCGTTAATCTTCTGAGACTCCACACTGTTGAGACGCTTAGACCTGTCATACTCAGCACAGCGATTATTGGAACTTGCAGCCAAGTTATCGATCAGCTGGTAGGCTCCTTCCTTACTCTGAGTCATGAAGTCCCCATTGCTAGCAGCATTGAGAGCGTTCTTGTAATCCCACTCAACTCCATCGTAGAAGCTGCTAAGAATCTGTCCATCCGAGTATCCATGATGTGGGCACTCTCTGTAATACTCCTTGAATCTCTCCCAAGCTTCACAGAAAAACTCTCCTGAATGTTGCTGGAAGGTGGTGATCTTGTTCCTCAGCGAACCTATCTTGGATGTGGTGTAGAATTGATCCAAGAAAGTAGCTCTGCATTCATTCCATGTGGTCAACGATCTAGGAGGTAGAGATTTGAGCCATCTTGACGCCTTGTCTGACAGAGAGAAAGTTAAAAGCTTGCACTTGAGGCAATCAGCAGGTTCCCCGTTCGACTTAGTAGTGCTGTAAATCTCTTCGAAGTTCTCTACGTGATCCATTGGGTTCTCAGCTGGCAAACCATGGAACACATGCTGCGTCACCAATGCAATAATCCGCAGTTTGATCTCATAGTCCTGTCTTGCAATTTCTGGTGGACAAATAGCAGCTCTGTTCTGTTAGAAGGTATGAGGAGTGTCTAGTTCTCCAATGGTACACTACAAGAATACAGGCCTATTTGCAACTACTCGTTTGGTCACAAATGCCTCGCAAATGGCAAATTGCGAGGAATTCTGTATCGTCGCAAGTAGCCGGCCGTAAATGTAAAATCTCCGCAACAGTGTCGCAAATTTGCGAGGCGAAAAAAATTCGACGCAAAAGCCTCCCAAAATATTTGCGAGGAACTAGTTTTGCGAGGCGTTTGCGTGGATATTATTTGCGACCAATTTGCGAGGACATAGGTTTGCGAGGTCTTTGCGTGAAACTTATTTTTGACTAATTTGCGAGGACGTAGTTTTGCGAGATGTTTGCGTGGATCTTATTTGCGGTTTTGTTGCGACTAAAATTTTGCGGGCATTTGCGTCTAATTTGCTAGACATTTGCGTGGTTATTTAAGTCGTAAATCCCTCGCAAAGGTATTTAATTTATATTAAAAATCCATTTTTTTTTATTTTTCGTAAAAAAAAAATATATATAAATAAATTAAATTAAAAATCGATTTTATTTTTATTTTTTGTAAATAAAAGAAAATTAAAAAAATAAAATTTATTTTTAATTAATATTATACATCAACCGAGTATTTTTACAACGAAAATAAAATAAAATAAAAACTAGCTATTCGATATCTTCATAATCCGAAGTACCATCGCAGGATGTTACTGGAGCTGCAGCTGCGGCTTCCTTTTTTTTCCTCATCATCTCACGAATCGTGGGATTCGTATCTCCAAGAAACTCAAACATCAAATTGAAGGCGTTCTGCTCCTCCCTCATCGATCTTTGTACCTCCTTGAGCGATCTGTTCTCCTATTCCGCATTCGCTAGATTTTGATCTTTAAGCGGATCTGAAGCGTACGTAGAAACCGGGCAATACGGAACTCCCTCGGTATCCGTCAGAATTGATCCCATTAAAGAAAACTTCTCCTTTCTGTTACGGGGAGCAAGCTCTAAATTAAAATTGAATAGAAAAAAAAATAGTAATTAAACAATTTATATATAATAAATTAGTAATTAAACAATATATATATATTAAAAATTAGTAATTAAACAATGTATATACAAAAAATTAGGTAAGACCTGTGACCATTCTGATCTAGTTCATTAGAAAAACATATAATCAAATCTTGTTAATAGCCTAAGTATTTCTATACAGAAATCCCAGCCGTGTTAAGCAAACCGTGGGTAGAAACTGTGACCCGAACCAGGATCGTTCACCAATTTGAGGTGATTCTTGGTGATGCTTGTTGTGTGTTTAAATTATAAATTTTCGGGAGGTTATGTTACACTTGAATTAAGTCACACGTTAGATTGCTTAAAAGCTCTAACTTGTGCAATACCATTATTCTTTAAAATTGGACAATACCGTTGAGAATGAAAGTTATACTATACGTTTATAAGCTTACTAGTAACTTAAGTGTTCGGTAAACTTTATAAACTAATAAGACTGGAAACGCTAAGAATGAAAGTTATACTACACGTTTATAAGTTTATTAGTAACTTAAGTGTTCGGTAAACTTTATAAACTTATAAGACTGAAATTGGTATAAGTTTATTAGCAACTTAAGTGTTCGGTAAACTTTATAAAATTATGAAAACGTGGTAAGACTCTTCCCTAAATACCATGGCTTAACTAGTCATATTGAGTACTAGTTTAAGTACACGAAGACACGGAGAGACGGGATTGCAGCCTATGGCCGTGTACTGCATGACGATGCAGAATTTCCAGTGTGATACCTTAACAATTAAGGCCATTGGAACGGGTGAAGGATCATCGGCTTGTCTAGCCTTAGTGGCTACGGGTCTGGTGATGCCTAGTGGTGTCAAGGTTTGGGAAGTAGTCAATCACGTGAGGCCTTATTAAAATGTGAAAGTAAACTTATAATTATGAGGAACGTAAATTATTACTATGATGGTTAATATTATGCTTTTTGTGTGTGATTGTTATTTTGGGTTTGGTTGGGTGATTTTTATGCTTGTTAGGGGAGCCTTTACTCATTAAGAAAACTAGTTGCTTACGACTCTACTTGTTTTGCAGGTAACTGTTAGTGGGTAGAACATTTGGGAAGAAGGAGCATTAGGAAGAATCAGTGGTAGTGTTTCTTGCCTTTTGTAAAGGATAATATTTATTATGTACATTAACGTTTTGGAGTGTTAGACTCATGGCCAAACTTGACATATATATGTTTTGTAACACGTTTAAATCCTATGTATAATTATGAAAAAATGTGTTTGCAATATTCGGGTTTCATGTGATGTCTAGTTCTAGTCCGAGCAAACTAACTATCTAGTATAATTTGGGGTTGGCAAGCCTTGAGTTATATTCGATAGGGATTTGTACGTAGAATTTTGGTCTAGGGTTACTTAGATGTGTTCCAGGAACCTCGGATCGGACGACTAAATATGAATCAGTGACGCTTCCGGTTAGTCCATGATCGGGGGTTTTACAGGAATGGTCGATCTGCTTCTTTATTTGGTCGATCTGAGATGTTACGGGTTTCTGGATCGATCGATCCAGTTTAGAACGATCGATTTGGCCTTTAATGGTCGATCCAAAAGGCTAGCTTGAGGTTGGATCGATCGATCCATGTGTTGAGCGATCGATCTGACCCATTTTCTGCTCATTTGCTTCATTTCTTGCTCCTTATGTCTTAGATTCCATCCAAATGTGTTCCAATCCTGAAAAGACTCTAAAAACACAGAAAAAACTCGATAAAACAACGAATATCATGGTTGAAAACCGGTAAAAATCATGATATATCAAATGTTTTCAAATTTTTATGCAATTATAATTGGTTTGATATTTTGTAGAGAATTTGCAGTGCATATACCCTATAAGAATCGATATTAGAAATGTAAACATCATGAAATGTATATGGACTATTCCATAAATGTATACCAATTATATCCATGTTAAATTGTAGAGATCGAATAAAAGAGAAAAGAGTGAAATCGAAAGATTGGTCTGTATCTTGACAAGAAAATATAATGAAAATATTATTAAATATAATATTGCAAATATAATGAAAATATAATGAAGAAATTATTAAATATAATATTGCAGTGTACATATATTGGAGATAAAACAATTTTCTTTGGATTAAGCGAATCGCCTGATGCCACGTATCCCACGATTCGGTAGAGACTTTTAATTCCATTGGTGGAGCTTATCCTTCGATAAAGGTCCCAGAAGAGTTTGGGGCCTGAACCTATAATGGTCCAAATGGACAGATAAGGCCACTTGGGCCTGACTCCCACCCCGGATAGCGTATCCCGCTACTCGAAGTGATCGGGGTCCGGAACAGAGTAGCCAGATGAGCAGGTGTGGGAGTCGAAATCAACATAATTAGATTTGTCGGAGGTTTGTTAAGAGGGATGAAATTTCTGCGTATGAACCACGAAAGCGAAGATCCAAAGATGGTTTTTATTGATTTGTTTCGAAAAGTTTTTCGTACAAGTGTTTGTAGAGCAAAAAGTCTAGGGTTTTTGCTAAGTAAGTTGCGGATCCCTTCATCAAGAGATGTACATCTATATATATACTAGCTCGAGTCGGCTCGGTCAATCCTAAAGAGATAAGGAAAACTTCATAATCCTTCGGGATTTCCGTTTTAGCAAGTCGGCTTGCCTTCGTGGGCCTTTGCATCGTTGTAGGCCGAAGATAGGCTTGCTGTCTTTGTATAGAAATGGCTTCGGCCGCGTTGTCTTCTGGCTTCGTATAGAAATGACTTCGGCCAGAGAGCTTCGTATGACTTCGGCCAGACAGCTTCATATCACTTTGGCCAGACAGCTTCGTATGATTTCGGCCAGGCAGTCTCGTATGACTTCGGCTAGGAAAGTTTCGTATGACTTCGGCCAGGCAGTCTCGTATGACTTCGGCCAGGCAGTTTCGTATGACTTCGGCCACGCAGTCTCGTATGACTTCGGCCATGCAGTTTCGTATGACTTCGGCCAGGCAGTCTCGTATGACTTCGGCCAGGCAGTCTCGTATGACTTCGGCCAGGCAGTCTCGTATGACTTCGGCCAGGCAGTTTCGTATGACTACGGCCAGGCAGTTTCGTATGACTTCGGCCAGGAAGTTTCGTATGACTTCGGCCAGGCAGTCTCGTATGACTTCGGCCAGGCAGTCTCGTATGACTTCGGCCAGGCAGTTTCGTATGACTTCGGCCAGGCAGTCTCGTACAACTTCGGACTTCGGCCAGACAGTCTCGTATGACTTTGGCCAGGCAGTCTCGTAGGACTTCGGTCAGGCAGTTTCGTATGACTTCGGCCAGGCAGTCTCGTATGACTTCGGCCAGGCAGTCTCGTATGACTTCGGCCAGACAGTCTCGTATGACGTCGGCCAGGCAGTCTCGTATGACTTCGGCCAGGCAGTCTCGTATGGACTTGACTTCGGCCAAACTATCTTTGTATAGAAATGACTTCGACCGAAACGAGCTCGTATCGTGCCTAAGTGGATTCGTATCATGGCCGAAGCGAACTCGTTAGCCGAAGTGGAGCGTGGCCGAAGTGGAGCTTGGCCGAAGTGGAGCGTGGCCGAAGTGGAGCGTGGCCGAAATGGAGCGTGGCCAAAGCCGTTTGGCCGAAGTGGAGGCTTGCCGAAGTGGGGCATGGCCGAAGTGGAGGCTTGCCGAAGTGGGGCGTGGCCGAAGTGGGACGTGGCAGAAGTGGAGCGTGGCCGAAGTGGAGCGTGGCCAAAGCCATTTGGCCAAAGTGGAGGCTTGCCGAAGTGAGCTTGCCGATACGGATCCTCCGTGCCGAAGTAGAGCGTGGCCGAAGTGGGCTTGCCGATACGGAGCCTCCATGCCGAAGTGGAGCTCCCTGGCCGAAGCCGTGGTCGTGCCAAAGTGGGGTTGTGCCGAAGCCGTGGCCGTGCCGAAGTGGATTTCCCTCTGTGCTGAAGTGGAGCTTCTTGCCGAGGTCTCCTCTTTGCCTAAGTGGAGCTTCCTTGGCAGAAATGGAGCTTGCCGATGTGGATCTCCCTGGCCGATGTGGGCTTGCCGAAGTCTCTCCTTACCTAAGTGGAGCTTCTTGCCGAAGTCTCCCCTTGCCTAAGTGGAGCTTCTTGCTGAGGTCTCCTCTTTGCCTAAGTGGATTCGTACAGAAATGACTTAGGCACAATGTCTGGCTGAAGCTGTGCCGAACTGGAGCCTCCGTGCCGAAGTCTCCTTGCCGATGTGGAGCTACTTTGGCCGAAGTGGAGCTTGCCTAAGCGGAGACTTTGCCGAAGTGGAGTGCCGAAGTCTCTTTGCCGAAGTGGAGCCACCTTGGCCGAAGTGAGCCCATCTTGTGCCTAAGTGGATTCGTACAGAAACGACTTAGGCACAATTTGGGTCTTGTCCGATTCTTCGTATTTCCATACTTAGCTATTTTTCCATTGATCACAGCTGGGTGGGTTTTGACCCCAACAGCAGGTACCCCTCTTTTCGTACCCGGAGACGGAGCACAAAGCATGAGTTTCCGTATCATGAACTCGGGCTTGGTCTTCCTTTAGTTTCCAGTCTACAGAGATCCTTAAAGCCTTAGATAGTTTCAGTCTTTGGAGAATAATATTGGAGAACAAAGAAGCAAATAGAAGAATATATCTCATTGTTCAAAGTGCAATAACAGATGAGAGATTTCAATCCTATGTTTCGGTGAGTTTCCAATCTTGGCTTGATGAGTTATTAGTAAGTGAAAGCGCGTGATCCTCTGTTATGGGCTTCAACTTGATTTTTTGGAGTATATAGTAAAGGAAAGATTAGTCCTAAGGATCCTTGTGTTGTCTTAAGAAAGATTAGCCTTGCTTTTTGGTTTAGATAGAGTTTTTTTGTAAAAAAACTCGTGTATGAAGTGTTTTGATATATAATGTTGATTCAGATGCCAAAAGAGAGTACAATATATATTACTCTCACTTTGATTTTTTATACTTCAGTTTAATTGATGATCATTTTATTTTTTGAAAGTTCGATTCAGATTGTATTTGTATTTCTTTCGTTTTAATATAAGTTTTGTTTTGACATCTTACACATAAATAAATAAAACTAATTGATTATACTATATACCCCTATAAAAACATATGACTTTTGAGATCATGTTATATTGTATTATTTTTATTAGGATTAAAATAGGTATTTGTGACAGAAAAAAAATTGCATTGAAATTTTAAAATAACATTTATTTTAAAAAATATATTTTTTTTTCTAAAAAATGACACTTATATCAAAACGGATGAAATATATTTCATCGTTGTATTGTCCAAAATATCATCAGATCAATCTCTTTCGTTATTACATATTGTTGTAGTACATCTTGTTTTGATCGTTTTTTTTTCTAAATAAAATTATATTCTTTCCATTTTAAATTAAATATTGTTTTGACATTTTACACAAAAATTTTAAAAAAAAGTTAGTAAATGTTATGTTATGCCTTTGATTGACTATTAAATTTTGTATAGTATTTAATATTTTCTTCATAAAAAGGGATATGTAAGCTAATTTTTATTAAAAGTTACACTAAAATTATAAAATAATATTTATTTTGAAAAAAAGTCCAAAACTATATTTAATTTGAAATGGAGGAAAACATATATTTTGTCTTTAACATTTAATTAAATAAAATAGAAAAATTTAAGAGCATCGGTTGCATAGGAATCTGCAAAATCCTTTTATTCCTCTTTCTCAAGTGGACCAAAAGAAATGAAAATAAAAGTGAATGCAAAGGCGTTTTCTTTGGGATATGTTCCAAAAATAAGAGAAAAAGTCTTTAATATTTCCCCCACTAAATCTAAAATCAAGTACATTTTACATTTCAATGGAAGAAGAATACATTTCAATGAACGTTAATCATCAAAAATAATATCACAGTTGCAATTTCAATTTGGTCTAAAATTGTAAATTCATACTCGTTTGCTGAAAAGAATACCAAAATTATTTGAAATTTCACAGTAAAAAGAGAGCAATAATCTGCTTTTTTAATAAGTCAAATGTTTTTAACCGACCAAGCAAAAAGCACATCTGTGTTATTTTCCCATGTATTGGAGAAGAACCGACTTTTCTTTTGCCGTCCAAAAAAACCGACTTTTCATGTTTATGAAAAATTAATGGAATGGACGAAAATCCAAGAAAAATATTCATCTTTTTCAAAAAGATAGACGGATTAAAAAATTTAAAAACACATATTTTAAAAGAATCTGAAAACTCGTCACTAATGCAAGATTCGCTTGATAATGATTTTTCATATTCATTACATTAAATATTTTAATTTTAAACCAGGCTCAATAAAATAAAATTAAAAAGTGATAAATTAAGCGTTGGATATTGATTATAAAACTCTTCCTTAGCAGCTAGAGGTAAATCATGATTCACTTGGTGACTTCAAATCAGATCCTGAGTGTGCCTCCCACCTACGGGGAAGAAACTGTACTTCCTCGCTAAACAAGCTCTGTCTCTCGTAAACTTTGTTTTCTCTGTTCCTTCTGTTTCCTTGGTTGAGACTTAGTCCATTTAGAGGAAATTACAAAAAAAAGAAAAAAACTCTTCCTTAGAAATAGATATTCTGACCCTAACCAGTGGTGGATCTAGAAATAATTTTTAATGAAGACAAAAATATTTAAATTAAAATATTATTAATTGTCTTAAAAAAATATATTACCATCTTAAAATATATCTATATAAATATATATATTTATTTATTTATATACAATTTTTAATGCATTATGTATTTTTTAACCTTACTTTTTTTTAAAAAAATTTAGAAAATTAACAATAACATTTGTTTACCAAAAAAAGAAAACATAAAATTTTTGTCTTTAGTTGGTTAATTACCTATCAAACAAGCTAATATACATATGAGTAATCGTTTCAAAGCATTTTCAACTTTTGTAACAAGATATTACCATGTTCTTTACAAAAATAATTAGTCTTACTAAAAAAAAAAAATTTATATGTTATAATTCGTTTGAAAAATCTAGAGTTAAAACCTTGTATGTTTTGCATACAAATATAAAGAAAAAGGTGTTTGTTATAGGTTAAATTTTTTATATATGCTAATATTATGGATGGTTTATCTGCATATTTATTGACTAAACGTCTATAATTCATAAATTAGTATGTATAAACAGTTTTTTTTTTAAAAGTAAGTAAATTTATTTGGCCATCAAATTTAGATTGACAAAATCAAATCACATAAAAATCAATAGAAATCAATGATCAAATAAAGTAACCAAACAAGAAAGAAAAATTAATGGAGGCAAATTTATTATTTAATGTGGGGGCAATAATTATTATTCTTAAAATTTTACATTAATCAATTTTTTTAGTGGGGGCAACTGCCTCCGCCCATGCCTCTAACTCGATTTTTTGTTGGAAAAAAAATTAATGTCCATGATCTCGGCTTCGAACTCTTCAAAATATTTAAATAACCAATTAACCAAAACAGAAATAGATAGAAAACTGCTGTTATGTTTGGTTCCACAGTATTATATTGATATTCCGTGACGTAAAGTTACGAAAAAGTTCACGTTGATAACGTGCTTTATAAAATTATAATTGTGAATATGTATAAATATAATATGTATATAAAATTTAAAATGAAAACATCCTTTTGTTTTAATTTAGTCGTGACAATGATTTGGGATCTAATGGATCAGATTGGTTACTTAGTTTGTCATATTGATATGGTTGAACCGTTTGTTTGTTATCAAGTGAACGATCGTTTGAAATGAGCGGTTGAAATATATTATTAATTTCAAAATATTTTTCACTGCATTATATTTTTTTAATTATTTAAATAAAATTTTATTACATAATTTTATCTAATTATACTATGCAATTGCTATAATGCTACAAATCAAATTTATATTTGAACTGTTCTCTGTTATCGAATCGTCTTCTTTAACTATTGTTTTTAACCGTTTTATTTCAAATCGTTTTCGATACAACCGCTCAAATTTTTTTAATCGTTCTATTTAAATGTGATCCAATAAGTGATTGAACGACTTGAACTTAAAAATTAGTTGAAAATTATGAAAAAAAAGATGAAGGAAAGAAAATATCTTCCTACCTTTAACGACATGACCGGTAGACACACCTAATCCTCTTACACCCACTTAACTAATAACACCAAATTAATAATACTATTTAATATAATTATTTATTAATCCAAAACTTATATAGTCAATTATGTGATACAGCTTTAGTGCACCATTATCTTAGTCATATAAACCTTAAAAGTTTAAACAGTAAAACTCAGGTAGTCTATTTCTAAATTAAGCAAAATCAATTGCAGTATTATTCAATTGGAAAAGGTTATGAATAATTTTTTCGCAGAACTGGGTTATCTAAACTATAATTAATTTAGATTAATTCTCAAGATTACAAATCACCATATAAAACAATCTACGCGCGAAGAAAACTAACGATCACTTGATTAATTAGTTTTTTTCTATATATTTTGATCTATATAACAAACATATCTTACTAAATAAAATGTTCAAATAGTATTTTTCAGAATGATTAAAAATGTAAATAGAAGTATGTTTCAGATTAATGGACCATTCAGCCGAATCAGTTGGGCCTGGATCATTATTAGTTGATAACTTTTCAATTTTCAATTTTTCTATTAGTGTATATATATATATATATATATAAATACATACATATTCCGTATTTGTACTAACTAAAAAAATCATTTTAAAACAATCACAATTAGTCCGTATTTTGGCACATAGATCCATTTACAAGAACAATTTGCAACCACATAATATGATAGCAAATTTGCGAGGCGTTTGCTATAATTTTGCGATTGTGGTCGTAAATTAATCGCAAATTTGCATGTAAAAATTTCGTAGCAAATTAGTCGCAAAAACAAATATCCTTCATAGCAAATGTCTCGCAAATTTACGAGTAATTTGCGATGAAAAGAAAGGTCATAACAAATGCCTTCTAGATTGCAAGTAATTTACGACGACAAGAGTTTTCGTAGCAAAAACGTTGCAAAGTTGCGAGGCATTTGCCTCGAAATATATTTTCTAGGCTTTGCGACTGATTTATAAGGATATTTAGCAAGTAGGTACAACACGATTTCAATGATTTTTAACTGTTTTTTTGCTTCTGAAATTTTGGTCGCAAACGGATAGATAATTACTAGCAAAAGCGTTGCAAATATTTTGACCTAGAAAATTAGTAACAAATGTTGGTCGCAAATTAGTAGCAAAAATTGCTGATCCCTATAAATAGCAAGCAATACGGAAGAAGAAAATCATAACAAAAACATCCCACATCTACTTAGAAAATGATTTAACTCCGCAAAAACACTATATAAATCCGGTATTTTTTGTGGAGAGGTTGATAATCGATCATGTCTTGGCATCATGAGATATACACGGTTCGAGCATGGATGTACAACCGGCGAGATCCATATACCGGTGAAGTGACGAGAGAATTTAGAGATGGTCTTGATCAATTTTTGACCCACGCGACACATCAGTCATTCGCGGGAGACAACGGTAACAAAATTTCTTGTCCTTGTATTAAGTACGAGAACATTGATCATCATGATCCAAACACTGTTTGGAAGCATTTATATACGAGGGAGTTTTTACCTAACTATTATGTTTGGCTTGCGCACGGGGAGGATTTTGTAGTTAATGTTCCGGGTAGTTCAAGTACGAGTTATCATGGCAATCAAGATGGCGCTAGTAATTTTGATAATAACTATGATCAGCATGCTCATCATCAAGGTTATGAATATGGATATGGTAATAGTGATGGGAATAGGTTTCATGACATGGTTGGTTACTGATGCATTTCATGAAACTACTGCCTCGTTTAATGATAATACTTTTGAAGAACCAAACTCGAGTGCTAAAAAGTTTTACGATATATTAGACACTGCTAATGAACCCATCTACAAAGGATGTAGAGAAGGAATTTCAAAATTATTACTAGAATCTAGGATGATGACAATTAAAAGCGAAGATAACATTAGTGAAAATTGCATGGATAAATGGACTGCATTGTTTAACGAGTATTTGCCGGAGGGTAATAACTCGGCAGAGAGTTACTATGAAATACAAAGACTGGTCGCTAGTCGTGGTTTACCGTTTGAGATGATTGACGTCTGCATTGATAACTGTATGATTTTCTGGAAAGATGATGCTAAGTTGCAGGAATATCATTTTTACGGAAAACCGAGATATAAAGAGACAGGTGGCCGCATGAGGGTGCCGTTCCAGCATATGTGGTATCTTCCGATAACAGATAGACTGAAGTGATTATACCAATCATAGCAGACAGCTGGGGCAATGAGGTGGCACGCATAACACTTTAGTGAGGAAGGGATGATCTCTCATCCATCAGATGCGAAGGCATGAAAACACTTTAACCGGTACATTCGGACTTTACTGAAGAACATAGAAATGTTTATTTGTGTCTTCGCACTGATGGGTTTAGTCTGTTTGGTATATCTGGTCGGCAATACTCGTTGTGGCCAGTCATAGTAACGCCTTATAATTTACCTCCGGATGTGCATGCATCGAGAATTTTTGTTCATGAGCATTCTTGTTCCGGGTCCTAAGCATCCAAAAAGATCTCTTGACGTCTTCTTACAGCCTCTGATCCATGAATTACAGGAGTTGTGTCATGTCGATGTACGAATGTTCGATTAATCAAACCGCCGGAACTTCACCATGAAGGTTGTCCTTATGTGGACCATAAGCGACTTCTCCGCCTATGGGATGTTATCTGGATGGACAACTCACGGAAAATTATCATGTCCTTACTGTCTAGATCAGGCTGATGCATTTCAATTGACGAATTGACGCAAAACTTGCTGGTTCGATTTTCATCGTCGGTTTCTGCCATTGGATCATCCGTATATAAAAAAATAAGAAGTTTTTCAAGAACAACAAAACCGTCAAAGTCCCCCCCCCCCTGTTTATCTTTCAGGAGAACAGGTGGAAGCGCAAATAGATTATTGTGGTGTTGAAGAAACTGCAAAAGTGGGGGGTAACTGGCACAGTGTCCCCACTAATATGCCCATGGATATGGACAATATCATAATTGGCATAAGAAGAGTCTATTCTGGGAACTGCCGTACTGGAAAGATCATCTCTTGAGGCACAATTGGATGTCATGCACGTCGAGAAGAACTTTTTCGCAAATATCATCCACCCGTTGTTGAATGTTTCGAGTAAAATGAAAGACAATCTGAAATCACATTTGGATCTCCCTGGTATATGCGCAAGGTCTGAGTTGTACATTACAAGCGATGGTAGGGCACCGATTCCTATTTTTTGCTGTCATTTGACGCAAAGAATAGTTTGTTTAAGTGGATTAAGGATGATGTCAAGTACCCAGATGGATATGTGTCAACGTTCTCAAGGTGTGTCAGGCAAGGGCAAAAAAATTATTGAATGAAGAGCCATGATTGTCATGTATTCATGCAACGACTACTGCCATCTGCATTGCAGGAGCTTCTACCAAATAACGTCCACGAGGCACTAGCAGGTATTATTCTTGTATTTATATATGTGCTCGAACATTAACTCGTATGTGATACACAATTTCAGGTACCGGGGTATTTTTCAGAGACTTATGTGCTCAAACATTAACTGCAGACGATATCTTGAAGTTGAAGTCAGACATCGCACTTATTCTTTGCAATTTGGAGAAGATATTTCCTCCCTCATTTTTTCGACGTGATGGAACATCTGGTTGTCCACTTACCACATGAGTTAAATCTTGGTGGACCAGTCCAATTTCGATGGATGTACCCGTTCGAAAGGTTCTTCAAACATCTGAAGATGAAAGCAAAAAAATCTCGCAAAAGTTAAAGGATCGATCGTGGCAGGAAGTTTGACCGAGGAGACTTCTCGAGTTACTACTTTAGCCAAACCGTGAAAACAAAAAAAAATAGGTCGTAAACAATACGGCGATGGTGGGGTTGGGTGAACATATCCTGATGTGGGAGTACCCAATGTATTCTCGGATGTAGGCTGAATGGGTGGTAAAGTAATTGCAACCGAGTGGTGTGATTACAAGCATTGTCACGCAGCTCATACATATATCTTCCTAAACTGTGACTACTTTCAACCGTATGAGAGGTATAGTAGAAAACAAGTCGTTTGATATATATACATATACAATTAATTACAATCATCCTTCATTATGTTGTGCACGTACAGGATGCTCGAACAACAAATACAAGAAGCATTTCCGAAACTTGAAGACCAAGAAGTGAGAACATACGTTGAACGTGATTTCGCAGGATGGATGAGAGAGAAGGTAACCAACCATTCTTATATATATATATATATATATATATATATGATATTAATTACTAATCAATAAAATATTGCATTTGGCCATGTAGGTGACCAATAGAAGGACGTTTTTGGGGCAATCCCACGGGAATTGAGACAATTAAACTTTACTAAAACAGTTTCATTAGCTCCTGAGGTATTATAAGACCTAAAAGGGTTAGGACACCCGGCTAAAACAAGGGCTAGATTCTCATATATATGCAGCCAATTCCGTCTGAAAAGACAATCGGCTAGGAATTGGCCTCTGTGGGTGCATGAGTTCGTGATGGAACTTATCGCAAATATAAGAACCGCTAAGATGTATTGTACACGCTTATTTATTTTCCATACATTTACGCATGGACAACGAAGGGACACTGAAAATTATGGTATCCATGTCCCAGGCGATACCAACTTCTACGGTATCCTAAAAGAAATCGTAGAAGTTGAGTATGCTGGTATGATGAATCTTAAATGCGTCCTATTTTGATGTGATTGGTTTGATCTAACTATTGGAGTTGGCGTAAGATCAAGCAAATTTGGAGTCATGGATGTCCAGGAACACAGGAGTTACACTGCTAAGTTCGAGCCGTTTATTTTAGCATCTAAAGCAGATCAAGTTGTTTTCATTCTCTACCCTCGTACTCGGATCCGACGTGATCAGAATTGGTTGTCCGTTATTAAAGTTAATCCACGGGGTCGAATTGTCAGGGGGTTAGCTGGTGCTGATGATGATCTACTGCCCGTTCAACCTGAAAGGACAGAAGAAGTTTACATCTCCGTCGATTTAAGCAATGATATGACTAGAATTGACCCGCTTTATAGGGCACTTGAAGTCATATGTGAGGAGTCTGACGAGTTTGATGAATGGGACGAAGTTGACGAAGAAAACGAAAATGGACAAACTTATGTTTCCGATCCTGATGATGATGAGTAGTTTTTAGTATCGTGTGTTTTAGTAAGTTTTTGCAGGAATTATGTATCATGTGTTTTTTTAAAATAAAAAGTCCAAATTGCTACTAGTTTGCGAGGAAACGGCGCAAATTAGTCACAAATTGTGAATTTTTGCGAGGAATTTGCGATATAACGATGCAAATTAGTCGCAAAATCAGAAGCTAAATTATACCCTAAACCTTAATTATACCCTAAACCCTAATTAGACCCTAAACACTAATTATACCCTAAACACTAAAGATATAAGTGTATAAATATTGTTACATATATGGATTTTTTAATTTCTCGGACATCATCTACATTTTGGTTAAACCTGAAGAGATTAAGCGTATGTAACTATATATGCTTCATGCATGATGAATCGATTACTTTACGACCGATTGTCAAATCAGTTATATAATTACCCGAAACCGTAAACCCAAAACCCTAATGTATATTTATAGCATGTTTCTATGTATCACTTATGAGTTTACCGAAAACCCTAAACTCTATTTGTATTATGTTTGATTGTTTTAGTCGCAAATGTTTCGCAAATTTTGGCAAGATTTGCGAGGCATTTGTGACGCCATGTGGCAAATGCCTCGCAAAACTTGGCATTTATACAAATAATTAAGTTTTTTTCTATTATCGCGTGTGGAAAATTTGACCAAATTTGCGAGACATTTGCCAGTGGCTTCGCAAATGCCTCGCAAATCTTGGCGGTAAAACAAAAATTTAACTTTGCATGTTTGCCACGTGGTAATTTTTGACCAGATTTGTGAGGCATTTGCCACGAGGCGTCGCAAATCTGGTCAAAAATTACCATTGGGTGAAAACTCGGTGAACTTTTGCGACGGATTTGCGACTAAACTACGACTCGGTAAAATTCAATATAACCAGCGAAATTCATTGTTTTCTCCTCACAACCATCCTCTCCACTTCTCTCTACACCTTTCTCTCTCTACAAAACAAGGTATTTTTTATTTAAATTTTTAATATTTTATATATTTGTTTTAGAATGGTTATGATAGAAATATGTATGGAATAAATTCGTGTATTTTTTAGATATTTAGGTGGATAATATTAGTTTACGTTTGGGATTTTAGATTTAAGTTAAAAAATATTAGTTTTTACATTTAAATGTATTAATAAACGTTTTTATTGATTATAAAATTTAATTTTTTAAAATATTATATTGCAGATGAGTGATCCGAGGAATGAGTATACTAGTTTTCTATCCGCTTCCGGTACACCTGTACCGCGATGTGGTAGATCTCACTCACGACACAGAGGTCCTACTACTTCGACTTCTCATATCCCGAAATTTGTTCCGGAGACGCAGCCGTTTCAGCATGCTCCACCACCATATGAGCCGTTCGGGGCTCCAGACTTCCAGTATATGACGCTGGAGCAGTTTCTCGTTAGTCCTGCACGAGGTGTGCTAACGAGATTGGATCCGCATCTTTCGCCTAACACTACATGATAAATATTTATTTTTTCAATTAATTAATTAATAAAAATTAATTTTTTAATATTATTTATAAACTAATTTTTTCATTTTTTTTGTTTTTAGATTCTCGAAAAATGAAGCTGGGAAGGCTGTTAGGAAGTTGATCTAGTGGGATTTCAAAACCCTGCACCCGAATTGCAGCAAGGTTCCTCAAAAGACGAGGGATAGATGGTTTCACATTTTTGCGGTAATTTATTTTTAATGTTATTTTTTATTACTAATTTAATTTATAATTCATACATAATTTAAATTTTCTACTAATTTAAATTTTATACTAATTAAAAAAAAAATTGGTAACAAAAATACAACTGGGATCCCGAGATCACGACACTGGTACGGGAATGTTTCGACGACAAGGCGATGCACGGCCTTGTCAATCAGGTCGACCGATGGAAAAAATGGAAGCATGACCTCGAGCATGCCATGCCGAAGTGGTTCAACCCGGCAGTTTGGGAGGGTCTCATAAACTACTGGCAGTTGGATACTTCCAAAGACACGAGCACCAAATCTCGGGCCGCCCGTTACACCAAAGTCGACGGGGAGGAGATCTCAAAGCACGTATCGGGCCAGTTGTCTTTTCTGGAACAAGCGCGTCGTATTGTAAGTTGATTTAAATTTATATAGTTATAATTTTAAAATAATTTTAAGTCACACCATTGTATGAATTAACATAATTTTACCATTTTTTCAGGCAAAAGAAAAAGGTGCTAAGGCTACTATGCCCGAGCTCTGGGAGAAGACCCACCGACGCAAGGACGGGATGTGGATTGATCGACGGGTGGAGCAGGTTCACGACAATGTGATTGGCCGAGTGGAAGAAATCACATCATAGCCCTCACCCGATGCTCAACCCACTCAGGTTACCCTAGTAGACGTAAACCGCATCGCTTCTCATATAACAAAATTCTCAAACAGACTTTAAATACTAATTTATTATATATACATTGTTTAATTACTAATTTTTTCTCTATTCAATTTTAATTTACAGCTTGCTCCCCGTAACAGAAAGGGGAAGCTTGCTTTCATGGGATCGATTTCGACGGATACCGAGGGAGTTCCTTATTGCCCGGTTTCGACTTACGCTTCAGATCCGCTTAAAGATCAAAATCTAGCGAACGCGAAACATGAGATCAGATCACTCAAGGAGGACCAAAGATCGATGAGGGAGGAGTAGAACGCCTTAAATTTGATGTTTGAGTTGCTTGGGGATACGAATCCCGCGATTCATAAGATGATGAGGAAGAAGAAGGAAGCCGCAGCTGCAGCTGCAAGAACATCCCGCGATGGTACCTCGGATTATGAAGATATCGAATAGCTAGTTTTATTTTATTTTATTTTCATTGTAAAAAGACTCGGTTTGATGTATAATATTAACTAAAATTAAATTTTATTTACGAAAAATAAAAAAAAAATTGATTTTTAATAAATATACTTTATTTTTCTTTTCTTTTTTTATTTACGAAAAAATAGATTTTAATAAATAAATTAAATACTTTTGCGAGGCATTTGCGACTTCAACAGCCACGCAAAATTGTCGCAAAACCTACTTGCAAATGCCTAGCTAATTTTCCACGCAAATGCCTAGCAAATTTAAAGACGCAAACGCCTCGCAAAACTATGTCCACGCAAATTGGTCGCAAATCCCCTCGCAAAACTACATCCTCCCAAATTGGTCGCAAATATTTTGCAACGAATTTTCTCTCCTCGCAAATTTGCGACCCTGTTGCGGGGATTTTACATTTGTGGCCAGCTAGTTGCGACGATACCAATTTCCTCGCAAAAGCCTTGCAATTTTCCATCCAAAAGAGTAGTCGCAAATAGGCATGTATTCTTGTAGTGCATAGTCTATTTATATTATAAGAAAATATATATAAAGCAAACCAAATATTTCTTTTTTTGTTATCAGGGATCCTAGGGTTCGTCAAGGCTTTTAAGATGTCCACAGTGATCAACCATAATTTGTCTGCTAAGAATGTAAATATCATTTAGAAGAAAATGAACAGTTTAGGGTTACAAATTATTTTGAGAACAAATTGGGAAGCCTAATAATTGGTTCTATGGCAAAAAAAGATAAAAAAAAATACATGGGAGCAAATACAATCAATACTCTTTCGAGGCACGGAGCTGTGAAGCGTTCTGCGCCGGACAAGTAGCGATAAAGATCCTATAATCTCCTTGTAAAGAATCAATCGGGATGCCACAGAAAGAGAAACAACATGACACCAACCACACAATCAGAAGCTCTTTCATCCGGTAGTCCGAATACTTAGCCCTTCAAACCTAGGGACTAACAAGCTAACAAAACAGAGGCCGTCCTCTATGCCTATGGATGAAGCTCGCCAGCTAACCATAGGAACTAGGGCTAAGACGGGACTACGCTAGCCGAACGAATCTAATGTGCTCAGAAGCTCTACAAAACCCTCTCACCGATATCGTCTAGTGCTTAAATTTGCGACACTCAATTCGACAACCTTACTAGCTCCTCCAAAAGCGACGATATCGCAACACAACTAAACCCGAAGCAAACCTAAACCAGCCTCACTAACGGAATCGAAACTCCTTACACTAGATTACAGGTCGCGGTACACTAAAAAGACAAGAGGAGACATTGACTTTGAAGAAACCAAATCATAGAAGACATACCAGATGCGGAGGCGGAGTCGGAGCTCACGCCCCTACCAGACAGTGGTCAACACCGAACCTAGAACCCTCCAAAAAGACCAAGCTAACCACGTCGTTGGAAGAGACAATCGATGGACCCAAATTTCAATCATCAAGCGCACCCAAAACCCAAAGAAACCACCACAAATCTTCTTCACCGGTAGAGAGATCCAGTCCTCAAGAACCCCTCAACCCTACTGACGAACAGAATCAGCGGCTAATCCAAACACAGGAGCACCTCCTCCGAGCAGTACGGCGAAAGATGGCGAGATCCGGAAGATCCACCAACTAACCCGAGATATCCGTCGAGATTGAGACAGAGAAAAAACACTTCCAAGGAGCTGGCAAAAAAAAAGGTCTGTTTTGACATAAAATGGATATATCCATATATTTTTTGGAAATGGCAAACCAACTCGAGGAATTTCTGACACAAGTATTCAATTGGTTCGAACTTGTTTAGTCTTGAATTGGGACCAAGATAACTAAGAAAGAGTGAGAATTCTTGATCTCTCTCACTATTTCGCTCAAGAAATAGTCTTGAATTGTTTAGTCTTATGTCATTCTAATAAGTTTTCTAGCATTTGACTACGTACCACTGAAGGATTTAATCGCAAACTTGACAGATAACCCACAAACTCTAAATTATCTTTAGATAATTGGCGAAAATAAAGAAAATGTACCAACGGAACCTGGAATTCGTTCAAGAAAAGCAAAACGTGTAGTAGTTTTTACTGATAAAGAGCCACATAACGAGATTTATAACACTACCGGGACGACTATTTACTGACTTACGAAAGATCGATAGAGCTCAGACTGACGGTTAGGTTTTACTAATGAATCGATATTCAAAATCATTCCATTCTGGATTTTTTTTTCTATCAAAGCCTCTACTTTCTAAATTCTCATAGGGACCCCTATGTATCTATGAAATTGAGTATGGAATTCTGTTTACTCACTTTTAAATTATATTTGGCGATTCAAGAGACGACTTATCATTATTCATTGTATTATAATATAAAAATGTTCAATTTTATTTTATAAATGACTCTCTAACTTTATTATTAGTTATTATTAGAATGAAATTAATTAGAATGAAAATTCAAAAAGGCGTAGGCCTCCGGCAATTTGGCGACTAAAACTTCCTATGTTATACTATAAAATTCTTGACGATGAATCGATTTTATAGCTCCGATATTGTTATTCATTCGATATCATCTAAATCTAATATTGAATCAATCGAGCGGATTTCTAACACTTGTTCTACTTTTGGAAGATCTTGTGTTATATCACCGGATCTCGATTTTTCATATATAAATGAGGTGACAAAACCCTATACTTTTCATTACAAAACCAATAAACCGGAAAAAGATGGATTATTTTGTGAAGGAATTTTTGGGCCTATAAAGAATGGAATTTGCGTATGTTTTATTTATTTAATGATAGTCACTATTTATTTCAGCTATCAACATGAAAGCCCAACTACAATGCATTGCATTGCCAGAATTCATGTTATATATTGGAAAGAGGTTGAGCTCCTTGCTTCTATTCTTAGATGAGAAATCTCTTCCCGCTTCATCAAGAATTGGTTATAGCTGAAATAAATTCCGTATTAGAATAAAAACCTTTTTTATTTTATATTAGTATACGAGATTTTATTTAAAAAGTTCTTCATATCGTTATATTCATAAGGGAAGAACAAATTAACATTTTCCAAAAAAAGTATGGTTAATAATCCCGCTGGTACTGAAGCCATTAAAAGAACACCCAATAATTTTTGCCAAGATCGCGTATAAATGGAAATTTTATTGATTAAATCTTTACAATTGTAGCCGATATCTTATTACGAGTTATTCCGACAATTTCCGGAGAAAGAGAGGGTACCTTACATATTCCTTCTTATGATTTCATTTGAAATCTATGAAAAGAAAGAAGAGAACGAAAGAACCGATTTACTTCCGAGGGGGGGGGCGTTGGTGCTGCCGAAAAATAGCTCGACGCCAGGATGATGAAAAGCTTAACACCTCTCATTCTTATTACTTTTTCATATTGAAAAAAAATGAAAAATGAAAAGGTTGTCTTATTCAAAACCCCAATTATGAAATCCCTTCTATCCCACTTCACACCCGGAACGCACCGTTCTTAGCAACTCCTATGTTCGAAGCCAGATGTTGTCTAATTAGACCACGAATTCGTTATCTGATTCAAGCTCTCCTTGATTTCGATACGTGCAAGGAAAAGTTTGAACTCAATTCCTGCAGTGATGAATATAAGCGCAATTGAAATTCCTAGGGAGTTATTCAATCAGTTGGTTTGATTGCGTGATGGACTCCTCTGAAAAACTTTGGCGCACGTGTAAACGAGGTGCTCTACCTAACTAAGCTATAGCCCTTGTGTTTGTGATAGGATGGATCTTATATATATCATAGAATTCTTCTATATATGGTAGAAGTACCACACGAGTGGATATGACTCAAAATCATGGTGTAACGTGTATCCCCCCTCTTCCGTTCATGGAATAGATGAAATAAATAAATAAAAACCAGGTAAATGCTCAACACCCACGTAAGCTTAAAAGTTGATCATGATTAAGTGCTTTCTAAGTCGTCTCATACTCCATTTTTCATGATATTATGCATGGATTAGATATATCTGGCGAATTCTTCAGAAAAAAATTGTGTCTTCCACAAAGGAATCTGATAAGTGAGATTTCGAATACCAAGGCGATGATCAGTAGCTGGTCCGAGAGGATGATCAGCCACACTGGGACTGATTGATTTTAATAGTCGAAAAGATATGGTTCCGAAGGATGAACTAGATATGGATAGTTCCAATAAGATTTCATTCTTAAACAAAAATCCATTTTTTGATCTCAAGTACATCAATTAGTAGGTATGAGAGGATTAATGTCGGATCCCCAAGGACAAATGATTGATTTACCTATTCAAAGCAATTTACGCGAAGGACTATCTTTAACAGAATATATTATTTCTTGCTATGGAGCACGTAAAAGAGTTGTAGATACTGTGTTACGCACATCAGATGCTGGATATCTTACGCGTCGACTTGTTGAAGTGGTTCAACATATTGTTGTACGTAGAATAGATTGTGTACCCCCCCCCCCCCTTCCGTTCATGGAATAGATGAAATAAATCAAAAAATGATTTTTGTTCAAGAATGAAATTTTATTGGAACTGGATATGGACCAACCATAATTGAAAACGCTGTGAAAGAATTTGAACCATGATCTTTCAAGTAACATGGTGAATCTTTAACCACTAAATCAACAGGTATAATTATAAATAAATAATATATATTATTTATTTATTTTTGGGTGCAAACTAATAAATGATATATTTCTTAGAAAAAAAAGAGAGAGAAAAAAAAAACAAAGGGGAAAGAAATCAGGACAGCTTTATATATACGTTGATTTCTACCGATCATTATCTCTCTCTCTCTTTTTCTCTTTCTCTGTCTATGAGCTAATCATACGAACAAAATCCACTTCAAGAATTAGGGTTTTCAGAACAAAAACGTATCTCTTTCTCTCCATCTCCGATCAAGAATATGCAAGAAGCGGCGTTAGGTATGATCGGAGCCACCGTAGGCGGAGGAGGAGAAGGAGAAGCCGCCGCCATGGCGGAGCAGAATAGACAGATGAAAGGTGAGATCGCCACACATCCGATGTACGAGCAATTATTGGCCGCACACGTGGCATGTCTGAGAGTAGCCACTCCAATCGATCAGCTTCCGATCATTGAAGCTCAGCTTTCTCACTCTCATCATCTGCTCCGTTCTTACGCTTCTACCGCCGTTGGATTTTCTCACCATGATCGTCACGAGCTCGACAATTTCTTGGTACGTCCATTAGATTAATTGTTATGGAAATTAGTCTATATTTTGATGATTATTTGTTCTGTTTCTTTGTTTTTGTTTGAAAGATTGATTTCTAATGGACTAACTATGAATGAAGAAGTTATATAAATTTATAATCACTAACCCATCTTGTGGACAATTATGTTTTTTTCAATGATTTTTAGTGGGTTTTTTTTCCTACAAGATCTTTGTCAATTTAATTGTGAAATTAAAGATTTAAACTTTGTCAAATTTCATGGAATTTTATGTACCGTCATAAAATTTCGTAATGATATCTTGTGGACTAATATATATTATATTTCAAAAAAAAAAAATTCAATGATTTAAGTCGGGTATTTTATACAAGTATTTTGTGAATTAATCGTGAAAGCAGTAATTTTGGTCCAAAAAAAAAGGAAGAAATAATTTTGGTCAATTTTCATGGAAATTATGTATTTTCATAAACATATATACACACACAAAGACATTTTGTGTAGAATTATAATTAGGTGCTATATTCAATTAGAATGAGACATCTCTAGATGTCAATTTTCTAATTAAATTGTCAATATCTATTTAAACTTTGATTATTCATGTTGGTTGAAGTCGGTGATTGATTTCTACACCATACTAAAATTTGCAATTGCATTAAAGTGAAAATTGATATCTCAACTATAGTTTTGGAATTACTTTACGATTAGTTCCAAAAAGAAATTCGAATTCATTTTTATTTATTTTAAATTAGGTAGAAACTAGGACTATATAAAGAATGATTCAACCTCTCAAAACACACCAGACCAAAGGAAAATATTTATATGGATGTATATATATATATGGAAATGTTTATTAAATTTAAATGAAAATTGAATGTGGTATAATTAAATAATTAAAATTTGTAAACAGGCACAATATATAATGGTGTTGTGTAGCTTCAAAGAACAGCTGCAACAACACGTGAGGGTTCATGCCGTCGAAGCTGTTATGGCTTGCCGTGAAATTGAGAACAACCTCCACACACTCACAGGTGCTTAATTTCTCATACATTTTCCTATTTTATTTATGCAACAAAAAGTTACAAATATATCAGATATTACTCTTTTAGGACATTTTTAGTTATTTATCAATGGGAAATATTAAGAACAAAGTTCCTAAAATTTCAATTTTTTTTTTGTAAAACTCTTAATTATATATATGAATTTAGAAATATTTGTATAAACCTCTTATATAAATTATAAAATTTTAATATATATATATATATAATAATAATTAATATTTTGTTATATACGCCACATAAAATTACAAAGTACAAAATATAATTATAATAAAAACGTTTATGTGAAAATATGCGATTTAATTAAAACAAGGTGTGTAAAGGTTGTTGCTGAATGCTGATAATATCAGATATGAACAACCGGTAAACAATAAAAAAAAAATTATATAATTAAAAATGTATGTGTTGGGAGATGATCATGTAGAATATATTATATGCTCACACAAAATATGGAGATTTCATTTGTGCTTATATGCTCACACAATTAAATATAAGATATAAAGATTGGTCTAAAGATGAAAATGTCCCAAGAGACAATACCTCCAGAGCCTTGGAGATAATACCAAATGCTTTAGAATCACTTAACTTTTTCTTTAGAGGATATATATTATAAAAAAAATATTTGAAGACACGAGTTTTTGTGTTACCTTAGTAATTAATAAACGCAATTTTGGACAATCTGCCACATTTTAACATACTTAGCTTACTACTATATGTTTGTTTTATCTTCTACAATTCAACACATACATTTTTAGATTTAAAATAGGATTATGATACGATCAGATATTACTACAAGACTATAAATCGCAGTACAACTTGTTCTAATAGTCACATTTATGAGGTGTTATTCAACTATGGATTTTAATAGAATTTAAATCTAAGAATAATCCGATATTATTCAATTGATGATTCTAAATTCTGTTTTCAAATCTACTGTTATTAGATATGATATTTGTAAATCATATTTCAGATATTTTAAAGTCTAATGTTATTCATAGAAGATTTCAAATCATTAATTATTCAAAAATAAAAGATTTTGAAAAATTTTGTTTTTTAATTCATTTGAAATGACTCGTAAACGAGTTTCATCAGTAAATAATTATAAACGAAATTCAAAGAATACTGCAGAGATTTTAGAATTCACATACATAGATTCTATCAAAATTTAAAATGTTGAATATTATAAAATATATAGAGTTGATTTTAAATCATTTATTCAATAACTCTTTAATTATAATTATAGGGTTGTGTTAAGCTGAAAGGCTTTTGGATCTGGGCTTGAGCTTGGACTTGTTCCCTCTAAATTTTGTGGTTAGTGTAACGTTTCATTTGTTTCTTTTTTCCTTTCTTTGTAGGAGCGACGTTAGGAGAGGGGTCCGGTGCGACGATGTCGGAGGACGAGGACGATCTTCAGATGGATTTCTCGTCGGATACTTCTGGCATCGACTTTAGCGGCGGCCACGATATGACCGGATTTGGTCCGTTGCTTCCAACTGAATCAGAAAGATCTCTTATGGAAAGAGTCAGACAAGAACTTAAACTCGAACTCAAACAAGTAATTAAACTAATCAATGTTAACTTATGAGTCACAACAACAATGTGTTTACGTTATTAATTTGTTTTTGTTTGAAACTTTTGTTTAAGGGTTTTAAATCAAGAATTGAAGATGTAAGAGAAGAGATAATGCGGAAAAGAAGGGCTGGGAAATTGCCTGGAGACACAACCACTGTCTTGAAAAATTGGTGGCAACAACATTGCAAGTGGCCTTATCCTACGGTATGTAATTTTCTTTTTGTGTTATTCTTGTGACCAATAAACACATTTAGGCTCCGATTCTTAGTTTGTTTATTTAAGTTTTAATATTCTAATCATTATAACATGTAAACGAAAATGCAAACTACCAATCTTACTATATATAGGTCTACTCAAGACATGCATATATATAATGTTATTTAAAATTTGTTAATCAATATAGTTTAATTCCATAATGATTTATTTTTATCAGTTTTTGCTTAGTTTTGATTTTTATCAAAAGGAAATTTCCATAAGTTTTTTCCCCCTTAAAATGCGTAAATGCATCAAAATAAATCATAGGAAAAAAGAGAGATGGAGAAGTATAATGTAATTAATAACAAAAAAAATTATAATGAAAAAAATATGTGATTTGAACAGGAAGATGACAAGGCAAAATTGGTGGAGGAGACAGGATTGCAATTGAAGCAAATCAACAATTGGTTCATTAATCAACGCAAGAGGAATTGGCACAACAACTCTCACTCCCTCACTTCCTTGAAGTCCAAGCGCAAACACTAATCTCTTGTCACTAATTAGTAGTATATAATTGCATCTACATTTTCATACTAATTACATTACTTAATCATGCATGATAAATATGTAATTCATGTTATTGATAAATAACGAGGTGTGATCATTAATAATCATGTACTTACTTAGCTTGTTAAATATACACCAACTAAGGATGGGCAAATTATTCGTTAGATTTGCTCCGATTCGATATTCGCTTTTATCCGATTCGAAAAATCCGGATATCCATTATGAATAAAAGCAGAGCAAATAGTAAAATCTAGTATCCGTCTAAAATCACAAATACCAATTATAAAAATCCGCATATCCGCTCCGATCAGTATATTACTAATATATACATATAATATGATAGATTTATAACGTAGATTTGCATTTTTAGACTTTTTAAATACATTTGGCTATATAGTAAGAATAGGTAGATACTAGCTTTTTAATTGAAAATATATTTTATTTTTATTTTTTTAAAATAAAAACACATGTTTTATTTTTCATCATTTTAATCTTCAACTTTTTATTTTTTTTTAATTATATGGAGTAAACTTATGTAATTTAATTTATTATTCACTAGTTAGTTTAAATATTATACTAAAAAAAAAATTATGGTGTTTTGATTTTTTTTTTTTTTTTGTTTAAAATGAATATCCGCGAATATCCGAATATCCGCAAATATTCCGAAAAAAATAGGATATCCGCAATTTCGGATATCCAAAATTTTCCGAAGCAAAGCAAATCGAAAAATTAGATATCCGAGAAAAACAAAACGGATCACAAATACTACATTTTTCTGGATATCCGCTCCATGTCCAGCACTAACACCAACCACACTATATGATTTGTGCTTTGTTTGTTAGATTGTAATTTATTTTGTTTTAATTTTTTGTTCTGTATTCAAGAATATTTTTTTTCCTTAACAAAAAAGAATGTGTTTTTCGGTTGACTACACTATCATTTGGAAATATTTAGACATGATTTGATTAATTAAATCTATCATGTCATATCCTATGTGATTAATGTTTGGACCGACATATATGAACGAAATCGTCCATAAAAAGTGAATTGGTTTAATTTCAATTTAGATCATTGGTATTCAAATTCTTATTAACTTAACCTTGGATCATTTTTTTTTCTGTGCATTTTTTTTTAATCTTATATATAAGGTTCGCCCGATAAAAGAACAAATTTAGTTTGAGTTTTATAGTTTTTTTTTTATTTGTGTAACTAAATACTTCAAAATGATTTTGCAAAAAATAATTATGTCGAGAAATATTTATATATATTAAGTAATACTATTAACTAAAAAGTAAAACTCTCGAGATTGAGATTTGGATCTTAGCAAAGACATTGAATGACTCCCATCACTTGTCCACTACGATTCAGACAGAAGATCCGATCTATTTTTTATTTTAATTTATATAAAAGTACACATTACTTCATGGTAACCCAATTGTATATAGAGATCCCTTGTATATACATATCCTAAATCTCATACTATAATTAATTGTTGACAAAAAGTTATACTAACTAAGTAATTGAAGGAATAATTTAGGTTATACTTCTTTGTTTCTCGTTGTTTCAAATTAAGTACGATTATTTTATTTTATTTTAACTAAGTGCATTTTATATTTTCAATATAAATGTTGTTATAAAATACCTAATTTAATCTTTATTAAAAATACCAAAAAAAAATATTTTATAAGAATATATTAAAATTTTTAATATATTTTTTTAATACGTATGAAAAAACCTTAAACGATATTTAAAATAAAACGTATAGAGTATATATTTTCAATAAAATATAGTATGATATTTAAGGGCTCAGGTTTTTGTAAGTTTAGAATTTTATAAGCTTGATATATCAAATGTTCCATAGCTCCTTTGGTTAAACCTCATTCGTTTCAATGTCAAATCAATTACAATAAATATAGAAACTTTTTATTTTGATATTATTAACCACCATATTTGGTATTACTTTGTGTAAATTGAAGTATCTATATTAAGGATTGCCAATTCATTGACGGATTGTATTGCTAAGTTAGCGCTTTGAACGATTTAGATGTTTAATGATATATACACACTTTTAAAAGTTAAATTAACAATTTCTGATAAATGTATAGAGATTCTTATTTTAGATTGGAATGGGTATTAAATATTTGAAAATCAGACCTCCAATTAACAATTTATCATGCCCCACCGCTTTCACAGATCTCTGTCTAAAATAATAAACTATTTTAAAAAAACAAACACCCACTACAAATAATAATTTTAAGGTAATTAAATTTAATCCACCACCACCTGAAGATTTGAATAATTACATCTAACGCCCTCATATTTACCAAATAAAAAAAACAACACCCGAATAATCCGAAGATCCAAAATCCAGGTTAACTTATAGAGATAATATGTGTTTTTACCCAAATTCATGCTATTATAAAAGGAAAATTCATAAGAAATACACCAATAATGTATAAAGTTTCTGAAAAATATACCAGGTTTTTAGTAAACGGAGCAAAACATATACACACCTATTATTGTATTGTAATATACTTCTTTTGTTTCATTTTATCTTATTCGATTTTCAAAACATTAGTTTTAATCTTTGGGGTCGTAAATGTGAAAATTGGAAAACATAAGGTTGTAAAATTAAAGCTTTTTCTCCCCCGAAAAAATGGGATAAAAAGAAGCATCACCGAACACACAAAAAAAACGTCTCTAATTATCATAGCACCACTCAGATCCACACACACTCTCTCTCTCTCTCTTTCTCTCTTTTTTTTCTCCGGCGAAATTTCCGATCAACGACGAGAGAAAAAAAACAACAACAAAATGGTTGCAGATGCTAACGGATCATCGGCGTCTTTCAACTTCCTAATCTACGGTCGAACAGGATGGATCGGAGGATTACTCGGTAAGCTCTGCGAATCTCAAGGAATCTCTTACACTTACGGCTCCGGTAGGCTTCAGGATCGTCAATCGATCGTCGCCGACATCGAATCCGTGAAGCCTAGCCACGTTTTCAACGCCGCTGGAGTCACCGGACGACCTAATGTCGACTGGTGCGAAACCCACAAAGTCGAGACCATTCGCACGAACGTCGCCGGAACCCTAACTCTCGCCGACATTTGCAAGGAAAAGGGACTCGTTCTGATCAATTACGCCACCGGTTGCATATTTGAGTATGATTCGGGTCATCCTCTCGGGTCGGGTATCGGATTCAAGGAGGAAGATACTCCTAATTTCACCGGATCTTTCTACTCTAAAACCAAAGCTATGGTGAGACTTTCTCTTCTTCAGATTCGATTCGTTTCTTTATTTGTTTCTCTGATCTCATCCTCTAGGAGATGAAATTTTTCTTAGGAGTTTTTAGCTGATTAAGCTCTAATTTGTGTGATTGATTAGGTTTTGAATGTTAAATTAGCTCATAATCGTTTAGATGAAATGTAGGTGTTAGATCAATGTTTTCAGATTCTTGAGGGTGTCTTCAATTTTCTCACATTTTCAATCCCTTTATTAAGGAATGACTTCAGAATCAATCTGTATCTATATTTGCTTCTCTGATCCCATAATCCAAGATTTTAGCTCATTCGGTTTACGCGTGATTGCTTAGGTCTTTAGATCTTGAATCAGCTCTCAAAATGTTTCAGATGTAATGTAGATTAGTTTAATGTTTCATTTGCTCTGAGATTATATCAGCTAATTGATTCAAATCATCGTCATAGCTCGTTTATTGATTGTTTTTTTTATCTTGGAAATGGGGAAAAAAGGTGGAGGAGCTGCTCAAGAACTATGAAAACGTATGCACGTTAAGAGTGCGAATGCCGATCTCTTCGGATCTAACAAACCCGAGAAACTTCATCACGAAGATTGCTCGGTATGAGAAAGTCGTGGACATACCAAACTCGATGACGATCCTAGACGAGCTCCTCCCGATATCGATCGAAATGGCAAAGAGGAACTTAACCGGGATCTACAACTTCACAAACCCGGGGGTCGTGAGTCACAACGAGATCTTGGAGATGTACAGAGAATACATCGACCCGAGTTTTACATGGAAGAATTTCACATTGGAGGAACAAGCTAAAGTGATTGTGGCTCCAAGGAGTAACAATGAGCTCGATGCGACTAAGTTGAAGACTGAGTTCCCTGAGATGTTGTCTATCAAAGAATCTCTGATCAAGTTTGTGTTTGAGCCGAACAAGAAGACTGAAGTTAAAGCTTGAAATGCTGGAAAAAGTGGGTTTTTTTAAGGTAACGGTCCTAAATTCTAAAAAAAAAAAAATCAAATGAAAAAGAAAGTTTGGGTTTTTAAAAGGAAGTATCCTTTTTTAGGGTTTATGGGCTGAAAAAAAATTGTTGTGTTTTTGTATTTTTGTATTTTTTTTCTTTTTTTTCTTCTTCTCGATGTTGTTGTATTGTTAAAATAATCTTTGTTTTTCTATTACAAATAAAAATGTACCATTTGCATTATTCCTCTTTCTTTTAATCAACAAAGCTTTGTTAATTAATCACTAATCATCCTTAGTTATTCTTTGTTGATAATTTAATACAGAGGCACATGTGTTTTCGGTTTTCCAGTTGTGATTTGCAATAATTAAATTGGTCATTGTCTAAATCAATCAGGTTTTTTTTTTTCAGTTTAATTAAAAATATCATTAAAAATCAACTTACATTAATAGTTATTTTCGAGTTTACCGAATGGGAAATTACTAAATTATCTCTGAGTCTGTGTCCCATTTCCGACCTTACCATTCTCCGGCGAGATAGTACAATCTCCGGCGACTTTAGAGTAGAGTCGACGGTACATAGAGTCAACCTCGATGAGATAATAAGTTCCCGGCGGCAGCAAACCAATGTGTTTCTTATCGGTGACGAAATCCTTTGCACCATATCTATGCTCCATCAACTTCATCGTCTCCACAAATTTCTCCGGCGAAAACTGGAAAAAAAGAATCCAAAAAATTTCAAATTAAATGACTATGCTTCGAATGGTGGTGATAGCGTGGTGCGGCACGGGACGGGATATGTGTGGGACGGTCTGAATAGTAATAAAAATATTTACATACACACATACAACTAACAAAAATATATACATGCACATATGTAAATATAGTTTTTTGTTACTGTTCGGTGCGGGATACAGAAACAGAGCGGTCCGTCCCATTCGAAGCCTAAAGCTTGATTTTTTAGTAATGGGTTTTGTATCAATCGAATTACCTCATGTCTGTTCTTCAATTTCTGATCAATGTCCACGACTTTTGCAATGTTGTTTATGCTAAACAGAGAGTTGTTGTTCTTGTTATTCTCACGGAGCTTAAGCGAGAACATCGTAGCGGCTAAACCGCTTCCGTATGAGAACATCACCACTCGCTTCCCCGGCTAGCATTCAAGATCAAGAACCAGAGATCGTTTTCATAAGATTCTTGAAAACATGAACTAAATCAAGAGATTAGATATATAAAAAAAGAGAGAGAGAGATCTTTACGAGTTCACGGTGTTTATTGTGGATCAAAGAGGCTAAAGCAGCGTAGAGAGATGCTGTGTACATGTTCCCGACTTGTTTCGGTATCAAAGTTGTCGGTTGTATCTTTGAATTGTACATCGGTTTTGCGAGCTGTTGCGAAATCTGTGCATATAAAGAACCGGTTTAAGCTTCAGTTTTAGTTGCCACCTTATGCAATGCAGATAAGTTCACATTTCAGAAGAAACCTTTTCAAGATCACGGTTTTGGTAGCTTTCGCCGCTAGATGAAGCAGAGAATGGCTTTAACAACTCTTTAGCAGTCTCATCAATGGAACTGAAAAGTGTTTTACATAACCAGAGTCAGATAAGAGTCTCAAAACCCGAGTTTTCGGAAAGAGAGAGTGAGGACTAGAGATAGATACCTTGCGTTCCTCGTGAAGTCGTTGTAGAGTAAACGGGCAAAGCTTTTTTGAACAAGCTGCAAGATTTTCAGACAAAAGAAAGGACCTCAAAAACAGTTTCTGTTTGATTTCAGTAAATCTGTTTGATAGAGACTTTATCTTGTTGTATGGAGAATGGAAAACAAAGAAGTCAGCTTCCGAGAGCGAGAATAGCTTCGCTTCTAATTTCTCGTACCTGACCATAAAAAAGACTTTGGTTTACGCAACAGAGTCGAGTAAGCAACAGAGAGGAATACTACTAAGCTTTACTTGTTGCAGAGATGGTTATAGCAAGAATCAAGAGCCATCAAATAACAAGTTTGAGAAATCTTTCCATCAACAACCTTTAACCATACACACACAACCACTCTCTGTCTCACTCTCAATCAATACCAAATCAAAAATGATCAAAGCTTTTAATCGAAAGGAAGTACCGGATATTCGCTAGCAAGATTCGGTTTATAAAAGTCATAAGCATGAGCCATATGGCTTCCTCTAAGTTTGCTTTCGAATACAAGAGACAATTCATGTCCTATCAACATTGCAATAGCAGCTGCTCCTCCTGTAGGTCTCGCTGCTCCTTCTGCATATACCTTAAGGAACAAAACATATTTCGGTTTATATAACAAAAGATTGATGGCTTTCTTGTAAAAATGTCGATAAAGGAGGAAACTTTACCGCACTGTCTGTACAAACAACTAAACCGTAGCGTCCATCCCATGAATTAATCTCAACCCAATTGACACAATTGAATAAAGCCGCGGTTCCACCATAGCAAGCATTGGTCGAGTCCACGCCTTCAATGTCGGTATTTCCACATTTCTGCCTCGAAATACAACAAGATATAATGTATATTCAACACAAGATAAACCCGAGAAAAACGATTCGGGTTTTACTTCAAAGAGTTGCATCAAGAAAGTCTTGATGGATTTGCTCTTGTCTATGACGGTTTCACTGCCTACTTCAAGACGACCGATCTCTCGAGGATCGATATTGTATTTCTCGAGTAGCGAAGTTACCACCATCAAACTGTAAAAGAAACACCCGATTTCGCACAAATCGCCAAGTAAACGAGACAATATGAAAGGGCAAAAAAGTGAACAGTTAAAAATAACACCTCATTGAGATAACATCTTCAAGTTCTGTACAAAATGCCATACAATCTTGTCCAAGTCCAATTGTGTATTTCCCTTTGCTTACACCATCATGAACTTCAAGTGCTTCCTACACACACACACACACAACAACAACAACAACAACAACAACAACAACAAGATCAATCTATGATTCCAATATCTGAAAATGAAGAGCAAAACCCATGATTCAAAATCTAAAATTTCTCTATAGATCAAAACTCGAGAATCAATAGAAAAATAAAATAAAAACATAAAAAAAACCTGTTGGACGCAGGTGGGAGGGAAGTAGATGATGTCGATTGCTAAGATTCCAACGTTCTTGGCCATTGTTAATCACCAAGTTTGTTTCTTTCTTCACTGAGATTTGAGACTAATAAGAGAAAATTAGAGAAGCTTTTTGATTATTAAAAATTGAATATAATTTGATTATAATCTTTCGAATTCTCAGGACCCAAACGGATTGTTTCAGGTGGATCACGTGGGATGATGATCTTGCCACGGCTACGGAACTGCTTTTAAGAGGGTAACACATACTGTACATGAAATAATAGAAATACAAAATTGTTCAAACTAATATTCCTGACTTGTGTTAGTGTCACATGGTAGTTGGAGTATTTATGAAATAGTATATAAAGTATATCAGCTAATTCACTCGTTGTCAATTGATTTTGAATTGGAAATCAATCCATAATAAGTCCAAATTTAATATGGTATCAGAGCCCGAACACACGCTGCCCCATCCGAACCGAAATCAATCCGGTCCATTGAAAGAGGCCCGATTGATCTTATCCGAAATTAATCCTATATTAGGATTATGACGATTAATGGCTAGACGAACCATTGTTTCGAGGTGGCGTGTGAAGAATGTCCCACATTGGAAGTGGGAAGGGATTTTGAACGATATATAAAAGACTTAGGCCAATACACTTATTGCCAATTAATTTTGAGTTGGAACTTCGTAATTTAATAACTTTAATAGTTTTTTACTTGTTTAGATTAAAATTTTCTTTCTCTAATTCTGAGTCAAACATTTGTAAGTTAGTTAATCATGATATTACTATTCCCGTTAAAATTTAACTTAAAACATAAATGGTACATGACCAAAAAAAAATATTAAAATTCAAATTAAAAAAATATATATATATACCTCAACCATTTTTTTTTTTTTTTGGCAAACCGTGATTTCATTACTTTAATTTTTCGAAATACATTTAGAAGAAAGAAATAAATCCTCTTTGATTGCTACAATACAAATTACTACAATAAAAAAGTCGGATGAATCTTCATAGAAAAGTAACAATGAATTTGGGACAAGACCCAAATGCGTCGATAGAAACTTCACGGCATAGCCGGAATGTTGAAACTTGATCACTTTAAGTTGTGACGTTGAAAACCAATCTCCACCTCCGCGTGTCGTCGAAACGAGTCTGGTTGCCTCTTCTGGTCCCGTAAAGACCGCTACGCAAGAAGACAGATCGATGAGTATTTTGGAAATTTTTCTCGGCATTGGCTCCAAGCAAAAACCACATTTCATAGAAAGGGACCATGATGGATAAGTTCTCTCCCCGTGAAGGGAAGAAGATGGAAGCGATCTCTCCCCGATAGGAAAGGAAGGTGGATAAGATCTCTCCCTTAATAGGAAGGAAGGTGATAAGGTAGCCAATCCGAACCTCGAGAGAACGAAGGCATTCTTGGCTTCGGAGCATCGAGAATCAGCATCCCACATGAGTTGTGGTGGGTTGGAACTTGGGCCATATACTGCTAAATCAAAATCAGAAATGTCAAATTGAGCCAGGCCCGTAAACTTAAAACATCGAAAGAGGAGGAGGAGAATGATACTAGGTGGATAGTCGGAGCAGCACACACGACCGGCGTGACAACTCGGCGAAAGAGAGGATCTTGCATTTGACGGGGCGGGTCCGGAGGTAACAGTAGCAACTTCGCCGGCATCACCGGATATGGTCGGGCCGAGGAAATCAGGAAGGGATCTGGTGATCGAGGCGGATCGGAGCGGATCCCAAATCGAATCTCGGATCCCGGATAATAATTTCACCCTTATTCTTTACTAAACTTATAAATAATCCTCCAAGATCACATATTGGAACTCTTTAGAAATGTCCATTAAGTCTTTCTTCCTCAAATCCAAAAGCAATACGATACTTGTACTCGTTTTAGGACTCTAACGTGCGAAAGTTGCAAAATTTATCTAGTAATTCTTATATATAAACTTTTCCATGCTTTATCTTCATTCTCATGTCCACTAAAACTCATTTCATTAAATCAGTCATGGTAAATCTACATCCTTATTCATGCAGTTTTTATAAGGTCAATTTGTTCAATATTCATATTGAACAAAAAAATAAAAAATATAGCTATATAAATGACATAAAGCAACAAGTAACCATTTCAATGTCATTTAGATAAAAATACATTCTCCTTTAAATAACAATGGCTTGTGAGAGTTAGTGGTGAGTGAAGTGACACATCACCCTTTCTGTTTTCGTTAATGTACTGTTTATTTTGTTCTGTACAGAAAAGATACAACATATCTTACTCGTCTATACTATTTTGTTCAGTTCTGTGTAGAACAAATAATTTACCCATATTATTTTATTTTTAATTTAATCTCTTAATTTAAAGTGATTAAATCTTATATTCATATTTAAAAACACATAATTTTTTAGCATATGACATAGTTTAATTTTTTAATAATTGACACAAATTATTTTAAATAGTAAATAATGTTCTAATAAGGAACATATTGTTTTATATAGAAACACATAGAATATAATAGCATATATACTATACTATTTACTGTAATCCATACTTATTTTAATTCTAAATCTAAATTACTAAACCCTAAATCCAAAAGACTAACCATAAAAATTGTATATACTGGAGTATACTACATGAATGTATAAAATAGTATAGTCGCATGCATTATAATTTTTAGGGAGCGAAACATATTTTTTTGGTTACGGTTTATAATTTTGGATTTGGGGTTTAGTTTTAAAGATTTAGTGTTTAAATTTTGGGTCTGAGAATTCAAAATTTAGAATTTTGGATCTGAGAATTCAAAATTTAGAATTTAATGTTTAAGTTTATATTATTTTGTTAAGTTGAAAAATATATATTTGATAAATTGAATAACCATAGCATTCTATTCTATTTATCTTGTTCTATATAGAATAGAATGACGTATAATTAGTTACATCAATATATCATTTTTATTAATTTATATCCGTTTAAAAAAATTCAAATCATGATATCTACGAAAAAAATTCTAGGTTTTTTTAGTATGCCAACGAAATCAAATTAATATATATATATGAAAAGATCCAAAACAAATAAAATGGATTGGGGTAAAAGAAATCAAGAAAAAAAAAATATGTGATCAAGAGTTGCTAAGGATAGTGGGTGTAGTATTACATATTACACACGCAATATTATAGACACACTTTCAATATAATTATATAGTGAATTATTAAATTTTTGTTGAATATTGATGCCAATTCCTCTTTTTAAACTCCTCCATATAATTGTTTTAGTGAAAGGCCAAAAAACCTTTTTGCCCTAACTCCCCTACTAATTTTGGACTGATCTTTGTCTTTATGACCCCTCTTATAGTCTTTCCAACCACAAAATCATCAAAGTTTTGCGCACATTATTTTGCTAATAAAAATGCAAATTAAAATTGTTTTTGTTTGTTTTAAAAAAATATTATTTGATTTAGCAAGAACGTAAAACTACCAAATTAATCATATCGTTAACTTATTTTAGTTAGCTAGATATTTTTCGAAGCAAAAATGAAAATTAATCATAACCACAAAATTGATTTTTTCGCTACCGCACGCCAACCTGTCTTGTGCATCAGCCTTTTTTTTGTTGTCTACGCATTTTGATGTTATCTCACGTAGACGTTAATATAACAAATGACAAAAAGAAAATGCAATTAACAACAAAAATTATTGCAAAACCCCATATAACCTTTCAAGACAAGGTAATAATTAACTCAACCTATACAATTTAGTTAAGAATTAAAAGCAAAACCCACATGTCCCAAATCCATCACATTCTCCAATCTTGAAGTTTTTGCACCATAGTTATGAATAATTAAACCCATAAATTCCCAGTCTAAGCTTTGTTCTAAAAACGCAATATACAATGTTTATCATGTCAATTCGTTGTTGTATGTGACGATCATGCATGTGACTATAAACCATGTCAGTTTCATATGACTTAAAATCACATTTTCACTCAAATCTATATGAAAATTTCTTATAAAAAGGGATATATATATATAAACTGTCTCAATTTTGGATCTATATATAATCTCGGTCTCAATTTCAAAATATGAGACCAGCCAAAAAAAGAAAGGATGCGATGAACGTTAAATGATTAGATCATAATAGAAAAAAACTTTTTCTTATAGGAAAATTACAAGTTTTGTTGAAGATTTCTCAAATTTTAAATCTAAGAACAATAGTTAATTCCAAGTTCTGTTCTTAATATGTTAATTAAGACTGAAACCAATAGTTAAATGATAATATATATATATATGTATATATATATATATATATATTTGTTTTCTTTTTCAAACATAACATTGTACTCTAACTCAGATCTTGATAGATCACCACATTTTTACCTAAATCGATTGGATTATATATTTTTCAAAAATTAAAAGTATTATGCAAACAAAAAAAGAGGAGAGATTATACCTTTGGTTTCTTCGTTCTCATATGTGTTTTAAGCTGCACCAGTTTCAGGGCAACTCTCCTTTGGCAGGTCATATATAACTCAATCGATCCAGGGAAAGTTTCGATATATATATAGCTACATATTTTATATTTATATGTCTATATGTTAAAGTAATGAAGGACCTGCCAATGGAGAGGAGCCCTAGAACTAGTGAGCTTACATGTTTCTTTTCGATCGAAAATGTCCACCACGCCATCTCTATAAGATCCATGAAGTCGTGTTGTGTGTGTGTGTGTATATATATGTTAATATGTGTGTAAGCACATATAAATATATAAAATATCATAAGGAATTTTCGACAAGGAATATCAGATTTTTTTCATTGTGTTTACACTGGAAATCTTTTTTTTTTTTTTTGCAGCTTTTTATCAGAACAAATGAGGTGAGGATAAAAGGAATATGAAAGGTGTGAAACTTGAGAATTACTGCGAATTTCTTATTCAATTTTTTTTCTAATATTGAAAATTGAATTAAACTAGGGGTGTTTACTCCGGTTTTGGTTTGGTTTCAAAATTTAATTATTCTGTTTAGTTTTATATCATTTTTATTTGGGAAACTTACTAAATTAGGACAAATTAACACACCTATTGTCCCAATATACATTTTTCGATTTTTGTCATTTTTTGCCTATACTATCCTTAATCAAATGTAAATAATTAAAAATAAATGGTTTTGAAATTTTAAAAAAATCAGAAAATTATAAAAATAGAAAGAATAATCTATGTGAATAAATTGAAATATCGTTTTTGGAAAAATCAAAGTTAAAAAATATTTTTTAAGTTCGTTCTACGTCTTCCAGAATTCGCGTTCTAGTTCTACGATGCTTCTACGAGTCTGTAGAATGTTTGTTCTGATTTTTGATCTATATCTACCAAATGTAGAATTTGAGTTCTAACACCTGCTCTATGTTCTACTATTTGGTAGAATATGTTTTCTACTATTTTCTCTAAACACTACCAGATCCTGAATACGCATGCTACCATTCTTTCTATCTTCTACCGCGTCCAGAATATAAATTCTACCATTCTTTATATCTTCTACTGAGTCCAAAATATAAATTCTACCGTATTTTCTATCTTCTACCAAGTCCAGAATATAAATTCTACCGTATTTTCTATCTTCTTCCTTAAATCTAGGATCTATAGTTAGTGAATATTCTACCAAATCTAGTTTCCAAAACCGAAGATTTTGAAGATATTTTTCTTCTTCTTCGTTTCTTCCTCTTCCTTTCTTCTTTCTTCTTTCTTCTTTCTTCGTTCTTCACTATTCTTCTTCGGTTAATATGTTGCATATCTATGTAACCTGTGGTGAATGGATATCGTGCGCTAATAAGGGGTGGAGATTTGTTGCTGATGAAGAAAAACGAGGTAGATTACTTGCTTTGGAATCTACTACTACTCTTGAGGAGCTAAAGAATATGGTTTTAGAGGACTACAGAATTGAACAGAGTGTTGTTAATGTCGAGTGCAGCTTTTTACCTGGCAATTTGATTAATATGTTAGGATCTCCTCCTGTGGTTATCTCCAATGATCGCCAAGTCACAAATTTCGTTGGGTATGTAAGGAAGAATGCGTCGATACAGTTGTGTGTGACATTTACAGCTGCAGTTGACAATCGAAAGAATAGAGTCAACATTGATTTGAATAAGGAGCCCGAAAAATCAGAAGAAGATGGTTTTATGCCCGAAAATCAGAAGAAGATGGTTTTATGCCCGAAAATCAGAAGAAATATTAGTGACTCCGGCTAAGCAGAATGATCACTTGAAACGCAATATCCATGACGTTCAGGTTCATGTTGATGATGGTGACGATAGTGAGGATGGTGATGATGGCGTAATGTCTGAAAACGTAGAACAAGGGAGTGAAACGATGGTTCAGTTTTCTTTGGAGAATGCTGTAAAGAAGTCTCAACATTTCAGAAGCAAAAACCTTTTGAAGTCAACTATGGAAATCTGTGCAATGAAGAATAACTTCGACTATAAGGTTGTTAAATCTGATACAAGATGGTGGAATATACGCTGTGCAAATAACGTATGCAATTGGAGTCTTCGTGCAGAGTGTTTGGCGGGGTCTAAATATTTCATTATCAACAAGTATGTGGCTCAACATACATGTGCTCCTTCAAGCAAAAACAAACTCGGTAAGACAGCCTCAGCAAAAACAATCGGCAGGTTGATTATGCATAAATATGAGGGTGTCAAAGAAGGGCCTAAACCGACTGATGTGATCCAGATTATGCGGACGGAGCATGGAGTGGAGTTGATTTATTCTTTAGCATGGGATGCACGTGAGTATGCAGTTAACGCGGTTAGAGGTATACCGGAAAAAAGTTATGGTAAAATACCAAAATACTTGCACATGCTAAAAGCAGCGAACCCGGGTACGCATTCTCATTACGAAACCGATTGCGATGGTAGATTCATATATCTATTTATTTCTTTTGGTCAATCTGTAAGAGGGTTCTACAAAACCATTTGGAGAGTCGTTGTTGTTGATGGTACATTTTTGAAAAGTAAATTCAAAGGAGTTCTACTTGTTGCTACAGCTTTAGATGGTAACTCTAATTTATATCTGATTGCATTCGGGGTTGTTGATTCAGAGAATGACCGTTCATGGGAGTGGTTTTTGAGGCAACTAAAGGTTGTTATTGCGGACGAGCATGGTTTGGCTTTTGTGTCAGATAGACATTCCTCACTTGCTAAAGCACTTGATAAAGTTTACCCGCAAGCAAGACATGGAATTTGCATTCACCATTTGTTGAATAATGTGGTGACATATTTTCACGGAAAGGGTGTGGCTAGCTTGGTTGCAAAGGCTTCAAAAGCATATAGGGTTGCTGATTTTGAGAAGATGTTCACTAATATTTGTAATATTAGTCCAGGCATTGGAAAATATCTAATAGAGGCTGATGTGAGAAAATGGGCTCGTTGTCAATTTCCGGGATTCAGGTACGACATTAGGACCACAAACCCTGCTGAATCGATAAACTCTGCATTGCGATCACCTAGAGAGTATCCAGTACTTCCTTTGTTGGACAGCATCAGAGAAATGTTAACCCGATGGTTTTATAAGCGTAGAACAATGAGCTCAAAGCATAAGCACCCTCCCTCTAACCATTGATGTTGAGAAAAAGATTAAAAGAAGGATTGAGAAGGGTAAAACATTAATTGTTTATCCGATTAACGACAACAGATTTCATGTTAGAGGCGACGCGTTCGACTGTCTTGTTGATTTGGACAGAAGAACGTGTTCATGTGGAAAGTATGACTTGTTAAAAATTCCTTGCAGACATGCCATTAAAGCAGGTTTTTCTGTAGGCAGGGAAGCACACTCACTCACTGATGACAAGTATACCACTGCCTCATGGAGAACAGCTTATGAGGAATGCATTAATCCAGTAAATGTTCCGGAGGATGCATGGCGTGTCCCACCAGATGTTGAACATGTCCAAGTTCTACCACCTGAAACACGAAGAGCTGCTGGTAGGCGAAGAAAACGAAGACACGAAATAGTTGAAGACAAGATACGATCGTCACAAGGGTCACAAGGGTCAAAGAGGCACAAGTGCAGTCGCTGTGGTGTTGAAGGTCACAACAGAACGACATGTGATAGAGCAATATAGACATGAAATCATTTTCGTTTGCTTTTTTCCTATTGCTTTAATTTGATAGACCTGGTATTTTCCTATCTACATGTTACAGTTTCACATTCGATTGTTGTGTCCAAAAAATGCAAAAAAATAAAACCAAATAATCTTTGTATCACGTAGAAAAATCAAACATAGTTCCGTTGGCTAGTGATAGAGAAACGCATATGATAAAAAACAAGAACATAGTTGCAAAATATGTCATATGACACAAACTTCTCTCATTTGTTTCCTAGAAGAGACCATGGTAGAGACAAAAACATCCCGCCATCGCAACACATACGACAGATTTCTTAATTGTACCCTTCAATGACTTTACTTTGCATTCTAGTTTCTTTGTCTTCTCTACAAGCTTCTCTAGCGTATCCATCATATGCTTCTCACAATCTACTATTTTTAAGATGTCTTCAGCAATTGTTTCCTGTTTTTCCGATAGAACATCATACTCTTCCAACTGAGATTCCTTAGCCCATTTGAAAACATGGCCAAAAGATCTCTCATTATTTGGGCCTGTGCAGCGGTAAAACTTGCGACCCGGATTCTTCTCTGTTGTTGATTTAAGAATTGCAGTGGGCTGTCCGCAACTACATCTTCTTGGAATACCCCTAACATAGTTGCTTCTGCTTGAACCCGATGATATGTTACTCATTCCTACACAAAAACGACCAAGTTTTACAAATCTAACATCAATTCTACAATCAACCATACATATATGATCGCAATTCAACGAAATATACCCACGTTACACCAAAAACCCTACTATTTCAATAGTTCACTTCTTCACAAATTTTGCGTTCTTCGAAACCTAGGTGAGAAACCATGGAGTTTTTAAGCATCATACCTAGGGATCGATAGATATGACTGCAATAAAACACGTTGATGAAAATCCGTCACTAAGAGCCTGAAATCACTTGATTTGGTTGACTTTTGAGAGAAATCGAATTATAAAGTGAAGGTAAAAGGCTTCTATGTATTCTTTTTCAGAGCAAAAATCCTGAAGGAGGAAACAAAAGGAGGACGCGTGAAACAAGAGAGAGAAGAGGAAGATAAACTCATGCGGGCCCCACCTATTTTAAAACAAACCAAGCAAAATTATTTACTAAACCGGAAGGAGATTTTTAATTGAACTGAATGGTTTAATTGCTAAACCGGAAATGTGATGTATAAGTTTACGGTTTGTCATACTGAGGTTTTGGTTTGTCACGTGACTCATCGTAAAGGTTTTGATTTCTCAATGGCAATCTCAAACGAAAACTAAAAACATTTTTCATCTAAAACGTGAATACTGAATAAGAAAACAATAGTCGATCTCAATCAATGTCTACAACATTCGAGTCAACATGCGTAGGAGGAGGTACATACTTTGACATTCGATCAATCAACAAAGGATCATGTGCCGCTTTGAATAGGTCAATTGCAATCTTAAATCGAGCCTCTTTAATATTGTCATCGTCCAGCAGAGAAAAGTCTAGTCCAAGCAGGTGACACTCAATGAATTTCAACGCATACACTCCGCAATCACAGCTACTCTTATTTAGTCCACTCTTCATCGGCACATAGACGACTGAATATTGACCTATATTCAAATGTTTCTTGTTGGCAGGTGATTGAACTGCTTTCACAATACGAGGGATGAGGACTGCGAATGCTTCCACTTCCTTGATACGTTTCTTGCCTGAACAATCAAAGACATCTATTGTTCTTTGGACAAAATTGATGCACAACGAGATCCAGTGGTTACCGTTGACATACACTGGAACGTAGATACGGTCAACCTCCACATCCCACACTTTTTTTGTTCTTCCATGAGCTGGAAGCTCACCGTTCCCGTAAGCTAAGAGACAACTATCCAATTTGAATGTTCTCTTATCCGCCAAAAATTTGTTGTATGCACTTTTGATTCGGATGCTGAATAAATAGCTCATGAAAGCAACCCGATCTGGTTTCCATCTTCGCAAAGATGTGTTCTCCCGGAATAAGTACATAACTACGTCCATATCCTGAGAAAATGATTAACATGTGAGTAATTTTGTATCCATCTCATTATTTATAAGATAATGTAAACTGTATGTCTAACCGCGTTATGAAGCCAGTTTGTGCGGGTAATAATACGATCTGCTAATTCATAACTAAAAACACTTGGACCAATCTGTACATCCCTGTAATTTTGACACCGTAAAACATTAAGTAATTAGTGTACACGTAATGTAAAACAATGTAAGTGAATCAATGTTTTGGGACTTACTTGGGCGACATAGACCACTCGTGTAGTTTCGTCCATGCTTCTTGTGAAACGAAAACCAATGAGGAATCAACATCTTCTCTTCCGATTTCTGTCATCTCGAAGTCGGTTAAGTCTCGCAAAGTCGACTTTTCAGGCACACTAGTAGTATGGGTTTTAGAACTTGAAATCTTGACGGGCCGAAAAGAAGTCATTGGGGTCAACCATTCGAGTGATCTTGGGCCTTTGAAAGTTGTGTTGGATCAAAACCATCTACTACCAAAGGTTGAGATAGTTGGCCCACAGTTTTTCGGAGGTACTCCTGTGTACCCAATTCGAGGTCTATATCTGAAGTCATAGTCAAATCTACGTCATGTAGATTCTCGAATGAGACATTACAGTCTATGTTTTCGGCCTGTTAATAGACAAAACAGCAACTCATATAGTTATTACAAAAAACAGAGTACAATACATAGAATACGTTCACATTGTTACATCGTTAAACGCAGAAGGAGTTACAAAGAGTTAATCACAATATGTTACATATTTATGTGACAAAGTTGTAAGCAAATGACATAGTGATAACCCGGTTACAAAATTCCATTTTCATAAGCAAGTGACGATAGACGAAAACAAAAGTCATCAAGACTTTAGAGTTATTTTTTCTTGCTTACCTTTCCTTGTGGCTGAGAATGCTCGACAATTGAGGGTTTCGAACTGTTGGATGGCTCACCATTGTTTCTTGCCATTGTGGCTTGAGTCACTGCATCCTTGAGATTTCTAACCTCACTCTCTAATATGCCAAATCGAACTCTAATTTCCTTCTCAATCTTCTCCTCAAAAGAAGTGAAAGAAGCGTCAAACAAACCTTTAATGAAACACTTCATGTCTTCATCAACAGCTATATTTTTTCCTGCTGAGCGTTGGCACAACAATTTCTACTTCCGTCTCTCTGCCCCATGATCACGAAGCTTTTTCTTACCCCTCCCCGAACCAGAGCCAGAGCTATCTTCTGCATTTGGAGTTCTAACATTATCAGCAGCATCAACAATCTCATTCTCTACCACTAGCTCCTCTAGCTCAGGAAGTTGTAAAGAAGTCTCAATAGGTTCTTTAAATTCTCATATCTGCTCACTCCAGTCTTTTGCAGCTCTAATGAAAGCATTTAAACGATCAACTCTTTCATCTCTCATTTCGTCCCCTCGTAAAAAGTCAGCAGACTCAAATACATCGAAATTCCCGGTAGAAGAGATGTATGGATACAGAACACCCTACAAGAAAGTTATAAAACGAGGTTAGGATCCAAATGATACAGAAAGTTACAAAAACAAGGTTAGCATAAGTAAAAAATAGAAAGTTACAAAAAAAAAGTTAGTACAATTACTCACTTCTGATCCGAATGAGGACTCTAGTTGTCTAATTTCTTCATACAAAACCTTTGCAGCTCCTGACCAGTTAGAACATTTAGGACCTACACTGAAATCCTCATTGAGTTTTCGGTCCAACATAACCCCAAAGTCCGGAATAGCTTCCATAATCCAAATCTGAAATGCGTATGAGAAACCATCCAAAACATAGCTATTCTTCTGCGTCAATTTCTCCCTAGCTTTCTTGATCGAATCCACTAGATGATCAAATGCATGAAGACCCCATGGATAAGTTCGTAGCTTATCAATATCCATCACCAATTTGATGTAGGTGTGTGAGATAGCAACCTTCTCATCCTTGGCAAATAACAAACCGGCAATAACACACAAGTACACCAACCGCAACCTGTCCACACGGTTCCACTTGTTAACACCTTTTATGTGCACCTCCTTTATCATCTTTATGCAAATATTACCGCGTATCTTTAGCAACTTACTCCAGAAACCCATATCATCTACCCACTCCTCAAAGTCGCAGCTGTCATCTTTCTCGTACTTGAGCCCAGTCACTGCGTAGAATTCTTGCAAAGAGAAGCGAAGAGGCCTCCTAGCAAACACAAACCATAGCTCATGCAGTTTGGCGGTATCAAGCTGCTTACACATGAAGCTGTGTATCAATTTCCCCGAGTATCCAAGACAATTTTCATAAATTGCCAGAATCTGAGCAAAGACCGGATCTCTCTTCACTTCAGCGTATTCATCTGGCAGCAGCTTCTTCAATGTCTTGAAAAGTGACATTTTGCAGCTGTTGTTGATCTTTACAACTTACGGTTCATGTCCTTCGCTAAAAAGGCGTTTTGGCAACTCTACATCCATACCTACAAAGAATGAAAACAATAGAATATGAACAACACATTATGATAAAGAAAACCTTTAATTATAACACTCTAAATTAGACAATCTTTAACTCAAAATTAATCTCTATTAGCAACCAAATAACCTCTACACTTATACAATCCACACGAAAAAAACAATCATAAACCAAGATAATTAAACGAAAGTTATATGTACTGTCCAAGAGAAATAAACAACATTGTTTAACGAGCATTGTCAGATTCATTGATTTAAACGGTTTTGTGTTATCTAATTCATATTTTAAGGAAAAAAAGTTTATCCCTTCGATTCTCTTGCTCTTGGGTCCTCTAGCTCTCTTCTTGGTAGATTGGTAAGTCAATTTCCCACCTTTAAGAAACTCAAAATCAGCAAACTCTTAGATCTCAAGTTTTGAAAAATCTTTGACGAATCACTACTACACATATTAGAGCGTAGGTACTTACGAGGAGTTTTGACGATTCGGTGTTTGTTGGACTTGGTGGCGTAAGAGTGGCGGAGGAGGATTTCAGCGGAGGAGAATTTCGGCGGAGAAAACGAGGAGGAGGAAGGATGAAGAGGAAAGTCGGAGGAGGAGGAAGGATGAAAAGGAAATTCGGAGGAGGAAGAAGACGACGCCGAGATTTCAAACGCCGTCGACGAAGAGACGCCGAAGAATATGGTATCGTCGGCGGCAGATGCAGAGAAAACGAGGAGGAGGATTTCGGCGGAGGAGAATTTCGGCGGAAAAAACGAGGAGGAGGAAGGATGAAGAGGAAAGTCGGAGGAGGAGGAAGGATGAAGAAGATGACGCCGAGATTTCAAACGCCGTCAACGAAGAGACGCTGGAGAGTATGGTCTCGTCGGCGGCAGATGCAGAAAAAAAAGGAGAGAAGAAGAAGAAAGACATGAAACCCTTGTTTTAGTTTTAGTTTTTATTTTACCATTACTTTAAAATAATTTTTATATTTAACAAAAAATATTTTTTAACAATATTTAAGGGCAAAACCGGGTTTTCTTTTAATGAAATCCTAATGAGACAAAGTTATGTTAAGAAAAGTTTATTAGGACAATAGTTGTGTTAATTTGTCCTAATTTAGCAAATTCCCCTTTTTATTTTGATTAAGATTTTGTATTTTGACAACATTTATTTTATGAGAAATATTTCTAAAAGAAATTGAAGTTTTAATCGATGTATTTTTGTGGTTTGGTCCGGTTCGATTTCGACTACGGTTTGTTCATATATAAAGAAATACAAAATTAAATATTTTTATATATGTTTTCTGGATTTGATTTTAGGTTCAGATTAGGGGTGGGACGGATCCGGATATCCTGGAATTTTAGGGTATCCGGATCCGGATCCGTGAAAAAACTATCGGATCTGGATCCGTGGCTTCCGGGTATCCGGACTTCGAGTATCCGGCCAAAAATCAGAATATCCGCGGATATCCGGATCCGAAATAATAACTAAATAATCAAAATAAAATATTTAAAATTTATTTTTTTAATAAAAAAATTAAAAATTAGAATAATATTTTTCAAAAATATGATATTTTAGAAAAAAACTAAAATCAATATATATATATATATATAACTTAATATATGTAAAACAAATATTTTTTTAATAAATTTAATGCGTCCGGATCCGGATCCGGATATCCGGACCTTGAAATTTTACTATCTGGATCCGGATCCTCTTTTCACGAATCCGAGATTTTACTATCCGGATCCGGATCCGGACGCCCCGGATATCCTAATTTACCGAGCGGATAGGAATGAATTCCGGATCGGATCTCGGATCTCGGATAATAATTTCACCCCTAATTCAGATCAATTAAATCGTAATGGACACATGTAAAGCTAACACATTGTTATGGGAAAAAAGGCACTAAGATTATTCTAAAATTTTAAATTTATCCATTCTCTATCACTTTTAGAAATTTATTTATTTTATTATAAATGATAATATTATCATTCACTTCAAATGAATATAACTTCAAGTAACATTTTGAATTATCACAAACATTTTTACGAATGACTTCAAAGCGATTAATTCTACCTATACCATACAAATCTATGATAGAAAATTAAATGTATTATGTTCACGGTAGACAATTTTACTTTAAAAGACAAAACCACGACAAATATGAGTCTACCAACATCACGTTATAGATTTATGATAAATCTACCTGTAAGAATTTGTATTTTCTAAAAATCGAACCAAACATATTAATTTTTTAGTAAACCATTAATCAAGGAGGCTTCCGCATTCATTTCTCGTTAGTTTACTTTTCGTGAATATATGCGAAGATATGCGATATAAACTAATAGCATATGCCGTTGGATATTCTCTAATTGTGCCAATGTTACTTTAAATGAACAAGATAGCTTTTCAGTCCAAAATAAATTATTTCTCGAAAAGTAAATTAATTCGAATAATTATCTTATTACTTTACAGAGTCTAAATTCAGAAAACAAATGAAATATAACTATTTTCCCTTATATAATTACATTTTTTATAATTAGATTTTAGATTGTCTGGTCATTTACGGGATCCAAACTAATGTCAAATCTTGCATTGACTTTTTTTATATATACATTTAATAAAATTCTAAACCTTTATATATACAATTTCGAATTTATGGCATTTAGTAACTTTTATATATATATATATATATATATATATATATATATATATATATATATATATATTTAATGATACATTGAGGTTACTTTGATGAAATTCGAAAGATTTTACCAATAAAGGTAAAAGCAGAAGCCAACCACTAGAGATATTCAAATAATTGTATCATTTTATAGGGAATGGCATTTAGTAAAGATTTGTGTTCTTAAATGTTTTGTTACAATTACAAATGTAAACGATGGACGGATTCTCCATTAGTAGCAGGACATGGTACAATCCTGTCATATTCCACTTTTTTCCTTTTTTTTTTTTTCAATAATTTCATGTTTTTGTACACTGGGGAATATGTTTTCCATGACATGTCAAGGCGGTCCAATCCAAAAGAACATATTTCTCTACTCTTGTCACTAATCTTAAACAAAAAAAGTAGCTAGAATTCTCAATAAAAAGTTTTTATTGAAAACCTAGATTGTAGAGAAGTTTCGTCGGACGTCTAATTCAATCTTCAGAATTGGAATTGGGATCGGAAGTTTTTGATAGCTTTTTGGAGCTATTCCAAACACACTATTTTGGAAACGTGCTGAAAGTTTATAAACCCATTTTACAAAAACGATTCATTCGGAAAGCGCATTATCGTAGATAAATAGATAGTGTGAGATAATTTTGATAGTAATTTAATTTGTCTAACTAAAAATAAAGAAAAAAACCTTAAACATTTACTTGTAATAATACTTCCTCCGTTTTTTTCTAATTAATGTTTTTAAAAAAAATTATTTCTAAAAAATTGATTTTTTATCTTTTCTATGCATTTTAATAAAAATATAATGATGAATTATAAATTTCAAGACATATTAATTGATTTTATTGAATTATTATTGATTTAGAGTTATGGAAAATTGTTTAATTAGTTCAAACATCAATAAAAAACAGAGGAAGGGAGTATTTGTTAACGTGAGAAGTGAGAGAAAATAATATATGAGATGGAGATGATAATTCATTATATGACATTAAGTTTAAGAGGTTTGAGTTGGAGACAATTTTGTTTTATTTGATAGAATAAAATAAAATGAGAATAATGATGATTTAAATATTTGACTATGAAACACTATCTTAATTTATTTAAAAACATTTGTATTGAATTTCTGTTGTTCAGAATATTTTTTTCTAATAGAACGTGATATGTAAAGTTTCATGATTACCCCACACATATATATACATATATATGCTTCTAACATGTATATAATTTGTAAGGAATTTATAAAAATCATTTCAGCGACTCAAAACGCTTTGCTTCCGCAAATCCGCGTATGATTCCATGCAATTTTGATAAAAAACATAACGTATATATACACTGAATGACTATATGATGGAGGTTTATTTGCAAAAATGACATAGCGGTCAATTCGTAAATAAATGTGGTGTGGTATCGTGTATATGTTTTAAATAAATAATATGGATTTTGCGTGTGTTTTTATACAGGGCCGGCCATGGGATAAAATCCAATAAGCAAGGGCTTTATACACCACAAAATATTAAAAATTTGAAACAATGTCTCTTGAAAATAAATAAAAAATACGCCATGATCTCTTTTTCGTTTTACCATAATTGAGTACAAGAATAAAAACAAATATTGGAATAAATAATTCATATAAAATCTCACAAAAAACGGAACAAGGTTTCTTGCAAATGGAGTATTTGATACTCCCCGTATATATACGAGTATACATACAAACATACATGTATATATATACACACTTATGTATGTATAAACACATATACACCCATTGGAAATGAACCTTGGTGACAAATAATCAAATAAAGAGAGGATCATACACACTGTTTCTTTTTTATTCTATTTGTAAAATTTGGTAGCAAAACTCCAAAAAATCAATAGAGAGAGTTATAAGTACAACAAGTAGCAACAATGGAGCCAATGCAGATGACAAGAGATGGTAGAAGAGTTGCATTCAAGAGATGGCCTCTTCCCAAGTATCCTCCCAATGTTATGGTTGCATCCGCCACAACCCGAGCCAATGTTCCGGCTTCCGTCGACAGCAATCCGCCGTTGTAAGTTCCTTTCGATAGCCTCGATGACATTACCCGCGATAACAACGATAGATTCACACCTAGAGAAAACAGAAAAAGCCGTTAGATAACGGTTGGTTTTTTTTTAAACAAAAAAACAGAAACAAGAGGTTTGTTTTCTTTTTTGTACCTTCGAGTACTTCAGCAGCTACGAACATTATGAGGCCAGAGATTACGTATTGCGGTACGGTGTATGGAACAAACAAATTGAAACTGAAGAGAATCCCAAAAAAGACGATGATCTCGGATGTCAAAAGGATTTGCCTGCAATAGAGACGATTGAAGAAGTTTCAGGTTAGAAGCGAAAAGTTTCAAGCTTTATTATATGTATCGAATTTTCGGATTAGATGCAAAAAGTTTCAAGCTTTATATGTATCGAGTCACCAGAAAACATGGGAAAAAAAACATCAAAAGTTTCGGATTAAATGCGTGAAGTTTCAAGCTTTATATTAATTTAGTCACCTTCATGAAATAACATCGAATTTTCGGATTAGATGCAAAAAGTTTCAAGCTTTATGTAGATTCAATCACCGGGTATTCAAAAAAGGACCAAGCTCGGGTTCGAAGATTACCTGTCTTCAAACATATTACTGATGTAACTTCCGACGATAATGTTGATTGGTAGGACCGTGAGGCCAAGACATGCCAGGAAGATGGCGACAGAGCTTGTTGACCAACTAAAGTAGTAAGAAGTGATGACACTAGATTCCGACAGTAATATCTCCATCGCGTATTTGAGCATGAAGTAGATCAACAATTGAACCTGAAGACCAAAACCGCACAACAGAGCTTTCCGTCAGATAAACATTCAGAGAATTCTTCCAAATGTTTACGGAAACTGATGATGAGTACCTTAACAGATGGAGTAAGAAGTCGGTATGCTGAGCTGAAAGAATTAGCGGGTCTGCGAGAATCTTCTGGAGATTCTTCACTTTCATCGCAGTCCTCTTCATCTTCTGGCTTGAGTCCTGAAGTAATTAGCAAAGGCTTTCGAAGACCTTCCTCGACTCGGCTATTTTCTTCTCTATCTGTCACTGCATCATTCAAGAATCCAATCGAAACTCGTTAATAAATCGTTTCAATCAGAAAAGGAACAGATAAAAAATCAACAAAAGCGGATTACTTGATGTTGTTTCATTTGGATTGGTTCTTTCTTGTTCCTCTTGTTCCTCTGTGTCACGCAACGGCTCTCTGAAGGAAATGCATAGCCATACCAAATAGAACAGCCAAGCCACAGCCATAACCCACCCAGGCAAAGTAGACTGATTAAATGTTAACTTGTAGATCTTGAATTTGATTTGGAGCAAACCGGCAAGCGCAGGACCACATGCCATTCCAAGAGCACTAGCACTCACAAAACCTGCGGATGCCTGCATTCGGATTCTTAAAGGCACACAATCGCTGATATATCTCCGGTTCACAGCTCTTGCTGATCCCAACCTGCAAATTTAAAGGGTTATGATAAGTTGAAGAAAAGGTTTCCTCTTTTACACGATTTATATGAAACTGTTTTAACTTTTTAACTTACCCACAACAGAGACGGCCGAGTAAGAGAAGCGCGATGGAATTGGCATCATAAGCCAACGCATACATTAAGTTTCCGATAAAGAGCGCGATGCTGCTAAACACAAGAGGTTTGAAGTAAGATCTGTTGGACCAAGCGCTGAAATAAACCGATGAGAATACTTGAGCAACAGCCATAGATCCAATGACAACACCGCAAACCGTTGCTGCAGCTCCAAGGCTCATCGAATAGTCATCCGCTGTAGGGACGATGATATATGTGTTGACCATGTACAAAAATGTGTTTCCTAAATTCAGGAGTAACGAATTAAAATGGTAAGTCCGTTCATCGATGGTATCCTCTGAAGGAGTCTGCAAATCATCTTGCATGATAAGAGCATGCTGTGCCAAAAAGTTGAGGAAATTCGTCGAGTGGGTTAACTTGTCCACCGCGGTTTTTATTGCCTCAACCACTGGATCCTGCCAAGTTTAAAGGAATAAGAAGAGTTTACGAGAGCTAAAGAGAGGATTTTGATGTGATATATCTGAAATGTAGTACCTGAAGCGGAAGAACAGGTTGGTCGTAAATTGAATAAAAGCTTCCTTCATTCTCTTGAAGCTCATGAAGATTGCGGGAAATTGCCCCAACAACAGCTCCTACACCCTATAAATTCCATACACATAACATTTAAGATAGCCTGTAGATGAAACCAGTGAAAGAGAGGTAAGAACATTTCATTTACCACATGCTTAAACACTTGCTGAAGTTGTGAGTAAGGATGATTAGCACGGGTTTTCACGTAATAGTCAGCGAATCTATAGCCAAACCGTTTGTCAAATTTCTTAAGTATCTTGCGCAGACCAACTGCGTTCAACTCAACGAAGACCAGAAGCTGTAGAAGATCTCGTCCAACATCTCTGTATGATTCTCGTAGCTCGACAATTCTTGATATGTCAGGCTGCTCAAGTATAGCATCATGCGTTTCCCTCAAAATGGTTAATCGCCCTGCAAGCAACCCTTGTTGTTCCAACATGAAAAGGACAGTTTTCTCAATCTGCAAAATGACGATCGCTTTCAATATCTCGACCAATTCGACATTATAAAGGAATCCATCCATCCGATAATCAGAATGGTTAATCTCTTAAATGTTTCATCTAATAAACAGAAACAATGATAAACACAGGACTGCGATTACTCTTATGAAGCCATGTTTAACCTTATAGATGCACTCAAGATAACACTTCATCTTGACAATTGTCTATAACAATAACATACCTGAGTATCAAGCATCCTCGAGAAATCTTTGAGAACATGGCGAGGATGTTGAGATCCGCCTTGTATTTGTTCAGCATATTGCTTCACTTTCTTCTTCATCAACTTGTAATTGATGTAATAGCTACACCAGAAACATCAAAACTTCATTAGCAACCAAAATCAGATGATCAGAAGATAAAATCAAAGTTTTAAGATGTTGCTAAAACCGAGATGTCGTAAGCAAATGCAATACCCTCTCCATTCTTCGATTTGTTTCCGCTGCAGATATTTCCCAAAAGCCACCATCTTTTTATCGCATAGAGCAGAGAGCAAACTTTTGAACAAGAGCCTGAGAAGAATGTGGAAATAACAACACCCTGATATCACTTATATAAAGATTTTGCTTTATGTCAACTTAACGAAAGCAAACAGAGAATGGGTTTGTGGCATACCGAAAATGAATTTAATACAAAAACATAATAATATTATCCAAAGTCAAATTTCATTCCAGAACAGTTTTTTTTAATCCCAAAATAGAAAGGAGAGAAAAGAACATTCCCAAAAACATTTTTGACACATTCAAACCTCCCCTAGACTTAAGTTACAATTGAGATTTCAATCAACCAAAATCCACAACAAGCGTTACGCAATCGAGCTCACGAAATTTTCATAAAACTCGATCATTTCACATTTTACGGTTAGTAATCAGACAGCCACAAACAGAGCTATACAAATAAGAGCAGATTCAAGGGAATTACGCAAAACCGGTTTTGGGAAATGAAAGAAAGATTCAAGGACAAAGAACAGTTTGACTCAAGCACGTAAGGAAGAGGTCATTAAGCATCTAAAAAAGCATCTAAATGGAACAAAACCTGAAATGGGTTTGTAAATTGCTGAGAATTCTGATTAGTGCTCAAGCACAATAATAATTACAACCCAAAAACAAGAAAATTTCCAAATCACACAAATTTTTATAATATACATATAAAAGCAAGTCAGCGACTAAATGGCTGGCTATCTCTACAAGCCATGTGCTAAGATGATACGATCACGTAGAAACCACTGAGTACAACATTAAATACCAAATCAAATCAAATCAAAAAATTTGAAGAAACAATCAAAATTCAGCTTATTTATACTTTTCACAACACAAAATCCCCCAAAAAAAAGCCAGCTTTAATGTATACTTAAAAAAACTCTTTCATTTCAATCAAAATTAAGCCAAAACAGGATCTTATAATGCTTTTTACCTGTATCTATCCTCTTGTTCTTCTTCAATACAAAAGCTGAGGTTTGCTTGGAGATCTTATACAGATCAAAATCTCTGGAAAATAGATTAAAATACTTGCAAAGAGATCAGAACACACGAACTTAGCATGAAGGAAGGCCTACACATATACATATAAATGAATAAAAATTAAAATTATATAAAATTAGATCTTAGTGGAGTCAATGATATATGATTTAGTAAAGCAGCCAAGTTGCTTTGTAGTAGGCACACAAATTGTTTCCACACCTTTGTAGACATATGAAAAACGCCAAAAAGTTTTAAACTTTTTCTAATAGGGAGTCCCATCAAAACCCTAGATTCTCTTTTTTCAACTTTCTCAGCAACCAAACACCCCCCCACCCCCCCCCCCCCCCCCCCCCCCCCCCAAAAAAAAAAAAAAAAAACAAGATTTCAATACCTAAAGAGAGAAATTCGATGCAAAAAACCGATTTTTGTGTCCTGAGATTTAGATGACCATCAACGGAATAAGCCTGAAAAAAAAAAAACAAATCTGGATCAAAAGCTCATTCTTTTATGTGTTGAATCGACGAAAAGATCTGAGAAAAATCAAATACCAAAGATGGGTTTTTTAAAAATCTTCTCAATCACAAACCCAGAAAATCTTCGATTCTTGTAATACCCAATTGCAAAGAAGATAAAAAGGCAGAGGATTTGGTAAAGATAAGAACAAGAGAATCAAGAGAGAGAGTTTCGGAGTAATTGATCAAACTAGATCGCAGAATCTTATAATGAGTAAAGAATGTGATCATCAATTTGCATTAACTCGGGACCAATCATTGAAGAAAAAAAGTGGAAAATCAAAATCATGGGCTGCCGAAAGTACTTAATTAGCACGTTTCTATAAAAGAGAGCTTTTGCGTGATTATGTGAAACTTCCGGGGCTTTTCCGAATTAATGGCTGAAATATTGGGGTCAAAACGAAATAAAGAATTTAAGACGGGGCCTATATGATGAAGAGACTTCCTAATGTATCGTTATTATGATATTCTTTGTGTCGTTTTAGAATTACATGAGTTTTAGATGATTTTTAATTACATATATAATCCGAAATATAACTTTAAAAAAAAAGCTAAAGTATTCACAACTTCCTTAATTTTATGTGTATAAATAATAAATGCAAAGTCATGGAGTCGTATGTGTGGATATGTGTCCGTATTCAATTTGTCTTCATTCTATGAGTATTGTAGTAGACAAGTCATAGGCTCATATGTGTCGTATTCAATTTGTATTGTTTTTTTTATTATTTAATTAAAGGGAAGAAAAAGAAAGCGGCAAAATTTTAGTTGGAATATTTAATAATTAGATGGCAGATTTTTTTTTTCTTCTTATTATTGCATTAATATAAAGAGATAGTGGACAAATTGTATGAAAAAAAAAATAGTTCGGACAAAATTTACCAATAATGAATAGAAGCTTATATTATATAAATGCAAGAACATATTTAACTCATTTGTTTTTGGTTACCTACAATAGAATGTTTATTGTACAAGTTACCTGCAATGTTTATCTTTCTTAATCGGTGGTCCAACGTGATACTCGTTTTCCAAAATAGGACCAAATTGATACTCTTTAATTTTATTAGCCCAATCATGATTTCGTCTGTTATAACAATCTGTTATAACAAAATAGGACCGTCTTTTGGATTGGTTTGGTTAGTATAGATTGGTTCGAGACTATATTTATGCTCCTTCGTGTTTTAAATCTGGTTCCACTCCACATCTCAATAAGGTAAAGTGTCATTCTTGTTCTATTTGCTCCTATTTCAGGTTATTCCGTTCTTAATTTCTATCGATTAATTTTGATCACTCGTTTTTGTACGGGTTGGATTTTGTTTTCTTCGGCGTAATATTTTGTTTGACAGATATGTGGTTCCCTCTTTTGGGTTTTGATTTCTTTATTTGGGTTTAATTTTTCGGGAATTTCACTATTTTCCGTTGGCTTTGTAATTTTATCTTGAAAGTTTTAATAAACAAATATATGACATAAAAAAACAATTTGTTAGAATTATTGATGTTCAGAAAAAAGTACATATAAATAGCTTGAATTTAATTATCATAAACAATTTGTTTACCGTTTAACAATAAGTGTCATTTTATTATTAATTTAGACATGAAATTAAATCAGATATACATTTTATACAAAAATTTATACTACGATCTAAAACAACATTTAGAAGAGAAAAAAAAATAGTCATAAAACGATACCTAATTTAAAATGGAAAAAGTACAGTGTACACGATAATACTTTGTCGATTTGTAACACACTATAAAATAAGTTACGGATCTGATTGGTAACCCAAGACAATACCATTTTTTTTTATGGTACAAATAGCAATACAAGATGATAATACAATTAGAAAAAATATAAATATTGATTAGAGATGATAGTACAATAAAAAATAGTGATATTTTTTTATTGTAATACTATTTTACTGATTGATTACACAAGAAATAGCACAAGTATCCTACTCAAGTGTAACCAATCAGAACGTACATAATTTAGAGTTTAGATTCTAAATTAATCTAAGAACCTATTACTCACTCGGTTGTTCACCCATATAGCGTAAAGTAATATAACGACACTTATTTATCTAGTTATTATTACTAGTGTACATGTAGCTGCCCAAAAAAATAGTAATATACATGTATATGATTTTGCATGGTGTCAGATTTTCTCCTGATTTAATAGAAGTACATAAATAAAATATATACTTTTAGGGTAAAGCAATTCAAGAATCACCATTCACAAATGACAATCATTACGTGTTTACTTTTCATTGGACATCACAATTAAATCTTATCTTTTGATTTGCTAAGGTTCTCTTTCTCAAATAGAGAAGAGAAGAAAACGCTTTTTAGCTAGTGTACAGTGACATTATGGGTTCACGACATGTGTCTCTATAGTCTTTAACACCAAACACCACTTGTAATTCATTATTATTATATATAAACGGCCGAAAAATATAAAACAAAAAACTTATATATAGATAAAACGAAAAAATATATTAATATATATCCATAACAAAAGCAAGTGCAATTGTGGACCTGTGTAAGAGAGTATGAGTAGATGACATGCAAATCTCTAGAAGCTAAAGGAGATATCTAGAATCTAAATCATCATGTATATTTTGTTTGGTGATATGATATCCACTATTTTATCAAATTCTTTTTCAAAAAGAAATGTTAATTTCTTTTGTTATAATGATTTGGAAACATAAAAGTTATAGGTGTTTTTGATTACGTGGTGATTGAGATCAGTATGAGATCAAAACAAAACTTGTATATATTTCAAGATCATTTATACTATTATAATGATTTAGAAACATAATAAGTTATAGGTGTTTGATGACATGGTGATAGAGATCAATATTACATCAAAAACAAAAACTTTCGCATCTTTCAAGTTAATGATTTAGTGCATTCAAAATATAATAAAATAGTAAATCCACATATTCTAACTTACACATAACCGACCAAGTGATGTGATTTAGTGATAAAATGGTTTATAAGAAAGAATAAACTTTTTCAACCTGAGTCTTTTCGAACATTTTCACTTTTATTTGGCCAGTTGTAATGGTATCACGCTTTAGGTTCATTAGAAAATCCGATGAATGGACTACTCGACGGCTACACTCATCCTGAAAAATTAGTCGGGTGATAAAAACCTGAATCACTGTTAAAAAAAATAATAATAATAATAACTTACGCATAATAGTAGTTATGCAGAATTCTGGTTATTTTTTATATATGATTGGTGTAAAATATTTAAACAAAATTATAAATATTATAAACATTATTGTGGTTGAAAAATAAAGACTAAGAGTTAATTAAAATTGTGGTTGAAAATTAAAGACTAAAAGCTAATACTTTTAATAAAAATTTATAATTGACATAAAATAATTATATATTATGACTACAATAATAATAAAAATAATAGAGTTATAACAACCACATGTTATTTTCTACCCAAAAAAACAATCACATGTTCTGTTAAAGAGAGGAGAAAAAGTAATTGTGGTTTGCGACAAAGAGAAAAACACCATGTGGAGTTGCTCAAAAGAGAGTGATTTTTTTCTTATAACTAAGAATTATAAATAAAAAACCAATGCATCAAAAGTCATATAGCCTATTGGTTTATGTTACTGTTATTCTTGTGTTACAATTCAAATTTGGTAGAATATATGTTTTTCATAAGAAATAAAAAAAATCTTCGAATTATAATATGATTGGAGCGTGTTGTTAATTATTGTGTCATAACCCATCCGATAATATACGTATATGAGTTGTAGAGGAATAATAAAAACTTTGACATGCATAATGATATGACATTAAAAAACAAAAATTGAAAGGATTTTCAAATTAAAGCATGAGGAATGAAAGTTTTATACAAGCCATAATGGAATCAACAGTTTGTAGCAAAGCTCATACAAAACACAAGCTTATATACTTAGCAATACATGAAAGAAGATATGACATAAGTTTCTTAAAGTTTGTCTTTTATTTTTTTAGTAATTTTTTGGCGTTTTAAGCATAAGCCCTGGTAGCATTTGCCGTTTGGGACCAAGAAGCAAAAAAAGTTATAGGGATCATAAACAATTGCATGAAAACAGACCATAACCAGAAAAGATCAGAGCAATAGCATAATCAAGAAAAGAAAAAGCGGACAAGAAATTAAACCGGATTTGAGATCTTTCAATAAAATGATCCAATAACATGAGAAAAACAGATCATGTTAAAGGGATCAAAGCAATTGCACGAAAACCGATTTAAACCGCGTAAAGAAATAACAGAACCATAACCGGATAATTTCATAGTTAAACCGGAAACTCATAGTTTTACAAACAGAAACACAGAGACAGAAACAGAAACAGAAACAAGAAACAGAACAGAAGCCTCCTTTGCCAGCTTCTCGTTGCTGCTTCCACTAAGTAATTAACCTTTAAGCCTTTCAGGTTTGAAGGCAAAGGTATCACATAGTGAAAGAAGCAAAAAGAAGCTTAGAGCAAAGCCAAAAGGCTTTTCCCCTATATCTATCTTTCTATCTATCACTTTCTTTTTTAACAAAATACACACATTCCTACATTGTTCGAAATGAAATCGACACTAGACGAGTTTTTATTCTTTTATTTAACGGCTTTTTCGGGTTTTCTTAGAGAGTACCGGGTTGGACCGTACCGCGTTTAAGGTACTTGGACTTGTAGAAGTTCATTTTCGTCGGGGCAATGATCTCTGTTGCTCCCAATACACACTTGTGGTAGGAGAAGTCTTCTGTTGTTCCGTCTATTCTTACAACCTCGAAGCAGCGGGCATTTCCGTGCTTAGAATTAGCGACCTGTACACGAAAGATCACAAAACCGGGTCAGGATCTTTCGATGTTTCCAAAGAATCTAGAAACATATCATCCGACGATTTAATTTACCCGGATTCCTTTGAAGCCTGGTCCAATTTTATCAGCTCTGTTGGGGTGGAAGAGCAGAGCCATCATTAATAATCTTTCATCCCTCTCATTCAACGAAGCATCGATCTCGTAACTAACAAAAAGAAGGTGGTTACAATTTGCAACAGCCAAAAGGGACGAATCTTTACGGTTCTTTAAACAGAAAAATTGAAACTTTTAAACAGAGAAAGATTGTTCTTTTTTTTATCCTTACTTGTTGAGTATTCGTTTCAGTGACCGAGAAAGCTTCTCGACATCGTCCCATGTAAAGATCGTTCTGAGCTGCGCCTTGGAAATCCCTTTCCCACTGAGTGCCTTGATTGCTTTTGGGACTGCGGTATCGAGCAAGTGGAATGGCTGGACTGTGAATTTGTCTGATTTGGGCAAAGAGTTTGTTGCGCGCATCGTGCCCATCTTTGGAAGCGTGACTGTACTACTCAGAAGGTCATACACATCTACCGGTGTAGTAAATCCGTGATCCTGATGAGCGCAGAAAGAGACTAATTAGACCACTGAAGTTGTGATCAAAACGGATTTAAAAATGTAAAGTTATTTACCTTTGGCGAAATGATGATTTCGAATTGATCTCCAGTTCCAAAACTTGGAACTTTCCCCCAAGCTAATGCGTCAATAGATCCTTGAAGCTCGTCTCTGACGCCTTCCTTAGCAGCTTTGAGAAAGCATTGACTGGGGCTCTGTAGAGATTAAGCAAGCACTAAGTGTTAAATCAAATCCTATATCAGCTTAGTAAAACAGAAAAAAATTGGAACATTAATTTGGGATTTGGTTACATACCGAGAAGCATGCTTGAGTAAAAGGTGCAGGCGTGGACTCGACCTGTCTTTGTTTACTCCAACCTTTGGCGTTTAATGCCACAAACTCCCCGGTAACAGAGAGAGAATCAGCTACGAGAAGCAGATGTTCTCGTAGTATCGTCTTACCGGTATCAGACACCGCGGACTCCAAATTCTGCGGTCACCAAAAAAAGTCTTAAACTTTAGAAGCTGCGAGACCAAGAAGATGAAGAAATTGTAAAAGAAGTCGATACTAACTGCTAGGAAAATGCTCCGTCCAGCGTCTACTCCATAAATCGAGCAGCATTGACGGATATTATCAGGATGGCTTCGGGTCCAATCAATCATATCCATCACGGGAAGACAGGTTTCAAGAAGAGCACTCCAACAGTTTTTCCCATATATAGTAACCCTCAAGAAAAGCTCACCAGCCAAATGATTCCCATTCCTTTTTGGCGCTTTTGGTCGGTCAACCCATAAAATATCCACCTTTTTAATCTCTCGGAAGCCTGCAAGAACAGATGATAGAACTCGTTAGAACGGTAATAACAAAACAAGAACTGTCCAGCTCACATTCTCCTTATATATTCCGGTTTTACCTTTGACAGAAGAGTCGAGAAGAAAAGGGATCAAGACAAGTCGAATAGAATCAAGTTCCAAAGAACTGTGCCTGGAGGCTTCGACTACGGTAACCGTGATGCAGAATCTTTCATCCTCCATTGCGTTCTCGTCTGAAGAGCAGTGGTTTCTAATCCACAACGCATAGATGTATAACAAATCAGTATGAAGACGTAAAAAGCCAAATAAAACCTGTCCACTGCAAATTTGAGGATGCTCTTACGTGCTTTGTATTTGTAAATCAAATAGATCAAGCTTCAGTTCTTTCTTCCTGCTCGTATACTGCTTGTTTAATGAAGAGACAATAGATTCGGCGTTCAGCTGTTTCTCCTTCAGTACTTTCTGTAAGATAACAAAAGAGGTACGTTAGAATGTTTTCATATATAGACGTCCATGAGTTTGTATGTGTATGGGTTTGTACCTCGGAGATATGAAAATGGCAAACCCACGGGCTCAAAGGTATCTTCGTGTTGGTCCTCGGAGAGAATCTATTAATCAGGAAGACGATAAATATTTGTTAGGAGAAGCCATACACAAAAGATTCATCAAGACAGTTAAAGTTACCAACATTATCATGGATGTCGAAACAATCTCTGAGAAACTCAGTTTCTCCAAGTGGTTCTTGATGTCCAGTGACCCGTATTCGAACCCGTGCTTTTTCTTAGAAAGCGTTTCAGACAAATACAACGACATTGTCTGTTCTCGTTGACCTTTCTTCGATCCACACTCTAACACATTCTGCAGAAGAAAAAATATAGTTAGGCAACTGCAAAAGATAGGTTCGAATATGATTTATAAACATGGAGAAAAGAAGAAGAAGAGAACCTTAAGATTCAGGAGAGGCGAAGTTTCAAGAAGGCTAATGGGTTGATCTAGCGCGCTGTAAGCGGCCTCGGAGAGAGCACAAGCAGAAAGTGACCCGACTGCTTCGCCGGTTATTTCTTCTCCAGGATCATCAGTCTGGTAAGAAAACTGTACTAAATGGTTCCCGAAAGAATTTCTCACTGTCCCATCATAAGCAGCGTATATGTCCCGCATAAAGAACATCAGTCTTCTGCCAAGTGTCCCAGGAAGATCAGCATTACCGCTGAAGGAGCTATCACGACTTGTAACGGAATGAACAAAAGATTCCAGCGGATTCAGACCCGTTAGAAACGAGTTCTCAATGACTCCATACGGAACAAAGGACTCAGTAGCGGTTTTGTCTTCTTCCTTTGAGCCGCGAAGCGGACTGTTCGGGTCGTTCCAAGCAGCACAAGTCAACTTGCGCGGAAATCCGAAGGACAACGCAACCAATGAATTCTGCAGACCGATGCACATGCTGTGTTGAACCAGCTTCCCTATATTTCCTTTGCTACCAGCTTTCGACATGATCAAAAACGAATTGGATTGATCGCCATACCTGTAAGCCAGTGCCTGAACATCTCTGTATGCATCCTTAAAAGCACTAACTGCAATTTTACTTTGCGTCGCTGATCTCTGCCTCTCGTAGCAGAACCGGGCCAAATCCGCAACCAAATCCTCCTCTTCCTTTTCTTCTCCGTTAATCGCAAGGAAATCTCTACGGGATTCAACCATTAGCTGCTGCTTGTTGCAGACTTTTTCAGCTTCCTGCAATCCGTATGTTATCTCCTCTGTCAAGTTTCTCCGAGACTGCGGATCAGAGGAAAGGTACAAATCTGCTAAGGACACACTCAATCCTCGCATCAGCAACCACTCAGAGAGCATTTCTTGAGCGGAATAGATGATATCGAGCACTTTCCCTTTGTCATGTTTGAGCAATCCCTGGATGAAATTCCCTTCTCCATCCCGGAGCCAAGCGGATCCTTCAGAGGAAGACAAAAGCTCTCCGTTACTCACAACCACATTGTTCAGAGGGTAAGCATAGTCAAAACCGGGAGGTAACAGCATCCCGAATAGCTGCATTCCTGTCCATTGAGGCTCGCTGCTCGAAGGAGAAGCTCGGATAATTGCAGGCGCAGGAAGCTGAAACGGGCAATACATTTGCAGCTGCTGCATCTGAGCTCGATTCAGATAACAGTTTTTCTCGACATTAACCAGATAAGCCGCCGTCAAGCTATCCTGTCCTAACGAAAGCAAATTCCGACCGTTCTGTCTGTTAATAAGCTGCTTATCCAAAGCCACAAGCTCATCAAGCTCGACCCTCGCTTGAACCGACTGAGGAACGTAACCATGAAGACAATCTCCATCAAAATCACCACGAAACGGCAAACAACAGATCGGATTCAAGGAGACAACGGAAGTCGTCGGGAGGACTCTAACTGACATTGCAATAAGCGAATGCTGATGAATCGAAGGCGGTCTGTTCATCAACACCGTATCTCCATCCATTAAAGTCCGGAAAATGTTGTCTCCGGTTTGGAGGTCATCGATTACTCGAATAGCCACTAAGCTATCTCCTCTTCTCACATGAACCTCTCCTTTCTCGAGCAGTCTGTGGAAACAGGAAGTGACAAGCCGTTCTCTGTTCCAGTTGTTGAGATTCTCTGATACTTGAAGCCTTTCTGCGATCCTCCGTGGTATACCAATCTCTTGAAGCTTCAAGGACGGATCACCGACAACTACTGTCCGGAATGTATGATCGCTTCTTTTACCAAGCAGCACATCTTTCATGAACCTTAGACCGCACAGTTTCGGAGTATCTGACTTCTTCTGGTACGGATTTGCGGATTCTTGACTGGAAGACACGGTTTCCGAAAAGAGCTGTGCCAAAAACAAGAATTAATCACCTTCACAGAGGATAAGAAAAAAAAGTTTAATCTATCAGATACTACGACTTACTCTGGAATATTGCATGCATTCGATCACACGAGAACTCAATTCAAGCATGTTTCCATCGAAGCCAACTAATTTCCTGTAGATTCGAGTCCGTTCATCCTAGAAAAAAATAACAGAAACAATAATATATGAGACAAATTACATACTGCAAACTCAAAAGGAAAAAAAAAACAATCTAGGATCACAGTGATTTTCCTTACAAATATTAGTCGAGCACCGTTGAACTGATGGACCATTTCGGTTACACGGTAACCATTTGGTGTAACTGGAAAAGATGTCAGAGCAAGAGAGTCGAACATGGGAATATCCTTCTTAATTAGCCTCTGATCAATCCCATATAACAGAGCATAAACCTGCAAAAGAGAGAAAGTTTCAGAAAACTATAAATAACACCAAAAACCAAAACAAGAAAGAAAAAAATCGAGTCTTTGGATGATAAGTTTCACTCTTTTAGACCTGTGCATGCGTTAGAATCCGCCTCGTTGGTTTCAAACAGCTTTCGTCGATATTCGAGTCTTTAGGCAAAAAACTCCAATAATCGGGAGGTAATGCTAAAACTCCCCGTTTCTTGAGTTTCAATAGATTGTCTTCGCTTACTTCACAAACAATTCCCGATCGCCTGAATACTTCTTTAGTAGTTACCCTAAACTTCATTAGAGGGTAACCGGTATTTGACTGAAAGATATAAAAGGAAGAAAAAAAAAATCATTGTAAGAACAAAGTTTTCTTTTTTCTAAACAGAGAAATTAGCTGCAATCAAACTCTTACAGTGCAATATCGACATCTCTCAGGCTGGTCTCCGGTAATCTGCAACAAGCAAAGGCAGTATTAGTATATTTAGTTTACGCAAAACCGACATTTACACACATAAAATTTTGGAAAAACTCTTAAACCTGAAACTGCTTTTTCCGTATGTATTTACAGCCTGGACAGATTTTGTTCAACAATGCTGCTATCTCCTTGAGGAAATACGGGTTAATTATCGAGTACCGGAATTTAATAACCCCGAAATGCCCTAAACAGAAACAAAAAACAGCGAATTAATCATAAAAAGGATGATCTCTTATGATTTTCCTAAAAAACAGTATCGCCGAAACCGGAATTCATTAACATACCTTCGCAAACTTTTCTATCTTTGCTGCCACATGATCTGCAAATAGAATCCGGATTCGGGAGCCCTAACCGAGAATCGGTCACCTGATTCGCTGCTTCAACCTCCATGACAGCCATTTTCTCCTATAACAACATTAAAAATTTGCTTAATCTACTCACTAACAAATCTGGAACATTAATTCAGAGCAACACTTACTCTATCTTTGTTATTCGAAATGCTAAAACCAATCGATTTTAGAGTTCCGATGGGAACCTGAAGCACCTCGCAATTTTCATCCATGGTTGAGAGTTACCTACAAGAAGAAAAATCATCAAAAGGCCAATTAGTGAAAACATCAGTTTTTTTTTTATCAGCAACCACTAGTGATCAATCCAAATATGCAGAATGTGAAACAAAACCAATCTTTAACATATCACCAATCAGACAAAACCCAAACAACTCTCTCTCTCTGATCAAAGATAGCCCACTGAGGAACAGACAACTTTCGGGTATGGACAAAATTGTAAGCACAATTTGTCTCTGTGACTGGCCTATCAAAAACAAGATGGAATTAAAAAAAAAAGGGAGATTCTACATGGAATTACAGATAGAATCAAACCCAAAAAAAAAGAGAAAACATGTTCAGACAAAGGAGATTCTATCTCAAAAATATTTTGCAGAAGACACAAAAAGGCTCAAACTTTGAACACACATTATTGAAATTTACTTACTTTTGGAACCTTAAACTCATACAGAGAGAATCTACCACAAACCCAGAAAATACAAAAAAAACAGATACAGAGATAAAGGAGATTATATTTCAAACCTGAGCAAAAACTATTGCAGAAACACTCACAAACAAAAAAAAAGGTTAAAACTTTGAACACACATTATTGAAATTTTCTTACTTTTTGGAACCTTAAACTCATAAAACAGAGCTTAAAACTCACTGATAAAGATTTTGAAAGGAAAAACAAAATCGCAATGCCAATAAAAACCTCAGGGAACAAAACCCTTTTTCCAGATTACTTCTAAATCCCCACAAAAAAACCCTAACTGCAAAAAAAAAAAAACAGTAGCCGCCTTAAGACGATCTCAAAACGAAATCGATTTCTGATAAGAACATGCATAAACAAAAGAAAGTTAAATTTTCACAATCATTGAAAATCTATAAGTTTCATATAACAAAAACAGATTTCCACAAACGACGATCGATCAAAAGAAAATCAGAGAGAGTGATCAATAAAAATAAAATAAAAATTTAAGAAAACTGAAACGAAAATCATAATTACCGAAAAAGGTAAAAAATGAGAGAGAAAGAAAGCAAAACCCAAGAAGACAACAATCAAGATTGAGCAATGTAGTAAGTTTCTTACTGGTTTCGTTCGAACAGAGGATTCTCGTAATCAGATTGATACAGTGAACAAAAAACCCCTCTAAGCTCCGGTTTCAAATTTCGACAGATGACTGACGGAGAAATCGTAATATGAAGAAGAAGAAGAAAGAAAAAAAACAAAAAATCGAAATCGGAGGCTTTTTGTGAAGCCGCCGTTTGATTTTCCCAGAGAAAACGGGAAAAAAAAAAAAAAAAAAAAAAAAAAAAAGAGAGAGAGAGAGAGAGAGAGAGGACAAGTAGAGAGAAACGAGAAAAGATCTTCAAGTCCAAGGAGACTTGGGAATGTTGAAACAAAAAAAAAAAAAAAGAGACGAAGATGAAGCTGAAATACCGAAACTACCCCTTGACCTGTACTTCAATTTACCTAATTGACTACTTTAGCTTCTGGATATGTATTTTTTAATACTATATTACTTTTTTCTGTATTGTCGAATTACCTTATTTGTATAAACTCTGAAACTGGGAAGAAAAGAAAAAGTTATAATATCATGCCTCTCCAAGACTTCCATTATTCTTTATAGTATTTTTATTAGCTGTATTAGTTTTTTCGGTCTGGACCAGTTTTTAAATTTGACAAAAAAGTAAATAATTTTTTTTTAATATAATGTTGCATTTAGATTAATGCAAAAATAATATATATATAAGTAAATTTTCAATAAAAAAATATTAATCACGTGAATCGGAATTTGAATGAATGATAAAATGATTTGAATTGATTTCGATTTTAGTTTTATAAACTCCGATTTTAGAAAATACGCCACAGTGGTGTATTCGATAAATTAATTTAATAATTTATGATAGATCACAGTGGTGTATTCGATAAATTAATTTAATAATTTATTTATGATCAATTATGAATGTAAAAAAAAATCTTAAATTTGGTTGTGTTATTCATAGTATTTATAAATATCTCTCAAAATATAATGTTATACATTTTGTGAGCTGTAAAATGCTTTCAAATCTTATTATGTTAATGTTTTAGATATTGTTTTCTTGCGGTGTTTTAGATGAATTTTTTAGTTAACAATACAATATCCATGGTCTTATACAACATTTCCGCTGATATAAAATTAAAAATTCATAACAATTTTTTTAAATGCATCTAAAATCATTAAATTTATCAAAGCTTATAAACTCAAATAACTCCAAATATTTGATTGAAAATAGTTGATATTTTTGATTATTTACAAAGATTATGATAAAATTCTTAAAATTCATTTGTAATAATGTTATAAATCTCAAAATCATTTTTTCCATTCTCAGCCAATCCAAATGAAGGGAAAAAATCTGGTATATTATTTCAAAATTATTTAACGATATTCGACGAACTTATGTATATTTTCTTAAAATTACTTAACAACATTCGATGAATTTATATATATATATATATCTAAATTTTATGTTAGTATATAAATCGGTATATAAAAATGAAAAAATGAAATTTCTTACAAGGCTCACATATATATATTTTTTTCATTTATAAACACTGTATAATTCATTGGTTAGTCGTTAGTATATCCGCGTAATTTATAATGAAGTGTGTTTGTTGGAAAATAAAAACGGTTTGAATAACAAGATTTAAATTTTCCAGTGATTATTATTATAGATTTTTTTGTTTACATCAAATTTTTTCTTATTCAAACAGTAGAAGAACATGGTTGAATTTAATTTTCAAAATAATCAAAACTAATAGTATACTACTTGTTAGCTCATAATGCCGTAGTTTTTTTATTTTTCCATTAATCCATCAAAGTTTTACAACTTGATGTCCCATATTGGTGGGACCCACATCACTTGACTAGATACTGAATAAGTATATTTTTCACCTATGAGTCAGTCGCTGCAACTAGCAATTGCTTTTCAAAACAATAATTTCAAAGCATGTTTAAAAATAAATTCGTCGAATAATTAATATTAATATGATTATTTAACAATATAAAAACGAAAGGTTTATTCTTTTTTCATTACAACTTTCTCCTGAAGTCTTCAAGAATCGTACGTACAAACGCAGAAGCAAAGTGTGACGATAGCAGTCAAAGGGGCACAACTGTAAACTCATCAAAACAAAATTTCTTCTACAAACTCATCAATTTTTTGTGAGCCTGACCTCATAATTATATATTCTATATTTTTTCGTTTGCATTTAAATGTTGCATGCATTGAAATGTTGGGTTTACGTTAAACTATATAATTTTCTTTGTCGTGTGAGTTAATAATTCACACGCACATACTCTCATATTTAAATACATCAACTATTATGATATTTCGCTATAATAAGAGTGATAATACAATAGGAATTCAAATTGGAATCCATGATTTGTAATTAAAATAAAAAGTCAATAGTACTATTATGATATATATATTTTTTAAATATAGAAATGTATTTTCTTTTTATTTCTTATTCGAAAAGAGAGACGATTTACTATTATTATATTGTTATCATTATCCGAGTTTAGTATAGTTTAAAAATGGTAAAATTAGTTATATAAATCGAGTTAATTCTGAACAAAGTTTTCAGATAAAAAACAAATTCCTTTATCAAAAAACAAAAAATAAAAACCAAATATAGTGTGAACGTACCAAACCGAATAAGCTAAAACTCGCTAAAATTCATATTTTTATCAAACATATTTAATTAATTAAATAATAATCTATTAGTTATTTTGTTATATAATAATCTATTAGTTTGTACTAATCTTATCTCATTTTACCACCCACATTTAAATATGATTTCAAAACTTGTTCGATCTCAACAATGACAATTTTGAACTTAAACAAATTTTCACCGAGCAGATTCGAACATTATAAAAAAAAAATTGATTTTAATATACTAAAATGTTTTTCCATAATGGATAACTTGGAAAATAAACTGTTTTCTATAAATCCAACAATAAAACCTCGGAACATCTACCTAAAAATGTTCAGCCAAAAAAAAAAAAAATCTACCAAAAAATATAATGCAAGTCGTAAAACAAACAATTCATTCTTAATTTCATTCATGTTAATTAAGAAAAAGTCAAGAAATTTAAGATGCGTAATTTCTACGCTCCTGTCTTTCTTTTCACATTGGAACCTGATCAACCATCAACATGAAATCGACAATTGGTATACATATTCGTTGTTTTTTTATTCCTTTGCATCTTTTTTTTTTTTTCCAAATTTGTCAACTTCCAAGGTGCATATTTTTATCAATTCGGAATTTCAAGCATTATACAAAATTTTTTTTAAGCATTATACATTTGCTAAGACATAATCACTTAAATTTTGGTATCATCAGCAAACTGGTTTTAAAAAGAAAGAAAAAGTATACACATATATAGATCAATAAACGAAGCAAATTTTAAACCGAGATAGAAAGTAAGTAAATTATAAACCCAAAAAATTAGAATAAATTATAAGTTTTTGTCAGCAAATAATAAAAACATGAAGGGGTCTGCTTTTTGTAAAGCAACGAACCTATAATTTCCCACTAGAATCTCATGTTCTGATGTGCATGCAGGTACTTTCTTCTTTTTCAGTTTCAATTCTTTTATTTTTATTTAATTATTCCAACTTGTAATAATGAGATTCTGGTTTCACTATATGTATATAATGATTTCCGTATCTGCCTCTGTATATATTGTTCCCTGTCAAATGTCTCTCTCTATGCATGGATTTTTAAAAACAACAAATACACTTTTTTCCATCATTAGATAATGGAAACAGCTTGAAACTGCAGATATGGATCGAATGTTTCCACTAATTAAATTGCTAGAAATCTTACATTAGCGGGTTTCCCAGAGTACTAAACTGTACAGTTTTTGGAGCATTTTCCCAGAGTACGGTAGATAGAAAAATGTTTCTGTCAATTAGGTTTTGGAGCATTTTTCAAAATACCAAATCTTTTTAGTTTTCCAAAAATACCAAAAGCTTTGTTAGGGAAGAGCTTAAAAAGGTTTAAAATATTTTCATCATCACCTTCTTAAATCGTATGAAGATTTTAAAGAAATCTTCCAAACCTTAATTTAATAAAAATAATAGTAATATGTAAAAAGCAAAACAAATATTGCTTTGGTTAGAAACTGAAAATTGCTTAAACTTCAACTCGAGAAATAACTTTCAAGAGCAAAAATAATATTTGTAGACAAAGAATTTGTCAATAAGTCGACCGCGTTTGAGATAAAATAAAATAAAAACCACAAAAAATTGAAACCATAATCTTGATGTTATGAAAGATTTCATGAATTTTATTCATCACATTTTCGGATTGACGAGGTCAATAAACACCTATGAATCTGATATATGCAACTCTCTCCAAAGCCTCGACAAGAGCTACAAGCATTGCTAAAACTTCTTCCGACGAAGCAAATGGGACATCTTTTAAAAAAAAGATAAATGGATCTTATTGGAGATAATTTGGGAAACAAGACGTGTATCTTGTGGACCAAGTATTGTGGAGTATCAAAACCCGTCTATGAAGTGAAGCCCGTGAAACCCAAACAAAAGAATATTCTAGATCTCTATATTACTTCGTGTACAAGCATATTTCCTTTATATGTTAGAGTTGGATAAGAAACTTTACATTATTTTGGTGATAGCATTATGTTAATGTTACCACTATATATGGATGTATGTTAAGACCTCATATCGAACACAACTCAATACAATATTCTATTCTATAAAATTTATCATGGTATCAAAGCAGGCGATTCTAGTGAATATAAATTAAAGCTTCCGCATTAGAAGTCTTGTGATCAAGAAGAGATCATGGAGATCGTGACAATCGGTGAAGAAGGCGAAGCCGATACCGATGATGATGAAGATGAAGAGTTGACGACGTCTCTTGGTTACTAAAAATTGTTCAATGGGTTAGATGTTTTCTTTATTATAATATATGTTTTAAAAGCAATCGGGGATTTGTAGAGGAGTTTTTCAACTTTGTTTCACGGTTTTTATGTTTTTGGTTTTGATATTTTTTACTCGACAATAATGTTTTAAAGTTTGATTTGATTTTGGTACAAGAGTAAATCGAGAGGTTTCTTTTGAAATTATTTTTATGGTTCGGGGTTTTCACATTTTTTTAAATTTAGTTTCTGAAATTTAATTCTAAATTTAGAAATTTTTAGAGTTTGTATTTTGATTTCTCTTATTACGGGGGAGTTTGGTTGTTGTTAGGGAGTTTCAGTTGTAATGCTCATATTCTTTAGGTCATTTTAGTCCAATTTAGTGGACTGTCCGAGATAAAGATAATTGTTTGTGGAGTTGCAGTTGCGCCCACGGGATATTTTTCTCCTCTTTTTCAAGATTAAAGACGAGCTGAAGTTTCATCCCTATTTTGAAAATTGAAGTTTATACCCGGAGGAGTCTGTTGACTTGTTTTGTCTGTCCTCGACAAGATGTCCACGACACAGGTGTTCTGCTTTGTGATTGCAGGTCTTACGTTTCGCGTCCCACCTTTGTCGTGCGGGGGAGTATTGGAGATAACTTGGGAAGCAAAACGTGTATCTTACGGACCAAGTATTGTGGGACATCAAAGTCCGTCTATTAAGTAAAGCCCGTGAAGCCTAAATGGAAGAATTCTCTAGACCTCGATATTATTAGCATATTTACCTTATGTGTTTAGAAAAATTTACATTATGTGGCATTAGCAATAATGTTAATGCTAATCACTATATATATTTATCTTATAATCTTGTATCAACACAATTCAATAATAATATATTTTATTCTATAAAATTTATCATATCTCATAAGAGGAATCGTCACTTCATCGGAACACCAATCCCAACCCATAATTAAAGGATTTTATATTCTAAGTTGTATTAACTGTGCACATAATGCATTTGCTGGCTACATGCATGCAGCACGTATACATGCTTCATAGGAAAAAGAGGGTTGGCAAGATAATAGTGTGCATTATGCCATGCCATATATCTACAAATACATTGACTAGTGTATCTTTATCCAAAAGAAAACTAAAATATGCGAAGATCAACTGATTTTTTGCTGTCCAGAGGTTCTAGCAAAACCAAGGACAAAGAGCGGCGTATGAATCACCAATGAGAAGTTGACTATTTTGTGTTTTGCAAATACTTTTAAACAACTATTTTATTTGTATAGTAGCTAAATCGTAGAGGATCATGGCTAACACCTAAATATGTTGAGCAAATTGTCACATGAAGAGAACATGTATAATGCTCTCTGACACGCCACATATTTGGAAAATTGGATTCGATGGTACGCCAATACTGCTTTCCACTTCAGAGATATAATTTTATGGAAAGTTTAGATTTGCCAAATATAAATTCACCAATTAAACTATAGTTCAAATCCGAGAGAAGCCTCCCGTTTCACCATTATAGTACTGTAAATCCCTAACTTGGATGAATGCTACACCACGAAATCCGCCTAACGGTTTACGTGAGTTGTTGGTGGATCGTATACTCATACAATGGGAGGATTGCACGTATGATCAAATGTGTTCGGATTAAGTATATCAGCGCTTGATCAAGATACCCTACTGTCGGTGACTCAATAGGTTTATCCGGCCAAGAAGTTGAAAACCATGGGTATGTGGATACTTGTATTTGCTATTTGTCTCCGATCAACCAGCCTAACCCTTTCTATAGAATAGAGCGACCAACTATAATACCTTCAGCCATGAGAACGAGTCGACGGCAAAACACACTCTAATAAAGAGGATTTATGGCAATATTTTTCCAACAGAATTCGCACAACGAGATACTCCAATTTTTTAGTAAATTCTAGCTTAATTTTGTTAGCAAGGCAATATCCAAGTTCTTAATGTCACGAAAACCAAGGCCTCCGATGTTTTCTGGTAGAATTAGCTTCTCCCAAGCAACCAAACTTATTTTGCGTTTATCCGATTTAACATCCTAGCATAAACATGAAAAACAGATTATATGTAATTTGAAGCAAAATATCGCGTCGGAAGACATGGGACATAACATATTTCAATATAACATACTTCCCGACACTAGATAGAAACCGTGAAAACTAACTATGTGACTTTTGTATGATTAAATCCATGATTACAATGAAAAATATCCCTCATACGCCTACCTTCCAAAATGTGCATATTCTTACGCGTTCTTTCTTTTCTGTGATTCAAATAACCTTACTTCACCTTTTTTCTTAAGGTACGACATTGTTTTGGCTGAGAAGGTAATGACTGATTTGGCAAAGTTGATACTTTGTCCGGAGGTGGTCTCATATAAATGGAGAATGCTTATAAGAGTCTTATAACTCTTCGCGTGGGATCTAAAAAAACATGGCTTCATTTGTTAAAGAAATACGAGAATACATAATATTGTTCTGGGGAACCGTTTTGATAAGAAAAGAGTAGAATATTGTAGTCACACACTCTGTGGGGGTCAAAACTCGCACAACCAAAACTTGTAAGCAGAATTTAGGGATTCGACAAACTTCTATGTAAAGGAAACCAAGAACAGAGATCCAAAGATGGAGATTTTATTCAAGCTATTTTGAAAGCTGTTTGTAAAGTAGTAAGTGTTTTGCTAGGTTAATTTTCGGATCCTCTTTTCAGAGAGGCACATTGTCTATTTATACACAAATAAGTCGGCTAGGCCTGTTTCCTAAAGGTATTTGGAAAACTTCCTCTCTCTGGCTCGGATGTGGGCTTCTTTCTCAGGCTCGTCATCTTGGCCCACCAATCTCTCATGGCTCGTTGCCTCAATCCAATAAAATATTGGGCTCGTTGCTTCGCTGTGTCATCGGTGAGCTGGCTCGTCATTTGTCTCGCCTGCTTATCCCAATTCCGAGCCAGGTAGTTGGTCTGCCAACATGTTGGCTCGTCACCATTCGTTGGTTTGTCAACATGTTGCCGAGCCAGGTTTGGCTCGTCTCCTGCTTCTTCTACTGCCTAGCCAAGATGTTGGCTCGTCATCGTTTCTTCGTGCTGCCGAGCCAAGATGTTGGCTCGTCTCCTTCTTCTTCCACTGTCTAGCCAAGATGTTGGCTCATCACTGTTTCTTCATGATGCCGAGCCAAGATGTTGGCTCGTCTCCTTCTTCTTCCACTGTCTAGCCAAGATGTTGGCTCGTCACTCCTTTTCTCTGCTGCCGAGCCAACAGGGGTGTTGGCTCGTCACTCCTTCTTCCTGCTGCCGAGCCAACAGGGGTGTTGGCTCATCACTCATTCTTCCTGCTGCCGAGCCAAGTTTGGCTCGTCTCCTTCTTCTTCCACTGCCTAGCCAAGATGTTGGCTCGTCGTTGCTTCTTCATGCCGCCGAGCCAAGTTTGGCTCGTCTCCTACTTCTTCCACTGCCTAGCCAAGATGTTGGCTCGTCACTCCTTTCTTCACGCTGCCGAACCAAGATATTGGCTCGTCTCCTTTCTCCTTGATGCCTAGCCAAGATGTTGGCTCGTCATTGCTTGCTTCTCCATACTTAGTCTTATAAGCAGTTGATCTCGACGAGGTGAAAACTGACCCCAACAGTTAGCCTCCCAGCTCGGTAGTATTATTAATAATAGTGACGAGGTGAGAAGTCAAGATCAAGATCAACTATCTTTGGGCTACCGAGCCAGATTTGTGGCGAAGTTGTCATCCGGGCATTGACACATGCCGAGCCAAACTGGTAGTGTTACCGAGGAGTTTTATTTCCGAGCCAACACTGGAGTATCTTATCACCGAGCCAACCCCTTGACGGGTTGCTGATTAGTCTTCAATCGCGTTGCCGAGCCACTTTGGTATGTGATATATTAGTTTTCATTTTGCCGAAGCGACACCTTTGTCATGCTGCCGAGCCAACTTATCATTCGTTTGACCGAGCTGTTTCTTGCTGCATTGCTTAGATTGTTATATCGCCGAGCCGTCTTCTTCTGATATGCTGCCGAACAATACGAATAAATGATATGTTTTTGGCTCGGCAGTAATGTTGGCTTGAAGTGTCTCTGTTCATGATTACAACTTTATTGGGAACTGTAAGCATTTCGCATGTTCCCGAGGCTGCGTGGCGTCACGCGCTGTAATTCCATGCTTCTTTATATTCAGATCTTTGTCTCACTCCTCATAACTCACTTCTCTTCATTTCCGAAAATTCAGGTAGCTCTCTTCTCTCTCCTCTTTTCTCTCTTTTTTGTTTAAGTAGTTGGCTAGGTTTTCATCGATCCTTCCGTTTCGCCACCGCCACTATTGAATTTTCCGACCCATCTTTAAACGTGGCTCGGCGTCTCCTTGCATTTTCCGATCCATCTTCAAACGCGTCCGGCGAGTGTTTGAATTTTCTGATCCATCTTCATCCGGATCGAGTTATTCTCCTTGATCTTCTGCCTCCGAGCCAAAATTCTTCGTATTAAGTGTTTCCGAGCCAAAATCCCTCCAATTCTTTCTAAGCACATGTTTGACTCCGAGCCTGAAGCATCAATGTCTCATCTTACCGAGCTGGAAGATTCGATTGGTTTGGCAACTTCTGCTTCACTGCTGGGTCGCAAGATGGTTTTATCTCCGGAGGTTTTCGAGCCAGCTGAACCTGGTCCTCCACAGGGTCGACTGCAGATCGTTGTCCCGTCTTTGGTTGACGAGGCTATTGATGCCGAGGTGGATACCGAGGCAGTTCTGATTCAGAGAGCTCTTGCAGATTTCAAAGCCGAGCCGATAGAATACGTTATTGACGAGGCAGAAAAAATGCGTTTGGAGAGATTGTTTGCGAGCCACCAGGCTAGCACGTCGACGAGGCGAAAGCCTAAGAAAAAAGCTCCCAAGAGACGACCCGACCCACCTGGTTCGTCTATATGCACTGCTGAGTCTTTGGAGGCACTGAGGCATCGTTTTAACATCTCAGAGGATGTAGATCTGATTGTTCCGGCCTCAACAGACCGAGCTGAATCTCCACCGCCTGGGTATTTCACTCTCTATGAGAGTTTCTTTTACGGTTGTCTACTCTGGTTTCGATTCCCAGCTTGATCATCCGTTTCCTGTACAAACATGGGTTAGCGCCGAGCCAAGTTACGCCTCGTGGGATGCGCCACTTAGTTGGGATTCTGGTTCGAAGCTACGAGTGTGATGCGACTGTTCGCATCTCCCATCTTTGGCAGTTCCTCGAGTTTCGAAATATTAAGAACTTCCGAGCCTACTATATCTCCAATAAGAAGCAAAGAAAAATAATCGAAGGCTTCCGAAGCAAGGATGGCGACTGGGGACACTATTTCTTCTTTGTTCCCATTAATGATGCTATGGTAGAAGCCGAAAGCATCCATTACGTCAAGTCGGAGTGGGGAGATATTGGTGGGCGAGCCGTAGATCCTTCAGGAGATTTACTTAGTTTTGCTTTGTAGCGAGCTGACCATCGTTTTTCTGTGTTTTTGCAGTTCGGCAGATTCTACCACGCTTCCCAGAAGATACACTTACGCTTCGGAACACACTTGCCGAGAGAAGGTGCCATTGGGAAAAGAATTTTTCCCTAAAAAGAGTCGAAAAAGTCCGAGCCACTTTTGCTGGAGTCGAAGTGTCCGATAGCTCGGAGTCTGAATCTCCATCGCCAAGTCCTCCAAGAAAAAACATGGGAAAAAGATTGACGATCTGTGACAGGCAGGCGCTGAAATAGGAGAAGGCGAAAGAAGCAGCAACCCGAGCCGACGAAGCGCCTGGCGTAATTGAACAAAATACCGAGCCAACTGCAGAGATGGTTGGCCAGACTGTTGCTGAGGTAAAGCAAAACCTCCTTCCCGAGCCTCCAGTTTTCGATGCCGAGCCTAGGGAAGTGGTCTCGGCTATCGTCTCGGTTGTCAGGCCTCCTGCTTCGGCCCTATCTGAACACAATGGGAGCAAGAGGCAAACTCCTAGTAAGCGTCCCGAGGCTGATAAAGGAAAAGCTAAGGAGAAGCAGGAGAGAAGAAAATGCCATAAGCCTGCTGATCCCATTCTTGACGAGCCGGTGCCGGCGTTTACACACGATGGATCCGAGCCGATATGTAACGACGAGGCAGCCTCAGCGACTCTCTTCTCCCAGGTTTGTTGTTCGGGAGATAGGTTGCCGCCTCTTGATGTGCTTTCTCACGGTGACTTATACGCTGATATGTCGCTCCGAGGCACCAAGGTATGTTTCGAGACTGTATATTTTGTTTTGTTTTGAGTAAAGTGACTAACTACTGACTATTTCTTCCCGTGACCAGTTCGTCGCGTCTATCAACAAAATCGTTGCCACTTTCGAGCATGACATATGGAAGGACAGGCGCTGGATCGAAGATGCCCGCAAGGACGCATCCTTCTTTAAAGATAAGGTTGCCGAGCTTGAGGGAAAACATGCTGACGAACTGGCAACTGCCTCAGCTCGGATCGAAACCCTTGAGAAGGAGAAGGCGTATCTCAAGGATGAGTGGGACAAAACAGGTGACCTAGCGATGAGGCTGGACCGCTCTAAGCAGAAAAAAGCTGCTGAAATTGAGTCCCTGAAATGGCAGCTCGTCGCTTCTCGAGCCCTGCATGAGGCAGATGTTAAAAAGGCCCAGAAGGCAGCGAGGCGAGAGACGTCAGAGAGGTTTCGGGAGCGGCTAGCCAAAATTGAGAAGAGTATCGAGGAGCTGAAGACCGCAAAGGAGAAGGAGCTTGACTTAGCCCAAGTTGACAGCAACCTGCAGTTGCTCGAGATACTGCAAAAAGATGATGCGCCTGCTCTGGACTCCGAGGCGGCAAAGTTGGCAGGGTGGAGGGTCGATTTAGCCGACGCGACTGATGAATTCGAGAGAATTGAGGCCGAGCTGAAGAAGGATTTGATGCTTTCGCCGGTTTCCTCTGACTCTGTGGACACCCTCCTTGGGAGCGAGCCAGTAGAGAATGCAGCAGCAAAAGTTGGAGTTGTAGATTTTGCCGGCTCCAATGTCGGTACGCCTGGAGTTGCTGCTCTTGCCGAGGAGAAGGCTACCGAGCTGGGTCCTCTCAACTGATTCATGCTCCTTTAACTCGAGAATCTCCTTTTGTTGTATTCTGAACATAAGTGCCTGGACGGCTTTATCCGCTTAGCTTTTGTGTAATATGTTGACTTTCGTAAGAATTGTCGTCTGTCGGCGTTGCGTATTTGTCGGATTTGTTTATTTTATGTTTTTGTTTAAGCAATCTTTCACTTGTGCTCTGATGTGATATTGCGAACCATCTTTGTTTAGTAAAAGTATGGTTGTCTTTGTATTTGGTTGCTTTGTTGTCAGTTTAGGGTTTGCGGTGTTCCGACTTATGTTCCCGTTGATTTGACGATGAAACACACTTAAAATCTCATACTAACCGGTAGGTGTAGTATCATGTTTCAGAGATGGCAATGACCAGTGTACCAGGAGGTGTTTACTGGGTTTTAGAGTTTACTTTGAGTTTTAAGACTTGCGAGTTTTCGACTTACGGGTCCCTCTCAAAGATAAACTTTTAAGAATATCGTTCGGGATATACCTTTCAGATATTGGATTAGGATATACCCAATCAGAATTTGTATAGCGCGCTTTATACCCGTAAGAGGGTGTTGCGAACCCTATCCCGTATAGAGATAGTGGTTGAAAATCCATAAAGGATGTAGTTGTCCGTCTGTTGTGGCCAGCAACAGACGAGGTAACAGAATATCCGTGAAAGATGTAATGTTGTGATTCGTGTAGACTAAGTCGTACGGGTTTTGTGTTTGAAAGAGCTTAAACTTTTCTTTGAAAAGTGTGATGCGAGGTATGGGAGTATACTTGTATACGTACCCACTCCCCCCCTTTTTTAAGGAGGGGGACAACTGAACCCATCCGAAGACGAGCTACCTACGTACCCTTTTCAGGGATCAAGTCGTCCCGTAGTTCATATGAAGTGATTTAGTGGTAATACCTCTTTAGGTGCATTAAGTTCCAAGACCTTGGTATCGGAAAGTCAGACATGTTTGAGAGCTCGTATACTCCTGGTCGAACAACCTTGGTGATTTTGAAGGGTCCTTCCCAGTTCGCTCCTAGTTTGCCAGCATTTGTTTCGGCTGTGTTCTGAAAAACTTTGCGGAGAACCAGATCACCTTCTTTGAACTTGCGACTTCTGACGTTGGTGTTGTAATACTTAGCTGCTGCCTGTTGGTAATTTTGAATCCGAACCAGCGCTTGATCTCTTCGTTCGTTAACCAAGTCCAACTCGTCAAGTAACATGAGATGATTCAATCCTTCCTGGCCTGAAAGAAGTCTGCGGCGGACTCCAGGGAATTGAACCTCGGCTAGGATGACACATTCTATACCGTAGACAAGAGCAAAAGGTGTTTCACCGGTGGCACGCCGCGGAGTGGTTCGGTGTGACCACAATACTCCTTCGAGTTCATCTGCCCAGCGTCCCTTCTTTGCATCAAGGTATTTTTTCAGGCCATCCAGGATAGTCTTGTTTACTGCTTCTGCTTGCCCATTCCCTTGTGGATAGCGTGGCGGGGATTTGCTAAGTCGTATCTTCCATTTTTTGCAGAAAGCTTCAAACCTTGTAGAGATAAACTGTGAGCCGTTGTCTGTGACGATTTCGTATGGAACTCCATGTCGGCATAAAATATTCTTCCAGACGAAATTTTCCACTTGGGCATCCTTTATGTTGGCGTAAGAATCTGCTTCTACCCATTTGGAGAAGTAATCTGTCAAAACCAGCAGGAACCTCTTTTGTTTGGATCTATGCAGAGGCCCGACGATGTCCATTGACCAGCGCATGAAAGGGTAGGGCGCTGAGATTGATGAAAGCAACTCCGTAGGTTGGTGAATCATTGGGGCATATTGTTGGCATTTTTCGCACCTGGCGGAGAACTTTTCACAGTCCTTTACCATGGTTGGCCAATAATAACCGTGGCGCTTGATCTTGATTGCTAGAGCTCTTCCGCCGGAGTGATTATCACACGAGCCACTATGGATTTCCTCCATAATGTTTCTTGCTTGGGTGCCTTCGACGCAAGCCATTAGTGGTCCTGAGAATCTCCACTTGAAGACGTTTCCATCTAAGAGAACAGATCGGGTAGCTTGAGCTCTGAGTTTTCTGGCTGCCCATTTGTCTAATGGTACCTCGCCGTCCATGATGTACACGCGAATTGCTCCCATCCATTCTTTGTCGCACCCGTAGTCTTCTTTAGTTGATTGTGGATCTTCCTCCATCTCCACTGCTTCAACTTCTGTCGGAGGTTCTGTTTCAGGTTCCTCCTCTATCTCAATTGCCTTGTCCTCCGCCGATGGTGTCATGTTCCGGTCATCTAGAGTGGTGGTGTCGATGCTGCCCTTTTCTGCAAGATTTGGTCCAGATATACCTTCGGCTCGAGTGGTTGTTTGGGAGCGAGTGACCGCATTCACGGTGTCAGAGAGGTTGATACTTGGGTTTTTGATGAGTTCCACAGGAATTATCCTTTTCAAATCTGGGTCGGAGGTGGATGCGAGCGCTGCTAGCGCATCTGCCGAAGTGTTTTCCCCGCGTGGTATTCGTGTTAATGTGAACTCCTCGAACTGTGCAGCCAGTTCTTTGACAATCTTTAGGTAAGCCTCTATTCGGTCATCCCTGACAGTGTACTCGCCGCTGACTTGGTTGACTACCAGCTGCGAATCACAATAAGCTTGGATGTGGGAAACCTTGAGTCCGAGAGCAAGTCTCATTCCAGCAATCAGAGCTTCGTACTCTGCTTTGTTATTGGATGAGCGAAAACCCAGGCGGAATGACTGTTCGAGGATTTCGCCTGTTGGCGAGGTTAAACGTATCCCTACTCCCGATCCTTGTCTTGATGAGGATCCATCTGCGTGGAGCTTCCATATTGGGCGCGGAGCCGCTTCTTCTATCACTTCTTCTGGGAGTTCTATCAGAAAGTCGGCGAGGACTTGAGACTTTGCGCATGTTCTGCTTCGATACTCGATGTCGTATTCGCTCAGCTCTATTGCCCACTTTGCCAATCTCCCAGACTGGCTAGGGCTATGCAAGACGGATCGCAGTGGGAAGGTAGTCAAAATTACAATCGAATGTGACTGGAAGTATGGTCTCAGTTTTCGAGCGGACATTACCACAGACAATGCTAGCTTCTCCATCTGTGGATACATGGTTTCAGCGTCGGTGAGAGTTTGGCTAACATAGAAAATTGGCTTCTGCTCGCTGCGCTCTTGCCTGATGAGTACACCACTTACCGCCGTGGCCGAACCGGCTGCGTATAGAAACAGTGGCTCGCCCTCCACCGGTTTTTTAAGTACTAGAGGGCTGGCTAGGTACTCTTTCAACTGTCGAAACACCTGCTCGCATTTTTCTGTCCATTCAAACTTCTTGTTCCCACGTAGCGTATCGTAGAAAGGCAAATATTTATCGGTTGACCGAGAGATGAAACGATTCTGCGCGGCGACCCGTCCAGTTAGCCTCTGGACTTCGCGCTTTGTCTTCGGTGACACCATCTGTATGAGCGCATCAATCTGCTTCGGGTTGGCTTCAATTCCGCGGTGGGTGACCAGATATCCAAGGAATTCTTCAGACGTGACCGCAAATCTGCACTTGGTTGGGTTCAGCTTCATGTTATGCAGATTCAGTTGCTTGAAACATTCTTCTAGGTGAGCTACGTGATCCTTCTCTTCTAAAGACTTCACCAGCATGTCGTCTATGTATACTTCCATCGTCTTCCCCAGTTGGTCGGCGAACATTCGGTTTCCTAGTCGCTGGTAAGTGGCTCCGGCATTTTTGAGACCGAACGGCATCACTTTGTAGCAATATATCCCGCACTCCGTGATGAACGCCGTCTTCTCTTGATCGTCTGGGTTCATTAGAATTTGGTTGTATCCGGAAAAAGCGTCCATAAATGAAAGGAGTTTGTTGCCTGCTGTCGCTTCCACCAACCGATCAATATGTGGTAATGGAAAGCTGTCTTTGGGGCAGGCTTTGTTCAGGTCGGTGAAGTCCACGCATACACGCCATTTCCCATTTTTCTTTTTAACCACCACAGGGTTAGCGAGCCAGTCTGGGTACTTCGCTTCGACTATTGATCCCACGCGTAGTAATCTTTCCACCTCGTCATTTACTGCTTGTGCTCTGTCCGGACCGAGTTTTCGCCTTTTCTGTTTGACTGGCTTAAAGGTTGGGTCCACGTGCAGTTCATGGCACGTCACGTTGATGCTGATGTCGGGCATGTCTTCAGCTTCCCATGCGAAGGTGTGTAGGTTCTTTTTAAGGAAAGAAATCAGCTCTCCCCTTATTGGATCTTTCAGCTCGGCCCCTATTTCGACACAGCGTTCTGGGTGAGTGCCATCGATGCTCACCGAGACGACGGGTCGCAAGTTGGTTTGCTTTCTCTCTCGCGATCCTCCGTGATCTGTAATTGTTATAAAAGTTTTGCCAACTCCTTTTCGGGCTCTCTGTCGGTCTTCAACTTCTTTCTCTTGGTGGTGGTTTCTGTGACAGGGTTCCTGAGTTTATGCTCTGCTAGGAAACAAATGCGGGACTCCTTTTGGTTTCCCCAAATATTTTTGACTCCTCCGGGGGTCGGAAATTTGATGCAGAGGTGATAGGTCGATGGTACGGCTCGCATCGAGTTTATCCAGGGTGTTCCCATGATCACATTATAGATTGCGGGATGATCTGAAATCGAAAATTCTACTATCTTGGTTACCTGTTCGGCTCGGACAAGAAGCTTAATTGTTCCGAGGGTCATGGTTGTTTCTCCCGAGAATCCAGTTAAAGGCTTCGGCGCGGCTGTAATTTTGTCTAGGTCTATGTTCATCCTTCTGAGAGTCTCTCGGAAGATCACATCTACGGAGCTTCCTGTGTCTATCAGAACTCGACGATCAATTCTATCACGAGGGGGTCATTATGTGGTCGGTCGATGCCGGTAGTTTCCCTTTCTTCGAACGAGATAACATCGTTGGGAAGTTTGGAAGGCGCTGACCAGTTGACACTCGCATCGGCTCGCCGCTGGAAAGCTTTGATTGAAGACACCGTGTCCGAACAGTATTGTGATCCACCCATTATCATATTTATTCTTCTTCGAGAACCTGACTGCGTCGCCTCGTCATCTCGTCTCCCTCGCTTGGGTGTATCATCCTTTTGAATTATCTGGTTCAGCTGATCCTTTTCGCCTTCTTGCTCGAAGTCCTTTATGCTTTGCCGCAAGCTTCATTCCCAAGGTTCGGCAGTTGGCAGTCGAATGACCGTGCAAGTGATGAAATTCGCAGTAAGCTTTTTCGTCGTACGAACTTTGACTTCGTGTCCAGGTGTTCCATGGTGTTTTGCCTCGGCTCGTTCCTACCTGGTAGTTGTGGGCTCCTCTTATGAGGCGGTTGGCTCGGAATTTGGAAGGAACGGTTCGTCTCTTCTTCTGAGACAAAACCTTCATCTCTTCTTCGTTGACTATGAAATCCGAGGCTCGGTGCAATGCGACCTGGATTGATAGTGGTGTGTTCAGAGCAATCTCCTTTCGGAATTCGGATTCGTACCACAGAGCCCTTTTTAAAGCGAGCACAACGGCCTTGTCACTTACGTCTTCGACTTTTGACATCACTGCTTTGAATCTTCCTATGAAGCTTCGTAATGTCTCCGTAGGCCCTTGAGTCAATGTCCATAGGTCGGCATCTGAGGCTCCTCGATCCATGAACATGGAGTAATGCTTTAAGAAGGTGGCAGATAGCTGCTGGAAGTCATCAATGGAGTTCCGTTCTAATCTTGAAAACCATTGGAGGGCTGCACCCTTCAGATGCTCCACAAATATGAGGCAGAAACCGGCATCTCTCCCCTTTTCTCTGAAATTGGATCGGCCCATTGCTATGATAAACGCCGTTATGTGTTCTTTTGGGTCGGTTGTTCCTTCGTAGACTGGGACTTTGATCTTTCCTGGGTCGGAGACCCTTGCCTTGGTAATTCGGGCTATAAACGGTGTATTGTGCGCTTCCTCCAGTACGCGGTCTATCTCCGGGACTTTACTGGTTGTCTTGTGCACCTGGGATCGGACGGCTTTCATCTCAGCAGTGGCTCGAATCAAGGAGGCTCGGATTTCGTCCAACTCTTCTCTCTGGGCTCGGCTCGTTGTTCTTGGCTCGTCAGTGTATTGTGCCTGTCGTACCCACAAGAGATTTTTTTCCTCTTCTGCTAAGCTCCTGGCTCGGTTCGGATCGATGTTGCCTTCGCTGGCTCGGGTTTGCGTCAGTGTTGGTCGAAACCTTCGTCAGCGGGATTCTCCGTATTGTGATCTCCTTCCACGTGCCCCTCTTCGTCAAGGACGATTGTTGCAGCTGATCCACCACTGGTGTGTTGGTCACGTCCACCGCTAGCTTCTCTTGCTCTGCGAACCAGTCGTGGTGGCTCGATGATGCTTGATCTAGTTGCCGTGGGTGTGTGCTCGTTGATGGGATATGGTGGTGGCAATCCTCCCAGAGTCCTCGGTGTGTCACGTGGTGTTGAAAAATCCAAGGATGTTGGGTTTAAACCGAGCCGTCTGGTTATTCCGCTAACAGGTGGGTTCGTAGTCGAACCAATTCCTCCGGATCGTATGTTTCTGACTCGGCTCTCCGTTGCCAGTGTCTCAATTTTCTCCGTCAGCGAGCTATTCAGCTTATCCTGCTCCTCGGCCTTCCGTGTTTACCGGTGGCGGATTGGTCCTTGTTCCAGGAAGATCGATGCCAGTGTTGGTTACGTCATCGCCGCTTCGGTCTCCGTCGGTAGTCATCACTTCAGATCTCGTATTCGGTGGTTCTTAGGTGTCAGAAAGCTTGAAGAGTCCCCACAGACGGTGCCAAATTGTGGGGGTCGAAACTCGCACAACCAAAACTTGTAAGGAGAATTTAGGGATTCGACAAACTTCTATGTAAAGGAAACCAAGAACAGAGATCCAAAGATGGAGATTTTATTCAAGCTGTTTGTAAAGTAGTAAGTGTTTTGCTAGGTTAATTTTCGGATCCTCTTTTCAGAGAGGCACATTGTCTATTTATACACAAATAAGTCGGCTAGGCCTGTTTCCTAAAGGTATTTGGAAAACTTCCTCTCTCTGGCTCGGATGTGGGCTTCTTTCTCAGGCTCGTCATCTTGGCCCACCAATCTCTCATGGCTCGTTGCCTCGATCCAATAAAATATTGGGCTCGTTGCTTCGCTGTGTCATCGGTGAGCTGGCTCGTCGTTTGTCTCGCCTGCTTATCCCAATTCCGAGCCAGGTAGTTGGTCTGCCAACATGTTGGCTCGTCACCGTTCGTTGGTTTGCCAATATGTTGCCGAGCCAGGTTTGGCTCGTCTCCTGCTTCTTCTACTGCCTAGCCAAGATGTTGGCTCATCATCGTTTCTTCGTGCTGCCGAGCCAAGATGTTGGCTCGTCTCCTTCTTCTTCCACTGCCTAGCCAAGATGTTGGCTCGTCACTGTTTCTTCATGCTGCCGAGCCAAGATGTTGGCTCGTCTCCTTCTTCTTCCACTGCCTAGCCAAGATGTTGGCTCGTCACTCCTTTTCTCTGCTGCCGAGCCAACAGGGGTGTTGGCTCGTCACTCCTTCTTCCTGCTGCCGAGCCAACAGGGGTGTTGGCTCGTCACTCATTCTTCCTGCTGCCGAGCCAAGTTTGGCTCGTCTCCTTCTTCTTCCACTGCCTAGCCAAGATGTTGGCTCGTCGTTGCTTCTTCATGCCGCCGAGCCAAGTTTGGCTCGTCTCCTGCTTCTTCCACTGCCTAGCCAAGATGTTGGCTCGTCATTGCTTGCTTCTCCATACTTAGTCTTATAAGCAGTTGATCTCGACGAGGTGAAAACTGACCCCAACACACTCCATTACCCTAACTAACCAATTTAAATGCTATCAAAACCCAACCGCTCCAATATTTTTCAGAGAAAATGTCATTATATACGATTGTAAGCCTTGCTCATGTATGGTTAACAACTTTGAACAAGATATATATTTTCAGCTTTCGACAAGCGCAAGAAATAGATAATCTCATGAATGATGAAGAAGTTATATGTGATAGCTTGCCAAGTGAAAAACGTTGATTAATTCTCAAAGATCAATTATGGAGGTCAGTTGGATCCTCGTAAGAATCTTGGTAATGATCTTGTACTCCATATTGCATAGAATTATTTGGTTGTAGTCCACAACCTTACAAGGACCCAATATTCTAGGTATAAGCCTTACATGTGTCTAATTTATTTTCTCTGGTAACGAACCTGAAACAAAGAATTCGTAAACATTTTAAGATAATATTCGTAAACAAAGAAAAATTATCGAGATCATTTATTTTTCTGTGTGGATGATGAAAATAGCCTCTCGGATTTTCAAGTTGTCCGGAGTAGCAATGGACTTTTTGTTAATATCCAATTAAATGGTTAATATAAAGGCTTGATGAACCACTCGATAAAACTCCATGAAAATGTCTTAGAAGTACGCCAATATTTATACGGAAAAACTGATGTTCTTCATGATGTGCCATCCCAATTCACATTCGAGGATCATGAAGCGATTGCAAATACACCGACACTATCACACACATGAAAGAAATCATTGTTTCTTTCCTTGTTGTGGAGCAACATAAAGGTTAAATCTTCTTTTAATATATAAAATAAAACTTGAAACGTCTAATGTATAACCGTCTTTTGTAGCCAATCGTCTGAATATATAAAATAGCCAATCAAGTCGTGCCCTTGGCAATAAAAGTTGATTTCGTGGTCCCTCGATTCATAAAATGATACTGCTTTTACCAAATCGCCGCACAAGAAAATAAAAAAATAAGGACTTCGCTTTAATAATTGGCCCGCCGATGTGGAAATCAATAATTAACGAAGTTGTTTTTCATGCACTAGTTAAAATAGTAATATTTAGTCTCAACGGTACCGGCTGAATCCGACTGAATTATAGAATCTGGCTGAATTTTGGTGATTTTTTTGCAGAATCTGACGAAATAACTTAGAATTCAAATGGTAACAACTGAATATGGTGGAATAACTTAGAATCCAAATGGTAACAGCTGAATCTGGCGACATCTGGCTGAATTTTCAAGAATAAATAAATAAATTAAATTTATAAAAATATTAATTAAATAATATTTTTTGTCAACAAAATTAGTTAGATAGACTAAAAAATATAAAATTTTAAATTTGATATATTTAATAAAAAATTTAAACATAAGATAACAACATAATTTGGCGAAAAAACTTGCAACTCATAAGAAAATAAATGTGAATTTTAACGGAATTTAAAGTTAAAATATTTAATAATTTTATTAAAAATAATTATCATATAAAATTATAAGTTATCAAAATTAATTATTAACTGTTTACTTTTTATAAAAAAATTAATTTTTAATATGTAGTTTACAAGTTTTTATATTAAAAATTCTAATATTCAAATTAGATATTGATAGTTTTAATAATAATTTAGTTTATCAAGTATGAGAAAAGATACCCAAAATATATATTCGGATAGTTTTGTAAATATAAATTTTTTACATAAAAGTTATTTGTAGTTACATTAATTATCCCAACACGAATCTTATCTTTATCCGTTTGGGTGGTGATTTTATGTATCTTAAATTACCTATACCATATCTGTATTGTCCGACTAGATTTTTAAAATATATTGTAGAAGTAATTTTTTATATTTTAAATATTTTTATTTGGTCCGCATATCTACTATTATTTGATATTTTATCTAAAATAAATATATTTATGTATCAGTTGGTGTTGGAAGAATTGTTAAATATAGTTAAATTCAGTTTAATCTGACAGATTATTTTTTGCTGAATTGCTGAATTTTGCTGAATATTTTACATTGCAAATGATACTGGCTGAATTGCTGAATCGGCAAGAATGTTTTATATGCGTTATCATTTAGGTCCATAGTTCGAAAGAAAACAAGTAACAGGCATTCGTGTTATAGTAGATTATACAATTTTAAAAGTTGACTTATAGTAGTGTTTTCAAATTTGAGAATAGCAATTATAGCAAACCAACGGTTTAAGACGAATTTTGTTTGGTGAAACTTTGCTTTTGGGACTTAGATCATGCATCGAATTCTTCATGAATGTTTTACTAGTTAGTTTTTTTTTTTTTTTTTTTTAAACTTGTTTTACTAGTTAGTTTCATTTGATTAATGTATAAGTAAGAAAAAATCAGCTTACTACAAAATTCAAGAATTACTCTGAAATTAATTTTAAAACTAACCGGGTTATAAAAAACTATAATAAATAATCTTTTAATATTTTTTATTTATTTTCTCTGTTTTTAAATGGTTCGATAAAAATTGATTTTTTAGATTTTCTATGCATATTTTATTAGTTGATATTAAAAATTGTAAACTTCAAAAATTACTAATTAAGAATATCTGAATTATTTGATTATATTAGTTCATAGTTATGAGAAAGTATTTAATGTGAGGAAATAATACATTTATGGTTAAACATTAATTATTTATTAATTTGTGTGAAAATTCTAAAAAATCAATTTTTAGAAACATAGTGAGTATTATTTATATTTCACAAAAGTCTCATTTTAAAATTGTCATTTTGTTAAAAACAATCTTTAGATTTTGATAAAAGTTTAAGATATTTTTTCGATTTTATTCCTATTAAATAGAATATTTTAAATAAAGAGATGTAATATAATATAGTAGTGCATGTTGACAAAAAAAAATGTAATAATACATAAGAATGTAGTATTATATTTTCAATTTATGTAGAAATGTTAAAATGATGTATTTTGTAAAATAAAATATAAATATAAAACTAATCTATTCGGATTGAAACTAATTGATGAACATATAAATTTTTGTTATAGACGTTAACTATTTCATACAAAGAAAAATAAATGTTAAACTATTTCATATATTCATGTACATATTTACTTATTTAGATCGACACTTGATTTGATCATAAGCCATCAGCCATAATCCCAAAACCATACAAAAATAGCACCCTACATTGTAATAAAAGTTTCAGTGAACAAACGTTGAGATTTATTAGGACCCTAGTTCATAATTTTTTTGATGGTTATGTGGTACGTGTGTCCAATCCGAATTTTGGATTGGTTTTGGTTCGGTTTGTTCGGGTTTCGGGTTATTCGGTAAAGAAAAAATAGTTAGCAAACAAAAACCATATCTATATCGGTTCGGTTCAATTCGGAATCACTCAATTTTCGTATTTTTTTGTTTATATCCGAACAAAATATAATTATGATATTTGATTTAAAATTGTATAAATTCGAGTTTTGGTTTTGAACTTTTAACTTTGTAAGTTACTAAATCATACAAAAAGATAAATTGAAAAAGATTAATATATAATAACTAACTATAAAAAAAATTGATTTTGAAAAGAATTTTTGTTTAGAGAGAAGCACATTTCTATTCGTCAGAGTATCGTCGAATAATGTAGAAATATAAACTTTTATTAGAAGGAAAAAGTTTTAGGTTTATTGTGATATATATAGCAAAAATAATTAAATGGACTAGATTTTGTTTGTTTGCTAGGGTTATGGACATTATACACAAATATTTATTAATTATATATAATATATAATACATAGTATACATACTGCTATATGTGATTATTCGGGGTACTCAAGTAAGTCGGATATTATTCGAACCAAACCAAAATCCGACGAGTTCTTAAAAATTATATCCAAACAGTTATTTAGGATATCCGATATCTAACCATATTACTTTATTTCGATTCGGATCGGTTCAGATTTACCGGATTGGACACTCTTATTATGTGGTATATTATCTAAACATGTAACTTAATGATTTCTGTTATTTGTTTGACAAAAAAAAAAATTTATGATATTTTTGTTGATGTGTTACCATCCTATTTCAAACTCACATGTGAATATTGTTAAAACAAAAGATTTAAAAAATAGTTTAGAAAAAAACTTACGTCTCATCGAAATTATTTTGCTTTTTTTTTTTTTTTTCCAACAATCACCATGAATTAAATCAAGTGCTACCGATTTGATAGTTCCTCTCACGAGCAACCCCAACCGAAAATGTCTGACTTACATGAGAAAATATGTAACCTCGTGCTCGATCACCTTTTGCAACAGAGTCGATCCGGACATTTTCACTACGTGAGATATTGACTAACTCAAATAACACAAAGTTTTATTGAAGCATAGTGAACCAATCAAGATTTGCACTGAATGATGGCCAATCTAGTGGGTTCGAAGTCATAGTGATCAGGCTAGCACAGTCCGTCTCGATCTTCATTGAAGGTAGTCTCCGCTCGCTTAGGCACTCCATCGCCAAAAAAATCCATCCAGCTCAGCATGAATGCTGAGATATTTCTTCTATATCCTCTCATACCATAAGTAAGACATATCTCTTAAAATATATACAAGGACTCGAGGAAAACTAAAAAAACTAAATTTTCAAATATTTATATATCCATTGATTCAGTTCATATTTAGTTTACTGAAAGGCATATCTCTTAAAATATAAATTTTTTTATCTATCAGTTAAATGCTATTTTGAACCATTTTATATAGAACTAGCTTTACTTGAACCAGTCCGATCTAGTTAGTCACAACATGGTTGCGTGAGATTACATTGTCACATGTCATTACGTATAAGAAATCTCAAAAGGTAAAAGACAAAGTTTGTTATGCATGGAAAGCTATTGTTTAAAAGCCGCTTTATAGGGATAAGCTTTCTGCAAAAGGTTTGTTCTTCTTCCATGAAAGTTATCTTAAATAAAAAGATCATATCGTGGGTTGAATTACTTGAAAATCATCAAGCTATAATAAGGCTACGTTTGTCTATCGTGTGGTGATCCATTTGTGACCATTGGATCTAGGAGTGGTCAATTCGATTTATCCAACCCAATCCAATTCAACCAAAATTTTTTTGATTAGTTTGGATAAGAATTTATACAAAAATCTATTTATATGTAATAATAAGTATTAATTTGGATTTGGGTTATTTGGATTGGTCTTTGGATAACTAAATGACACAAATAAAACCAAATTTTTTTTACATAAATTATATTAGTAAATAACTTAATATAAATTAAATTACTTAAATCAAAATTAGTAATTTACTATTAATTTTGTAATTATATGTAAAATTATCTAATTTTACTACTAACTCTAATCATAAGTTAACTAATTTTTTAGTATAAAAGAAATTCTAAATATAAATTCGAAGAACACTTTAAACGATAAAATCGATTTCTCCACCATACGTCTCATATTTTTTTTATATTGCAGGTTTTGTTTGGAATTTTAAAAAAACTTTCAGCAATTCTAGTTTAACTATTAGTTTTTTGTTTGTCGTTTATTTTATTTTAGCTTTAAAATATCAATGATAATATTTTTGTTTTATTTCAGAATTATATGAATTATTTTATTTACTAAATTTGCGTTAACAATTTATTTTAGATGTTATTGTCATTTTTCTATAAAAATTCAATTAACCGAAGCTAATCCAAAACTTAAACAACCTAAGTAAAATTAGATTTAGATTTAATTTGGTCAAATTATTTGTGATCCAAATAACTTAAACCCTATCGAAAACCTAAAAAACTTGATCCAAATTTTATTTGGATTGAATTTGGTATAATATTTATTAACCCAAATAACCTAAATCCAATCCAAAATCTAAGAAATCCAATTCAAAACCTAGTATGACCACCCTAATTGGATCATATATAGTCACCGGCAACAAAAATAAATAAAAACCTTTAATTAAGGATGAGTCAATAAGTGCATACCAATTTCATTGAAAAGAATTAAGAAATCCATAATAGGTTTTTATAATTTGCAATAGAAGAGAGAAGATTTTCATATTCCCAAAAATGCCTTTTAATTTAGAAAATTGGACTCTATAATAGTAATTGGGTATAAAATTAAATTTCTAACATATCATAATCTGAAATTTAGTAAGTAACATTTTTTGTGAATTCTCGATTATATTCTCAGCTTATTTTGAAAATAAAATAACTAACTATACATTAAATAGCTAATATAGATGTAATTAATTATATTTCTAACTATACACCCACGTTATAATTAACTATACACTAATATAATTGATTATATTTACATGTAGTTTACCTATATTTCAAAAGTATTTAGCTAAACATTCAAATAGTTGATTATATATACATATAATTAACTATATTTTTAATTATATATCCACATTATAGCTAACTATACATTAATATAGTTGTTATATTTACATATAGTTACCTATATTTCTATTAAAAATGCATGTAGACGTAAATAACTTTTTATATATATAATATAAGTAAACTTTATAGCTAACTATGTTTGTTTAAATAAGTAATTATTACAATAACATTTTTATGTAGTCAACTATGTTCTGAAATTAGTAGAATAAATAATTATGCTATGAATATAGTTAACTATGTTTTTAACTAGGTAGTTATTTTCTGAAAATAAATAATTATATTTAGATAGTTATAGAAACATTGCGATGTAGTTAATTATGTTCTGACATCAATAGAATATGTAACTATGTTTCCAAAATAGTTAATGTATAAGCAATTTCGTCAAAATTTTTCTTCTCTTTTCTAATTAAGTAAATTATTTTTTCCACGTATTATTTTCTAAATTTTTTCATAAATATATTATTATACTAATTAACCCGGGAGATTTGAAACAAAAGTAGCAGGTGGTGGGTCATCCACATTATACTCTGAATTTCAGAAACGATGTGAGTAATATTTTATTAATAAATGCATTTAATGATTTTTGTGGTGCATGTTATCTTTTTATTGTAGTATTATTATTTTCACATGAGATGTTAACATATATCATGATTTTTTGTTTTTGTCGTCATATATCATGATATTATATAATTATTATTTTGAGTAATGTCTCAATATATAACATGATTTATCAACATATTATATGATATATAAAATGTGACGAGTTCTATTAATATATATAGTGATATATAAATATGTAACATAATATATATATATATATATATATATTGATTGTTATTTTCCGTTATAACACCATAAATAAATATATCACGCGATAATTTAATATATAACATGATTTTTTTGGGTAGAAGAGAAGGGACCATTGTCCCCTACACTTTATTAATTAAACTAAAACGAATTCAGCACGTGGGAACTCCGCCCATTAGCATCCTCCAACATAATTAAATGGACTATACCAGGACAAGAATCAAGAGAATGAAATCCTAACTGTAATGAAAACGCATAGTTCGCTAATCCATCGGCTAGACGATTAGCTTTCCTATACACGTGAGTAATCCGGACTAGCCAGTTCCGTGAGAAAAAGCCTTGGCACAGACGTACCAGGAAAGTCAGCGGATGAGCATCACTTATCCCTGTTTGTAGAAACCCAACTACCAGATCCGAATCCAACTCTAACTCAACCCGTCGAAAACCTCGTTCCCAGGTAATAACCAATCTGTAATACACACCCCATAGTTTTGCCAAAAGAGCTGAACATATCCCTATATTAAGCGCGAACCCCCCCCCCCAACCATAACCCATCCCCATCCTGGATCACACCCCCAGCAGCGGCTAGGCCTGGGTTTCCACGAGAAGCCCCATCTGTTGTGAGCTTCACCCACCCTACACTCGGTTTCTTCCATCTTATCAGCCTCACACCGCGTTCAATCGTTTGTGCTCCACTCCTAGCCGCAACATGGGCTCGCCTAACATCTGCCGCATATCCTTAATAAACTTCACTCTATCACGACATGTTCTTCTCTCTCCAAAAACATCACTACACCTCCACTTCCATCCCCACCAAACCGCCATACTAAACAACGTCGACCAATCCTCATTACTAGTATCCGATCCAGCCCCCAAGTTCTCAAACAACCATTCAAATAATGTTTTAGCGAAGAACGCCTGTTGTCTCCTTTGAGGAACCAATCTCATCCAAATACCTGCCATCGCAGGGCAGTCCCGCATCACGTGTAGGATAGATTCCGCAGCACCATTACACACCTGGCAAATATCACTCTCCCCTAGATGACGTCTTACCCGTTCCACATTTGTCATTATTACCTGGTGACTAATCAGCCAGAGAAAAATACGCACCCTCTCCGGTACCAGAATACTCCAAATCCGTTGGAAAAAACTCGTCATACATGGTCGGGCTTCCGCATCGAACTTCAACAAAGAATACGCCAACCGTACAGAGAACTCTCCATTCGAAGTACCCTGCCAAGACAACTTATCACTCATACCAGGCACCCCTTTAACCACTACCGCAAGCAGCCTTTGTGTGATATGCACCGGAAGATATTGACTAAGTCTCACCATATCCCAACTCAACCCATTAACCCAGTAATTCTCTACGAATTTTTCCATTTCTTCATGCGGTAATTGGGTTATAACATGATATATGATGGAGTTATTGAGAATGAAATATCTATATATATATATATATAAAACATGCTCATTACCTAGTTAGAGATATTGAGAAGGATTTTTAACCAAAACGTCGGAATTGTCTCTAAAGAAATGTGATGAAAACAACTGTGCCATTAATTAAAACCAAATATAAATTTGACTTAATTATAACAACTGTGCTATTATATTTTTGACTTAATTATTTTTAATTTTTCATTAAATATAATTTAAAACTAAAAATTCCGTATATAAATTTGATACGAAGATGAGGATCAAAACTTCATCTGTTTTTCCTCTAATGTTTAAGAGAATATGACGAAGTTTTATCGTGATTGATGAATTAAGTTAAAAACGGCTAAAAACTCTTTCAATTTTGAAAAAGAATATTTAACAAACCTACCACTTTTTAAAAGGTTTTAAAACCTTGAAATTTTGATAAAAGACGAAAGAGTTTCTTAACGTTCAACAAAAACAAAAGATCCATTTTGTTAAAACATTAAAAAAACAGCCAAAAGAGTTTTTATGACATTCATGATTTAGTTGTTGTCTTCACCATAATTTGTAATACCACATTGATGAAAATAAAAAATCTCACGTATTTATATTATCTCAATTTTATATTTTTATAACTAAAGCCTGAAAAAACTCTTTTTAATCTAGAATTGTAGGGGTGGACATGAGTCTAGAAAAATAATCACGATTATGATTTTATTACATGAGTTTTAAACGAATAACGATTGTATATATGATTTTAGTCATTTTACTATATGAGTTCAAACCCGTGATAATTTTTTTTTTTTATCATCTACAGTTAATTGGTATTTTTAGCCTTTATAAACATTTTAAATGGTAGTAAAATTTGGTTTTCTATAGCTTTTGAGATTAGCTTGGTTTCATGGTAAGATTTATCCGGTTATACTTTTTTTATGAATTTATTTTTGTCTAGGTTGACGCATATTATTTTATTTTATATTACAGCCTTTTTTTGTTTGTTTGTTAAAACAGCCTTATTGTTTATTTTAAATTTTGTTTTTTTGTTTTTTGGATTCTGCCATTTTATTTCTCTAAGACAACATTGAATTCTCCAACACAGCACAGAAAGCTGAAAATAGGAAAAAAACAATCAGAAAGTAACCGATGGAAGAGACAGAGATGGAGAATACACATTTTCTCGATAATTAAGAAACAAAAAACAGGAAAAAGACAAGCAAAAATGGTAAAACAAAAACCTGTCTTCTAAAACTATAGGCCTTTAACATTGGACCATTTCTTATTAATCTGTTGTCAAAATGGGCTTTTAAAGCCCATTATTGAGTAAAATATACCAAGTCGAATTATTCGAATGCACAAGCACAGGCTTTTTTTTTTTTTTTCGAAGAAGAATGTAAAATATCATTTAAGAAAATCAGTTTAGGGTTACAAATTATTAGTAGAACAAATTAGTACATCTAAAAAATTGGTTTTATGGCAAAAAAAGATAAAAAACATGGAAACAAAATACAATCGTTACATATTTGGAGGACTTAGCTGTGAAGCCTCCGATCTCGAAAAGTAGCAATAAAAATCCTGAAATTTCCGTGCGAAAAATCAATCGGAAAGCCAAAGAAGAAGAAACAACGAAAACGGTCGATGAAAAACCAACCACGCTAAAAAAAGCTCTTTCATCCAGTAACCCGAACTTAAGCCTTTGAACCATAGGGTTAAAAAGCAACAAAACAAAGGCTGTCTTCGACCTCTGTGTACTAAACTCATTCAGCAAACCTATGGAACCTTAGCTAAGACGGGACTACACTAGTCAAAGAATACAATGCGCTCAGAAGCTCTACCAAGATCATTTCTCTGATGTCGGCTAGTGCTCTACCAAGCTCTACACCAGCAAAAGCATACGTACACATATTGTTTATCTTACCAGTTTGTTTCGAACGACGAACATAAAATTGTATTTTAGCAATAATGAGATATTTTGGCGACAAGCTCATATAATTGGTCATAATTAGCTTAATACAAACAAACTAAAATTGAGGTTGAATAGATATTAAAACCTCACAATTAATCTCCTAGCTAAACACATATTCCACAATTTGTTGGAAAATATATCTTAACAGGTTCGAATGATGCAAAAATAGGAATAAATAACTTCAAAAAAATGTCTAGGTCCTGCCTGTTTCCCAGGACTGAGATAAAGACACACGTGGCACATTTTAATAGGCTGCTCAGTGACCTCACGAACAAAACAACAGATCTAAATAGTAACAGCTGAATCTGACTGAATTTTGCTAGATTGCTGAATCTGACTAAACTTTTAGTGATTTATGACTGAATCTGGCTGAATAATTACATAACTAAATGATAACGGCTGAATTTAGATGAATCTGGCTGAATTTGTTTGTGAATTTTGACAAAATTTAACAAAATAATTAAGGATTTTAACTGGAAAAATGGTTGGAATAACAATTTTTAATCTAAATATATAAATAAATAAAATTATATGATGATTTCAAATAAAATACTAAATTATTTTAAAAATTAGTAGTAATATAAATAATAATTTGGTTAGTAAAATTGAGTTATTCTTTCATGATTTTGTTTTTGAACTATTAAAAACATATTTAATCGGTATGCATATTCGCTATTATCTGATTTTTATCCGAAATGAATATATATTCATGTTAGTTGAAATTAAAAAAACTGTTAAATCTGCCTGAATTGTTTTTATGTCACCATTTACATCCAACATGTTTATGCAATGGCCCAATGGGATTGAGACGCATTTCTATTCAACAAGACAAACCCAAATAATGGTCAAAAACATGTCATTTTCAACAATGCCAAATAATCCTACGATAAAGTAATATCATTTTCAACAAGGTCAAATATCTGACAAGAGTAGTCAAGTGTCAATTTATAGCAAAATGTATACAACTATTTTCAACGGGAATTATGCGAAATAGTAGTACTCAGGGATTCATTCTCCGAATTCGATTTTATCTATCGACAATGGAAGAATAATAAGAAAGTGGATTTGCTTGTGAGGACTGCACATACTAGAAATACAAATTTTTTTTTATAGACACTTCTGTTCCTTATTGATTTCATAATACAAACAATATATTTATTTAATCGATAATAAAATACGTTTGTGACAAAAATAAAATAAATTTATACAACTATTTATAAACAAATTTGCAAAAACTCTATTAACATCTTATTACTCTGCCTATTATGATATTTTGTTTTTCTCCATATTATATGATATTTTAGTATTGAGAATGCAAATATGATTTTCATTATTATTTTATCTTTACTCATTATTCTTTTTACGCATATAGGATATCATTTTAAAATAAGAAAATGAAATTAAAATTTCTTTTATATTATTTTGCTAATAAAACTTGATTATTTATATATAGTACTATTGATACATTTTGGTAACACCTAGGAAACTAGGTAACCCAAAAAAAATACATGTATAGATCAGGACTTATTAACATGGGCTGAAGTTTTAATATCTAAGCCCATTTATTTGCCAAATGCTGTAGAACCTTTATAAATTAATATTTTATAAATTAATAATTACTATAAATTAATAAATTATTTCGGTTTCAAGGTGGATCAGTGTAAAAATTGACGAAATTCGATAAGATAGTAAGATAATAATTTTTTTGAAACTTCTATATAAAATATGGTCCCAATAATAGCATAAATTAATAATTATAAATATTATGCGTATATATATATATATATATCTAAGATAATTTAGTAATATATGACTCTAGTGTTGTATATTTTATTCTTAAAGTTGGAATCTTGTTGGAACTAATCTCTAATTTTTTTTATTGCATCAAAAATTCATAGTGTTGTCATCTTGATCTTCATCCAGTTGAAGAGTTCTAGACGTGATAATTATTTTTTTATGATTAAATATTTCCAAAAGTATTGTTATCTCGTTTTTAACTTCATCATCAATACCAAGAATTGTAGCCGTAATTTTTTTTTCGTTTTCATATGGATAGTCAAGTAGACTATTAGCATTCATATTATTATGATAACCAAAATTATTAACATAATCTAGAATAAGATGAATATGTAAACACTATATAAGAAATTTTAAATAATTTTTTTTTACATAATTTATATGAACGTTTAAAGTTTTTTTATTTTAAATAAAGTAAAATTTTCAAAAAATCATGGAATAGAAAAATCACTCTATAAATAATCGATTAATTAATAACTCTATAAATTAACAGAGGATCTCAACCCCTGGGAAATAAAAAAAAAGACCACACCATAGATTCCAAGAATCTTTGTCACAAAATTATTTCATCATGGAACCTTCTATCTCCCACAGAGGATCTCAACCCCCGGGAAAATCTAACTTACCACACATACATACATAAATAGATAGGTTTTTTAAAAAGAACGGACGGATTGTACCAAAAACGATAATTTAGGTGTACGCTATGATTTTTAGTACGTTTAGTCCGTTCTATTTTATGCGCTGTAACCATTCGAAGCCTTAGTAATTCCAAAGTGACAACTCTTCATAGCACATTTCTTCTTCCATGTAGACACTCGTACTCATATCAATGTACGATCTCGGCGGCGACATCAACGGCTCCTCCGCGAGCCTCATCATCATTCCGGCGACTTCCTCTCCATCCTCCAACGTGGCAATCTCGCTACCACCCGACAAGGGCAAAACCGTAATTCCATTACTAAACTCGGGTGGCCTGAAAATCTCCGCCGCTTCGGCTGCCGTGCGCCTGATTGTGTCGGGATCCGTGGATTCCGGCGCGGGTAGCCGCCAAGCAGAGTCGGCGAAATTCAAGCATGCGGATTTCCTGCGAAGAGCAAGCACCGCCACATCGTGAGCACGCGCCGCCATCTCCGCCGTAGGATAAGTTCCGAGCCAGATTCGACGCTGGTGAATCGGCTCACGGACTTCGCAGACCCATTTGTCGCCGTTCCTCCGCCGCACGCCTCTGTAGATTGGATGACGTGTCTCCTTGAAAATCCGCCGTCCTGCACGCTTCTTTGGCCGCATCTCCGCCAGGATAATGTCGCAATTTTCCATCTCCGATCTAGTTCCGATGAAACAGAGTAACATGTTTAGTAAACAAAACAAAAACAGAAAAATCCAAAATTTTGAATGTTTAGGAGTTAGAAATATGTTAAAAACTTAATATTACCACGAATTATCATATTGGGTTCTTGAAATCGAGCTCAGTTTAATCTTAACTTCAGTTTGAAATATAGTTTGTAAACAGAGTAAAATGCAAATAAATCAAACCAAAACAGAAAGATCCAAAATTTTCGACTGATTCCAAATTAGAAATTTGTTTAAAAACTAAATGTTCCAAGAATTATATCACTGGGTTCTTGAAAATAGAAACTGAACACAAGTTTGAAACATAGTTATAAACAGAGTAAAATGCAAAAACTTGAAAAGACAAAAAAGAGGAAGTAAAAAAAACAGAAAATTCGAAACATCAACGACTTCACAATCGTCAGAAATTCCGAAATTACCTCTAATTTTTTTTGTTGAATTTCTTGAAATGAAGCTTTGTGTTCTTGAGTTTGCTCTGTTTTTTCGAGTTGAAGAAGAAAGAGTGAAGTGAGGAGTGTATATAGGCTACGGTTGTGGGACCCACTAAGTACGAAACGGACGCGCGTAAGACATGGTGAAATATTAAACGTCCTTTTTATATTAGCTGTTTTTTTCTTTTCTTGCTAATGCCTTTTTATATTAGCTGTTAATCGTTACAATTATTCTACATTCATATATGTAATATTTATTTATTTTTCCTTCACTCCTTTAACAATTTATCGATATATGTTGTCGGGTAGGATTTTGGGTCTTCTAAACCGGGTATTTCGTGGCCTCTGACGTCAAATTTTGGGTATCTTTTAAGATAGTTGGAAAATATCGGATAGAGGTTCCGTTCTCTAGAAGATGAATCACGATCTCTCCTCGGCCGATGCTCCCAAATGAAAATATGTACTATCTTCCTAGATGGATAGTGTGACCTGCATAAACAACATTATCATGGTAGTTTTCGAGAGTCCGAAAAAGGATTTCCTTCCCGAAAATTCTATGATGTCCAAGTGAGGCAACAAACCAAAAAAAGTAATTTATCGGAAGGTTAAGGTCTCAATCTGCTATTTCTCTCGGAAGATATTAAGAATAAGAAGGTCCATGGAAAGAATGAGGTTTGAACTCTCTTCATAAAGATATGGTCGTGCTCCGGGAGGAGATTCTTTGCCGTAACTTGGGTTTTCTCCTTCCATTGTTTCCCTTACTATTTATATATATATCATTCCTTTGGTTTTTGTCCCTCCCTTTTTCAATGTTCGAAAAGAAGTATTTATAAAATACTTACCTTGAGATCTTGTCTTTAGCTCGGCCGTAGGTTTGGTCACATCAGCCGCCTGTTCTGTAGGAGAATGACTAACTTCCACTGGAAACAATAGATAATGTCCTATGTTTAATTTTGTTTGAAATGCATTTCCACTAGCTCATATGGACTCGATTGAAAAGGTTCATCATTCTAAAATTAGGATTCATTTCTTGTCGCAAATATTCACTTGTAGCATACCATATCTCACTAGATTGACGTAATTTTTGTACCGCATGTAAATTCCCATAATAATGGTGTTTTTCCAATATCAAACTTTGTTGTTCCTCACAATGCTTTTAACTATTTTCTGGGAGTAGTTCTGTGCTATCTCAAAATAGATATGACTCCTACTCTGCTGACTTGGCGATTTTCCATTTAGATAGTGCAAAATCATTCTCAATATATTTATTTTAATTTTATTCATATGAAAATTCAATTAATTTAATCTTGTTATTACGAGAACTATAGATTGAAATATGAGTATCGCTTTTGACAAAGATATTACATAATAGTTATTTGTCAAAAATACTCCAACTCTCCAAATTTTATGATTTAAGAAATCATACACATATTAATAAAATTTTATTTTTTATATCACTTAAGTTAATTATTTATCATTTTCAAATATTACACAATTAAAAATGCCAACACATGATAAATCCGGTGAGTGGGTTACTCGACGGCTACACTCATACTAGAAATTAGTCGGGTGGTAAAAACCCGTATAACCCCTGGTTATATAAAAAAAAAAGCATTAATAACCAAGGAAACAAATTTGAGTAAATCTTTTAATTTTTCGTCAACAAGTAAATATCTTCTTTATTTACAGAAAAAATTAATAAATCATCAAACAATACTATGAAACAAGACAATAAAAGTTGAAAAATAGCGTTATATATTTTTCTCGTAAATTTGATTTTGAGTGGGGATATTTGATTGGGTGAATTTTAAGCACGTGGCCTTCTATTCAATGAAGGAAATAGCTGTAAATAACACGTGGGGTTTCCGTGGTGTAACATTTTCACTCTCGGAGATTATTGTTCTTTCCGATGCTAAAAGGTTTTTTCTTTCTTTGTAATCGGGTTTTCGGATTAAAATTCAGACTAATTTTGAAACAGTAAAATATTTGGATACATTTGCCATTTAAAACGTTTGTGTCAACAATAACTAAAATAGCAATCCACTATTTTTGTAAGACGATTTGCTTTTTTACTATACAACACAATTGTTAGACCACACAAACTCTCACATTCTTTAAAATGCTGCAAAAATGATAACTAGTAATGATTTGCATTCAATTATTTAAAAATCGCGTTGTGTAAACCACGATTAAGGAAATCCAATTTAAACCTAGAAATCTAGTTTATTTCAGTAGACTACGCTCTTCAATATACAACATAAACACATTATATAAATCGTTAAACCACACAAATTCTCATATTTTTATTTTTTGACAATTCAGCAAAACAATGTTGGTATTTTATCATGTGTGAAGTATATCTAACAATGCTCTTCCTATACCATCATCTATTGTGTAAAACCATAAAATGATGTTCTCGAAGTGATGACTTGAACCCAAAGATGAATTGCCAATACTAGGTGAATGCCAACACTTATAACAACAATAACATAATTAACTAATTTTAATTAATACTCTAGATTTTAATATATTTAACTATATTATTTTCTATATATTTAATTAAAATATTATTTTTAGAGAATTTCGGTTAATTCGGTTCGATTTCATGTAATTCGGGTTCAATTCAAATAAACTAGTATATAAATTTGTATACCATTCGGATTGTTCAGATTCAGATTGATGAGTTTTAATTCAGTTCGATAAAATACCGTGCAGTTCAGTAAATTTTCACAAATCTCTTCGAAAACATCATCTTATGGTGTCCACACAAGATACTGATGTTGATAGAGCGTTGTTACATATACTTTAAAGCAAGTGATAATATCACTAGTTATCAGTTTAATTGAATCTTAAAGAACCTGAGAATTTGTGGTTTAAAGATTAACATAGTTAGTTTGTGTTGTATATATAAGAGGCAAAAAAATATGAGAAGAAATAATTTCGGTTGCATATGTTAGCGTAATCTACCAAAATCAACTCAATTTTTGGGTTAAAAACAGTTTTTCTTAATCACGGTTTGCAAAACATGATTTATGGGTAATTGAACGAAAATCTTCACTAGTTATCGATTTTGCTGAATTTATAGAATCTGAAAATTTGTGTGTCTAACAATTAATATAATTAACTTATGTTGTATAGTAAAGAAATAAAAAATCTAAGGAAAATAGTGTAGGTTGAGTATATTGGCGTACTTTCCCAAAGTCAATCAATGTTTAATCAAATTATTTGATTGACTCTTTTGACAATATTTTGGTCGATTTAGTCAAAATTAGAGTATCCAAATGATTTGGTTTTTTTTTTTTTTTTTTTTTTCTCCAAAATCTGGATTTTACTACATGAGAAAATTAACTAATATTCATTAAAAGTCAAAAATTTTTTTGATAAATCATAAAAATTCTGGATCTCCGGCCTATAATATCTCCGATATCTAGAATCAAACTTTAGATATTTCGATTAAAATTTATTTTATTTATTCTCAAAAATAAAATTTAAAACTGATGTTTATATTGATATTTTTTTCCTAGAAAAATTAGTCATGAAAATATTTTGACATTATGTAAACTTTTAAAGGAATCTAGATTTTTTGTTTTTTGTTTTTTCTCTACTTTTCTAAGCATCTATCCATTTATATCACTCTTTTAACGTTTTTAGTGTCCGAGTATAGGATATTCTGACATGCAGCATTCGTCGTATACGTAGTTCTTGTACGTTTCTACCATGGGTTCATTATGAGAATCAACTTAAATTAGTTGACATTTTCTTGTCAACGATATTAGTTGACAATTTTTTCTTTCAATTATTATATATTACAAAGCATGAGAACAATTGTATAGACGATTTTATACCGAATAATTCTATATATTTACAAGAATTTTATACCGAATAATTCTACATGCATCACGTTCATGGTAGACAATTTTATTTTTACTATCCGAGATCACGACGAATGGCTCTATTTGCATCACGCTGAAAATTTTCCATAAACTTGCTTCCATTAATCTCCATAAATCGCATTATCTTGGAATCGAACTCCATATCTCATGGTGTAAAAACATTAACTAATAAACCCTTAGTCAAAGCAAATGATAACATCACTAGTAGGTATCTTGGCACAAATAGGTAATTTCGACTACCCTTACCCAAAAAATATTAGTAAATCGGATAAAATACATATAGGATCGGGTTACCCAACCCAAAATGCACTAGTCTAAACAAAATTCCCTAAGCCGCCTAAACACTTTAGGCTATGCCAAAATTGCCTATATTTTACCTAAGATGTAGTCACCATCTTGGGAGTTCGCCCAACGTCTAAGCGCCGTCTAAGCGGTCTTTTAGTCCGCTTTTTAAAACACTGATAACTATGTATCATGTATAATTACACGTACAATAATAAATTTTTGTTAGTTGTATAATTATATAATATGTAAATACCGTATATACGATAAATATGAATTGTAGCAAACTGAAAACATAAAATATTAGTTTTGGATTTATAAATAACATTTTGAGACATATACGATACATAATAGTTTACCCTTAGACGCTGCCTAGACCACCTGCATTCAACCATATATATCTTTGATTTAAGACTTCGAATGGAAACGGTATATTCTGTACTGTTCGGCATTTAATAGTACTATTGAAACGGTTTTACACCGTATTATCACCATTCGAATATGTGATTTTAAGCAAATGAATCTTCAAAGAAGAATGAGAAAAATAAGGTGATGATGAAGTTAATGAGTGTGTTGGATAAAACATACACCTAAAACAGATTTTAAGCAAATGAATCTTCAAAGAAGAATGAGAAAAATAAGGTGATGATGAAGAATAATGAGTGTGTTGGATAAAAAATACACATGTTTTAGGTATAGGTGACAACGTTTTGAAAAGGACAAAATTATCCTCAATTTTATAGAAAAATTGATGTCATGCAGAGACAGCGGGGTCGGGACAATAGCCCAATAATTTGCTGTTGGAGTAAATTGTCAAGAGAGTGGCACTTGCGCGTCTGCGTCACGCACCTTTTTAAATCTTAACCATCGTAGCTATAAATTGCTATCTTTATTTTTCGAGAATTTTTTTAAAATACCATTAAATTAAGTTATTATTCTAAATATACTATTATTAGTTTAAAAAAAAATATATTACTAAACTTTTTTATTTTCCAAAAATATCAAACACTAAAAATAATTTTCAATGGTTTATAATTAATTTTTTTGGATTTGGGTTTAGTATTTTAAGTTTATGATTTAGTTTTTAGGGTTTATGATTTAGTTTTTAGGGTATAAAATTTAGTTTTTAGGGTTTAAAATATAATTTTAGTTTTGAAATATTTTTGGAGGAACAAAATGTTTAGTGGTATTTTTGAAAAAAAACTAGTGGTAATATTTTTGGAACAAACATTTAAAAGTGTGGTGTTTTTGAAAATTGTCAATATTTTTTATATAAATTTAAAAACTACAGTTGACATAATACTAATAAATATTTATTTTGAAAATCTAGATTTTAAGACACTTTTTGGGTTTATTTGCCGTCTAAATAACTTTTTAGCATAACACATTCAAAAATATAAAAGAGGCGCGAGACTGAGTTCCTCGAAGACTAAGCGGACGAGAATGAAATTCCCAGAAAATTTGCCCCAAAACGATGATCCATTTTGATATAAAACAACTGGGAATGACTAAACCAGAAAAAATAAATTGCCACACAAACATATATATATGGATTCGCCAAAATTTAGCATGACCAAATGAAAACCAAATTTCGCCGAAAATCTTCGAAAACAGATTTGTTTCTAATCTTCATATCCTCTCTTAAAATTAGAGGACTTCAGAATATTTTTTTTGCTTCCATTGGTTGGCGACGCGGTTGATAAACCGACTTACTCCACCAGAACTGGTGAGTCGAAATTGAGCTCACTAGAACCGGAAAAAGGAGAAAAACAACATAGATCTCGACCGGATCTTGTTGTAGGTTGGAATGGAAGAGTGTTGGAATTGATTCGTTTTCTGAACAAGAAAAAATAATATCAAGAAAAGAATAAAATCAAGAAAAAGAAAAAGAACGAAAAGGAAAAAACAAACAAAAGGAAAATCAAGCAACAAAGAAAATTGGACAAAAAAAAATTATGAAGAAAACGCAAACAAGGAAAATGGAAAGTGTTACACTAGAAAATAACGATTTACTATTATTGTTTAGAATTCTAACTCTAGAGGTCTAGGCATAATGTTTAATGTATCAAAAACAAAGAGAAAGAAAGAGAGAAATAATAAAAAAAGAGGTTTAAGAAAAATATATATTCTTAAAAGAAAATCCAACATGGTATCAGAGCCAAGGTCCTGAGTGCAATGCCTATAGAAAAAAAATCGTCTCGTGCAAAGTTCGTGCGAAACTAATTCTGCTGCAGAATCGTTCTGTGCAAAATCCGGGTTCGTAAAAAATAAAAAATAAAAAAAATATAGTTCATGCAAAGTTCGAGCAGAACCATTTTTTGCGAAATCCAGTTTGTGCAAAATCCGGATTCGTGCAAAATCTGGGCAGAATCTGAAGGATGAGCAAAAGCATGCAAACACTAACTATTCCAGTTTTTGATGGGCCAAATTATGAGCTTTGGGATACAAGGATAAAAACTACCCTGAGGATTCAAGAGCTTTGGGAAGTTGTGGAGAAAGGACTTCCACCAAAATTAAAAGGCGATTCACTAGAAGAATGGAAAGAAAATGAGATGAAATATATGAAAGCTCTACAAAATGGTTGTGACAGATTTGGTTTTAATGAAAGTAGTTTCTGCAACTACATCTAAGGAAATCTGGGAAAGGTTACAAAAAACATATCAAGGCAATGATCAAGCAAAACTTGTGAGGCTGGATTGTTTGAACAAGTAGTATGAAGATCTGAAGATGAAGGAAGGAGAAAAGATTCGGGATTAAAATACAAGAGGTAGTGAATCAAATGAGTTTAATGGGAGAAGAAAAGACAAGTCATCAAGTGATCAGTAAGATATTAAACTCAATGCCAAAGAGTTATGCCGGGTTAGCAGCTTTAATGCAAGAAACAAAAGATCTAATTAATGTGACAGATCTTGTTGGATCATTAATCTCACATGAAGAAAAATACCTACCAGATGATGAACCAATTGAAGGAGCTTTTTATGCAAGATTCCAAGAAGCAAAGTTTGGCCAGAGATCATATCAACATCAAAGAACAAACAAGTGGTGCAATACATGCAAAAGGGAAAATCACAATGAAGAAGATTGTTACTTCAAAAAAAGAAATTCACCATGGTGTGGAATCTGCAAGAAGAATAACCACAATGAAGATGTTTATTACTTCATGAACAAGGAAGAAAAGCCATATGAGAACAAACAAGTCCAAGGAGAATGCTATGTGTGTGGCAAGTCTGGACATTATACAAAGTACTGCAAAAACAAGTTTAAAAGAGAAGCTAACTTTTGCCAAAGCCAAGAAGAAAAAGAAAAAAGGTTTGGGGAATTGGCTTTCACTGCTATAGCGTATGATGCAAGTCAAATTTATGAAGAAGGAGCATGGTTGATTGACAGTGGAGCAACATGCCACATGATTAGAGATGATAATTTTTTCATAAGATTAGACAAGACATACAAAGTTCAAATCAAATTTGGATGTTGAGTAATTCTTACAAATGAAGGAAAATGAGACATTAGCATGGAGACAACAAAATGAAAAGTTACAATCAAAGATGTGTTACTAATTCCAGGATTTGACAGAAACTTGCTGAGTGTGCCACAATTATTGGCTAAAGGTCATAAAGTTCTATTCGATGTGAAGACATGTACAATCATGGATAGAGCCTGGAAGAAGTTAATAGAAGTTCAAGAAGATAATCAGAAGTTCATTATCAGATGGGAGCTACTTGAAGAAAAAGCAAAAGAGACAAAGGAAGAGAAGACACAACCACAAAGGAGTCAAGATGCAAGTTTAAAGTCAATCCTAAAATTTTCAGTCAAAGAAGATTGCTACAAAGCAATGGAGATAAAAGACGAAGAGACTACAAAGGATGAATATGATTTGATCAAGAGAGAGAAAATGAAAACTACAGCAAACGAATCTAGAGGAAGTGTTGGAATAGATTCGTGTTCTGAAAAAAAAAAAGGAATATCAAGAAAAAATGAAAAAAAAAAAAAAAAAAGAGAAGGAAAAGTGAAAAACAAATAAAAGGAAAATCAAGCAACAAAGAAAATTGGACAAAAAGGAAATTATAAAGAAAAAGCAAATAAGGAAAAATAGAAAGTGTTACACTAGAAAATAGCAATTACTATTATTGTTTAGAATCCTAACTCTCTAAATAGAAGTCTAGGCATAAGGTTTAATGTATAAAAAAAATAGAGAGAGAGAGAGAGAAATAATAAAAAGAGAGGTTTAAGAAAAATATATATTCCTAAGGGAAAATCACAACAAGGGGAGACTATAGCTGAGCCGCCCATCAAAGACACCAACCACTTGCCTTGGGGACGGCAGGTCAGTCCGATTAAGAGCAATCGAAGCAACGGCGAAAGCGAAAAAGAAAGACATGCAGCAAAAATCGTTGAGAAGAGATTCACCGAGAAACCAGAGACATCCAGTCAGATATGAGCGGAGAACTAGATCTGAGACCTAAGGCTAGATAACAATAAAAGCGGCTGAGTGATGCTTCCATCACCGGAGAAAAGACCAGCTGTGAAGAACCTCCGTAACCAGAGCCATCTAAGGTTGCTGTCCCCAACCAATTTACCACTCGTCGCAACCCCGAAGCAAATACGAATAACCGACAACCTGAGACACAACAAAAGAGAAGAAAAAAGGCAAAACCAAAGATTCTTTCAAATTTGGAGGCGGAGCATCAGATGCTGGAAAACGGTGACGAGATTTTTGTTTTTTGAGCTCTCTGTAGACTCATTTAGTAGGTTCTAACTTCTAGCTAACGTATAAATCATGTGAAACCATATAAAAATACTAGATTAAAGATTATTGTATATATATTTTTAGAGAATTAACAATTTTCTTTCAACAGTATAAGAAATAACATTATATCCAAACATGGTTAGGACTGGTGTTTTAATCTTACTGGATTTATATTTAAATGTGGTGGAGAGTACGGGTGGAACTGTTATCTAGATCTGATCCGAGAATCTAGATAATCAGAGGAACCATATCCAGATAGTAATATCTAGGATTCATCAAATTTGGTTCCAAATATCATAATTTTTAGTACAAGATACATATAATTTTTAATTAATATATTTTATTTTATTTTCAAAATTATACCTAAAGTATTTAAATTTTAAAATTTTAAATTTTTTTAATACTTTTTAAATTACTTTTACGAATCTGGATCCAGATCCATATATCTATGAATATCTTGAAATTTGGACCGGTTATCCAAAAATTATGTATTATGATCTGGATAGTTGTGGCTCGGACCAGATTCCTCCAGCCCCTAGGAGAGGATGATTTACATCTTTATAGGTGTTATTTATGGTTCATCCTAGATCAAAGGAGAGTCAGGAGACTATCACAACTAAACGGTTTATGGTTTAACTACACCAATATATTGGCCAACGAACCTATCAAAAGAGATATAGGCCCAAATAAGTATCGGGCTATTGGTCCTAAACGTGATTGGGATCGCTATCCTTGTGGTCAAACTTGAGTATCTCATGTCAGTGGTTGACTTGCTAACTTACCCGCACCACTACGGCAATATCATGGGATCTGTGTGGTTATTAAAACCATTTTGGTCAATATATGAGACCTTTACGGTCAATATGTTGGACCTTGGTGGATCAATATGAGACCTTTGTGATCACATGGGAGCTTGGTGATTAGTATAAGTTTTGTTGTCGTATGAGACATTTGTGGTTATATATGCGATATTTGCGATTAACATGGACATATGTATTAGAGTGATGAGAGTTTATGATACAGATTCTCTGAATATACAAAAAGTATATACATTTATATAGTGATTGAATTAACCTAATTACCTATCTAATAGAATCATTTATCATAAATACAAATATTTGTAATATATATATATATATATATATATATATTCACGATATTATCATTGATGCTTATATGATGGCACATGATGACACTACAGACCTGATAGGGTTCCAGGGTAACCGGAGGAGTCTATCTCCACTACACACTGAATTACATGGGCTTATATGGGCCATGCAATGTTTGATCCTGAAACGGTGTTTTTGCTCCCTCTTTGCAACGGACTCCAAGGAGCTGATAAGTATGGTGACATCACCGCACGCTTGGCTCGGTTTTCAACCGAAATTACGTGAGTTAGCAGTACTTAGGGAATCATTTCCCGAATTCGATCTTATCTACCGGCAACGGGAGAGGAATAGGAGAGTGGATTTGCTTGCGAGCGAATACCCTTTTTTCTTTTATCGGCACTTATGTTCTTTATTGGTTTACTGATACAGACAATGTATTTATGTAATCAATAATGATGTGCGTTTGTGAAAAAATAAAAAATTTAATGCTTCTACACGTCCTCTCAAGCTCGAGGTGGTGATGGAGAAAAGCGAGATTAACGGCTTCAGATTGACAATAGAATTCTAGTGTAGAAGATGGAGAGCGGTTGAGGAAGATGATGAAGTGCGGCGGAAAGTGTGACTGCGAGGTGGTGGAGTGGACGGTGAGTTGGGGCAGAGATCCTATTGGTTTTATCGTGAGATGGTTTGGGCTTGGGACAGTGTTTCGGCGGAAGCGTGGAGTAGAGATCGCCCAACGGTGAAGAAGGAGATCTTCTACGGTGATGGTGGTGATGATGGAGACAAGGTCTCGGAGAATCACACTGTAGATCTTTGGTGGTAGACCATTGACAGAGGTGCGGTTAACGCTGCTTGAAAAAGAAGAAATCGAGAAGGCTTTTCTTCTTCGCTTTTTTTAATTTTTAATTTTTTTTTCTGTATGTAAAAACCGAATAAATCTTGAGGAAGAAAAGCATTTTGACTTAAGAAAACAAGAACGAAAAATGTTTTTTTTTGTTTTGGTTAAAGAAGGCAAACAAAAATCAGAATGTTTTTTTTTCTTAATGAGATAAAGTGTAAAGGAAAATTTTGAAGAAGCACTGATGGCTTGAAGATTCCGGAAGTAAAATTAATTTTTTTTTTTAGTTCAAAAAAAAATTAGGAGGCATTAAGCCTTGGAAAACAGAAGCTCTATTTGGTCAAAAAAAAGAAGAAGATAGGAAGCTCGATGACTTATAGAAGAAGCACTCTGGCTTAGTTTGAATAGAATTTGAAAAAAAGAAAATGAAGAACTATGCCTTAGTTTTGAATCGAATTTGGAAAAAGAAAACGAAGCACTATGGCTTAGTTTTGGAAGCTCGATGACTTAAAAATCAAAAGAAAATGGACTTCTATAAAAACTCAGAAGCACTTTGGCTTAAAAGCACTTGGCATTCAGATTAATAAGCCATATGGCTTGAAAAAGAGTAATGAAAACAAGAAGCATTATAGCTTGATTTGGAAGCACGTAGACTTAATGAAAAGAAGAGTTTGATCGTTAGATCGAAACTCGAGCATAACCTACTCTGATACCATATTAGAGTGATGAGAATTTATGATTGGAAGAATATTATTTTGACTTTCATAAGACTGAATATACAAAAAGTAGATATATTTATATAGTGATTGAATTAACCTAATTACCTATCTAATAGAATCATTTATCATAAATACAAATATCTGTAATATATATATTCACGATATTATCATTGATGTGGATCTTCTAGATCCTTTTACAATATGTATATGTGAAAAGGGGTTTAAATGTTAATTGTTAAAGTTAATGAATGCATAATTGGTAGTATAAAAGTGGAATTGCATGAAAACTTTTGATCGGTCGTAAGGATTGATTAAATTGTTCCCTAATATTTGTGATAGCATGGGGCGGGAATAATTGTCTTTACTAGATAATTTGTTACTCATGTCTCTTTTTGTGATACATGTTAGGAGCAATGTTTAGTATAGTGTGCGTGAAACTATAGAAATCATCGGATGACGAGTACTTTGAATTTGAGGGATTTCTGGTTTTATAAAACAATATGTAGCCTTCAAGCACTTAATTTAGATTGTTAGTCGTCTTCAATTTTATTAAATTCTCGGATTTTATTTTCTACTACTCGTTACTATTTTAAAAATATTTATATCTGAATAACTTTAAATGGAAAATGTGGTTCAAAATCAAATCGATGGATGCATTTTGAACCGGGTCTGTTAGTCCGGATGTTCCATAAACCCTAAAAATAATCTACTATTTTAGGTCGGAATTTTTTTTTTCTTGCTTAGACACTCTTTGAGCTCTATTCAAGAATATTTATTCTCCATTTGCTTTAAAAGCTTTCAGATCACCATATTTTCCTTCATTTCATCTATGTCCTACGAAATGACAATTTAAGACGCATACTCTCTCAGTCTGACAATTAGAACAAATCCATTCTCTTCATCTTTTTGTTTTATAGTTATCCAGCCAATCTCGTCGTCATAATTTACTACTTAAACGCCATAGTACGTATTTTCGTATAGACACCACAATATCCCAAACATTATTGACTGTTTGTGTTGGAACTCGTTTTTGACAAAATGGTTTAAGACCATGTTTTGATGGAGATGTTCATCGGAATGACCGGGTTTTAGGCACGACATAATCGTCGCCGTAGACACTATAACGTAGTGTATTCACTTGTCAAAATCAGAGTTAATTTAAATGAGAAATGGAAGTCCAATGTGTGTGACTTGGAAAGCTTATAAAACTTCAAAATTTAGCTAAATGTAAACTAGCAAATGTCCCACATTGGAAGTTTGGATTAAAATCCTCAAATATATAAAGTGGAAAACTCATAACAAAGCTCAATACCTTGGATACACTTTGGTGTATTGGAGAGAGAAGTTACTCGGACTGGACTACGGTTTTGCGCTTCAAGATTTGGCAAATGGACCAATGAATCAAAAGATTATTCTTTTGGACTAAATTCTTTTTGAATTTTACTGTTGACAAAGTCAACAAAATATCTTCTTTTATCAATGTTGGCAACGTGAGTCAAGTGGCAATTAAAGTGCAAAAGTCAAAATTGATTTTGTAACATAAGTACTTAATTTACATTATTATGAGAATAAATCCTCAATCTCCTTTTATTGTAACATAACTCTTAATGGATGGTGAATACAAAGATGCTTGATTCTAAGTTACCTTAAGAAATGTGGGGAAGCGTTGGTTACCACATAAAATCATTGGCAAGACGTCATATGAAATTGAAGAGGTAAAGTACATTCATACAAATACATGAAAGTGTGGGGGTGCATAATAAAAAAAAAGTGTTTACCGGTTTCTGATTTATAATCAGATGTACCGAATATCCATGTAAATACAATAATGAAATCAAAGAATGTATATTTCTTTGAACACATGTTTCAATGTAAGGATAAAAAAAATCCAAAACGAACTCGTGAAAAAAAACTTGATCACCTATGTAATTGAGGCGAGTACTTCTGGCACATTGTGAGATGTTGTAGAAGAATCTGTAAATATTTTGGTAAAAATTTTTAAAGGTTTTTCCGAGAGAATGCACCATAACTTTCACTAAAGCCATGTCTAAATTAGACAATCCTTCGTGGAAGGAAAACCTCATTAGTGATATCGACTCCATTATGAAAAACCATATATGGGAGATAATCGATGTGTCACAAGGACGTATAGTCCTAAGGTGTAAATGGCTTTTAGTAGAAAAACTATGTCTTAGTTGAAAAGATACAAAGTCTATAGACTTGTGAAGTCTCTGTTTGGGCTTACAAAAACTCTGAAACAGTAGCCTGAAATATTTGACATTGTCAAATAGTTTTAGAATCAATGAATGTGATAAGTTTATATACATCAAAAGTACTCCGCACAGATACATTTTGCTCTATTTATATGTAAATCACCTTGTTTGAAGTAATAAAGACATGGTCGAACAAGTTAAGATTATTCTTAGTGTGACGTTTGACATGTAAGACTAAGGTCGAATGGATGTGATTCTAGAGATTAGGATCACTAGATATTCCAAATGAATAATCATATTAAACTCATTATGCTAAAACGATACTTGAAAGATTCAAGATCTCCTCAAATGTGATCAGAAGTCTAAAGTACTTAACCGATCGGCAAACTCAGTCCATGTACTAAGTCGCTACATGCATAATCCAGGTTGTAAACACTGGAAACTAATAACTAGAGTATCGAGCTACATGCAATACACTAAAAGTTATGGACTGCACTATGGTAAAGAACCAATAGTTGAAAGGATAAAATTAAGTTAATTGGTTATCTGATTCCATAAACTAAAAGTCACAAGTGGATTTGTCTTTACGCTTGGCAGTGAAACAACATCATTGAATTCTTCCAAATTAACTCTGTGGAACAGATTAATCATGGAATCTAAGTTCATAACTTGAGATAAAGCTAAGGAAACTTAGTGGTTTCAGAACTTGGTAAAAGATATCATGATGTGGAAAATTTTTAGTGTGAGCATTACGACTATAGCTCAACATTGAGTTTTGTGTATAATGGTTAGTCATATCTTTTAAGAAAATGGCATACAACCATTAGACAATTGATCTCAAATGGAGTAATCTTAACAGAGTATATCTCATCGGACAACCTATGATCCATTTATTAAAGGTGTGTCACGAGATCAAATTGTAAAATCATCTAGAGTAATGGGTTTAAAACCTAAGACTTAAGAGGAGGTTTGATGGAAATCCTACCTACATGAATGGAGATCCCAAGATGTAGGTTCAAAGAGAAAACTAAGTCACACTGAGTCTGCTTAAAGCACTGCAACTCACCCATTTCCTAAGATGATATATAGTGCTTTCTATATAAAAGGATAAGCGTTGCTTTTAATGATATTCACCAAAACTTTGATATGTTTGTGGAGTACTACATGATACTTCATAAAACAAAGACTAATGGAATATCACGTAGTGAGTGTGAAATGAGGCCGTTTCTAGGAGAATGAATGAAAGACTATATTCTCTAAATTCACTCATGATAACCAGGCATGTTCAAGGCCAAAATGAACATAATAGAGAACCTAGTTATGTGAGATAATGAAGCTGTGTTATAGATGTTCTCTCGGTTTACATCAAAGCCCGGGTGGTTCAAGACATCATGTTTACCTCCTGGTTGAGTAAATTCGATAGCTATTAACAATGACTGGTTCAAAGCTGAAAAAGCTACCAACTCAAATATAGTTGAATTTTCGCTTGTACTCTCAAACGTCCTTTGTCGAGTCTTGTCGCTTCTGTCAAGTACATCAAGTCATGTGTCTAGAGTCATTTTTATTCATGTGGGGGATTGTTGGAACTCATTTTTAACAAAATGGTTTAAGACCAATTTCCGGTGGGTTTTCCGGTGGAGACGTTCATCGGAATGACTGAATTTTAGGCATGATAGAATCGTCGTCGTAAACACTATAATGTAGTGTATTCACTTGTCAAAATCAGAGTTGATTTGAATGAAAAATGGAAGTCCAAAGTGTGTGACTTGGAAAGCTTATAAAGCTTCAAAATTTAGCTAATTGTAAAAACTAGCAAATGTCCGACATTGGAAGTTTGGATTAAAATTCTCAAATATATAAAGTGGAGAACTCATAACAAGGCTCAATATCTTGGATACATTTTGGTGTATTGGAGAGAGAAGATACTCGGCCCGGACTTCGGTTTTGCGCTTCGAGATTTGGCAAACGGGCCAATGGATCAAAAGATTATTCTTTTGAGCTAAATTCTTTTTGAATTTTACTGTTGACAAAGTTAACAAAATATCTTCTCTTATCAATATTGGTAACGTGAGTCAAGTGACAATTAAAGTGTAGAGTCAAAATTTATTTTGTAACATAAGCACTTAATTGACGTTATTATGAGAATGAATTCTCAATCTCCCTTTATTGTATACGTTGAGCATTTGCTGCTCACGTAGAGCATTGGTCCTTAATAAAAAGGCCATTGTATTCTCATATAAGATATACACATTGAAAACAAATCCCTCATACATTTTCTTCTTCTGTTTTTCTCTCGAGAGCACAAAAAAAAAAATATTTGTTAGATTCTGCTTTTGGGTTGTGCAAGACAGAATAGTTGCAGTTGTATCGTGGGATTCATAACGCTACACAACCGCCACACTACATGGCGTTTTCAGAATTAAAGAAATAACGTCTTGCTTCTGTAAATCCGATCTTCTTTCTAATTCATTTAGCGGTATTATTATTGTATTATCGATTTATTTATATATTTCACTTTACAAATATCAGTTTGCCCATATTATAGTAATTGTGTTCCTATAGTTTGTTGATCAATCACATGTTCATTTACTCCACAAAATCGACTAACCCTATGGAGTCGCAATAAGTTTCACAAATTCGAGCTACTGAACAATAGTAAATAAGTACAAATCGTATAACAAAATTGATTAAATTTTAAAGTATTTTGATTCTTTAGAAAAATTATTATAGACAAAGACATGTAGTCTAATGATTTGTGTTAGTGTAGTCGATGTGTTACCATCATAATTTAAATCTGTATAATGCATGATGTTGACAATAATAAAAAAAAGAATTTATTTGATAAAAAGCTTAATCAAATCTGAAACTAAAATCAAATCGGTTGAATCAAAACTTCTCACTTACCAAAATAATTTAGTTTACAAGATTATGTGTTTGATGTGTATTAATCTATATAAAAAATGACCATCATATAAAAAAGTATTTGAATGTTATATTTCTTTTTTAGGTCCCAAACCTATCGATTCAAGTACTTAACAAGGTTTTCCCCAATTCTCTCTCGGGTATCTGACATCAGCGGCCGCCGTCAAATAATAGATCTTGCAGTGATCGGCAATCGGCGGCTCTGATAGCGCCGGCTCCGGTCAACGCTTTGACCTTAGTTTAGCTTCGTCTCGCGTGGACTGTTTCGACTCAGTTTTTGAGACTTATCCGCTGCTTTCGTCAAGGTTTTGGTGGAGATAAGGTTCGATTCCTCTTCTTGCTTCGGTGGTGGTAATGGTGAGAGATGTTGCAGGTCTTCGACCTGGTCGACGATGCTCTCGAGCAGTTGTCATTCGTCTTCACTTTCTTATCATCGACGCTTTGAAGATCTAGAGCTTTATGTGTTTTCGTCGCCTATCTGTGGCTTCCTAATGGACTCGCTGGTTTGCCGGAGGTTCTATTAGCCGCTTTGGTAAGCATAGACGTGATCTCCTCTCTGTTTCCTTGATGCCGGATTTGTTGCTCTTAGATCTGTGTTGCCTACTTTTCGTCCGATTTGGCATAGATTAGTTTTTTGAGATGGTTATGTTAGTATCTTTTTCCCTATGGTTTTTTTGTGTATTGACTTCGGGTTATGAGCTTGGGTTTCTCTGTTCGGAGATAGGATTTGATTCTTGGCACTTATGCACTGTTTGTTCCTCTCCGGGTTCAGAGTGTAGGGAAGGTTAGGTTTCGTTTGATTGGGTTCGTCATTTGGATGGTATTTCGCTGCGGAAAGATCTATTAGCTTTCTCCAAATTCTTTTTAGGTTTGGGTTTGGGTTTCAAGACGAAGTAGTGGGTTCGATCTTCAGTTTTTTTTCTTGCGAGGAGGTGGCCATCTTTAGTCTGTAGATGGCTGAGGTTGGTTTGCGAGTGTCCGCGTGTAAGAATTGTTGGTCTTATTTGGCGTCTTCCTAGTCAGAGGTCAAAAGAATTTCCTTTGAGCCTAGCTCGTCTTGAGTTCCTCGATTTCTTTGGAGAGTTCGTGTGGTGTTGTTCTTTATTCTGTTCTATTGCGGTCCTGCGTGCATTTTTGCCGGTGTTGTTACTGGGTGAGCTTGTGTTGGATCCGTTGTCAGGTTTTTCGGTCATCTGGAGTTGACTTGCTTCTTTGGTCCTGGTCGAAGCTTATAATTGTTGGTACAGCTTCTCCGTCGTCAGGTTTTCGGGAAAGCTGCATGAGTGTTTTAGTTCAGTGTCTCAGTTGTAATGTCGAGGATTCTCTTTTTCTTTATCCGTCGGCAACCTTGCTCATTGTTTTAGTGTTTATTTTCTTTGTTGTAGTGTCTTGGTTTATTTTACCTCTTATGCTTCCGGGGATTAGTACGCCAGCTTGTGGTTTTTCTTTTGGCTCTTTTGTTTGGGCTTTTGGTTTCGGATGGGCTTATTCTCCTACCGGTTTATGTGTACTTTCGGATTTTAAATTATCAATATAATCGATCCAGATGATAAAAAAAAAAAAAAAAAAAATTTCCCCATACGTACGTGTTTTTTTGTCGTTACATATATAAACAGGGGCAATTCTAGATGATTTTTTTATTGGGTGCATAATTTATAAAAAAAGTTAAAAAAAATGAAAATGGGGATTTACTCGTAGGATAAGAGGGGGCACAAAAAGATTTTAGCCATGTTATACAATAAATATTTTTAAAATCCTTATACAAAATTTTGAATCTCAAAATTTTAGTGGGTGCACGTGTCCCCATATGCTGCATCCGTCCCTGTATATAAATGGGAAAATAGAAGGAAAAAAAATCAACAAACTCACTGTTTATAAACTCAGCCCGATCGTGTGATCTAAAGAAATTCTGGATCGAGAAGATTTTTGTCATTGGCTCACTATTTCTTATATTTAGTTTTCGTTCTACAAAAATATAAATATAAAAGGATATTGATGTAATGATTAAAGGATCACATGTTTTATTCGATGATTCAGTGACCCGAAATATAACTTGATGGTTTATGTATTGTTTAAAGTTATTTTGTATTTTTGGGTAAAATTTCTAATTTGTTTAAATGATAAAAGAAAAAAAAGCTAATGAAATCAGAGTTTGATATTTTTTTAATTAATACAAATTTTATAAGTTATAGTAGATGATCTTTCAATAGCGGAGCATTTGTTAGAATATTGGTTCAATTTGAAGAAGGTAAATACGAATGTAGTTTCACTTGAATTTAATATGATTTTTCACTTCCATTGTGGAAATGGTGAAATCTATATCTTGTTTAGAAGCCAATGAGCTTGAAACAGAAATTTAGTTAATTTAGATTAGCTAAACATCTAATACTTACTCCGAGTTACTTGTTTAACATAAAAAATTCTCGTGAGATTTCCAAGGTTAAGACAATGTATACATTACAAAGAGGGAAACAAGAGGAGAACAAATCTAACACATTCTGTTTTGTCTTTAAAACTTTTTCCTTAGCGTTTTCGTTTTGTTTTTAATAAAGAGTTTGGTTATTTAAACAGCTTTTAGCATTACGTTTTTCGGTGGGCAAAAGCATGTAACTGCATTTAAAAATCGAATCATTGGCTTCGATGGTTTAATTAAGGGGCCTTCCTTTTGAGTGCTAAATTTTAAATCCAGATTTCTCAGAGGAGATCCCCTTTTTGAAACATATTTCTGTCATTTTTTTAAATAGTAACTCAATTCGTATATCATTTAGTCTGTTTCTCTTTCTCCATGAACTTTGTCAAATATTTTTTCGTTCGAGCTCCATATTGCTTTCTTGTAATCCATCTCCAAAAGGGAGTTAGCCTGCAAGTTTTATCAGACATTCACATTTGCATTCAAATTATATGCATAAGCAATAAGATAAATGGATGTGAGTAATCCAACAATCTACGCGCGGGTGGTTTTTATTTCTAAATCTTTTGCAAAACAATATTAAATGTTTTTGTTGTTGTTAGTAATGTTCATATATTTTGTGTTTTATATAGTACATTGGCCTATTTTTATGGTACAGTACTGTATGTACATTTTTCCATAAACTCGAACAACGTTTTATAATTTTGACCGAGGAGTTTCCTTGCTTAATTTGTAAAGTTCGGCATAGACGAAGAGTTACAAACGTTTTCCGATGTCAATCTTTTGTTGGTTCTATTAGTTTGATTTTTGGTAAAATTCTTAACTTTGCTCTTACTAAAGTAAATTCGGTTTGAATTGGTTACAGTTAGCTTTGATTTGATTAAAATTTAGTTCACAACCCATGGAAAAAGATCTGCTTCATGACATAAACTTTAGTTGGTGATGATGTAACTAAAGTACTTTGGAAGGGACAAATATAAGAAACTCAAAGTCAAGTATAATAATAAATTGTGAATCACATGGACACAGCCATTCAACTACACATTGAAATTGGGATCTCAGCACTCCATGTATTTCTCATGCTTAAACACAAACACGGGTGTTGAAAATATAGTATATCCAATGTGGGAATTTTACCAAAAGATGGGAGTTCCTAAGCTTAGAAGTGGATATTAAATCAGACAGTACATATGTGCAATCCAACCCCCGAATATTAATCCAGCTTCATATAATTAACTATGACATGCCAAAAAAAAAACAAAGCTCTTTCCTAGAGGTTGTGGGGCAAAAGTACCAATCATAACCCTGATTGGTCGATGATGGCAGAGCATCATGGGAGTGAGAAAGAAACCATCAACTCTTAAAGTGGAATTTTTTCATGTGAAGCATAACTGCACAAGTAATGAGACCTGTAACGAACCAACCGTCCAAAATGAAGTTTAAACTGCGTTACCGTTGAACCAAGTGTAGATGAAGCTTTCATGATCGGAAGGAAGTGGATTTGAAAGCCAAGAAGAGCTTTGTTTCTCTTGTTTATCCAGAGCCGATCGACAATTTAGCTCTTAAGAGAAGATGGATTGATTTGACTAGAAGCCTCGAGTTCCTTTCTCGCCACAAATAATAGATCACTCCCTGAAATAGAAGCTTGCATATTATGTTTAGTTTCTTTACACGGGAAGGAGACTTAACTCATTCAACAATGGTTTCATACAAAGGAGACGGATGAAGATTGGGATGAGTAAAAAAGGAACACCAAACTGCAGAGGAGTACGAACAACCAAAGAACAAGTGTGACTTTGTTTCCACCGCCGAGGACCCGCAGAGGAGACACTCACTTGGGATACTCAGTCCCCATCTTCTTAGCGGTCTCTTGTTGGCAGCCTATCCCGAAGAATAATCCAACTCATAAAAGCACGCTTAAGATTTTTTTCTTTAAACCACACAGCCTTATATCAAGTTTCATCTCATATTTAAAACTTAAAAGTCTCTCACCACACCCATTCCTAACTGTCTTTGTTTATATATAACACACAGATGGTCTTGGTCTATCGAGGAATCCGGTACCGAATTGGAAAATGGGTCACCCAGATCCGAGTGCCCAAGAAGAACAAGCGTATATGGCTTGGGACTTACCCGACACCCGAGATGGCTGCTACCGCCTACGACGTGGGGGCCTTAGCTCTTAAAGGGCGAGAAGCCCTCTTGAACTTTTTAGGTTCTGTCCGTTTTTACCCTATTCCATGTTTTTTTTTTCTTGAAACTTTCCCTATTCCATGTTCCAATTCGGAAACTCATATCAAAACCGCAGCAGCTGCAGCTCCTGTGGATGAGGTGAAGGGAAGTGAAAAGAAGGAAAAGGGAGTTTGCGGTGTTGTGGGATATTCGACTACGGAGTTTGTGGACGAAAAAGAGTTATGGAACAAGCCTAATTTGCTGGTCGATATGGCAAGGGGTAGGGGTGATGGTGGATTGGTGGTTCCGTCGTAGATGGGGTCTCCTATGTTGGATCGCTAGAGAATTTTAGCGGAGAGAGCTTGTGGAGCTACTAATTGATATAGGTTTGGATCCTTTGTGTGGAAGTATATACTAAGCTTGTTTAGAAAAACATTATGGTATTAGGACAATCAATTAGCCGTAAGAAAAAAAATGATACATAAAGATATTAATATGCATGCAGCGAATTGGTCTGACCTTGGTCTGACCCTAAAATCATATCAAGAAGACAAATATGGCCGGAGCAAATGGCCGTGGTCGTGGCAGCTCGATCTATCATATAGGCGGAGAAGTTTCCGGAGGAAATGGCCGTGGACTAAATAATTAACATGGTTGATAAAAAGTATCATCCATTTTGATCAAATAATTAGTAAGGACTAAGGAAACATAACCAATATACATTAGTGAGTTTAGTTAATTTGTACAAGTGCCAAATTTGTTGTGATTTATGTCGTTATATTTACAATTACGTGTGTATATATAAACGTATATGTCAAAGTGTTGTCATCAAGCAAAAATTAAACAAATATTTTTTTTTGGTATCTTTGAATTTGCATGCATTGAGTCCGTACATTTTTGGATTAGAGATATGAAAACGTTTTTACGTGTCATATCTCTAGACAAACATTTTTATGAAACCGTTTTTATTGGTCTATGGGGATAATTAAAGTTACCACAGAAGAGAAATTTTTAAAAATGCCATTTTTATAATGTCACATTTTTAAAAAATTCAAAAATGTCACTAATATTATATCATGTACTTAAAATATCATTTATATTTGGGTTAACTATGTTATGTTAGGGTTTAGGGTTTGTTAGGGTCAAAACATTTTTTAAAGTTTAGAATTTTAAGATTTAAGGTTTAAAAAATCCTTATTTGTGGTATTTTTAAAAATTGACAACTCATTGTGGTATTTTTGCAAAATGATATTTTAAAAGTGGCATTTTTGAAATTCTCCTTTTATTTTAAACCAACTGAAAGTACGATGACATTTATGTAAACAGAAATATAATTGTACTATTTTATTTTATCTCAAAATATCATGGGAGATTTTCAAAAATGTCATTTTTGGTATGTCAATTTTCAAAAATGTCACCATGAGTTTTTCATTTTCAAAAATATCACTAATTAAAGATTTTTTAAACTCTAAACCCTAAAATTCTAAACCTTAAAAAGGGTTTTGACCCCTAATAAATTATAAACCCTAAAAATTAAATCCTAACATAAAATAGTTAACTTAAATATAAATGATATTTTGAGCAAATGATATAATTTTAGTAGCATTTTTGAAATTTTTTTAAAATAGTAGCATTTTTGAAAAATAATTGAAAAACAGCATTTCAAAAGTGGGATTTTTCAAAATATCTCAAATATCATTATACATTTGTCCTATTATACAGAGAGCAAAAGTACAGAAAATACTGACCCAATGAAAAATAGGTTATTGGGCCTCAATCTAGGATCCAGAATTCCAGATTCAACCTTTCTTAAACCTATATGTATTTTATTTTCAACTCATTTCCATATAGATATATCTACCAGTTGCGATTTTTTGTATACTTCAATAAACAAAATCTGTATGTTCTATATAGTCATCTCGTTTTAATCAATCGCAAGTATAAAATATGACTACAAAATGTGATTTGTCCATTAGTTTTGTATAAGTTTGTTATTCTAGTAGAAAAAAGCATAAGATATGGACTACATGTCTAAACTGAATTTTATATCCTTAAATTAATTGCATATGAAAATATACATTGTTCTTAGTTTCTATGATAATCAAATTTTCACTCAAAGTTGAATAAAGTTATACAAAAAAATTTGAATCATAATAATAATAAACAAAAAGAATTTAGATTTCATTATTTTCTTACAGCTTCAAATAACCCCACCAAACACAAACACAAACAAAACACACTTTAGGGAAACCCCACGCAATAGCCACGCACTTTCATCTCATATTTAAAAACCTTAATTCCTTTCACTAAAACCCTAATCAATTTCTATCCTTTTCTCTCTCTCTCTCTCTTTATACATATATAAAATAAACAGACATATAAATTCATATATTATATATGGCTGACCCTAATAATCTTATCACTGAACCTAGAGCTATAAGCCAAGTTTCTTCATCGTCAGTTACTATTGAGCCTGTTCGCACGTGCGGTGACAGCCTCTCTGATTCTGCCACCTGTGAAAACTCTTGTCCACTTGCTACTATCACTACTACTACTGTTTCTTTTGCGGCTGCTGCTTCTACTACAAGTGGTAATGATAATAATACATTAATGGCCACTGACTCCGGCGCCATCTCTCGCCGGAAAAAGCATCCGGTTTACCGGGGAATCCGATGCCGAAGCGGAAAATGGGTATCCGAGATCCGAGAGCCCAAGAAAACGACACGTGTCTGGCTCGGGACTTATCCGACGCCGGAGATGGCTGCCGCCGCCTACGACGTCGGGGCGCTAGCTCTTAAAGGCGGAGAAGCAGTCTTGAACTTCCCGGATTCCGTTGGTTCTTACCCTCTTCCGCTTTCCTCCTCCGCAGCTCATATCAGAATCGCTGCGGCTACGGCGGCTGCTGCGGTTGCGGTTGCGGCTGCGGCGGCGGTGAAGGGAGGCGAAAAGAAGGAAGTGGGAGTTTTCGATGTGGCGGGATCTTCGACGACAATGGAGTTTGTAGATGAAGAAGAGCTATTGAACATGCCTGGTTTGCTAGTGGATATGGCCAAGGGGATGATGGTGGCTCCGCCGTGGATAGGATCTCCTCCGTCGGATGATTCGCCGGAGAATTCCGACGGAGAGAGTTTGTGGAGCTATTGATTGATTTACATCGGTTTAGTTTTATTTTCTTGTTGGGATATGCTTTCTTTACTTTTATGCGAATCATCTTTTGTTTCTTTGTCCTGATGAGATCACTTGTTTGAGATGATTTTGTTAATTAATCGTATGTTTTCCACATTTCAAGAATCAAGAAGACAAATCTTTCTTAACAATTTTAGTCACATTTGTGTTTTGAAGTGTTCTTGATTCTTGAATTAGGGCTCTAGGGGAGTTCTTGAAATTTGGGATTAGGGTTTTTAAGTAATTTTCCCTCTTTTGAGTGTCTCTTATCTTTTGATTATATTGAACACCTTCATGAATATATTATTTAATTTTGTTTTTGCTTCAAGATCAAAACCTGAGATTAAAAACTCCCTTTATATTTCTTTGTTCTTAGAAATCCAGAGACATCCACATATAGATGGATTAAGTGACCATTTTTTGTACATAAATGGATGATTCCAGATCTAAACTCATTCTAGATTAATTATGAGATTTGCAACTGTTGTCTATATATTATACAATAGTAAAACAGAAAATGGATCAAACAAAATAGATTTTAATTTGGTTTCAGAAAAACAGGACAATAACCAGAGATAAGAGACACTTTAGAGGGATTATTTGTTTAGTATATAGTTAAGCTTGAAGTATTTAATTTTTGTTTTCCCTTTCCGTAAGTCTATGTTTGTGTTGATAAATGTTAGGTTATAGCATATACATGCATGTTTAAACATAAAAATTCATAATTATGTAAGGTTTCTTACTTCATCTTCATTAGAACAATTAAAATAAACCAAATAGGTTGTTGTCACTGTGACTTTTGTTTTTGGTGATAATAACTATATATGGTCTGAAGTTCAAAATTTGTATCCTACTCGGTTGTATTATGTTTCTGTAGTGCATCAGCCAAATTCAAATATGTTAAAAGTGTATGTATGAATCGTTGATAAAAAAATCGTTATGGTCCAGAAAATAAAATTATTTAATTCTTGAATAACAAAAAAATATATATATATGATTAGAACAGTTCTTGGCCGAAGCCCATCTCTCGTACTGACTGGTGACCAGAGCCGTTCCTAGAGTTACAAAGGCCAGAGGCGAAACTAAAAAAATAGGCTTCGATTTATATAAAATAAAAGTTTAATAAATAATCATGTCATGCATCATTTTATAAAGGATTATGCATAATACCTTTTTGATAAAGGTACTATAATACACAATAAAAAAAACTTAATACTAAAAGTCAATCAATTATGCATAAAAACTTTACAATTTTTATCTAATATAATCCAAATCTCAAATCAAACATTCTTAAAAATTCATAATAACAAGACTATAATATAAAAAAAACTTACTTGTGAATTGTTATTGCAAATAAATTGTTATTGTTGCTTCTAAACAAAGGGAAAAAAAATTGTTTGGTTTGATGGGGAAGAAGTAGTCTAAGTTATAAGAAGATGAAAAGGTGGTTAAAACTAGTTAATTATCCTAATATTTTGTTTTAGTTTATAATTTTAATTAATAATTTATTTTCGGTTTTCTTCACAGCATATATGTGCCAAATATTTTAAAAAGAAAAAAAATAAAACTTTGATTTTTTTTTAAAAAAGGGCCAGTTGAATTTTCTTTAAAAAAAAAGAGTCGGAGGCCAATGCCTCTAATTCCTCCACATAGAAACGGCCCTGCTGGTGACCAGAATATGTAATATTGTTTTTTCACAAATATCACTTCATCCTGCGACTTCTAGATTTTACTATTGGTATTTTTTTGGTAAAACTAGTGACACTTGGTGAGTAGCATATATTTTCAAGATACAATTACACATACACATATTCATAATATATAGATTGATTAAAAATAGTTAAAAAAAATGCGACATTGCATATTTGTTTATAATAATCAGGTTATTGTTATCTGACGCTAAAGCAGTGTCTTGATGTCAAAAAGAAGTTCAATAGTTAAATTTGACATGTCTCAACATTTGGCATGTGATTATCAAACAAACTCAATTTTTTCTTCTTCTAATTAAGTCTCTAACCCTTGTCTAAGCTAGCAATATGGCATGTCTTATTAATTTCACCAAAGTGAGACACGTAGAGGTTAAATTAAGGAAGTAAGAGATGTGGCAGCACTTTCCTTTAATCATGTCTATCACTAATTAAGTTCTAACAGATTTTGTTTTTCAAAATTTAATTTACAATAGTACAAAATATATATTATTATAACTTCAATGTTTTTAGGGTTTTGAGAGATGGTAAAGATAGGGGTCAGGTTTCACTTGGTCTGTTAAAATATCCAAATATATTATTTTATATATAGTGATGAAAATTGGTGTCAAAAAAAAAATGTGATGATCATTATCATAAAAATGTGTCTTCTTTTCATTTGTTTAATCATAAAAATTACAAAAGTTAAGTCGGCTTGCCTCTTCTGATTTAACATTTGTACTGTTTTTAACATCCACGTGTCGATATATCATCGGGCTCACATTGTTTCTTTCACCCAATTCCCTAAATTCGCTCTAAATGTTGGTGAAGATGGATTAATAAAGAAATGTGTTATGTTGGTGAAGATGGATAACTTAAGAAATATTGTATAGTTTAAGTGAATAATGGTAGGCGGCTAAATGATTCACTCTCTTCTGTTTCATTCACTACTCGCATATATATATATATATATATATTAAGTGGTTTCGACCTATCTGTTTCTTGGATTATTTTGTAATGCTTTTCAGTTTTGGTTGTAAATAATATATTTATTTTGAAATCCAACCCAACATATATAAGATTAAGATTAAGATTAAGATTTTTTTTTTTTTCGTTGGCAGCAATTAAGATTTATTTTATTAATTAGTTTTTTTAAATTTAATTTTGATTTTTGGCTAGTCCAAATTTGAACCGACCATTTGACATGTTTAAACTGCCTAAAGGTTGAAGAAGAATAGCCATTTATCAAACGGATTAATGGCAAAGAACTCATAATTAATTACCTTTCCTAATAACTAGTGAAAAATGATTAGAAATAGAATAATGAAATAATTGCCTTTACCTGTTCATAAAGTACTCAATAGATATATGCAACTTTGCGATATAAAGATGTTGTATAAAGTATTCTAAAGTAATTTATGATTTGAATATATTAATTATATATACTTCAATTATATCTCCGTTGATTTTTTATTTGCGTACGAAGGTTTTGGCTAGGGAGGGAGATGCCTCCATAGAATTTTTGAAACAGTCTCTAAGACATGAATCAATGATCCCAAATCAACCAAAAATGAACATGTGGTTCCATCTTCCAATCAGCATTTAAATAAATGGATATACGTTTCTGAAATGGATTTGCCCAAGCAGATATCGCTTGGCAAGAGAAACCATATTAACTTGATATTAATTAATTAGGATCTGAATTTCGTCAAAAGGAAGAAATTAACAGCATATACAAATTTATAGTGGTTCATTTATAATGTAAAAAATATGTTCACTTTTGTCGTTGCGGATTTTACTATAATCAATTTTTGGAGTATAATTTTTTTTCTATATTTTTGTTTTCTTACATCAAAACGAAACGGTTATAAGAAGATTCGAGATGAGCTGCTAAAAGAAGGAAGGGCGATAGCCCTGGGATTTGACGGCGGACTTAAAAAGCCAGACCCGAGTAGGCGGGTCGAGGTCCTACGAGGTACCCCTTCGTCCCACACCACCGTTCGGCTCACCTGAATGCCGAGTCTTCCTGACCGAACCCGCCAAAAAAATCACAATAGAATAAGTTGTTCTTGCCGGGAGAGTAGCGTCTGAGACATCTTTATCTGAGGCGTTCCTTGGCTTCGTCGTCCGGCTCATCCTCGGAATCCGAAAATCAAACTGAGACAGAACGGATTGTTTCAGTGACATATCTAATCAGACTGAATAGGATTTGAAGAGCTGTCACCATCATTCAATTCACATCAATTTATAAGCAGGCGTTCCTCGGCGCGGAAGTTACCGCTCCTTTAGGAAGTATTTAGGAAAGAGGATGACACGATGTTGTTATATAGCCCTTGTTCATATAACTAGCGAGCGAACCATACTTCGGCTCCTGGATGGGGAACGACCCCTTTGATAATTATTTTAAAAGAGAAAACCTTAAAAAAACTAGTACATGAGTTGAAATACAGTCAATAAACTAAAAATATTGCCGATCAAACATCCGGTCCATCCGTTGAATTTTGACAGCATCAGAGAGATTAAATTCTACGATTCAACACCTAAAACAAAACAAAAAATGGACCAGTCCAAAAGTCTACTATTTTCGATATTGAAACGGAAGAAAGATTGTAAAGACTAAATTAACTGTTTAAAGCCAAAAGTTTTATTTTTAATATTTTATTTTATTGATACTGATCTAAACATATTACATCACGGAAAAAAATCGACATATGAAATATGTAGAGAAACTAATGGTTTTTTCCGCCTCGAAAATTTAGTGAGGAGAAACCTTTTTGATAACACATTAACAATATCCAGATGACTTGTTTCGAGTGCAAGGTAAACAATTAGATATTCTCGTATCTACAATAGTTTGTAATCACTTTTTTTGTTGATAAATAAATTTAATATTAAAAACTAAATTAACCGTTTAACGATTTACAAAAAAATGAGAGTGAAAGACTATTTGTAATAAATAGTAACTAACAATTTTAACTAAGTACGTAGTTGTTGGGTCAGTAGCATATCAAGTTCTTTTAAAAGAACGAGAAGTCTGATCTTTTGAATTCGAGACTGTTTGAGAAGGATTTGATTCTGATGGGAGACGTAGAGACATGGGCTTCCCACTCCTCCGATCCACTTTAACGGTAAAAAAAAAAAAAAAAAAACAATTTAAGTCGATAGACAACACAAACAAAATAATAATAATAAATGTAAAGTACGAGAGAGGAAGAAGACACGACAATTATTTAGTATTATTGTTCAGAAGATTAATAAGGAAAATCGATATATCTATGCATTTTGTGTTTATTATAAATTTACCTTCATAGAGAGGAGACAACACATATCTTTCTCGATATCGCTGGGGACCATCCTCTATAATTATATCCAGACTCGAATGGCGTCCAAAACTTTATTTTTGTATGGATCTTTTTTTTTTTGGCTGAAAATATGGATTTTATTTTTGATTATAGATATTGGAAGTATGTGTAGAATCTAAATGATGAGTGACTTAGTGCTAGCACCTAATGTTTTACCACCTAGATTATTAATCCGCTAATGTAACCATAATCACATTATTTATCTATTAATCTCTGAGTGAAAAAAATAACTATATATCTATGAATATATATGTATATATATATATATATATATATTTGTTGTTGTTATTATTGTTTGATGAGGTAATTATCATTTTGAAAAATTTGCAAAAGTAAGTGACTGTAAGTCTGGAATTGTAGGGAACCAAACTAATTTTCTATATTGTTGTTATATATGTAAATATGTGTACGTTGTGCTTTATGTACGAGATTGTTTTAGAGTCTATATAATTTTATTCTGGTTGATTTGGTTGTTGAGTGTGAATATTGGTGAAGTCGACATAAAAAGGTGACAATTTGTAGCGAGTTTGATTTGTTTCGGTACTTCACAAAATTCCAAAAAGTCATATACTAGTAGGCATAAAGCTGTTACCCTTTATATAGAAAAATAAATGGTTACATCAAATCTTTGGATGATACATTGAATCTTGTATCGAAGTTCATTTTCTACAAGATAAATAAATATAATTAATTGATATTCTTTAATATATGATTTTCTCATTTGCCAAGAACTTCTGTGCAAGTGGGTTTGCTAGTTTGTCTGTCTTTAGACTGGCGGGTTTGATAATATAACATCCCCTATTGAAGCAAAACTAGTAAATTGCTGCTATAAATTATGGAGTGTCAGTTATTATTATGAATGATATGTACGACAAGATAGTTAAATAATGGAATATATGAAAGAGCAAAAACATTAAAGTTGGATAATATTGTTTTCAATGCACTACTGACGGTAAATTTCATTCACCAAGTATCAGCAGTTTAACTTGCTACATGGGTGTCAAACTCACGAGGAACATCTAGCTCTTGGCCGTACTACCAAATAGCTAGTTTTTCCAGTTTGGGATATGACATGCACCCTTTCGAAACCGTACGGTACCAAACCTATTCTAATTTGCCAAACACTTTTTCTTCAGTAACGTTTTTTTATTTGTTTGCTAGCCATACCAAACCTACGAATCACGTAATTCCTACGAAAGGTAAATCGCAAAACTACGATAGACGAAACCAACTAATGATAAGACAATATAGTAAAATACTAAAATCAAGTATCCAATTGCCCTTGTTCTAAGACAATAATGTACATCAAAATATAAGCGTAAAAGAATCTTCGAAAAAACCACACCGTTGTTTTAAATGTTCATAAAAAGCAACTGATGGATGAGGATACTATATATTTTGTACAAGCACGAACATTAAAAATATTAAAATATAGTACTAGTATGTAGTTCAATCGGCTGAATTTAATTAATATTTTGAGAAAAAGAGTATATATTGGCGATGGAAAAAATGAGTAATTTTATTTCTTATGATTTTTTTATCAAAGAAAATTACGGACAGTATAACATGTAATTTTTTATATGTTAAAATTAATTTTTTTTTAAACAACGTACATTATACGGAATTTAAATCTAGATGGTAATGCAGTGACTAGCACAAATCGCAATATTACATGTTTTGGTACGAAATAATTATTATCATTATTTTTGTTGAAGGTACAAAGTAATTATTCGAAACTTTATATTTCACTTTCTTTTTCTTACGTCTTACATGAAAGAAAAATGTCAGGTTTTTCTCGAGCTCCATCGACATCGAGTACGCAACTTGAATAGCCGAAATTTGATTTAGCATGGACTTTGAACGAGAGAAAACATTGAATTTAATTCTTTTGTCAACAAAAAAAAAAAGTAATCTGATAAGAATAATTTTTCGTTGTTATGATTTTGTTGACTAAAAAGTTAAAAGTGGTGAATATGGCCGACACGGCCCTTCTTTATTTCACTATTTGTTTTCTTCATTGTTGGTTGTTCATATCTCACTATTTTCTTTTCCATGCAAGTTAATCACTCTTGAATAAAATTTAGCTAGCCAAATTTTACTTGTATACTTTTAATGATATCTAATCAATGCTCAGTGTGTTACTTTCAAGACCACTCATGTTATCATGTTATGTACTTCGACCGTTTCTTTTTATTTGATGTGTAAAGTTTTTGTAAGTAGATTAAAAAATTATTTAATTTTTATTTTTTAAAAATAAAATATATTTTATTATCAATTCCAAAATAATTCAACCAATAAAAAAATAATCTGTATAATTTAAATAGTCAAAAACAAAAATACAATTAATTTTGCATAGAAACTTGAAAACATTAATTAAAATGAAAAAAATAAAAAATTTTAAAGGGAGGAAATAGTTTTTAGTGTAGATAGACAACATTTAGAATCGATTATTTTAAAATTAAACTATATTCAAATTATATAAAACAAATCAACTCTTATTAATTATTCATTTACATTTTTTTTTCAATTTAAATAAAACATAACCTAAATTAAATCAGAAAAATAAAAATATTTTGAAAATATTTAAAATCAATTAATTATTGACTTGCTTGCGTAAAAGTCGAACATAACTATAACATAATAGAAATTCTATAAAAAAAAATCTACAAACTCCCAGAGGCAAACCAAATTAAAAACGGAAATTTCAAAAATGCTATTTTTGGTGTGTCAATTTTCAAAAATGTCAATTATGAGTTGTTTATTTTAAAAAATATCACTTACTAAAAAATTTTAAATCCTAAAAACCTAAACCTTAAAATGGGTTTTGATTCCTAACAAACCATAAACCCTAAAAACTAAATTTTAACATAAAATAGTTAACCTAAATATAAATAATATTTAAATAAATAATATAATTTTAATGATATTTTTAAATTTTTTTAGAATAATGGTATTTTTAATAAATGATATTTTAAAAGTGATATTTTTCAAAATTTATCATTAAAAAATTGGATCGGCGCTTAGGTAGATGTTGGAATATTGTTTCTAATTCACACCACAGTTTTGTACGTTCTCAGATTGGCTCAAATAATTAGCTGACTAACCATCGGATCAAAATTATTATTATAAATTGAATATAACTTTTCTACAATAATTTAGTTATGTGATTCACTTTGTATGTATAAAGTTAGTTCCCGACCATATATTTGATCTGACTTGATTTAATTATATATTAATGTATGGTCCAGTCATCGTCTCGCTCATGTCTCTTAATCATAACATTTCTCTTTCTGGCATGTTTGATTCACTTAAACAAAGATTAGCCACTCTTTTAACCTTATTTAATTATCCTTAATGCCTTGTTTATTACCCTAATCACTCTTTTGGAGATTCGAATTGTCCTAAATCTATAGTATGTCTCTAATAATAGTCTTAAGATGATAATATTTGTAAATTCCCATGATATATATAGAGCGATCCTCTCTTATTTCGGCTTTATATAAAATACTAAAAAAATTAAAACACCATTATATTGTTGGAAGAAGATTCACTAGATCAGAAAAACACCTATTCGGATATAGATCCATCTAAAAGTTATATTTAAGTGTATATAAATGACCCGAATCCATAAAAATAGATAAAAATATAATATATAATTGAAAATTATAAAAAATTGAGATATTAAATAACAAAATAAAATTGAATAAAAATATCATATAAAATTTTTCAAATTCATTTTCATATATAATTTTAGAGTATATATATTAGTGGCATTCTAAAAAATATTTCACTTTTTTAAAACAATTTATTTTTGTTTGTTATATATTGAGATATTATTTTATTTATTATATAATATAAAAATATCATATATATTTATTATATTAACGAATACGATAACAAAAAGAAAGTAAAGTTGAGAGAAATTCATGGAAAGAGAGAAGAAGAAAGAAGAGAGAAAAATGAAAATATCGCCAAAGAGAAAAATAAAAATATCGCCAAAGAGAGAAAAATAGAGAAGAAGAAAAAAGAAGAAGAAGAAATGAGAGAAAAAGACGATTTGCCGAAAATAGAAGAACAAGAAATGAGAGAAAAAGAAGATTTGCCAGAGAGAGAAGAAGAACCAATTAACCATTTACTAATTTTTTTTATTATAAAAAAATTTCAATCTAAAAATTTTGTAGCCAAGAACCTCAGAAATGTAAAAGAAAAGAAAAGATAACAATCTTTTTATATACAAAACTTTTTCTAGAGCTACGCTCTATATCAAATCGCGCAACAAAAATTTTAGTTGGATTTTTATAGAAACTTTTTATGCACTATCATCTCTAACTTCAGTTGAATAATTTCTTTTCTCTCTCGTCTGAATAATTGCGCAGAAGAAAAAAACTTTCTTTTTGTTTCTTCCTCTTCCTCTTCCCCAAAAACCCTCTCTCACCTCCCTAGAGTTTCCACATTTTTTTTTTCTTCTTTTCTTTCTTTTTTTTTTAAATTTTTTTTATGCACTGTCATCTCTTACTCCAGTTGAATAATTTCTCTTATCTCTCGTCTGGATAATCGCGCAGAAGAAAAAGACTTTCTTCTCGTCTCTTCCTCGATATATATATATATATATATATATATATATATATATATATATATATATATCCACCTAAAAGTTCTCGGCGGTATTAATTATTTAAAATATTATGTTTAATAAAAATTTCCGGCGTTATTAACTTTTAGATGGATATATATCCGAATCACTTAGTTATTTATTGTATAAACCTGAACCATTTATGCTTTCCAGGAGTTGCAAACTTTATAATAATATTCTTTGATTTTTCTTATTGAGCTTTTATTGTTAGTAGATTTGCAGGAATTCAGATCGTATATTTTAAATTTTGAATTACTGCGGATAGTAGTTATAATTAGGTCCGAGAAAATAACCCTGGACCAAATTGGGAGGAACCAAACCGAACGGATAGTCATAAATGCCCGAATGATTTCCTTTTTAAAACATTTTGGATATCCAAATCGAACCGGAACATAACCGAAAATCGGATGGGTATCTGAATTACCTAAAATATAATTATATACCAAAAAATATTAGTCATATTTAGATTTGAAATAATCAAATACCCAAAATTACAATTATAAACATGAAGATATTAGTTATGTTTAGACTCAAAATAACTAAAATATCTGAAATAACCGAATATCTGAATGTTCTTAGTTATATTTAACAAAATTAAATGACATTTTTGCAAAGCTCATTTTGAGCTTGTTTAATTGGAACTTATATGATGCTTAGATCAAGAATATTGGTACGGATCTTATTTTTATGTCCCGGATATAGATCAAGCTAAAAGTTATATTTAAGTGAGTTGCTCTGAGGCGCAATTAAAGTAAATTGCTCCGTTGCATAAATTTGATTGAACGGCTCCTAATAAAGAATCTTCAAATTTTAATAATGTTCTATCTCTTAATAACATGAGAATAGGTGAGTCTATTCCTGTTCTTGATAAAGGTTTTATAGCTATTTGGATTAGTCCAAAATAAAGGTAATTAAATCTTTTTTGTTTATATTTGTCTAATGCTAGAGAATATAAAAGCTTGATCTCTTCATATTCATTTTGAAGAGATAACGTCTGTTCATGTTCTTTAATTGAATCAGCAGTTTTGAAATCAAAAGTGCCTATTTAATATATATGATCTGGATTGACATGTGGTAGTTGATCTTGTATAATAGTCTGACTAAAGGAAGTGATTTTAGACATAATTTCTCTTGAATTAATTGTTGTATGTAATGCAGATGTAGATGCTTGTTTAGATTTAAATAATTTTTCTGATAGTAGAGGCCATGACTTCAAATTAAACTCAGACTCATTTAGGAAATAAACTATATGAGTTTTATAGATCCACAAAGGAGACTTACCAATGGTCTTACTGCCTCTTCTAGGACTTGAAGCCAGGAATATCAACCTTGCCAGTGACTAAAAAAAACTAAGGTAGTGGTTATCCTATAAAGGTCTAGATTTTTAATTTGAGTTCACAGAATCTAAGGGATATAAATGTTTTTATGGTTCTGATACCAAATTTATAAAGGAGTTTACATGACCCAACTATACTCAACACTTTAGTTTTAAATATTCATTTACCTGAAATTAAATTCCAAAATGAAAGACATGGTTATCTATTATTATACCGAATATACTTTAAACAATCAATATCCGAGTTTAATCCAAGATGTTTATTACAAGATGAAAAAGGAGAAACGACTATATTAGCAGTACATAGTAAAGATACTCCATCAGCTACATACGCCCCTAAACAATTAAAATGGTCAGAAATTACTATACCTGATCAATGGCAAATTAATATTACCCAACCACTAAGAAACTTCGAACAAAAAAGTATTTCAAAAATTATAGAAAGAACGGACGGAAATTTTTTATTACAATTCGAATTTTATAGAGAACCACTTCCTCCACGAATAAGTCCTTTTAATTCCAGAGCTTCCTTCTCTGAATTTAGAACTGGTAAATCTAGTACTGAATCAGATGAAGAAAGTGTTAATCAAAATATTAATCAAGATTAAATCCCAATCAATTTTAGGACACCAATAGCAGAACCTAAACAAAATATATATCCAACATCACCTACTCAATCAGATTTTAAATCAATAAATGTTATTACTAAAGAATTTGAAATTGATAAATAATATATTAAAGAAGAATTTTATTCAGAAAAAATAAAGAAAAAAGATTATGGTAATTCAACACATTCCCTAAAGATAAGACCACATTATTTAGAGAAAATTGGTACAATTGTATGAACCTAAAAGAAACCAATATCCCATTTTTCATATGGTTTGAAACATATTCAATAGCAAATAACATTAATTATCCGTTTAAAATGATTAATACAAGTTCATCTCTAAGCCAACTATGGGAACAAGTAGATGGTAATAAAATTAGATCAGTACACCCACCATTAAAGGATTTAAAAATAAATACTCCTAACAGAAAAATTATTGCCACACTTTTTAAAACCGGGGCCAATAGAAATGATAAAGACCCAGTAATTATACAAGATATTAAATCAATATATGAACAAAATAATTATCAAAGTCAATTGTTATACACAATTTCTAGACAGGTAGACAATATTGACGATAAACTAAGCATTAATGAAAATAATATATTAAATCAACAAAATCCAATAATTCAACATCCTTTTTCATCAGTAACTACACCAATCTTTAAACCTGTAACAAGACATGTTAGATTCCCAGAAAATGAAATTTTAAAATCAATTGCAAATAAATTAGAAAACTAGACAAAGGAAAAGTAATTAATATTATAGACGAAAATGATAATGAATCTATTCAAACATCCATATAATCAGAAGTCGATAATCAAAAAATTAATCGGATAAAAAATAAAATGACGAAATCAAATAAACACTATTATCCACGACACACTCCACCTGATTTATTATTCGAAGAACACCATAAATATTCCAATAATGTATATACTGGTGACAATATATATGAATGAAATATTGACGGACGTTCAGAATACGAAATAATGAATTTATTTCAAGAAATGAAAATGGCCGCTATAGCATATAAAGCTAGAGGTAATACTGATAAACAAGCATGTGTTATGTTATTAACTGGATTTAATGGAGCCTTAAAATATTGGTGGGATAATTTATTAGATTTAACTACACAAGATTCAATAATTAACCATGTTGAAATAAAACGAGTAGAAGGCGAAGATGATCTTTACAAGGAAATAGAACACCAAAATGCCGTAGAAGTATTAATCCATACTTTAACAATGATTTTTATTGGTAATCCAGCTGAAGAATTAGAAAAAAAAAATAGCATTAACAAATTTAAGGTGTCCGACATTAGGCGATTTTAAACGGTATAAAGATATTTTTATAACAAACATATTCCAGCGAAATGATTGTAATCAACCCTTCTGGAAAGAACGGTTTATCTCAGGATTGCCGTATTTCTTTGCAGAAAGAGTAATCAATAAACTAAGGGATTATTCTGGAGGACAACCTATCCCTTGGAATACAATTACATATGGTCAATTATTTGCATTTATTAAAAAGGAAGGATTAACATTGTGTCAAGAACATAAAGATAAAAAACGCAATGATAAATTTAACTTTAAGATAACCATGAGTTCATTCTGTGAACAATATGGTTATAATAAACTTAATCTACCACCAAGAATTAAACGATTAAAATATAGACAGAAAAATCCAATAATATAAAAAATTAACAAAAATACAAAAATTATAGCAAAAAACCAACTAATAAATATTATTCAAAGAATAACAAAAAATTTAAACCAACAGATAAACAAAAAATAGTGTTTTGGCACTGTAAAAGATCCGGACATAAATCAACAGAATGCAAAAAAAAAAAAAAAAGAGATATTCAAGAAAAATTAACTAAATTATTATTATCAGAATCTGAATTATCAGAAGAAATTAACGATAATTACTCAATAAACGAAATAGAAAACTCAAGTGATTCTTCAGCAGAATCACAAAAATTATCTGATAACTTATGCAATTGTAAGATAATCAATGTAATAATCAAAGATAGTGATAAGCAATTTTTACTAGACATAATAGATAAAACTGACGATCCAGATATTAAAAAGGAATATTTAATAAAATTAAATGATATAATATACCAAGAAAACCAATTATCTACACCACAACCCTTTAGTGTAAACAAGATATTTGAAAAATATCCATCTCAAAACTTATTTAAACAAATAACTACAGGAGAGTTACAAAACGAAGTTAAACAATTAAAATCACAAATTAAAGAATTGCAGTTAACGGTCAATCAGCAGGAATTAAAATAATTACAAACAAATTCACGATTATCTATAATAGAAGCACAAAATCATGTTCAAGCATCATCCAGTACACAAAATTTTAAAAATAATAACGAAGAAGAATTACAAAATGATAAAGATTATATTCAAATAATTAATAAAATTAATTACCAAAAATGGTATACTAACATAACCTTACACATAAGCCATAATTTTAAAATAAATATAATTGCGTAATGGATACTGGAGCAGAGTATAACTACATCCGAGAAGGTATAATCCCAACAAAATACTATTAAAAAACCACTGAACGCCTAAGTAGCGCTAACGGTAGCAATTTAAAAGTACAATATAAATTACCATGTGAAAAAATATGTAATCAAGGATATTACTTTAAAAATTAATTTATTCTAGTTAGAAATCTAACAAAAGAAGTAATATTAGGTACTCCATTTTTTACACAAATTTATCCATTCAAAGTCATTGAAATAGGTATAACCACGAAAGTAGTAGGAACAAAACTATTATTTGCATTTTTATCCCCAATGAAAACTAAAGAAGTTTTAAACTTACAACAAAACACAGTTAAAAAAACAATCAACTTAATAAAATGTATACAAAACCATATTCAATATTTAAAAAATGAAATAACATACAAAAAAAACAGAAGAACGACATATAGTCGAACTCCCATATATTAAAGAATTTAATGAAAAGAAAATACCAACTAAAGCAAGACCTATACAAATGAATAAAGCATTATTAGAACACTGTAAGAAAGAAATAGAGGATTTATTAGAGAAAAAATTAATTAGGCCATCCAAATCCCCTTGGAGTTGTTCGGTCTTTTATGTAAATAATCAAGCTGAAAAAGAATAGGGAGTACCACGACTTAACAATGCATTACAATTGATTAGATATCCAATACCCAATAAAAGAGATTTACTGAAACGATTATATAAAGCAAAAATTTATTCAAAATTTGATATGAAAAGCGGGTTTTGGCAAATACAAATAGCCGAACATGATAAATATAAAACGGCATTCACAGTACCATTTGGACATTAAGAATGAAATGTAATGCCCTTTGGACTAAAAAATGCACCTTCTGAATTTCAACACATAATGAATTATATATTCAACAACTACTCAAATTTCACAATTGTCTATATCGATGATGTGCTCGTATATTCAAACTCAATAGATCAACATATTACTCATTTATACACATTTTTAAACATAGTTAAAAAAAACAAAGTAATATCAGCCAAGAAAATGCATTTATTTCAAACCAAAATAAGTTTTTTAGGACATAACATATATCAAGGAACAATTACACCTATTTCAAGATCGATTGAATTTGCAAATAAATTCCCATATGAAATTAAAAGAAAAAACATAACTACAAAGATTCTTAGGATGCCTAAATTATGTTTCTGATTTCCTACCCAACCTTAGAAAAATAATACAGCCATTATTCTAACGTTTCCAAAAAAATCCCAAGCCTTGGTCTGATCAACATACTCGCTTAGTCCAATAGGTCAAACAAAAGGTCAAAGCCCTTCCATGTCTATCCATACCAAACCCTGAAGCCGATATGATAGTAGAAATAGATGCCTCAGAAATAGGTTACAGAGGAATCTTCAAATAAAAACTCCCAAACTCCATACACGAATCTATAATAAGATTCCATTCAGGTGTTTGGTTAGGACCACAAAAAACTATTTAACCGTTAAAAAAGAAATCCTTTCCATAGTAAACTGTATTTCAAAATTCCAAAATGATTTAATAAATAATTTTTTTTATTACGAGTCGATTGCAAATCCACAAAAATTTTTACAAAAAGATGTAAAAAATTTAGTTTCAAAACAATTTTTTGCCAGATGGCAAGCTATTTTATCAGTTTTTGATTTCGATATACAATATATTAAGGGAGAAAATAATTCCTTACCAGATTTTCTAACAGAGAATATTTACAGGGTAAAACAACCGATATTCAACATGAGTGATCCAAAGAAAAAGAAACCGATGGCATCATCGGATTATATCAAGACTCAACCTCACCTTCAGCAAATCTTTAACTATTCAAAATCCATTTTCGGCTCTCACCGAATTCTCTCCTTTATCCTATTCAAAAGCCGTTACCACAGAAAACAAAAGCCAGACTTCAAACCCTACTCAAAATCCTTTCTACAAATTCATAAGCTTTAAGTCTTCAAATTTTCATTTTTATTTTCAAGTTTTAAGTTTTAAGTTTTCATTTGTATTTTCAAAACTCTTAAGTTCTCTAAATACAATAAGTTTTAAGCTTTTATAACTTAAATATCTGAAATAACCGAATATCCGAATATCCGAATGTCCTTAGTTATATTTAACAAAATTAAATGACATTTTTGCAAAGCTCATTTTGAGCTTGTTTAATTGGAACTATATGATGCTTAGATCAAGAATATTGGAACGGATCTTATTTTTATGTCCCGGATATAGATCCATCTAAAAGTTATATTTAAGTGAGTTGCTCTGAGGAGCCATCCTCAATGTCATCACCATTATGTTGTTGGAAGACGATCCGTCGGATCCGAAAAACAACTATATATAGACCCATCAAAAATTTATATTTAAGTGTATACGAATCTGACTCGGATCCATAAAAATAGATAAAAATAATTAAAAATATAATATAAAATTATAAATTATAAAAATTGAGATATTAAATAACAAAATAAAATTGAATCAAATATCATATAGAATTTCTCAAATTCATTGTCATATATAATTTTAGAGTGTATATATTAGTGGCATTCTAAACAATACTCTATTTTTTCTAACAAATTATTTTTGTTTGTTATATTTTGAGATATTATTTTATTTATTATATAATATTTATAATATTAGCGAAGACGGTAACAAAGAGAAAGTAAAGTTGAGAGGAATTCATGCGAAGAGAGAAGAAGAAAAAAGAGAGAAAAAATAAAATATCGCCGAAGAGAGAAAAAGAGAGAAGAAGAAAAAAGAAGAAGAAAGGAAAGAAAAAGAAGATTTGCCGAAGAGAGAAGAGGAAGAACCGAAGAGAAAAGAAAAAGATTTGCCAAAGAGAGAAGAAGAGAGAAGAAGAAGAACCAATTAAACATTTACTAATTTCTTTTATTATAAAAAAAATTTTAATTTAAATTTTTTGTAGACAAGATCCTTAGAAAGGTAAAGAAAAAAAAGAAAAAAGATACAGTTTTTTCTATACAAAACTTTGTTTAGAGCCACGTTCTATGTCAAATCGCGCAGAAAAAAATTTTAGTTGGATTTTATAAAACTTTTTTATGCACTGTCATCTCTGACTTCAGTTGAATAATTTCTTTTCTCTCTCGACTGAATAGTCGCGCAGAAGAAAAAAACTTTCTTCTAGTCTCTTCCTCTTTATTTTCCCCAACAATATTGTCTCACCTCTCTAGGGTTTTTCATTTTTTTGGAAACTTTTTATGCAGTGTCATCTTATTTTTATAATTAAATATTATGTTTATTGTTTATTTTCCAGTCTATTCTTATTTTTATAATTTATAGTAATCGAATCCGGATCTAGTAGAGTTGTGCAAATTATCCATTAAATCCACTTTAATTTGGTATTCGCCTCGATTTGATCCGAAAAATTTGGATATCCGTAATGGTTCAAAGCAAATCAAATGTTATACTAATTGTAATTTACTTTGTTTTAAACAGATATTATATATTTGCTTTGCTTTGAATTATCCGGATTAAACAAAATGAACTAAAAAAACTAAGAACCAATATATCTAATTCTAAAAAATTCTAACTTATTATTTTTTGTTTATTTTCTCGTTGACTTTCAGCAAGTTAAAGAAAAAATAAACCATTGGTGGAACATTTTAGTTTTGTTTTAGATCGGTTAACAAGTCAATTTTTGGCATGATTTTGGTTTAATCAAGAAACAAATGGTGTTGTACATAAACGGTCCAAGAGAAGAAGAAGAAGAGCAAAAAAACACTTAATTGGTTTTAAAAGAAACATTTACTCTTCTTTTCGCGTCTTTGGTCTCACAGGCTTCACAGGAACCAAGTAGCTGAGAAGAATCACGACAATTGGCAAAACTGTTCCTATGTAATACACACTCTTGAAGGCGACGAGTGTTTCGTGCAAGCTTAAAACCTGAAAAGCACAACAACAGCAAAAAATGAGAGATTTTAAAATAAATAAAACCGTTACAAGATGATGCGCGACAAATCGGGAAAATGGAGGGAAGAGTTTATACCATGAAACCGACGGATGAGTAATTGAGAACCAAAACTGTGTAGAGGAAGTTGATGAAAACCATAATGTTTCTCAGCATTGTCATTTTCGGAGGCATTGCTTGTTGCCATCGGTAAATAGCTGCTCGATGAGTGAGGAACGGTTTTTAGATAAAGATGACGATATACCCCATTTACCAGATTGGATTAAAACAGAAAGTTAATGAAAGATGAAGGCGAGTATGTGTACCTTTTGAACCATCGATCATCAATGCCGATTGAACAAAGAATATAATGTATCCAGGATACAGTCCCTGCAAAAGAAATAACAAGCAGAGATTTTTATTACTTTCTCTGGCACAAAAAGATTGAATCTTTATGCAGAATTCGGGTGCGGATACATAAAAATGATTCCTCTATCACCGGAAGCAATAAAACCGCGATATTCAAAATTCCAACATATTTCTGGCTTGTGAATCACGACATTGAGAATTCAGAAGAAAAGAAAAAGGAAGGGAAGAAGGAGCACTCACATGCCATACAGCACTGACGGTTTGCGTAGCTAGCAATTGGAAGAAACCCGCTTTCTTCCCGGGCTTCACAATCCTCTCATATACGTCTGTGTTAAACAGAAGAAACGGTTAAAATGCGTATAAACTATAGCAATCTCTAGGATCTCCTCATATGCATTATTACTCACAGTGACGGAGCCACGTGCTGACTTGTATGTTCCACACGAGCGGAATCTGAACCGCGCTCTTAGCAAGCTCAACCCCCAGAATATCGACATTCTTCGCCCGGTCCCATTTCGCCTTTGTTTGAGTTTTTTCATCGGTCCAACCACTGAAACCCAAACCGGAGATAATGATGGAAGCCTCTGAAATCGACCATATGAAGTAATACTTCCAACGAGCCGTGAAACCCGCCATGTATTGGTAACCGAATCTTTTCCAGAATCCCCATTCTTGGTACACTGGTTCAGTGAACCGAGTTAACGGAAACTGAGGTACTAAATAGAGATACAGAGCCATACAAAGCGCAGCTTGAAATATAGCTCGAATCGTTGCTCCATAAGGCGATGGTCGCTTTCCTTTTTCAGAAACAGCCCAAATCTGAAATCCGCACACACAATAAAACTAACCGAGTAAGCAAACAAACAAACAGACTCGATAAATCAAGAATCTCCCTTTTTCAATAGGGACAGAGACCGAAGAATGAGAAAGAAAGAAAGAAAAAGCTTACTCCTTTCTCTTCGGTCCATTCGAGATAATCTTTCATTTCGAAAACGGGGCCAGCGAAATGGCTTCCGCAACAAAGACAATAACCACAGTACTCAATGAGAGACGGCATCTTAATCAAACGATTCTTCTTCTGAGCCTCACGGAGACCTTCTTCTTTCAACATCCCATCGTTGTAATTTATCGAGCAAGAAATCACTTTCAGCGTTAACACCATCAAAGCTCCTAATATACATTTTATCACAATCAAAACTCAGCTTCTAGTTTCCACCATTATTCAAAATCTAAGTTTCCAAGAGTGTAATCAGAATCAGAATCTTGTTCCACCTTTATTCAAAAAGTCTAAAAGATTCTAAATTTCAAAAAAATCCCTAATAATAAACCAATCAAATCTCGGAAACTTGGAATCAAATTGATTACCAGTAGAGTCGATTCCTCCTTCTTTCCAAGCATCTCCACTCATATAAAACATATGACTACACACAAAAAAATTCGATTTCAGGGTCAAGCAAAAGGAGCAAGATTTGGAGAATGTAAAGCTCAAATTTTGCAAATTTTTTTACCAGCCAATGAGATAAGCAAAACCCAGGAAGAAAGTGATGATTCCAGACAATGGTCGATAAATCGCCATTGAAGCGTAACCAATCGTCATCGGGACAAGGAAGTGAAGATTCGAGGAGAAGCCAAAGGAGAGGTAAGAGAGGAAAGCTCCAGAAACAGCTGAGTAAATGTGTTTACCGAGTCGACTCGGGACGAGTCGCCAAGCGAATGAGATTGGGATCGTTGCGACGAAGCAGAGAAGGAAACGAAGAACGGCGACGGAGACACCGATCGAGGCGGCCATGGAACTCATGTCGAACGATTCCATGGTTTGTGGATTTGAGTTGAGGTGTCTCAAAACTCGTGACTGAGTTACGACGAGTCGCTCAGTGGTGATTTCGCCGAGGCTGTTTTGCGGACATCCGAATCTCTGATAGGCATTGTAGTTCGTGTAGTTTTGTTCGATTTTGTTGACGAGGTAGGTTCGAAATTACGATAATACCCTTCAATGTTTTTGTTTTTTATCATTAATTAATAATGTCTTTGGGCTTATCGAAAAATAAAACACCGTCGTTTTAGCTCGATCTCCTTTTGTGTTTTTTGTTTTCATATATTTAAATTGAAATTGGTTTTTTTTTTTTTTTTTTTTTTTTTTTTAAATTTGAAATCGGCTACGTCATGTAGTAGTTGGTTAATCATCCGAAATTGCATTGTCCAAACAAAAGCTTCAAACTCCGCGTATAATGGGGATAGACTCCTTCTCAGGTTTCGTGCACTCATCAGAATCGCTATATTTGTTTTCTAAAACGCAAATCATCCAAGACCGCAAAATTACCTGACTCCTTCCAAGAGCCATCTGTATAGCATTTCAGTCATGTGTAATGTGCAAGTTCCATTAATTGTGAACCATCGTTCGGTGAGGGTATCAGGTCATCCGCTTGGGCCTGCTCCCATACCAACGCCTCCATTTCCGCATTCCGTAAAACAATATGTGGTTCTATATCCAAACCTCGAAAAACTTTATCGTTTCGCGCTTTCCAAATATACCAAATTATCTATGGAAACCGCTGTTCCTGATGTCCCGGAGGAACTCTCCAAAACAGAAATCCATATTCGTAAAGACTGAAGATGCCGGAAAGACTCTTGTAGCCGTAGAAATTGTCGACAAAGCCCATGTCTGGAATGCTAGGGACATTCAAAAAAGGCATGGTTTATTGTCTCATCCAAACCGCAACGTGGACATTGCGTGTCACATTTTATACCTCTGTTTTTCAGGTTCACACTAACCGATAGACATCCCGTGATAACTTGTCAAAGAAAATGCTTCAGCTTTAGTGGACATTGAACTTTCCACGATTGCGCTTGCAGCGGTCTGACATCTAGGCCGAGAAACACATTATGGTCCGTAAGCGTACCACCTTGTTCAATCTGATATCACGATTTGACCGTGTATTTTCCAGATTTTGTATAATGCCAACCTAGAGAGTCGGGTCTTAAAATATTTCCCACCGGAATACTGCGAATGATTTTCACATCCTCTGGGATTATGATCGCATTCAGCAAATCCATATTCCAAATCCTCGTCTGTGGATTTAAAGTTTAGTTTAGAGTTTAACTTTGAGGATTTAAAGTTTAGTTTTAATTTTGTGGTATTTTTGGAAAAAGAAAAATTTTAGTGGTATTTTTGGAAAAAAAAACTAAGTGATAGTATATTTGGAACAAAAAAAATATTTTGTAGTATTTTGAGAATTTGGAACAAAAACTTATTCCAGACAATGGTCGATAAGAAATTTTTTGAAAAATACCATTTTTCAAAATTCTACTCTTCTAATTTTTTTTTTAAAATGCCACTAAAATTATATCATTTATTCAAAATATTATTTATGTTTGGGTTAATTATTTTATGTTAATGTTTAGTTTTTAAGGTTTAGAGTTTGTTAGGGGTCAAAATCCTTTTTAAGATTTAGGATTTTAGGGTTTATTTTTTTTTTTAATTAATGGTATTTTTGAAAATAAACAATTCATGGTGGCATGTTTGAAAATTGACACACCAAAAGTAGCATTTTTAAAATTCCCCTGATAAGAGATTTGAAATACGTCATTAAATAAGAGGAATTCCTTAAAATACCATTAAAATATATTTTTTTCTAAATATACCATCACTTAGTTTTTTTCAAAAAATATCACTAAAAGTTTTGTATTTCCAAAAATAGCACAAACACTAAAAATGAGTTTTAAGGGTTTATAATTTAAATTTTTGGATTTGGGTTTAGTATTTTGAATTTAGGATTTAGTTTTTAGGGGTTAAAATTTATGGTTTAATTTCGAGGATTTAAAATTTAGTTTTAATTTTGTGGTATTTTTGTAAAAAAAAAAAATTTTAGTGGTATGTTTGAAAAAAAATTAAGTAATGGTATATTTAGAACAAAAATTTATTTTTGTGATATTTTTGAAAATTGCCCATTAAATAACTCATTTACAAATAAAATCGTAATACTGCCTAATTATCACGACAATTAATCAAAGATTGGTTTTTTTTTTGTTTTTACTGTTTTAGATATGTTATAAGTAAAAGTTTACAAAAATAATACACGATTGAATAACTTATCTTGCAATAAAATCATAATACTTCCCAAATTATCACACTATAATTAATTAAAGCTTGATTTGTTATAAATTGAGTAATTTATCAACATAACACATATTATATTAAGAACAAATTTCAAAGTTGGAATAAAATTTTAAAATTTAAATTTATCATTTTATGTTAATATTAAATTTTTAAAAAATAAAAATAAAAATTTATACCTCCATAATTTATGAATTATTTTTAATTTAATATTTCTTAAGTTTATGTATAACAAAAAAAAGTTGATATATATGTATTTACTATCTTACAAAATAGTAAATCTTATAACTATGAGTATGAGAATATATTATTCTATAGTTGGAAAAACACCTAAATTTTTAACTATTCTTTAACATTTCACCTCAATAATTTTTGTATCACCTATAACACAAACTTACACACATCCTCCTATATATATATACACATAACTAAGCAATCAAACATCATACACAATTCACCAAAAAAAATAAAAAATCTTCAACTATTATTAAAAATACTCTTTGTGAAAAGAAAAAACAAAATGATGAACACAAAAAGTGTAGCCATGTTAATGATTGTGATGATGGTAATAATGGGAATGGAGAACATTTTGGTTCAGGCAAATCGTCCTTTATGTGAGTTGTCTGGTAGATGTGCTCGTAGTCCTTCTCCTTCTCCTTCACAAGATCATAGCTCTTTCGATTCTGATCCTTCCTCGGAATCTCTTTCATCATATTTTGGTCATGTGCCAAAATCTCCTTTATGTGAGTTTTCTGGTAGATGTGCTCGTAGTCCTTCTCCTTCTCCTTTACAAGATCATAGCTCTTCTTCAGAATCTCCTTCATCATATTTTGTTCATACTCCAAAATCTCCTTCTCCTTCTTCATCTGATTTCAATTTTGATCTTTCTCCAAATTCTATTTCTCCTTCATCATATTTTGGTCATACTCCAAAATCTCCTTCTCCTTCATCTGATTTCAATTTCGATCTTTCTCCAAATTCTATTTCTCCTTCATCTGATTTTGATCTTTCTCCGAATTCTATTTCTTCTTCACCAAATTCAGAGAGAAACGTTTTCTTTTGCATGTTTGGTTGTTCTCTTCATCATTGCTTTGACCTTGGCAAGAACCCAAGTACGTTAAAGTTGTCACTTCTTCATATTTTTTTATTTTTAATTAAAGATAAATCTATGCATACAAGTTTATACATATAATTTTTATGATTCAGTACTAAACCATTGATAATACATACAAGCTGTGTTTGTGGATCTAAAAATATAATTATATTTTTAATCACGAAAAACTGAATATCTAACTTCAGTTTTTTCTTTTTCTATTTGGGAATTTGCGATGAGAACAGAAGATATGGAGAAGTTTGACTCATGCATACAAAAATGTTCGGGGACATGTAACAAGAAGAACTAAGGCGAAAATATATATGTCTAAAATAATAAAAAGAGCAAATTATGATTGTTTCGTTCCTAGTATGTATTTGTTTTCTTACTCATAGCATCGACAATAAAATCAGATGTATCATCTCAAAATGTTTTGTATGAGACGTAATTAATATAATACCTATTATACAAATTAAGTCGTAAATTTATGGTATATTTCATGGATTAGTAGTAGAGGTGTCAATAAAAACCTACAAGATATGTTTGATTTCTTTTTTTTCTGGGGAAAATTCTGACGTATCGATCTACCGAAACAACATAATTTTTAGAAATTTAATTACTCACACATAAGTTTTGTACTGTCATTATGAGAATCGCATATAAACAGAAACACAAAAACATAATAAGATGAGAAAATATCATAAAATTGTGTTATTGGATAATAGATGCAACCGGCTAATTCTCTTACGTGTGTATATAAACAAGTGTACATAGAACATATTACAATTTATTAAAAATACATGTTTGATAACCCATCCTGAGAATAATTTCTGTTATGCTTCAACACGTGAATCTATCCTTAAGCAGTCGATTGATTGCTTCACGAACCCTAGAAATTTAACAATCGATTGAACATGCAAAGATAGAGATAGAGATTTGCACATAGAGATTGTTTACCCAGTTCACGCCTCGGTGTGAGGTCGCTGCGTCTGGGGCTTGACGGCACAAGCAAACAATCCACTAGAATAGAAAGAATACATCAAGATCTAGTTCAAAAAAACTCAACAACGCATTAAGAACTCTTTCTAGATCTCTCTTCTCTCTTTCTCTCTCACGGACCTAAAATCCTAGGTCTCGTCGAACAAAATGTCTCTCTCACGTTTATGTTCTCTTCTAATCGATTAGGGGTTTTCGACAAACTCTCCTCTTCCTCATATATATATCAGAAGCCGGTACACCCTGAGTTGACTAGATCTAATAACCACACCGGTTATCTCCAATCAGCTCATGTACCAATAGAACTAAACCAAAACACGGTTCTGTTCTAACAACTAGCTGTGACATGTCAATAAGAATCAACAAATCTCCACCTTGACATTCACAGCTTGAGTTTGTCCCTTGTTGCCGTCAAACATAGCCAGTGCCTTAGCACTTAGCTACTCTGAGCATAGCCAAATCCTACTCAAACTTCTGAACTGGAATTGCTTTTGTAAGCATGTCTGCAAGATTATTCGAAGTATGAATCTTCTTCACTGCAACCTCTCCATCTTCAATCAAGTCCCTGATGAAGTTGAACTTCACAGCCATATGCTTTGTCCTTCCATGAAACATGTTGTTCTTTGTGAGATAAATCTCACTCTGTGAATAACAATGCAAGCTTATCACTCCTTGCTTGAATCTCAATTCTTAAGTCAATCCTTTCAGCCAAACACCTTCCTTTGCAGTCTCTGTTAAGGCAATGTACTCAGCCTCTGTTGTAGATAAAGCCAAAATACCCTGTAGACTTGACTTCCAACTCACTGTATTACCTCATGTAGTAAACACATACCCAGAAATTGACCTTCTCTTGTCCAAGTCTGCTGCATAGTCTGAATCAGAGTATCCTTCAACTCTGAAATTTTCATTCTTTCTGAATACCAGCCCTCTGTTCTGAATGCCCTTCAAATACCCGAGAATCCACTAAACTGCTGACCAGTGCATCTGACCTGGATTACTCATAAACCTGCTGACCATTCCCACTGCATATGCTAAATCAGGCCTGGTGCCAATCATAGCATACATGAGACTCCCAACAGCATTTGAATACGGAAATTCACTTGAACTAGCTATTTCATCTTCTTCAATAGCAGATGACAACTTGAAATGACTACCTAGAGGCGTAGCAATAGACTTAGCTTCATCCATTCTAAATACCTGTAGAATCTTTCTGATATAGCTAGACTGAGACAGAGTAAGCGTACTAGCAACTCTATGTCTTTCAATATCCATTCCCAGGATTTTCTTAGCTGCTCCTAAGTCTTTCATCTCAAATTCACTACTCAACAGCTTCTTAACCTTGTCTATCTCTGACATACTCTTGCAAGTAATCAACATATCATCCACATATAAGAGTAAGTAGATGAATACCTCCTTTTTGTACTCCTTGAAGTAGACACAGTGATCGTATTCACTCCTGGTGAATCCATGTTTGATCATGACCTGATCAAAACACTTGTTCCACTGTCTAGGCGCTTGCTTCAGTCCGTATAGAGACTTCTTTAGATAACAGACCATGTCCTCTTTGTCCTTTACTATATACCCTTCTGGTTGATCCATGTAGATGTCTTCATAAATATTCCCATGAAAAAAGGTTGTCTTTACATCAAGCTGCTCTAACTCCAAGTCCAGATTCACTGTAACAGACAACATGAACCTGATTGATACGTGTTTCACAACTGGTGAAAATACCTCTTGATAATCAATGCCCTCTCTTTGAGCATACCCTTTTGATACTAGCCTGGCTTTGTGTCTAGGCTGCTCAACTCCTACAATACTAGGTTTCAATCTGAAAACCCATTTGCAACCAATGGTCTTCTGTCCTTTTGGTAAATCCACCAAAATCCAAGTACCATTCTTCATGAGAGAATTTATCTCTTCATCCATACCGGAGTTCCACTTTTTTCAGTCTTTACTCTGTAAAGCTTCCCTGTAGTCACTTGGTTCTTCTGAATCCAATACTTCTCCTACACTTAGTGCAAAAGCAACTACTTCATCTTCTTGATTATCAGTATACCTTTCAGGCTTTCTTATTGCCTTCCTAGCTCTGTCTCTAGCCAACTGATAATTGTCCAGGTCTTCTTCCTCTTTGTTTGACTCATCTTCACTACCAGGAACTGCTGCATCAGCTCCACCTTCATGTGAAGTCTCTTCAGCTTCATCCTCTGAATCATTCACCACCCTGATGTTACCCTGATTCCCAGACCCTGAAGCTTCTGTCAGCATTGTACTACTTTTATTCTTTGTACCAGCTGACACTTTTCCTGAATCCTTATCCTGTAACAGATTCTTGTAGACTGTGTCTTCATGAAACACAGCGTTCCTGCTGATAACAACCTTCTTGTCTTCTATCAGCCACACCTTGTATCCCTTTAATCCTTGAGGATATTCGATGAACACTCCTTTGAGTGCTCTTGGCTTCAGCTTTCCTTGATCTGTGTGAACATAAACCACTGAGCCAAACCTCCTCATGTGTTCATACCCTGGTGTCTTCTTCAACCAAATTTCTTCAGGAATGTTGAAGTTATTTGTTGATGATGGTGTCATGTTGATGATGTATACAGCTGTAGCCACAGCCTCTGCCCAGAACTTCTCTTCAAGTCCTGATTCATTCAGAAAACATCTGATATTTTCCATGATGGTCCTGTTCATTCTCTCAGCCACACTATTCTGCTGAGGTGTGTACACGTCCTGTGTCTCTCAATACCGTGATTCTTGCAGAACTCATCAAACTCTTTATTGCAGAACTCAATACCATTATTTGTCCTGAGGCACTTCACCTTCTTGTTCACCTGATTCTCCACCAGAATCTCCCACTCGGCAAACTTACCAAAGGCTTCATTCTTTGTTGCCAGAAACTGAACCCACACTTTCCTTGAGTAGTCATCTATTATAGACATAAAGTACTGCTTCTTTGACATGGAGAATGTAACATTAGATGATCTCCATAGATCAGCATGAACATACTTCAGGACCTCTTCACTGTTATGCTTCCCAACACTGAAACTTAACCTCTTGTTCTTGCCCATTATAGAGCTTTCGCAGAAATTCAGATCACTAATCTTCTTCTTGTTCAGAATGCCTTTCTCAACCAAAACCTTCAGATTCCTTATACTTGTATAACCCATTATACTGTGCCACAGGGCTGTGTCATCCTTTGACACAACCTGGTTAGACTGAGCTACCACAGTCTCACCATCCAAAAGATACAGACCCTATGTACCAGTCGATGTTCCATGTAGAGCCAAATTGTTGTTCTTGTAGAATCTTGTCTTACCATTTCCACTTTCTTGTAAGAACCCTTGCACATCAAGAGTACCAACAGATATTAGATTACGAGCAAGGTTAGGAATATATCTGATATTGGTGAGCTTGGTGACAGATCCTCCTGTAGCACTTATCCTGACTGAACCAATCCCATTGTACTACCACTGATCTGTCATTGGCCAGTAACACTTGGCCTCCTGTAACTTCTGAGAACTCATCAAACCAGTTCCTTCTATATGTCATATGGTATGAACATCCAGAATCAATGATCCACCGATCATTATGATTTCTGTCTGATATAGATTGTCCATCATTCTCCTGTAGCTTGTCTATCACCACAGCTACTTCACCACGTCCTTCATTCTCCATTCTTTTCTTCCTGGAGAAACATTCATTTTTTAGGTGACCCTCCTGCTTACAGTTCAGCAAGTGATTCTTGAGCCTGAACCAGATCTTGATCTAGAGTTGTTCTTATACTTCTTGTTGTACAACTTTCTATTTTTAGGTCTTCCTCGAACTACGAAAGCTTCCCCACTTCTTTGTGAGCTTGGATTTTCTTTTATCTCTCTCTCTCCTTTGATCTAGCATCTAATATGACTTCTTCCAAGGTAAGAGTCTTTCTACCATACTTCAGAGTCTCCTTTAGAGAGTTGTATTGTTGTGGCAGTGAGTTCGACAGCAAGATAGCTTGCACCTCCTCTGATACAGAGACCTTCACACTCGCCAACTCCGATACAACCTTCAAAAAATCATCAGTGTTTGCATCAACAGTTTTCTGATCATTCATCTTAAACGTATAGAACTTATTTTGTAAGTAAATACGATTAGGAAGTGACTTAGAGAGATACAACCTTTCCAATGTTGACCATGTAGATGCAGCAGTTGTGCATTCATTGAGTTTGCGCAATACTCGATCTCCAACATTCAAGAAAATCAAATTCATCGCCTTCTCAGATCTTTCGAGCCGATCTGCTTCTTCCTTCTTGACCCGAAGCTTTGCTGCAGCAAGATCCTCATCTTTCTTAACTGCTACAACTTCATGAACTGCTTCGACTAGAACATCCTTCAGTCCCAAAACAGATAGATGCGCGAGCATGCGCTTCTTCTACAGCGAGAAATCGCCTTCTCCATCGAATCGCTCCACCTTGATTCGAACGTTCGCCAGAGATTCACTCAACCTGAAGCTCTGATACCACTTTGTTATGCTTCAACACGTGAATCTATCCTTAAGTAGTCGATTGATTGCTTCACGAACCCTAAAAATCTAACAATCGATTGAACATGCAAAGATAGAGATAGAGATTTGCACATAGAGATTGTTTACCCAGTTCACGCCTCAGTGTGAGGTCGCTACATCTGGGGCTTGACGGCACAAGCAAACAATCCACTAGAATAGAAAGAATACACCAAGATCTAGTTCAAGAGAACTCAACAACGCATTAAGAACTCTCTCTAGATCTCTCTTCTCTCTTTCTCTCTCACGGACCTAAAACCCTAGGTCTCGTCGAACAAAACGTCTCTCTCACGTTTATGTTCTCTTCTAATCGATTAGGGTTTTTCGACAAACTCTCCTCTTCCTCATATATATATCAGAAGCCGGTACACCCTGAGTTGACTAGATCTAATAACCACACCGGTTATCTCCAATCAGGTCATGTACCAATAGAACTAAACCAAAACACGGTTCTGTTCTAAAGCTTGATTTGTTTTTGAGTAATAACTGATTAGTCATTGAATCGGATGCATTGAATAATGACTGATCATAGCAAAAAAAAAAAAATAAGCCAAAACTTATGTTGTGATTCCCTATTTGCAGAACCCCGTCGGCCGTCTTCTTCAATTTGGGTATACAATGTATCTATTTCACGTTGTAGGCCTTTCCCACTCAAGCCTAAGATCATTGCACGATATGTTATAGCATCAGGCTTCATTCATTTGAGGCGGAGGCTACAGAATAAATACCAAGCTTCTTTCACCATACCCGCGTTGCACATCTCTTGAATGGCGATATTATATGTTCCAATACCAAGATCCATTTCACTCTTTTACATATCCTCGATCGAATAGCACACAAATTTTCTCTATCTCGTCACAAAGACCACCTAACAAACTATTGTAAATCCAGATATCGGGAGGCACACCATAAGAATCCATACGATTGAAAAACTTCTTGAGCAAGAAGACCACAATCACCCGCTTGAAAAAAAATTTGGATAAAAGTGTTGTAACTGATTTTTTTTGCCAATTAATCCTCTTTAAAACATCTCGCTGAAGAGTTTCATCACATCCTCTACCATTTTAGACTTGCAAAATCTATTTATGAGAAAAGCATAAGTCACTATATGGAGAAGATAAGCTTTACTAACCATCAAATCAAACATATGTTTGGCCTCATTACAAGCAAAACTCATTGATTAGAGAATTGTAAGTGATAGTATCTGGAACCAAAGACCTTTGAAACCGGGTAATTGACAAAGCGACCACATTAAACTATTTATTTTTCAACTGTTTTAAAATTGTGAAAATTAAAAAAAAATTGTGTGAGGTTCGGAAAACAACTTAAATTTATGCTATTGTGAGGAATATCTCTAAAATTAATTTGAAATACATGATTGAATAACTCATCTTACATATAAAATCATAATACGTCCTAATTATCACACTACAATTAGTCAAAAACTGAATATTATTTTTACTGTTTTAGGAATGCCAGAACTAAAAATTTAAGAATTTAATGTTAGGTTCATGAAATAACTCAAATTAGTGCTATTTTTAGGAGTATCTCTAAACTATTAATAATACATGATTGAATAACTTATCTTTCAATAAAATCATAATACTATAATCAATTAAAGCTTCATTTGTTATAAATTGAGAAATTTATCATCATAACACATATTATATTAAGATTAAAAATTTAAAGTTGGAATAAAATTTTAAAACTATAAATTTATCATTTTATGTTAATAGTAAATTTCTAAAATTTCTATATGATATTTCAAATTTTATACTTTCATGGTTTATAAATTATTTTTAATTTAATATTTCCTTAAATTTTATGAATAAAAAATTGATATATATATATTTATTTTACTATATAAAAATCTTGACTATCTTACAAAACAGTAAATTTTATAACTATGTGTATGAGAATATATTATTCTATAGTTGGAATAGCACCTAAATTTTTAACTATTCTTTGACAATTCACCTCAATTAGTTTTTACACCTATAACACAAACTTACACACATCCTCCTGCATATATACACATAACTAAGCAATCAAACATCAATGTTCACAAAAAAAAAAACAACTTCAAAAAAAAAAAAATACTCTCTGTGGAAAAAAAAATGATGAATACAAAAAGTGTAGCCATGTTAATGATTGTGATGATGGTAATAATGGGAATGGAGAATATTTTGGTTCAGGCAAATCGTCCTTTATGTGAGTTGTCTGGTAGATGTGTTCGTAGTCCTTCTCCTTCTCCTTTACAAGATCATAGTTCTTTCGATTCTGATCCTTCTTCAGAATCTCTTTCATCATATTTTGGTCATATGCCAAAATCTCCTTTATGTGAGTTGTCTGGTAAATGTGCTCGTAGTCCTTCTCCTTCTCCTTCACAAGATCATACCTCTTTCGATGCTGATCTTTCTTCAGAATTTCCTTCATCATATTTTGGTCATATGCCAAAATCTCCTTTATGTGAGTTTTCTGGTAGATGTGCTCGTAGTCCTTCTCCTTCTCCTTCACAAGATCATAGCTCTTTCGATTCCGATCCTTTTTCAAAATCTCTTTCATCATATTTTAGTCATACTTCAAAATCTCCTGCTCCTTTTCCTTCATCTGATTTCACTTTTGATCTTTCTCCAAATTCTATTGCTCCTTCACCAAATTCAGAGGGAAACATGCTCTTTTGCAAATTTGGTTTTTCTCTTCATCGTTGCTCCCACCTTGGGAAGGACCCAAGTAAGTGAAACTTGTCACTTCTTCATATATTTTTTTCTTATACATAGCGTTTAATTAAGGATTAATCTATGTACATAAGTTAGCTTAATCCTTTGCAAATTAAATGACTTTGTTATTAGTCGAAAAGTTTCAAATGTTTTGTTTATACATATAAATATAGTTTCTTCAGATTCAGTACTACCCAATTGATAATATATATACAAGTAGTGGTTGTGGATCTTAAAATTAATTTATCTTTTCAAATACGAAAAAACTGAATATTATTTCCTCACTCGATAATTTAAGTCATATAGATGTTTATATATATATATATATTTTTTTTTTTTTGAGAAAAAAATATTTTTATTTGTTGTATTAATATAAAGTTTTGGATATAACTAATTTTTTTTCTCTTTTTTTGGGAATTTGCGATGAGAACAGAAAATGTGGAGAAGTTTAAGTCATGCATGGAAAAACATTCGGATGCATGTATGAAGAAGGTGATCGCAAAGGATAATTAATATATGTCTAAATTAATAAATAGCAAATTATGATTGTTTCGCTCCTAGTATGTATTTTTTATTTCTTGCTCATACCATCGACATTATGATCAGATATGTATCATCTCATAATGTTTTCGTATGAGAAGTAATAAATATAATAACTATTATACAAATTAAGTCGTAAATTTATGGTATGTTTCATGGATTAGTAGTAGAGGTCTCATGGACATCGAGATAGAGAGAATATTACCTATTTTCTAAACTATCATTCTTACATAGTAGATTGAAAATTATGTGAAAACCGGAGAAAATAGGCAGGTGAATGGAAAAAAAACAAATTATTTAGAGCAAAATATAACAAAAATATATTTAAATAGGATTTTTTTTTTTATCGTTATATGTTTCTTTAAAAAAAAATAGCATCATAAATTTCGTACAAATCTAGTTTATCACCAATTTTTTTCTTTCAAACTTTTATTAATTTACTAGTTAAAATTTAAAATACAAAGATCTTGCTTGAATGCAATAGTAGGAAAAAATCACAAAAGCCATAACGAAAATGTATATACAAAAATCATAAATATGGTAAAATCCATATAATTTGTTAAAAAATCATAAAATGTGAATTGAAAAATTCCTCAACTTAGCACAATATTAAGATGAAATTCTAACTATTAGAGAAAAAAACCTTGTCTTGATAAGCTTGATGAACTAAGTGATAATCTTTTTCCTCTGTTCCTCTTCACTTGCATTACAAACCCAACCACTTGTTCAATACTCAAAACTGTGAAAAGCTCAATAAAACAATTTTCCTCTTCCTCTTCAGAAATGTAACATAAATCAGAGATTCTTAATTACATGTGTAAATTCCCATATAAAGTGTGCAGTACATCTTCTTGAGTAGGAAGTTAACTTAGCTGATGCCGTTATGATTTCGTAATTTGCGTGCCATCATTACCGAAGTAGAAGCCCGTCTTCTTTCATTTTTACATACAATGCATCCATTTCATGATGTAGTCCTTTCCCACGCAAGCCTGAGATCATTGCACGGTATGTTATAGCATCAGGCTTCACTCCTTTGATGCGGAGGCTACAGAATAGATCCCAAGCTTCTTTCACCTTACCAGCGTTGCACATCCCTTGAATGACGATATTATATGTAACAATACAAAGATCTATTTCACTCTTTTGCATATCCTCGAATAGCACCAAAGCTCTCTCTAGCTCCCAATTGTCACAAAGACCACTTAACAAAATGTTGTAGGTCCAAGTATCGGGAGGCACGCCATAAGAATCCATCCAACTGAAAACTTCTTGAGCAAGACCGCAATGGCCCGCTTGAAAAAACCCTTGGATAAGAGTGTTGTAAGTGATTGTGTTGCCAACTAATCCTCTTTGAGACATCTCGCTGAAGAGATTCATCACATCCTCAACCCTTTCAGACTTGCAAAATCCCTTTATGAGAATAGTATAAGTCACTACATCCGGGAGACAATCTTTACTAACCATCAAATCAAACATCTGTTTCGCCTCATCAAGTCGACCACACAAGCAAAACCCATTGATTAGAGAATTGTAAGTGATAGTATCTGGAACCATAGACATTTGGATAATTTCCTCATATAACTCTTTAGCCTCTAAAATCTTCCCCGCTTTGACAAATGCATCTATCAACAAAGTGAAAGTAACAACGTCAGGGCTGAGTTTCCTCTTCTTCATATCGCTCAGTAGCTGACCGGCATCGCTCCATCTATCCAAATTACAAAGACCTTTTAAGAGAGATGTGTAGGTAACAACATCCGGTCTAATCTCTAACTTTTCCATTTCATTAAAAAGCTCGAGAGCGTCATTCACACGTCTCTTCTTGCAAAGACTATCAATGATCGAATTGAAGAATACAACATTCGGTTTATACCCCATTTCCACCATTTGATGAACCAAAGATATAGCATCAGAAACCCTATCCCCGTGACAGAATCCGTTGAAAATCGAGTTAAACGTGACTCTATCGGGCTCGTAACCAAGTTTCATCATCTTCCCAAGAATTGCTAAAGCATTAGAGAGTTGAGAACATCGACAAAAACAGTTTATCAAAATACTGTAAGTATACAGATTATGTGCAATCCCAAACATTTCCATTTTCTCACCCAGAGAGATCACAACATCAAACTTCTTCATCTTAGCAATTTCACTCAACAATCTACTGAAATTAACAATCGAAGGGAGAGGACGAGATTGTATCATTCGATTAAACAAATCAATCGCATCATCTAAGTTAACATCAGGAAGAAGCTTACTTCTACTCAATCTATTTCGATGATCACTGACACTAGAAAAAGCTCGTCTCCAGCAACAGAAACCACAAACGATAAACGAGGAAGGAGCATACCTCATCTTCTCAATCTCTCTACCTCTTTCTCTGAAAAACTCAATAAACCCTAAATTGACATGAACAGTGTATTACTGTGTGTGTTCCTCAACCACTGAGAGAGACTCGCGAGCAGATTCAGGATTACCTTTCTGATACTGAAGATAAAATCGCAATCGATTTCTTCATAACCTTCGATTTTGCTTCAGATGATGATTGAGGTTTCTTCTCAAATCTGTTCATCGTTCTGTAAAACCCTAATTCCAGAGCTAGAAGGAGAGGTAACAATGGTGAGAGAGAGATACGAAACCCAGCTCAATTCCGGTTTAAAGATTTTATTTCAATCAAACCGAATATAACCGAGAAGAATCCAATAACGGCGTTTAAATCGACGGCGTTTGCCTCACTCTATTATTCACATTAACGGCGTTTGATCACTATAATATTTAAATGAAATCTGTGTTTTTTTTTAATCGAATTTAAACTTTATTCAATACCAGAAAAAAATAAAAATAGCTTTTACATGTAGTGCATCTTTGTGTCTAAATTTTTAAATAATTTGATAGAGAAAATTAAAACCATTAAAACAGAAACAGATGCGGTGGCGCAAACTTGTGACGGCGTGTCTCCCGTCAATACTGCAGACAGTTTCACTTTCGTCGTCTTTGATGAACATTGTGAATTTGGCCGGCAGAGATAAAAAAAGTAAAAGTCGATTAATTTTTAAATTTATTTGGATAGTGTATATATGTAAGTTAGAAGAATAAGTTTAGTTAGAGGGTAAACTATTAAAGGTAAAGTGTATCTTACACACAAAGTGTCTCTATGTGTAATAAAATTGTAAAAAAGTGTCTCTTAGTGTAAATTTTTCCATATAGTGTTACATAATGCTCATTGTTATGTATGTTTTAACATTAGATTATACTCTTTTGAGGCTTATACTACGAAATAAATCTTAACCTTATTTCGTTTATACATTAAATGATGATATTTTATATGTAACTATTCAGATCCTTTTTTTTTTTTGGGTAGATCCTTGAATACCGCCAATGCTTTTTCTAACTTCCAAATATCATAAAATGTTGTAAAATTCGAATATCGGGAGGCAACGACAAGTATATCTATTTGACTGTAAACGTTCATCTAACGACCTTTCCTCTGCCTGCTAATGTCGCAATCAATGATCATTACCGTTGGCACATTACGAACAGAGCAGCCTCTTACTTCTCGACAACTTCCACTTGGGAGGCGTTAAGAACTCATTATCCGGTTTGCCTTGGACCAAACACATCTGGTTCACCGGAGCGGTTCCTAAACAAGCATTCACAATGTGGACTGCCACCTTGGACAGGCTCCCAACTAGATCCCGTATGGCCAGATGGTGCTCCACCAACATGAGTTCTTGTTGTTTGTGTAACGATGATTAAGAGACAAGAGATCACCTGCTCTTAAGGTGTGAAATCAGCCGCCAAATCTGGAACATGGCATTGCGCAGGCTGCGTATTTATAACAGACACACAAATACTTGGGGTGGTATGTTATCGTGGCTCTCCGAACCCACCATTGCTCCAACATCGTCGCAGCTCCTTAAAAGGTTAGTGGCTCAATCCCTTGTCTACCACCTATGGCAAGAGAGGAACGCAAGACTTCACACAAGCATCTCCATCCCGTCACAATCTATATTCAAAAGAATTGATCGAGCGATCCGCGACTGTATTCTCGCCAAGCGAAAACAGAAACGGTTTGTTGAACTAATACAGCTTTGGCTGTATAATGCATAGTTATCGAATGACCATTGTTTTGGTTTGAAAGGCCCCATCTTGTTTTTTATATTTTTTTTGGCAAGATCGTGTCTCTAGGCTGGTAAAGCAAAATGTTGTAAGTTTTTACACAAACATCTTCATTCATCAATGAAATTAACAGTATTATCAAAAAAAGAAACTTTCGTCAGAAACATCACAATCGTTGCATATTTCAGGTTTGGAACTCTTGGCCGATTTTATATCCTTCGTTCTGGTCCAATTGGTTTGACAGCCTCATCATAGCCTCTAGAAACTTTCCACTTTGAACTATGCATTGATTAACAAATTGAAGGTAATGATGTCAGGGATAATTTTTCGTTTGGACATATCGCCCAAGTAGTTGAGTGGCATCAATCCATCAACCTAAATTACAAAGGTCCCTTAATAAAGATGTGTATGTAACAACATATCGTCGAATTTCTATGTTTTCTTTTTCGTTGAAAAGCTTGAAAGCATCATTAACGCATTGGCTTTTGCAAAGACTATCAATGATAATTGAGATGTGGAACACAATACATCAATCAAGAGATATATAGTTGAGAACACTGGCAGAAACAATTTGTTAAATACACTTTCCATGTAAATAGGTTACGTGAATTTCTCATCATTTCCATTTTCATAGGTTTTTTTACACTTTTCACTACACTTCGATCTTCTTAGCATCATTTCTTTTTCTCTCTCTTTTTGTTGGAAACATCAACTATTTCTTAACTTACACGATCCCTGAAGACTAAACCAGAAAAAAAAATAACAAAAAAGTACTAATTCACTTTTTCACACAATAAATTCTAATTGATAGGAGGAAAATTCTTCTTCTTTTTTTTTTTTTTTGTGGTTAAACATGATTGACCTTTGATAATCTTTATATGTAAAAGAAAAAAAAATCAAATTCTGATGGATGAGATTTAATTTCTGTACGACTATAAATATAAGTTGCCATTTTGAAATTTTCTCCCTTTTAAGTTACAAAGATCCTAAATATTCTCACCCCCACCGTGTATATAACCAATCATTCATCTCAAGCTTTTGTAACTCCAGTCAAATAGTTAATTTCATCGAGATGGCTTTAAGAATCACCGTAAGGCTTTTTCTTTTTCAAAGAATGTCTTGTTTATTCAAATTTAAGTGTTGATGAACCATTTTCTTTGAATTTACTTAATTTTGTAAAATGGTTTCTTATGTTTTTGGTTTATAGAGCCAATTGCGCTCGACCGGCAAACAAATAGGTGGTTCTCGTCGTTTCGCGACCGCAGTCGCCGATGGCGCCAAACAAACATATAACAAGTAAGAGATCAATTTTCAATTTCATTATATTTCTTTATGGATATATCAACATTCCTAATCGGATTTTCGTGATTAGTTTGCATGTTTTAGTTATATATATAAAACAATCTTCGAAACTAGTTTGATGATTCATTTCAATTAATCATCCCTATTTAAATACATGCGATTAGTTTAAATTTCAATTTTTTTCCAATCATGATGATTTTATATAAAAAATCTCTTATCAAAACTATAGCTAAATTCAAATATTTTGTAAAACACACATACAAAGAAACATAATTTGATCTCAGTGGGATTATAGGTTTTCAGTAACGGGAGAGTTTGCACCAGTGGCTATAATAGGAGGTTTTGTTGCTTTAGCGGTGGCTATGGCTGGACATAGCCTCAAGCAGCAGCTTATGCATTGTCCGGCGGTTAGTACAAGGAAGAACAGAAGAGCTGCTGTCGCGGAAGTCGATGATCCGGACCATTGTGTTTCTTCCGCCGACAAATTTATCAACAAATCTTGGCTACGGAAAGTAGGTCAGATTCAAGATAAGTCTAATGCAGTCTTATCTGATCCGACCAGACCCAACCCATTCACTACGTATGTTCAATTACCTCTCTTTCTCTTTCTCTCGTTTTTTTTTTTTCAAAACTAGTTTATATAACATTTTAAAAAAAAAACATTAGAAGCTCGTTTTATAGCAATTCACCTATATATTAAAATTATTGACTTTAATTCGAAACTAATTAACAATAAGTAGATTGATTGTTTTTTTTTAATTGTGCAAAGGCCTCGAAATGCAGAGACATTAAACTCCGTTGGCGTGGCTCCAAAGGGAATCTGAAAACTTTCTACGAATTAAATAAAAAAATTGGATTTCAGTTTTAAAAAATGCATTTAACTTTGTAATTTTTGTTTTAGTACTAATTGTATTTGTACATATAATAATCTCTTTGAGCTTGGTTCAAAGTAAAGTTGCTTTCTCTTTTCAAATGTACATCAGACAAGTCAAGCATTTATCTCAATTCCAACCAAAAGGGTCTTGCGTACATAAGATTAGCTTACGAAATCGAGTTCTCGTAATCAATGGAAATTTAACATGAAAATGTTAACTGCGTCGAGAGAAGTAATCACAAGAAAAGCAAAATATAAAAAGTCGATTCACCTCGCAGATGCTTCCAAGCGAAGATGGTAAACTGTTTTAAGAGAGCATATCGAGAAAGCTTTTGTTCAATCTCCCATCATTCAACATATTAGTGACCAAGCCAAAGGTTGAAGCATCTCCACAGAACCCGCAACTCCTCATTTCTTTGATGAGTTCAGCTGATGCTGCTTTGTCACAATCTCGAAGACGTGCCCTAATCAGTGTATTATATGTACCGCTGTTTGGGAGAGGACCGTTTTCTTTCATTTTTCTAAACAAGGCATTCGCTTCTTGCATTAAGCCTTTCCTACAAAAGCCTGAGATCATTGTGGTGTAGGTTATAACATTAGGCTTCACTCCTTTGAGACTGAGGCTACGAAATAAATCCCACCCATCTTCAACCTTCCCAGCCTTGCACATCCCTTCAATCATAATATTATATGTGACAATATCAAAATCCATTTCACTCTTTTGCAGATCCTGGAATACCACCAATGCTTTCTCTAGCTTCCCGTTTTTACAAAAACCATCCACCATAATATTATATGTCATAATATCACAAGGCACACCGCAAGAAACCATCTGTTTGAAAACTTCTTGGGCATTCTCACAATATCCAGCTTGAAAAAACCCTTGGATAAGAGTGGTGTAAGTGACCGTATTGCCAACCAATCCTCTTTGAGACATCTCGTGAAAGAGTTTCATGCCATCCTCTACCCTCTTACACTTACAAAGTCCATTTATAAGAGTACTGTATGTCACTACGTTTGGGAGACAATCCTTGCTAACCATCAAAGCAAACATCTCCTTGGCCTCCTCTAGACGATCTTGCATGCAAAACCCATTGATCAGTGAATTGTATGTGAAAATATTAGGATCTAGAGACCTCTTGATCATCTCCTCGTACAATTTTTTAGCCTCCAACAGCTTCCCCTCTTTGGCAAACGCATCTATCAATGCACTGAAAGTAACAACATCGGGACTTATTTTCCTCCCGATCATATAACTTAGCAATCGAGAGGCATCACTCCATCTTCCGTAATTACAAAGGCAGCTTATGAGGGAGCTGTAGGTAACGACATTTGGTCTAATTACTTTGTTTTCCATTTCATTGAATAGGTCGAGTGCATCATCCACATGTTTGTATTTGCAAAGACCATCAATGACTGGGTTGTAGATCACAGCATTTGCCTCTATTTGCCCTTCCTCCATCTTCTTGAGCAAAGTTAAAGCCAAATCAGTATCACCACTCTTACATATTCCATTTATTACCACACCATAAGTAACTAAACTCGGTTGACAGCCTTTCTCAACCATTATGTCAACCAAAGCCACTGCTTCTGAGACTTTGTTGCGGAGAAAAAGTCCATGGATTAGAGTTGTAAATGTGACGGTATTAGGTTCATATCCCATTTCAACCATTTGATCAACCAGAGATACGGCATCCGAAATCCTATTCCCATGACAGAAACCATTGAGAAGCGAAGAAAGCGTGACAATGCTGGGCTCATACCCGAGTTTCATCATCTTGCCAAGAATAGCTAACGCATGAGAGAGTTGAGAACGCCGGCAAAAACAGTTAATGAAAATACTGTAAGTATACAGATCATGTGAAATCCCCATCATTTGCATCTTCTCACCCAGAGAGATGACAACATCAAACTTCTTCATTTTGGCGATTGCACTCAACAACTTACTGAAATCAACAATGGAAGGGAGAGGACGAGACTGTACCATGTCACTGAACAGAGCAATAGCATCATCTAACTTAATATCATGTAGTCCGGTTTGCGTTTTTTTTCTTTTTTCTTTTCACTATCTGTTTGTTGCCTCTGATCATTACTTTATTATCTTTTTGAAAATTCATCGCCACCTACACAAATTAGGGTGTATATTATTATAGATTTAGGATCCGCGTATATACGGATTTGTAATCTAATAGTATTTTATAATTTGTGGAAAAAAAACCAAACATTTAAAAGTGGAAAACAAAATTAGATTATTCGTGAAAGTAAGTAAAATAAAAGTGAGAATGCTGATGCGAAACCACTGATTGAGAAGCCTAACAATTATTTATTTACTTTGATTATTTTATTATTTGGTTCTCAAATAAATTTTATCACATATTTTCAAATTATCATCAGCTTAATATTATTGGTTTATAATTTAATAGATTGTTTTTTATGGTCATTTTCATCCTGAAATTTCATTTTATAGTTTCAAATATATAAAAAATTTAATCTCATTTCTACCAAGCTTGATTTGGCATCCTTTCAACGAATGTGAAACTAAGAAAATCATTTTAAAACGTTTTGCTAGTCAAAATCTTAAACCATATATAGATCTTTCTTTTTCCTTCCAAATCATATTTTCTTAAACCACATCTAATCTCTCAAGATGATGAATCTCAAGTTCTCAACCGATAATTCCAAGATAAACATTACGCTTAGGACCTACGGGAGAAAGATTACCCACATCGCTTTTGAAAACAATACAATTGCAGTTTTTGTGCTCGTGTCTGGAAATCCTTGGTACATGTAAAACTATAACAATGGCTTGCGATTTTTAGTTTATTTTAAATAAAAGCATTTTTGTAAAAATGTATAAATAAAATGGTTAAAGAAAGCTCACAAAAAGCAAGGAATTTGAAGTTTTACAATGATGTCACAAAATAAAAGGAAGGAATTTGACTACATGAAATAAGATAAACAATTGATCATACTTTACCAATAACTCAAGGTATCATCTAGTAAAGCGAAAACCAAGAATCCGAGTGTTTATACATCTGATCAAGCTGGCTTCTCGTGAGAATTCTCTCCCCGAACTTGAAGATCTCGTTGCACAAACTGTCCAGTTTCCGTACTTGAATTATGGAATCCAGTGAAGAGCGCAATGCATTGTTTGTTTTGGGCCATGGGAACATCACTGCAAAAAAAACACAAAAAGGCAATGTACCATGAGATGAAAATTCCTTCGATGGAATCAACTATTGATTCTCGAAGCAGAGAAGAACCTGAAACCAAAGAGCATTGAAGAACATAACAAATCACCAACACTGCAATTAACGTTTGTTATCGAAAGGGACTCGGATGAGTCAACAGATGTAACTCTGATATCTTTATCGCCATGGGATCAAAAATCATTTCTTGTGTAGGAGAAACTAACAATTTGAAGTTTCCTAATTCACCCAAAAAGAAGAAGATGAAGTTTCCAAATTTGATAACTCCCTTTGAGAATGTCTCGTTTATAAATATATAAATAATATCAGATATTGAATAAAATCAAATCACAATCCAAAATGTTCATCAAAAGTTCAACAACATATTAAATTACTCGCTAGTTAACAGAAAGCTAATCAAACATATTCATGAACATGAACATGAACATTGAAAAGTAATCACTATGAAAGTAACATAACAGGTACCTCAAGGATGGTTTAAGAAAGCATATCGAGAAAGCTTTTGTCCAATCTCCCATCATGCAACATATTAGTGACCAAGCCAAAGGTTGAAGCATCTCCACAGAACCCGTAACTCCTCATTTCATTGATGAGTTCAGCTGATGCAGCTTTGTCACAATCTCTAAGACGTGCCCTAAGCAGCGTATTATACGTACCGCTGTTTGGGAGAGGCCCATCTTCTTTCATTTTTCTAAACAAGGCATTCGCTTCTTGCATTAAGCCTTTCCTACATAATCCTGAGATCATTGTATTGTATGTTACAACATTAGACTTCACTCCTTTACGGCTGAGGCTACAAAATAAATCCCACCCATCTTCAACCTTCCCAGCCTTACACATACCTTCAATGATAATACTATATGTGAAAATATTGAGTTCCATTTCACTTTTTTGCAGATCCTGGAATATTACCAATGCTTTCTCTAGCTTCCCGTTATTGCAAAGACCATCCAACAGAATGCTGTATGTCATAATATTAGGAGGCACACCATCAGAAACCATCTGTTTGAAAACTTCTTGAGCATTATCACATTCTCCAGCTTGGAAAAACCCTTGAATAAGAGTGGTGTAAGTGATTGTGTCTCCAACCAATCCTCTTTGAGACATCTCGTGAAAGAGTTTCATGCCATCCTCTACCCTCTTCCGCTTACAAAGTCCATTTATAAGAGTACTGTATGTCACTACGTTTGGGAGACAATCCTTGCTAACCATCAAAGCAAACATCTCCTTGGCCTCCTCTAGACGATCGTGCATGCAAAACCCATTGATCAGTGAATTGTATGTGAAAATATTGGGATCTACAGACCTCTTGATCATCTCTTCGTACAATTTTTTAGCCTCCAACAGCTTCCCCTCTTTGGCAAACGCATCTATCAATGCACTGAAAGTAACTACATTGGGGTTGACTTTCCTCTCAATCATGTCACTTAGTAGTCGAGAGGCATCACTCCATCTTCCATAGTTACAAAGACAGCTTATGAGGGAGCTGTAGGTAACAACATTTGGTCTAATTCCTTTGTTCTCCATTTCGTTGAATAGGTCGAGTGCATAATCCACATGTTTGTATTTGCAAAGACCATCAATTATTGTGCTGTAGATCACAACATCTGGCTCTATTTTCCCTTCATCCATCTTCTTGAGCAGTTTTAAAGCCAAATCAGTATCACCACTCTTACATATTCCATTTATTACCACACCATAAGTAACTAAATCTAGTTGACAGCCTTTCATGACCATTCTGTCAACTAAACCCACTGCTTCGGAGACTCTGCTGTGGAGAAAAAGTCCATGGATCAGAGTGTTGAATGTGACGGTATTAGGTTCATATCCCAATTCCACCATTTGATCAACCAGAGATACTGCATCAGAAATCCTATTCCCGTGACAGAAACCATTGAGAAGCGAAGAAAGCGTGACTATATCAGGATCGTACCCGAGTTTCATCATCTTGCCAAGAATAGCTAACGCATGAGAGAGTTGAGAACGGCGGCAAAAACAGTTAATCAAAATATTGTAAGTATACAGATCATGTGAAATCCCCAACTTTTGCATCTTCTCACCCAGAGAGATGACAACATCATACTTCTTCACCTTTGCAATTGCACTCAACAACTTATTGAAATCAACAATGGAAGGCAAAGGACGAGAATTGACCATATCACTGAACAGAGCAATAGCATCATCTAACTTAATATCATGTAGAAACCCATTTCTAATCTTCTCTCTGTAACCAGAGAAAGCTCGTCCCCACCAACAGACACCACAAATGGAAAACGAAGGAAAAGCAGTTCCAATTGTACCTTTCTCCAGAAATCTCCGGTAAGTAAATCTCTTGGCCGTAATCGAAATCCCAAACCTCATCTTCTCGATTTGGCTTCAGGTGATTGAGTTTCTTCTCGATTTGGCTTCCCTATCGCTCGCTCCAGTAAACCCTAAATGGACATGAACTGTGTGGGACCGTCTCTTGTTCCTTAACCACAAGGAGAATGATTCCTGAAACCGGTTTAGTAAACTGAAGCCAGTTTAGTACTCCTTTATTGGCCGATTTGGGATTACTGGTTTGCGTTTTTCTTAATTGTCATTTTGTTGCCTCTGATTTTTTTTTATTTTTTTTCTGTTACGGCTAACTTCATTGATTTCATATAAAAAGTAACGAGTTTTTAGAAAGAGAATCTGATTAAGTTGAAAATATGAATGTTTACCGAGGTTTGGCCTTAGTACTTTGATATCAACATTTTTTAATTTTAAAATCAGAGAGTATTTCTAAATCCCACGTGAATTTATAAATCAATTTAAATTCATAAACCATAAAACATTGATCAATATTTGTCTTTTCTCAGACTCGCGGTCCATCCTATCCAGAGTAAATAAAATTGAGGATATGATGCTCGACAATGAATTTAATATCGAGCCCAATTGAGATTTTACAAAGTGTTATATGGCCATACATGAAAACAAGTTTTTTTATATCGATCTTGATGTAGCATCCTTTCAACGGATATAGTGGGGAAAACTACACTTACAAAACAAGAGATCAATCACAAGAAGAACACACTCTTTAGACTTTAGCTTAATGTTTTTTTTTTCATCAGCTTAATATTATTGGTTTATAATTTAACAGATTGGTTTTTATGGTCATTTTCATCCTGAAATTTCATTTTATAGTTTCAAATATATAAAAAATTTAGTCTATTTCTACCAAGCTTGGTTTGGCATCCTTTCAACGAATGTGAAACTAAGAAAATCATTTTAAAAGGTTTTGCTAGTCAAAATCTTAAACCATATATAGATCTTTCTTTTTCCTTCCAAATCATATTTTCTTAAACCACATCTAATCTCTCAAAATGTTGAATCTCAAGTTCTCAACCGATAAACAAGTTCTCAAACAAATCATATTTGGCCTTAGTACTTTGATGGAATTGAAGAACATAACAAATCACCAACACTGCAATTAACGTTTGTTATCGAAAGGGACTCGGATGAGTCAACAGATGTAACTCTGATATCTTTATCGCCATGGGATCAAAAATCATTTCGTGTAGGAGAAACTAACAATTTGAAGTTTCCTAATTCACCCAAAAAGAAGAAGATGAAGTTTCCAAATTTGATAACTCCCTTTGAGAATGTCTCGTTTATAAATATATAAATAATATCAGATATTGAATAAAATCAAATCACAACCCAAAATGTTCACCAAAAGTTCAACAACATATTAAATTACTCGCTAGTTAACAGAAAGCCAATCAAACATATTCATGAACATGAACATAATAAAGACTGCATTGAGAAGTAATCACTATGAAAGTAACATAACAGGTACCTCAAGGATGGTTTAAGAAAGCATATCGAGAAAGCTTTGGTCCAATCTCCCATCATACAACATATCAAAGACCAAACTTATTGTCGAAGCCAAAGGTTGAAGCATCTCCAGCAAACCAAATGTATCTCACAATGTCTTTGAAGGGAAGAGGGTTCCTCTACTACACCTCTTCTCTTGACGACAATCTGTTTCAAGAAAGCATGTCCAGAAAGCTTTTGTCCAATCTCCCATCAGACAACATATTAAAGACCATACTTATTGTTGAAGCATCTCCACAGAACCCGTAACTCCTCATTTCTTTGATGAGTTCAGCTGATGCAGCTTTGTCACAATCTCTAAGGCATGCCCTTATCATCGTATTATATGTACCGATATTTGGGAGAGGCCCGTCTTCTTTCATTTTCCTGAACAAGGCATCCGCTTCCTCCTTTAAACCTTTCCTACCAAATCCTGAGATCATTGTAGTGTAGGTTACTACATTAGGCTTCACTCCTTTAAGGCTGAGGCTACAAAATAAACCCCACGCATCTTTCACTTTCCCAGCCTTGCACATCCCTTCAATCATAATACTATATGTGACAATATCGAGTTCCATACCACTCTTTTGTAAATCCTGGAATACCACCAATGCTTTCTCTAGCTTCCCGTTATTACAAAGTCCATCCAACAAAATGTTGTATGTCATAAAATTGGGAGGCACACCATCAGAAACCATTTGTCTGAAAACTTCTTCGGCATTCTCACAATCTCCAGCTTGAAAAAATCCCTGGATAAGAGTGGTGTAAGTGATTGTATTGCCAACCAATCCTCTTTGAGACATCTCACGAAAAAGTTTCATACCATCTTGTACCTTCTTACACTTGCAAAATCCATTTATAAGAGTGCTATAAGCCACTACATCTGGGAAACAACCTTTGCTAACCATGAACTCAAACATATCCTTGGCCTCATCTAGGCGATCGTGCATGCAAAACCCATTGATAAGTGAATTGTAAGTGATGGTATTAGGATTTATAGACCTTTGAAGCATCTCCTCATACAATTTTTCTGCCTCTAAAAGCTTCCCTTCTTTTGCAAATGCATCAATCAATGCATTGAAAGTAACAAAATCGGGACTTATTTTCCTCTCTATCATATCACTTAGCAATCGAGAGGCATCACTCCATCTTCCATAATGGAGTTATAGGTATAAACATCCGGTCTAATTCCTTTGGTTTCTATTTCGTTGAATAGCTTAGTGCATCATTCACGTGTCTGTATTTGCAAAGACTATCAATGACTGTGCTGTAGATCACAACATCAGCCTTTGTTTGCCCTTCCTCCATCTTCTTGAGCCGATTTAAAGCTAAATCAGTATCACCTGTTTTACATATTCCGTTTACTACCACACCATAAGTAAAAAGATCCGCTTGACAACCTTTCACAACCATTCTGTCAACTAAAGCCACCGCTTCAGAGACTTTGTTGTTGAGAAAAAGTCCATGGATAACAGTGTTGAATGTCACTGTATCAGGTTTGTATCCCATTTCCACCATCTGATCAACCAAAGCTACGGCATCAGAAATCCTATTCCCGCGACAAAAACCATTAAGCAGCGAGTTAACCGTGACTAAATCGGGCTCATAGCCGAGTTTCATCATCTTCCCAATAATAGATAAAGCATGAGAGAATTGAGAGCGGCGGCAGAAACAGTTAATCAAAATATTGTATGTATAGAGACTATGTGCAATTCCCAACATCTCCATCTTCTCACCCAGAGAGATGACAACATCAAACTTGTTCATCTTCGCAATAGCACTCATCAATTTACTAAACTCAATAATGGAAGGCAAAGGACGAGACTTGACCATTTCACTGAACAAACCAATAGCATCATCTAACTTAATATCACGAAGCCCATTTCTCAGTATCTCTCTGCGATCATCACTGAGACCGGAGAAAGCTCGTCTCCAGCAATAGACACCGCATAGGGAAAATGATGGAGAAGAAGTTTTAGGTTTACCTTTCTCCAGAAGAACATGCCGATGAACAAATCTCTTGCCCGTAATCGCAACTAATCTGCTCATCTTCTCACAATTTTTGCTTCAAAAAGGGCTTCCAATGAAATCTCCTGTTAAACCAGTTGCGAAGAAAACAAAATAAAATTGAGTGTGCCCTATGAAACTCCGAACCGGTTCAATGTCGGTTCTGAGAAATCTGGTTATCTTGAACCTTCTTTTCGAACCAGTTGGGTTTTTCATTAATAATTAAGACTCTCTGATCAACGAGGTTTCTCATGTTTTTCTCTAATTTCCTAATATACTTATTGTCTACTTTTATTTTCGAGCAGCCAAAACCCAAAAACTTTCGGAGGAGTTATCGATTATCTACGAACCGGTTCAATTGAATCACTCCGGTCTGACAGAGATCGGTTCAATTTCCAAATGTCCCTAGCTCTCTTCTTTATGCATGAAACGCTGCGTTTTACTTCCCACGCAGCAAAATAGTAAGAAAAGTTAATAAACACTCTTTAACTTCATCAAACTCAAGTTTACATATGACCTAAACTATGAAACAAAGACCCTAATTACCCTCTTTTCTCTTTACATTGAGTTTTTAATTACACCCCAAAGATTCTACAAAAAGGTTAAAACACTACTTAAAAACTCGCTTTTAACCTCTTAACTAAACCAAACCCATGTTTGGAACTTAAATCTGCATCAACCGGTCCTTACACGAGCTCGGATACACAACTACAGAATCTAGACATAACCCGCCTTTGGTATGAGTACAATCGATTTGAGTCATCGAGAACTTAATCTTCGTAGACGAATTTTTCGATTTCCCGACCACAAAGTCACCAGCATGGTAATGACCCCAGTTCCCTGGTTCGGTTAACATGCATTGAGATGAAGAGTGTTGACCATCTTCGGTCCAGAGTTGAAACCGAACGGGTTTAATGTCCCAACCATGAACCTGTTCAGTGTTGCAAATCCTCCAACCAAACCGCTTGTCCAGTTTGCCTAACTGAAGCCTGAAGAAGACGCTGTAGGTTCCAGCTGGAAACGGGAAATCGATTTCTCCATCAACTTCAAACCACCAGATTTGCTGAACATATGCTACTGAAGAAAATCTGCAGGAATCAACAAAAGAATATCGTCAAATGAAGAATCATAGTAACACAAAACATTCATTAACAGTTATAGCCTTAATTTCAATAAACAATGTGCCATTTTTCAATCATAGCAATCATCTGATCAGAAAACATGAATCTTCACTAATTGTACAAACGAGCCTAACAAGAAAACATAGTTTTCGAGGACTCAAGAGGCAATTCCGGTCACCGGAGAATACAAACTTTGACCAGAAACTACCAAAACCAAACTATATCATCTGCAAACTCTGAGCAGCCAATCAAATAACCAAAGTTGGTAAGAAGAACAAAACAGATTATAAAGAGTTAAAAATCGACATAGTATTGAAGAATTGGTGCAAGGAATCAAATCAACTAAGCAAAATGCAAAGAACGATTATGAGATTTATCATCGCATCTAACGAAAAGAAGTCATAAGAGACAGTTTCTGCTGATTTTGGGGGTTGTGAGCTCTGATGAAAAAACAGAGAACAAAACAATGGTGAGTGAGAAATCTCACCGAGATTCATCAGTCGGAATATGACTCCAGTATCTCCGATCATCAATCCCAGTAATCGATAATCCCTTGGCCGATATGCATAAACAGAGATCACTGGTTCGTTTATCGACCCAAGCTTTCTGCACAAAATATCAAAAATCGAATCAAAACACAAACTTTCTTCTCTAATTTTCCAAGTTATATCTTTCATTTCGAAAATGGTTCATGCAAATAGTGAGATCCCCAAAATTCTTATGAAAACCCTAAAAAACTTCAACGAAGCCAAACAAATCTAAAAGGACGAACCTTGGTGCCTTGGTCGAAGGAATTAACCCGAGAGAGAAAAGTATAGATATCTCTTTTGCGCAGTTTTTCCGGGAAACCACCAAGGATTTTCTCGAGAATCAATCTGTAATCTGGAGGAAGCTTCGATTCCCAGACGAAATCAGCCCAGGAAGCACCACGAAAAGCCATGTTTAGCTTCGAGAATCTGCAGATCTCAACCGGATCCAAATTCTCGAGAATCAAAGCCACACAACTTTCCGGCAAATCACCTAAACCAGGCTTCAACAGATCTCGATTCCCATAACAAGAAGAAGAAGATGAATCATTGTGAAAGAGAGAGAAACCCGAACCCATTCAACCAGAGGGTTACTAAACCCTAGAACAAACAAAAAAAAAAAATCCTTTTTTCGATGTGATCGAAGAAGAATCAAGAAAACTGTTTTCCCGTAGATCTTCAAGAAAAATCTTATGAAATTTCGAGACTTTTCGTTGGGGGTTTCTTCTTTTTGACGAAGAGATCAAATCGTGTCTGAGAAACAAAGCAAATGGAGAAAAGAAGGGTTTGGTGGTGACAGACAAAATTTGTGTAAGGATTCGGATTTTTCGACGGTGACTCAAATGGGAAGGGGTAGGAGATATGTATATATATATATATATGTGTGCTTTCAAGTTGAGGACCAATTAAACTAAATAAATAGACTATAACTGATATTTTTGTGGCTGATTATATAACTAGTGAAAAAATCGTTGCAATTTTATTGCCAACTAAATTTTTTTTTTTTTTTGTTTCTTGTACTTGTAGTATAAAAATAATCTGTTGGATTTTTGGATTTTGTTTTATCTATTTTGATCTTAAATTTAAAACTATTGGCCGTACGTTTTTTTTCAACATCCAAATGTTTGTAATCTATGAGCTGTAAGAATTAGATAAATAACTATAAGACAAGTGTACAACTATTTTTAGTTATCCAAATAACCAAGCATTTGAATTTAATTTTTTTTGTTAGAACAGATTTGAATTCTTTTTTTTTTTAATTCCTAATAACAGTAACTCGTTTTTATAAATTTATTCATATACAAAATCTTAATGATATAGAATATAGGTAGATTTTATATTAACATGAATAAGGCATTTATCTGAAATGAAAATCTTTTAATATCTCATAAATATAATGGAATTCTTATACTTGAATTAAAATCCCACAGATTTTCTATGTTATAGTTTTTAATATGCAATTCTCAAAAATATCATCAAAATAAATTTTTGTTTAAAATATATTATCAATATTTTTTAAAAAAATACAACTAAATATTTTTTTTTAAATACCACAAAATTAAATCTAAATTTTAAACATTCAAAATCAAAATCCTAAAAACTAAACTCTAAACCCTAAAAACTAAAAACTAAAATAGATTAAAAAATAATTTTTTACCCATTTTCGATCTTGAACTCACAACTTTTTGAAATTATGATCATATACCAGTTAAATGATCAACACTAAATTATGATCATATTTTATATAGCTAAAATGGTCACATTTTTCGTCAAACTTGAAATGAGATTTATAAATTTTTATATATGATAAAAATGTAAATGATTTAATCCAATTATATATTTTATATTATATTTAAAATTAATTTTAGAAAATTCTCTACAAAAATTTGGTATTCCTAATTTATAAAATTCATTTAGTACATACAAATTTAAAACTTTTAAAAGATTTGGATTTGACTGGCTTGATATATCTAAACTACAGAATAAGAGAAAAATATTATTTTCCCTAAATATGTATTCGGATAGATGAATACATATAAAAATGTAGGATCTATTGCAGACACATGTATATATTTTAATATTTCTGAAATCTGCTCAATCAATTCAAATATGGTAAGTTGGTAACAAACGCGTATGGGTTTTATTTGATCAACGGTCAACGCGCGTGTGATTCATTTCAACACTCATTAGTCATCACCAATATATGGAAAAATATACATGTTTTTTTTTTTTTTTAACTTCGATATTCGGATTTAAATCGTAATATCCATAGTTAGTTTTTAATCTATTCTCTTTGAGAATACCCCTCACTCCAAAGGAAATTGAATTATTGACACAATGAAACCAACTCTAAGTATTAACCACTAGTCTACCACACTTTTGTAGGTTTCTTTTCTTAATTATGTATTTCAATTTTTTTCTGTATTAAACAATGTTTTTGTAAACTCCTTTCCAAATTAATATTCTTTTCATTTCATTTTATTTGATATTTTAGAGATTTTTTATTTTATTTTAATTGATATTTTCAAGTTTCTATACAAAATTAATTGTGTTTTTGTTGTTTTTGATTGTTTGAATTATGCAGATTATTTTTTTATTGGTTGAATCTGTATGTAAAAATCATAAACATCGAAAAAAACATTAAATAAAAAGAAATAGAAAGAGTATTTAAAAACAGAAGTTACGAAACAAAAATTAAAAGGCATTTTATAATTTTTGTGAAATGTAACACTAAAAAATAGTACGTAGTGTATATAAATAATAATAAAAAATACAAAATGGACCATATATATTAATCAAATGTACATATTTGGTTTCTCAGAAACTTTTTTTTCAACTATTTTATTTTATGCATGCTTTAACCAGACTAGTATCAGAACAAATGCAGTGCTACATCCTACAGAAAAAACAAAGTGTGATCGGTTTATGGAAATTGGGTTGTTAGTTTTTCGAACTTCCTAAAATAATAGTGTATTCATTTTCGTACAATCCTATATATATTAATAAAAAAAATATTAGAAAGAAAAATCCAATGTATCACTCAATGAGCAATTTAAGGGATACATCATTTAATTTTAATCAATGGAAATATTTCAATTAAAAATATATGTCATGATGGAAATCTCTATATATTCTCATTAATTTTATAACATAAATCCATTAATATATTTTTTACAAATTTAAGCACAACTAAATATAACATTTTAGACTTGCCATACCTATTTTTAATATTTTATGATATATTAACAAAAATTTAATTATTATGAAAATCAATTTAGATGGAAAAAAAAGAATATCAATTTTACACTTAAAAGATATTGAAATAAATAACATTTGCATATTTTTAATTAATTTTACACATAAAAATATTAAAACTAATGGCATTAACATATGCTTGATCAAAAGTATTTAACTTTATTACATTTATGTATAATATATATCATTTTGTATGTTTATAGATATTAGAAATCATATGCTTTGATATACATGTTTAATATTAAAAAAAATTATATGTTAAAATCGATTCGTCAACCTATTTAATTATTTAATTCCGTGCTTTGCGTGGATCAAAATCTAGTTATATTAAAAATAACAAAAATAATAAGAAGAAGAATGGACTAGCTAAATATGTATACATTTCAATGTTTTCTATTGATTAATGGGAAAAGAATCCAAGCAAATGCACTAACTGTCACCACAAAAAAGACAAACTCAAAATGTGCAATTAGCTGGCATTTTAGTTCGTTTAATTTGCAAATGTTTTTTAAACTGAACTTTTCAGATAGTTTTTTCTGTAGCTAAACGTTTGATATTAATACTTACTACGAAGTAAATCATTTTTCTCAAATAGAAATTCGAATTCATGAACAAATTAAGACTCAGTTCTTCGGCAATAATTTTTTTTACAACCAAATGAACTATTAACGTCAGGTTTTACTTTGTTTTTTCAATGTAATCTTAGACATAAATTTATAAAACTATCTAAAATCAGTACAATATTTAATTATACTTATTTACCATCTAAAACGTTCAATTATACTTAAGTTTAAAAAAAAAAAAAAAGTTCATAAGAACTTAACTATTACTGAATTGCAATATATCTACAAGTTTAGAAGAGAAATTTCATATGATCCAACTCGAAATAATACAGCTAAAACAAACATGATATGTATACGCAGAATAAAACAGCTAAAACGACTATGATATTCATATACATAAATTTTGACCATATTATTAAGCCCGTACTTTTTCAATTAACATCTTATATGCATGGCTGATCAAATAATAAAATATCAGATATCTGACAATGCGGAATTTGATAAAAACATCAACGAGAAGGTCAAATAATTAAACAACGTCAGCCCCTAGTTATCGCCGAAAGTTGCAATTATTTTAACAATACTGCATATACCCATAATTACAAAGAATACAGTAAGCTTTATTTGATTTCACATAAAATATTAGTAAAGCGTTATAAACAAAAATAAGAATCTTAATACGAGGATAAAAGTTCTTATAGGCAGAGTGTATCGTACCATCGTGTGATGAAAAAGGTTGAACGTTCTCCTTAGGCTGAATATTTTCTTTCAAATTTAGTTTACTGAACAAATTTTAAACTATTTTATAGGTCTTTTTCCAACATTTTATTCAGTTTTTTTTCTTCCTGTCAACCAAATATTTTGTTTCGCAATGTTATATAAGTTATAACTCGCAAAATCATTTGACAATTATTTATCTCGGCTTGACCCAATAGAAATATTAAATTATCAAATTGACCATTGGAACTCGGAACATATGAATTAAAAAAACAAAGTTTACAAAGTGATGTTCATCTTTCATAATTACTCAAACAACTCTTTTTATCCATTTTACTTTTATTTTCTTTGATGACAAAAAACATATTTACGAAACTGCAATTAATGAAGTCTACCGTCATTGTGATGGTAGATTTATTTAATGGTCGGTAGATTTATAAAAGGTCTGGTAGACTTAATTCAAGTCCATAGACTTAGTCCATGGACGGTAAACTTAATATTTAAATGGTAGACTTATTCTATAGACTTATTTTTATTTGGTGGTAGAGATATTTGTGAGTTGTAGACTTATATTATGAGTAGTAGAGTTAATGCCATCGGTGGTAGATTTGTTTTCGAATGGTAGACTTAGTAGTTGAATGGTAGATTTATCTCGTAGATTTATTATTGAGTGGTACATTTATTTTGTTTGACGGTAGACTAATTATTTGTGGTAGACTTAAATTCATGGGAGGTAGAGTTACACGTGTTTTGGATCGTAGACTTATTTATAGTGTTGGCAGATTTATAATATGTCATAGACTTATTATTGATGCGGTAGAGTTATTCAATCTTTCAAATTTACTAAAACAACCTTCAGTTGGTAGATTTATTAGTTACTATGACGGTAGATTTAATATGGTAGATTTGTATGATTACATACAATGATAGTAGACTTGTATGCTTACATACAATGATGGTAGACTTGTATGCTTACATACAATGATGGTAGATTTGTATACTGACATATAATAATGGTAGACTTGTATGTTTATATACAATGATGGTAGACTTGTATGTTTATATACAATGATGGTAGACTTGTATGTTAACTTGTATTTAAATACAATGACTTTCTAACGCAAACGCCGTTTGATATACAAGTCTACTATCATTTATAAAACAAGTCTACCATGATTACAAACGTCAGTCGCAAACGCTAATCGTCAATCGCAAACGCCATTTACAAATAACGTTTGCTTATCTTTTTTTTTTTAAATTAAGTTTTTATTAAAATTTTATTTTTATTATTATTTTAATATATATATATATATATTTTTTTTTTAAATGCCAATGACATTTTTGTTATTAAAAATAAAAAGAGATTTAAAAGTCTTTTATCAACTTGATAAGGTTATTTTAGTAAACCCATTTTCTCCCAAAGTTGTTTTAGTAATTATGAAACTTTTCAAGGTTGTTTGAGGAGTTATTTTTTAAAAAAAAATCTCCATAATAAATAATAAATAAAAAAGAATTTTTTAAAATATCATTAAAATATATTTTTATTTTAAAAATATCTGAATTTTTTTTCTAAAAATGCCAATAAATTTTTATTTTTTCAAAAATATCATAAATACTAAAAATGAATTTTAAATGTTTATAATTTAAATTTTGGGATTTGAGTTTAGTATTTTGGGTTTAGAATTTAGTTTTTAAGGATTACAGTTTAGTTTTTAGAGTTTATGATTTAGTTTTGAGGGTTTAAAATTTAGTTTTAATTTTGTAATATTTAAAAAAAAAAAAAATTTTAGATGATATTTTTGAGAAAAAACTTGAAATAAAAATTTATTTTCGTAATATTTTTTAAATCGTCCATAACAAAATAATATGACATAATTAATTACGCGTAGTTTTAGATGAGCCACGTGTGAAAGAACTAGGAAAACATGATACGTGTGAACGTACGTGTGCTGACGTGGTACACGCGTCCTGGTGAGGCAAATATACGACGCGGATCTAGACCATACGTAATTACGCCTTGGCCTTGCCCATAATAATCTTATTTTAATGTACAAACATCGAATTATCCAATTTCTAAGGTTTATTTTCGAGGATGTTAGGTAAAATGCACCAAGAACATTATTCAACGAATTCTAAGATCTTGGCGCGGAAATAAAATAAACAGTTGATTAAAATTTTGTCATTATACAGTACCAAACCATTCTTTCACATTTCAGACTGCAAATTTAAATAGATTTCTGTAAAGATGAGGTTGGCGAGTTGGGGTTTGAACACTGGTACTATTTGCATTTTATGTTCTCGCCATGAGGAATCGAGAGACCATTTGTTTGTCAATTATAAATTTTCTGAACAAGTTGAAAACATATCATGATGCGTCTAGGACAGCTTCTCATAAAATTCAATTTGGCAGAATGTGATGAATTGGTTAAGTGCTAGATCAAGCAACAGATGTTCTACCCTTTTGAAGAAACTTGTGAATCAAGCAACTGTCTACATCTTGTGAAAAGAAAGAAATTCCAGACTGCACGATCACACCTCCTTGACTACGGCAAACATTTATAGTCAAATTGACCGACTCTTACGTGACACTCTTCTAACTCGACGATATCACAAAGGCTGGAACGGCCTACTGTCTATCTGGTCCACCCTTAGCTAACTACTATCATCTACAATTCTGCTAAATCTTAACTTCTTCTGTTTTTTACTCTATTTTTTGTCCAGTGAAATATTTTGCTACTAAACACTTGTAATAGAACTTTTCCTTATGGTAATATAATTCATATTTTATCAAAAAAATTTTTTGTCATTTCGTACTTTTCAAATACATCAAATAATTTAGAAATAGTTATTAGTTCGATAATTTTTTAAAATTCTCCAAAACAGATAATTCAAATTTATGAAAATGAACCACTAGAATTTTTTCACAAATTTGAATGATTTGTTTAAAAATATTCAGATAATTAATGGACCAATGGCTATCTCTAGATCATTTGATATATTTTAAAAACACGAAATGACCAAATTTTCAAAAACATAAATAGAGATCCGCGAAAGATACTTAAAATTGCGGATAGTGAAGCTATCTCATCGAAATCAAGTCATGTTACAGAGCAAAGCATGGACTACCAAATCGCTTTAACTCCTACAGATAATTTATCTGGTCATTGTTGTTTCATTGATGGTTCTTGGAAAGAATTCGACGTTTTATACATGTTTGGACTAGTTATGTTCTCAGAATGAGGAGGGACCTATATAAGAGCAAAAAATGTTCGCAAAAATCTTTTTCCTTTACACTCGGAGATGGAAACTCTTATTTGAACTGATGCTTGCATGATATAGACGCAACATGCGAATATGATGTTTGTAACAGATTGTTCAGAGTTGGTGAAGATGATAAATATGTCAGGCGGAGTATCCAACTTTCTCCACGCATTTGGACGAGTTCGTGAAGATGAATGACATGATTTCTTCTTTCTCTCTTTCTTTCATTCCTCGAAAATTAAATTCTAAGGCGGATAATCTGACACGTAGTATTAAGGTGCTTCTGATACTAGTTATGTAAACTCTTTTTCCTTGGTTTGAATTGCTGGACCATTTTAATAAATCTATATATGTTGACAAAAAAAAAACCTTTAGTATGGATTTCCATGTGAAAAGATTGAATATTTTTATACCAAAAATTCGATTATTAGTAAATGCAATTTTTTATATATTAATACTGCAAAATATATAAAAAAATTTCAGCATAATGTAGATAGAACCATCTATCATAGTCATGTGTGTTACAAAAAAGTTATATATCATGGATGTAGTATAAATATAACCATCCGTCGCCGAATTGTCCGTCAAGTTGTTCATTGTGATCGCATGTGCTATATATAATTAAATTCGATCGATTGATCATCATTTGTAATAGTATATGGTAAGATCAAATATCTCTTAGAATGACATAACAAATGATAAAAAAAAATTTACCTTTTTAGTTTTAAATAAGTTGTTCCGTAAATATTTGAGATCTACCTTAAAATAGATTCCGTAAATAGAAGATCTAAAAACTGTTACATTTACTTGTGTCACTCTTGAACTTTAAAATTTATAATCTACTTTATCACAGCTGCATGGATATTTGAGATTCAAGGATATGTATACTCATTTGAAGATTATAGATTTTAAAGTTTTTTTCACTCATATATTGACTAGTGTAACATCTAAAATTTATGAAATCTTGGTTAAAAGTATTTCTACAATCTCGAGTCGGTAGCTCTACTCTTTAAATCATGTGATCAAAATGGCAAAAGTTCCAGGTTCGAGTGTCAGACAACGAAGAAGAGATTCAAAAATTTGCTCCTTATCTCCGGTCCAAGTCAATAGTAGACCTCAGTCCAAAACCTTTTGAATATAAAAAATTGATATTTTTTTTCCTCAAAAATTTTAGAAGTCTTATTAACAATTTTGAAAAAAAAAGCTACATGATTCGAAAGTATGACAACCTTGTTTTATCAAAAAATGAAAATGGTTAAAGAATTGATGATGATATGAATGATCTACGCCTCAGCAAAATTGATATTGCCTGATTTCGAAAACAAGTTGACAAGAGCTATTAAAGAATTTAAGGATTGATTGGTTAATCCGCTATCATCCGTAAACGCTATATTTGCGGACAGTTGCGGTTGGTAGCATTTGACAACAATCACAGAAACCGCTTCATATCACTCCGTACTGTTTTATATCGCTTGGAATCGCTCTAAATCAAAAGCTCATTCTCACGAGCGTTTGCGGTTGCAGGTGGTTGAAAAAATATATTTTTAAAAAAATATTATATTAAATAATAAACTAAAATTTACCAAAAGAATTTATTTTAAAAAATTTATTTTTATATCGAATATTATGATATAAAATTATATACACTTGATATATTTTTAGTTAAACTAAAATAAACTTTTAATTATAAAAAAATTATTGTAAAAATACTATTTAATTATTCTATGATTTATTTAAAATATATAATTTTAATTTTTTTATAATAATATATTTTTGATTTCAATTTTAATTTTAATAATTATAAAAAATGTTATTGTATATATAAAAAATGGTTCAAACATCTTAAAAAAATTATATTTAATTATTCTATGATTTATTTAAAATATATAATTTTAATTTTTTATAATAATATATTTTTGATTTTTATATAAATTATATATTATGTGTATTTTGTTAGTTTTATGTCACATATGCTGTAAATCAGTTATAAACATTTCGCAAACGCATCTGTTTTAAGCCGCTTTATTAGTCGTATAAATTATTCAATAATGATAGAAACCGCTACTGCCAATTTCTGCAAACTCCAGTAACTATACCTACCACTATCTTTAAACCAATCAAGCTCTTAGATCCATCTGTTTTTGCAATGTAATCTACAAAATTACATCAAAGATTCTTCGACAAAAAATGAAAGGGCTTTTGTCTTCAGTATCGAAAACAAAATATGCATTTGAGACAAAGAAGGTATTCATATTATTGACAAAAAAAAAAACCCAATCATTTATAAAATATAAACCGGCTGGTATAAACGTTCCAGAACGTTTTTCAGAAAAATTGGTTTGAATCATTCATTTTATTGTTGACCACAAATAAAGACCCATAAAATTGCTAAATATGTAGAAAATTGGTTTGAATCATCCATTTTAAAAACTTTCTTCCGATGCTATATTTTTGGCCGAAAGGGTCCGGAATAAATAAGCAACCAAACAAGACCACGGAAAATGATATTTAAAATCGAAAAAAACAAAAACTAGATAATAAAAAAAATTAGATAATTTCATTTGTGATTGGAAAGTTGGAATCCACTATGTATAATAGTGAACTGATGTCATGTGGAATTCTTTTCAATACGTGTATATATTATTTTATGATTATACAGTACATGTCTTTTCAGTATTTGGATAGGCTACACGTAGGTACTAGGTATTCTATTAAAATCCATAATTAAATATTATGTTTTAGTCGACCTAATAAAATAAGTTTACCAAATTATCCTAAAGCTGAGAATATTTGTAAGCCTACGAAATTCATTATTTTACTAAAAATGATTATTACGTGTTTTATGAAAAAAAATCGATGTTGTCCAATATATAATAGACGTTTTAATATTTAAATTAGTTCAAATTAGAGTATTCAGTAAATTCTGAATACCTTAGATAATCAATATTACGTGCCATTATTTGTACAACTTACGTGCAATTGTCTTTGTTTTAACGAAATTGTATGTATGTATGTTTTTCTTTTTGAATAAATTGTATGTATGTATGTTTTTCCTTTTGAATAAATTGTATATCGACCTCTCATCATTTAGTGGTTCTTTTGCGTTTATATTTAAAAGTTTCGGTTCGATTTTTTGGATAAAAAAAACATATTTTGTTAATCTCACATTATTTAAAAGTTTCGGTTCAGTTTTTTGGATAAGAAAAAACATATTTTGGTAATCTCGCATTGGTGATCTAATGGTTAATATTTTTAATTTAAAAAACATAGCGTAAAGTTGTATTTTTCTAGGGTTTGTATTTTCTGAAAATAAAATTGGTCGAAATTGAGCCAAAAACGTAGTTTAAAATAATCAGGCGGTTGTGGCCTGGTGGTAATGGGCTCACGGCTGTGAGTTCCGCCACCCGGTTTCGATTCCTGGCCACCACAGAGAAATAGGCGGTGAAACGTGGGTCTCGTGGGATTAGTCTTTCGGCCTAGAAAACTGTTGGACTCCCATAGTTAACAAAAAAAAAAAAAAAAAAACGTAGTTTAAAATTCGGTGGATTGGATGCTTTGCCTGTTTTGCTCACTCTCTATAAATATTTGGATTTGTCCGGATCATTTGATTAATGAAAAGAACAAAAAAATTATACGTGTTTTTGTTTTTATTTAGAACAAGAATGAGTTTGGTTCAAGTGTCTCATCGAATCCTCCTATGTATTCAAACACGTAAAAATCTCTCTCTCCATTAATTAGTATGTTTCCATTCTTTGATAATGATCGTATCAATTGATTTGAGTCGATAACTTTGACAATGAAATAATTATCAACTGATTATAGATATTATCATTCAATAAATTTAACAATTGATTTGTGTTTCTATTTTTTGCAACTCACTTCTTATTGGTTAATTGAATATTCAAGTGACCACAAATATAATGATCTCAAATGTGATCACCACTCACTTACTGACCTACTTTCCGACCAACCTCATTGTATGGTTCTCCATAAGCCTTTAATGCACCAATTGATAAATTTTATACACAGAAAAATATCATTAATCGAAACTTCATTTTCGACGATCCGATTCTCGTAAATTTATTCTATTTTCGAGAGTGACAAGATAAGTGATAAGACTCGAGGTTAGACGACAAAATATTAGAATCATACATCAAAACAAAAATAAAGAAATAAACATCAGAACAACTGTTTTATCAAAAAAAATATCAGAACAACTGTAAAATAAATAAATAAAAATGAATGATAATTGATAAGGACATTATCGGCGGAACATAGAAGTCCGTAGGAGACAAACTCCGTGCAACTTGACCTTTGTTTTTATTCTCATAGCATCAAAACTTGTATGTTCAAGTTGGTACATATTTGAGGTAAATTTTGAGTTAATTTTCCACCCCAAAACAAATTCTAAATAAAATCTGTTAATGATGATTGATTTGAAAGCACTAATACAGAACAAGTACTTCCGTGCGTCTAAATTTAAAAAGAACATTGATAAAATAAAGGATACTAGGGTCTAGGGGTAATTACTAATTAAGGTAGTTAACAACATTTTTAAAATATTTGAGATTTTTTTAAAAAATTGTCACAGTATTTTCAATAATTTAAAGATGTAATTATGAAAATACGTTTTATTGTTAGTTTTCTTTTTTTGAACATATGATTTTATTAATAGTTAAAACATTTACAAATCACATGACATCATCTGTTGAATATATAATATGGTGGAAAATTATAGATACAATAAGAGTTATATTGTGAGTGTTTTATGTGAGTTAACTTATCAACTATTACATTGTATCTTCTATCAATATGAAGAAAATGAACACCTGCAAATAAACAGATGAGATTGTCCATTGTTATGTCCCTACGTCTTCCATATATCAAATCCAATAGCATTGTAGAATCTCTTTCAAAAATCATCCAACGATAGCATCGGTGCCATGCTAGTTGCATTGCATGGAGGAGACTAAACCCTTCGGCTTCTAATGCCGTCTTGGCTTTTGGTAGAAATGATGAGACAGCGCATATGAAGTCTTTGTCAAAGTTTTTGAATGATCCATCCTGACCCAGTTTGAGAATCTGTTGACTGAAAATTTGCATCGTGATTACACTTCAACCATCCAGTTGGAGGTGGTGACCAACCCACGGTTAGTGTTGTTGGTAGTACGTTGCATGGAATCGAAAGCGGGTACGCGGAAGCGGAAGCGTATAGAAGCGTGGACGTGACTTTTTAAAGAAAATTAGGAAGCGGGTACGTGTTGGAAGCGTATATACATATACATATGTATATCCACATATATATATATATGTATATATAATTAAATATCATACTATATTAAAAAAAATGTTAAGAAAAACACAAATTCAATACATTTTTATATAACTCAACTGGAATAATTCAAAATAATATGATTCAAAATCAAAATCAAAAATCTAAATCACCATATTCATTTTCAATTTTTTCAACTCCATCAAATAATTTTGCTTCAAATTCTATGTTCTAATAACCAAATTCAAATCTTCCAAAATAATCTCATTCAGCTAATCAAATTAATCACTTTTAACATCTCACATATGAATAAAATATTATTTCTAAGCAAAATAATTTATAGATAAAAGACGAAAAATTAGTGTGCACAAATGTCAAAGTACTAAATTAGTTTTCGGTTTTGTTTTGTTTTATAATGAAAGACATATCAAAAGTAATTGTGCCCTTCATATTTATTTACGACACAATATTTTCAAAACAGAAGCGCAAGCTTCCAACGTATTTTCAAGGGGGATTTTAGAAAGCGACATGGAAATAAGACTTCCAATTCCGATTCTGATTTCGAAACGGGAAACGGATCTCCGACAAAACTTCTGTGCCACCTAGATTGGTACATGCCTTTGTTGTGTAGTCGATGTAGGGGTTGGTTCAGAGACTGATGAATCACATTCACTTGCTTCAAGTTGAGCTATCTTAACGATGTCAATCGGGTTCTATTTTCTTCTATTAAAGATCATGTCGTTACAAGTTTTCCATAAACTCCATAAAAGCCAGAAGCGGGTTTTATTGTTAGTTTACATGGTAATATAACATGACTATTTTGAAACAAATAATTCGTATATAGACTTATGTACTATATACATCACTGTCAAATGATTGTAGTCATTGAAAAAAATATGTTTTTAGTACAAGGATAGTTATATTACATTATAAACTAATTTTAATGAAAAATTTAGTTTCTTTATTAAACTTGTACTTTTTTCTTTGATTGTTTCAAAGTAGTCATTGTCTTGAATAATTTTTAAGTACGCCACTTTTTCTATAATTTATGTATTTTTATTGTCTATCGAAAATGACTTGAATTATATTTCAACCATTCAAGAGATTAATGTAGTCTTATTTAACAAACAAAACAAATCATTAATGCAATCTAGCCATGACTAATTTTCTCTTGCAACCGAATCAAACCTATTGCAAGATGATATACACTATGTTTCAAGAAAACCTAATTAAAATGAGGCTTACGAATAAGTAATGGGCCAACATCAAATCAAGGCCCAAATCCGCAATCACACTTGTCATTTTTGTTTTTTTCTGAGACATACATTTGTTGTTTTGTTAATAATATATGAGGAAAATTTCCTTAAACAAACTTCATAAAGTAAAATACCACTAAATTCTCTAGATTCAGAATAGATAAAACTACTTCACTTTTTTATTGATTAGAAAAAAATTCAAAAGCCTTCAGGTTTCAATGTAAAACATTTCAAATAAATACAAAAGATTTCTTCTAATCTTTAAATTTCTTTTATAACACGCTCACCATCGGCTCTTACGGTTGTTGATAGCCAACCCAAATCGAGTCCAATTCAGCACCAGCGAAACTTCAACAACAATAAAGGCAATCAGCGTAATAATGGAAATAGGTTCAGAGGTCGTAATAAGTAATAACAATCAAAGACCTGTTAGGATCCAGACCTGCAACTCCTCAACAACAAGAAGCTAACGTTGTAGAGAACACATTCCAACCAACAACAGAGTTCTCTCATGCGTTTAACATAATGACCTTAGCTGATCCTGGAGCTGCATACTCCGCAGTAACAGCTTGAGTGACATGTACCCGATTTCAGACTCTTTCAAGCAGCCTTCATCTTCTTCATTTGCTCTTCTTGCTTCGCCGAATCTCTAGCATCGTAGACTCGGTCACATAAATAAAGCCACCCTTCATTCTCTTATTTCTTCTGATTTGATTTATTGTAATAAAGACAGCCTTCTAGACTCTTGTACGGCTTATCATATCGGAAGACCATTAAAGCTTCCTTTCTTCAACTCTGATTCGAAAGTGTCTAAACCCTTTGAATTGATTCACTCTGATGTTTGGATTTCTCCAATTCCTAGCATCAGTGGGATACGATACTATGTCTTGTTTCTTGATCATCATTCACACTTTCTCTGGGTTTTCCAAATTTCTTCACTTCATGGCTTTCATCGAAACACAATTCAATTCCAGAGTTAAAGCTTTTCAATGTGATAATGGAGGAGAGTACAACAACAAAGAGTTTCATCAATACTTTGATATACATGGAATTCAATTCAGATTCTCTTGTCAACACACATCGCAACAAAATGGAAAATCAGAACGAATGATTCGCACAATCAATAATGCGATTCGTTATCTTCTTTTCCAAGAAAAACTTTCCCATGTTGTAGTTCACATTCAAAATATTCTTCCTTCTTCTGCCATTCAAAGTCGTGTTCCCTATTCTATTCTCTTCAACAAAGAACCCAAGTATGACCATTTAAAAGCATTTGGGTGTCTCTGTTTTCCCAATATCAATCATTCTAGTTTAGACAAACTTTCTCCTCGTTCTACACCATATCTCTTCCTTGGTTATCTTTCTCATCATCGTGGCTATAGATGCCTTGATCTTAAAACAGGTTACTTCTCTGCTCACGACTGTTTCACCTTTTCCAAACAGTCATCTAAAAGCTTTATCTGATCCAAATTGGACACCAACAATGAATGATGAGTATGGTGCTATGATTAAAACTAAGACATGGGATTTTGTACCTCGTCCGCGAGAGACTAATATTATGCATTCTATGTGGTTATTTAAGCATAAATATAATGCATATGGATCTTTTACTCGCCACAAAGCTAGACTGGTGGCAAACGGCAAATCTCAAGAAGCTGGTATTGACTTCAATGAGACGTTCAGGCCCGTTGTTAAACCTGCAACTATCCGAGCAGGTCTTGCAAGAAACTGGCTGATACACCAGCTTGATGTTCAGAATGCGTTTCTCCACGACGACTTGGATGAAACTTTGTATATGCATCGGCCACAGGGTTTATAAACAAAGAGTTTCCCAACCATATTTGCAAACTAAGAAAAGCTATTTCTGGTATTAAACAAGCGCCAAGAGCATGGAATGCACCATTTGCTAAGTTTTTCTCCACACTTGGCTTTGTCTCTTGTAAAAGTGATGTGTCTTTGTTTGTCTTACGGAAAGGACATCATATGGCTTATATACTCTTATATGTTGATGATATAGTTATGACAGCTTCTGATCAGCAATGTCTTCAATGGATCATTGACTCTTTGAAGACTGAATTTCCTATGACTGACATGGGAAAGCTAAGCTATTTTCTCGGCATTAAAGCAGATTTTAACTCCAGCGGACTCTTCCTCAGCCAAGAAGCATATGCCGAAGATATCATTAAATGCGTAGGGATGAGAGATTGCAAACCATGTGCTACTCCGGTTGATCTCAAATCCAAGCTTTCGGCTGAAATTGGTGAGTTGATCTCTGATCCGACATGTTATCGAAGCTTGGCTGGTGCGTTGCAATACCTAAGACTCTCTTGCCTATGACTCCCTTCCCACGCCACAATGTTCCTTATCTCCCTCACGCCATAATTTTCTTATTTTTAAATTAGTCATTATTTGTAGACATCAAATTTATGAATGATTTTAGTTCTTTCTCTTCTTCTTCATTTTTTTTTCTTTGTTCTTCTTCTTGCAAAGTTCACATATGTTGGTTAAGAATTTCGTGAATGTATACACCATTTACACACATATTACAAGAGAATTGGATCGATAAGTAATATATATATTTTTAATAATCATAAATCTCAATTGGTTTAAAATGTTGATTACTACGCCTGTGTTTGCGTTTTGTCGAAAGTCGAAACATAGTTGGGTATGTGTCTCCGGTCCCATATTTTTCTACACTTTTTGATCAAGTTAAAATATTTTAATTTTTGATTAGTTCAAAATAAATATAATATTTATTCAACTGGTTAACTTTTTTGATTCTACTAAAAAAACGTGATTAAGCCAACTAAGAACTTTTAAATTTGGACGCATGTTAAATCAAGATTCGTAGTCTTACAGATTTTCATCATCTTGATAATTTTTTTTTATTAGTTGAGCAATTTATATACGGATTTAAAATTTAAAATTTTATTAGATACGAAAAATATTCTATATTTTTATTATATAGATGATCCCATGGTTTGATTTTTACAAAATATATGAGAAGGAAAATATAATTGTTATAAAAAGTAATTAATATATATATATACAATTTTATTTTTTAAATATTACCTTCCAATTTTTTAATATTACCGGATTTTTTTCCTTTTTAATAATAAATTTATAATAACTAATTTCATTTTCTAAATATTGCGGTTAAAAAAAGTTAATTATACATACACAATTTTTTTTAAATACTTTATTTATTTATTTTTTCAAATAATTCTGAATTTAATTTTTTACAAAGAAATCATTAGAAAGTAACTTTATAATAAACGAATTTAACTTTTAATGTATCGCCTCTGGAAAACCTAGCAAGCCGCTCATCTCAACTTGTCCATGGACGAATCCGCAGACAAAGTAATGTTTTTGTTATCCTTATGGCTTTCTTCTTATTCACTCGTTAACCTCTGTTTCGAAAAATATTTGAAGTTAATAGAATTTCTGATTAGATCTTTTGTACCTTAGGGGATGAAATTGCTGGAAGTGAAGGGTAGTGATCATGCAGCCATTCCAAAAAGACGGTAAATTGATTTTGAGATTTGTATCTTTTCGGATGTGTTGTTATTGTCACGTTGATAATATTCAAACAATTGCAGTGAGACTGGGAGGATTGCCGTTACAGGATATGACACTGGGCTTCCTCACGATGATGTCATGATGACGTTGAGGAATCATTTCGCTTCATGTGGAGAGATCACTGATGTTTATATTCGCAAAATTGGTAATATGCTCAACGAATATGCTTTTATTTATTTTGTGGGAAAGGCCGCAGTAGACAAGGCGTTGCAGCTTAGTGGAAGAGACATCGGAGGATGGAAGGCTGAGGTTGAGGCTGATCCCATTCCGGAGTGTGCAAGCCGGTAAACTCATGTTTTTATTTTGGAGATTTGTATCTTTAAGATCTATGTTTTGATCATCAATTATTGCAGTTTTCCTGTCCTATTGGTTAAAGGATATGACACTTCGCTTGATATTGATGATATCAAGAGCGCCTTGAGTGAACATTTCTCTTCATGTGGAAGGGTCAGGGAAGTCGTGGTTCTCAAGAGGTTTGTGGCTTTCTTCCGAGAAGCATTTTTCACAAACTTTCAAGTTATTCAATGCACTGTCTTGGTTGATTTTTACAGCTCCGAGTCAGCTGTGGTGCATATTGTGGGAGAACATGCAGCAGAGAAGGCGCTGGAACTTGGTGTGAGCTACATACAAGGACGCAAAGTAGTTGCTAAGCTTATTTCTTCTCCGGTAAATCCCACTGTCCACAAGCGTCGTGTTTATGGCACTCATCGCCCAGGTACATAAATTTATTCTTGATTCTTGCTTCTTAATTGATTCTTAGTAACAAAGTAATAAACTTTCGCGGTTTATTTTTAGGTAAGAAGGCTAAGATGACTGCGGAGTAGAAAGCTCTCTCTTCGGAACATTTTCTTCTTTCTATTACTTGTTATGCTTTTTGTCTGGATGTTTAAGTAAACGCGATAATCATCATCTGCCTTGTTTATTACTTAAGTATGATGTTTGTGTCTGGATGTTTGTTTCAAAATAAAGCTCAATAATCATTATTACCCAAGAGTATGAGCCGAAATTGATTAGCTAAGACAAAAGCATTTTCATTAAAATCATATCATGCATACTCGTAATCCAGTTGAGTTTCTTGTTAATAAGCTCGTACAACATTTTATGCTTCTTAGTACCGAGATCAGAATACAAGCATTTTCCAAAATCTATAAACTCTTTCTTGAGTCCGTTAACTGTTTTTTCATTCCCTGACAAATCAAAAACACACTTCCAATCGCAAAAAAAAGAAAGATAAGCGAGAAATGAAGATCAGAGTCTCGTCCATGTAAGGAAATCGAAGACATGACAACCATCTGCTGCAACTCCTTTGTTTTTTTTTCTTTCTCAACTGTAAAATGTAAATAAATAAAAATGAATGATAATTGATAAGGACATTATCGGCGGAACATAGAAGAAGTACAATTTGTCCTTTGTTTTTTTCTTTTCTCATAGCATAAAACTATGCTCAAGTTGGTACCTTCTTGAGGTTAGGATTTTAGCAACTTTTTTCTTTCTTCGTAAGATATATTTTTATAAATTTTGAGTTAATTTTCACATCCCAAAACAAGTTCTAAATAAATATATGTTAATGGTGAATGATTTGAAATCACTACTACTCTACAAATATTTCCTCTGCTCACTGAAAGAAGAGTCTATGTGGGATATAGTATCACGAGTTGGATTAAGATTCACACGTACAAGGTGCGGAGGGAAGGGAAGAAATCTTCCGCAACGGTATATTTTAGAAATAGAAATATTTTTTATTTGTTTTTTCTAGTTGTATCGGATTTTGAAACTTATATATGTATCATAAGAATTTGTAATTATTCATTCACACAATCAATAATACACCCTAAACAAAAATAGATTCGCCTCAATAACTTTTCTCTCTATTTTTTCCGTTTCTTCTTTATTTTTTCTAGGCCGAATTCACAACATTTAAGGTAATTCACAACATTTTAGATAACTACATTTTAAAAACATTTAAGGGTTTTCAAAATTCTAAAGATGAAAATACATTTTATTGTTTGTTTACATGATAATATAACATGACTGTTTAAAATAAATTATTTGTATATATACTACGTAATATATACATCATCACTGTCAAATGATTGTGGACGTCATTAAAAGAATATGTTGTTTTTACAACGATATACTATTTTCAATAGTTATATTACATTATAAACTAGATTTTTAAAAATGAAAGATTTATTTTTATTAAACTTTTATTTATCCTGTGATTGTTTAATAGTAGTCATTGTCTTCAATAAATTTTTAAGTATATGACACTTTTTCTATAATTTATGGATTTTTCTATCGTATAATTATAAATAAGTGGTGTTTTTAATTGACTTACTTCAAAGTTCTTATTGTCTACCGAAAATGACTTGAATTATCAAACAAAATGTAATCTTCATTAACAAACAACACCATGACTACTTTTCATCAATTAATAGGACTGGACGTTCGGGTAATGGAATCGGGTATTTCAGATTTTAAGTATTTCGGTATTAGAGATTTAAATATCGATTGGGTAATTTTAAATTTCGGTTCAAATATTTTTTTAGAAAACCGAAATTTTCCGGTTCCAGTTCGGATCCATTATTTTGTATCCGAACATAACTGAAAGTATCCGAAAAATCTGGAAAAAATAAAACATTGGTTCAATTTTAATAAAATTTGATTAAATCTATCCGAAAATATCCGAATTACCCGAAAATAACTAATATATTCGGGTTTATAATTGTAATTTTGGATATTTGGGTTATTACAAATCTAAATATAACTAATATTTTTTAGTATATATTTGTATTTCGGGTATTTTCGGATACCTATTCGGTTCTCAGTTCGGGTTCGATCGATTCCGGTTCTTCGGATATAAGGATCTAGGTCCTATTCGAATATTTATGCCGGTTCCAGTTCGGATCAGTACCTTCTAATTCGGCTCAATTCCGGTTCGGTTCTTCAACTTCAGGTATTTTGCACAATCCTAATTAAAACCATTAATGTATCTTCCTTAATAAAATTAAAAAAATCATTAATGCAATCTAGCCACGACTAATTTTCTTTTGAAACCGAGTCAGAAGCTATCGCAAAATGATATACACAAAGTTTCAAGAAAATAGACAGATAAAAAAAGGATTTATTTGAAAAATACTCTCATTGTGTCTTTCAATTTGAAAAATACACCACTTTTATATTTTTTTTTTAAAACTACCTTTTTTTAGTTGTAGCAAGACAAATTTGTCCTAATTCAAATTAAAAATTAAATATTTTAATAAATCAAAAACTAAATTCAAAAAAATCTCTTTATTTTCTTTTTAACAAACTCTTACTCGATGTACTGTCATATCTTCGTTCTCAAATGCCAAAAAACAAGAAAATAGCAAGAGAATTGCATTGGTCAGATTTTCAATCTTAATTAATACATAAGATAAAATTTTACATGTGAAAACTAATCTCACCAAAGCAGCAATTAAGATAAAAACAAGACGAAAGACTCAAAAACTTACACCACAAACAGAAAGACAACATTCTAGAAAACATCCAACACTTCTTTTTCCATTACTGCTAGTTTTTTGCCTTCTTTTTTTTGATAAGGGAGGGGGAGACAATGTCTCCCACAATTTATTCATAACATAAAATTAAACACAAACTTGCCGTGGAAACGCAGTTCCACGCACATCATCCACTAAAATCAAATCAACAACACTTGGAACAGACTCAAATAAATGAAAACCCAAAGGAAGAGAAAACGCATAGTTAGCTAATCCATCCGCCAGACGATTAACCTCCCTATACACATGAGAAATCCGGATATTCCAGTCCCTTGATATGAAGCCATGGCACAAGCGTACCAGAAAAGACAATGGATGAGCATCAGTGATCTTTGTCTTGAGAAAATCAACCACCACTTCCGAGTCCACTTCCAGCTCCAACCGAGTAACTCTCCTCTCCCAGGCTATATACAACCCATAGTACACTCCCCATAATTCTGCCAGAGGACCGAGCAAATCCCTATATTTAGCGAAAACCCTCCTTTCCAACCACCTGTCCCATCTCGCAATACACCACCAACTGTTGCCATTCCTGGATTTCCGCGTGAAGCCCCATCCGTATACATTTTCATCCACCCGTTTCTTGGCAAGGTCTATGCTATCATCCGCTCCATTCTCCCATTCTCCACTCATGAACCTTTTAGAGCCGCATTAACCTCCAACACCTTCTTATTTATGAAGAAGGCAATATGTGGTTATTGATGAACAAGACGACAAACTTGCCATAATTCGCTCTTTCGTTAGCACATTCTTCATGAACTATCACCATTGACTGCTTCTTATCACATATTGTCCAAATGTATAAAGCTAACGTCGCTCCTAAAGTTCCACCAACAACATGTTTTCTCTCTTAATTTCCTCCTCCTAATTAATAGTCTTGGAAACTTTGTTTGGATCAAGTGACTGTAAGTGAATCCGCATAAAGAGATGCAAATTTAAACCAAAAGACCATAATGTGAAATAAATGAAGAACATATAAGCAATTATGCGATAGATAAAAATGGAAAGACGGTGACGAATAAAAATTACAACAATTACGATGGTCAAGTGACTCCATCAGCAAGATGATATAGATCATCGATTTTAGGAGGAGACAGAGAATTCACGAATTTTTTAAACTATAAAACCTATGATTCTTTAGTCATAACCATAAAGAATTTGATTGATTTAATTCAATTAATAAAATGGTTATGTGATGAGCACGATTTTTATTATCTTTACTAAAAAAAAAATGGTTTGGTTTTGGTTCAGTTAATGTAAAGATACAGATTTTTGGTAGCATCAAAATCGGAATATTAGGGCTCTAAATGGTAACTGATTCAGCTAAATTCAGCAATTCTGCAAAAAAAATTCATCATATTCAGCTAAATTCAGCAATGCAACAAAAAAATATCGCTAGATTTAACAATTCTTCTATCACCAATTGATACGTAGATATGTTTACTTTGGATTAAAAAATCGGATAATAACAGATATGAGAGTTGGGTAAGAATATTTAGAATATTGAAAATCACATCTGAAATCTTTAAAAATGGATCGGATAATACGAGTATGATATGGATAATTCCAATATTTAAAATCAATATCAAACGAGTAATATAATTTTGATAAAAACTCGAGAATTTTTTTTTAAAATGAAATTCAGCAACTTGCGTAAATTTTGAGGAAAATAATATTTTTGAATTAATTTGCTTTATTTGTAAGACAATTCAAACCATAAATTATTGTTTTGTGTACAATTTTCTATATTTATAACATATATTTCATTTCATAGATAAATTAAAATTATTATTCTTAAAACTATCCATATTTTAATTTTACTATTCGAAGTTGTTAGTACAAAAATAATAAACTAAAAATTAAAATAATCAAATAATTTAATTTTAATAAAAATAAACAGTTAATAATTAATTTTGGTAGTTTATGATTTTATATGATAATTATGTTTGATAAAATTATTAAATATATTATTTTCATAGTTTATTTAACTAATCTTGTTGATAAAAAAATTGTTTAACTATTTTTTTTATAAGTTTATTTAATTAATTAATTTTGTTAAAAATTCAGCCAGATTAAGCAATATTCCGCAGTTACCATTTAAGTTTGATATTATTCCGCCAGATTCCGCAAGAAATCACTAAAAATTCAGCCAGATTCTGCAATTCAGCAAAATTCAGCAGAATTCAGCCGGTACCATTTAGACCCTAGGCATTGTTGAAAAAATTATTTAAGCCAATAATCCGAGACTAAATTTTTGAATAAAATAAAGAAATAAAAATTTGTTTGATCATCACAAAAAATTGATTTTATTTAGAAAATATATTAGATATATATTTGTTTTCAAAAATTTAATTTTAGTGAGAATATTTTAGTAAATTAGTACTTTAAAAATTGTAGTTTTCAAAAAGAAAAAAAGTGTATTTTCCCAAATTTCCTCGAGAAAAAATTGAAACGAGACTTGCTAATAAGTAATGGGCCGACATCAAATCAAGGCCCAGATCATTATTCACGCTTTCATTTTTTATTTCTGAAACATACATTTCATTTTTGATAGGAGGAAAAATTTCCTAAACAAAATTAATAAAGTAAAAGACCCACTAAATTCAGAAGAGATAAAATTACTTCACTGTTCTTATTGATTTTTTTAAAACACTCCAAGGTTACAATGTAAAACATTTCAAACTAATACAAAATATTTCTTCTAATCCTTAATTTTTTAATAAAAAATTTCTACCCCAAGAAAAAAGAATGAAAGAATAAACCAAAATTTCCCCCTATTTTCTTTATAAAAAAAAAACCATTTCCCCCTTTCTCTAAAATCCCTAAATGTATAATTTGTAATTTTTATTTTTTTTCTTTCTTAACTGCGTTGAGAAAAAGACGAATAACTCCCTCCAATTCCGCCAATAGTCCAAGCCGAGATCGTGTACAGCGGCTGCTCCGACCACCGTAAAGTAACTCCTCTGCCGCCTCCGCCGTCGCCACCACCGTCTTCGTCGCTCCTCTCCACGTTGAAGAAACCCTCGTTGCCAGATCCGTACATCCTAAGTAGCATCTTGCTCTGCAAAACCTCTCTCTCCGTGACTCCTAGACTCCGAAACCCTAATTGCTCCAACATCCTCCTCCAATGGCGAAAACCCGTATGCCTCTCTTGCCGATGACTCCCTTCGCACGCCACAATGTTCCTTATCTCTCTCCCGAACAACATCTCTTCGATTTTGACTCTGATTAAGCTATCCGTAGGCAGATTGGTGTGAATCGCGTCGAACATCGCTGAATAGTACCTGAGCGAGTTACACACTCGTGTCTCGAGCTGCATCGAGTTGTGTTCTGCTTCTTGTTCCGCGAGAACGAGAGCGATTGGGTTCGTGCTTCTGATCAAACCCACGAAATCCCTAATCGCTGATCCTGTTCCATCGTAAAGCGTCTTGTGCATCTGCATAACGCAGTTTACGGCGACTGATTCGCCTTCCTTGACGTGAAGCATCCATAGCCTAACGTCTTCGAGTCTATCAACAACAGGATGAAACTCGAATTGAAGATTCATTGCCTCTGCAAATCCGTGAAGTCGATCTCCGGTTTCGTTGAGCTCGAGTTTCGATTCTCCGATTCCTGTGATTCGTACGTGGTGTGGTGGATTAGACCATGAAGCTAAGCTCTGGAAGAAGCTAGGCCATTGTAATCCTTGCTTGATGTCGAAATCGATTATGTGGACTCTCTCTTTGCCTTCAAATGCTCTGAGTAACATCTCGTTTGCTGTGAAATGTATGAACTTTGGAATTGGGGTCACTTGATTCAAGAACCTCAGTGCGTTTCCTGATTCGTCCTCGACCGTTCTCTCGAATTCACGAGGCGGTGCGATGTGGAAGATGTGAGGCCACATACGCGCGACCCGAAGAGCCAATGCTTCCATGTAGTAAGCCATGAGTCGAGTCATTGGGGTTCTTCCTCTTGGAGAAGCAAGATCACCCGTTCTCGCAATGAAATGGTTAATCGCAGCTATGTTCCTTGTCCTGATTGCTTCTAAACACCCAGTTAGCAAATTGACAAGCTCGAAATCCCTCTGCAGATCGTTCCTGTGATTGTTGTTGTTGATGTTTTCGCTGGTCCTTTCCTCTGCACTTCCTCGGTGCGAGTACGGATTCCTTGAACCATTTGTAGATTCTGGTACTCTGTGGCTTAAGCTATGACTCTCTGATGACGCGCTTGTCGACGATCCAGAAGCTTCCTTAACCGCTGCAGGACGGCTACTCTCAACGTCCTTATCGCCTAAACCAGCTAACTCAGTAATCACAGAGTCAACCCAGTTTGGATTACTCGGTAAAGGCTGAGAAATCACTTCGCTCGGCACAAAACAAACCTTATCCTCATCATCACCTGAACAAGTCAAAGAAAATGGTAATGCTGGAGAAGAAGAGTTCTGCGCAGTGAAATGCTCAAACCAGAAACCCCTATTATGATCATCTTCGGTTTCGCCTCTCTGCCTCTTCGCTCTGCTCAGACAAGACTCGTCCTCTTTGTCCTCCTCCGCTAATCTCTTCAGACTCTTCTTCCCTCTGTTGTTGTTGTTGTCGTTGTTCCAAGAAAACCCTTCTCCATTCCCTCTTGTTGTTGCCAAAGGTGGAAGCTTTATGTTCTGCTTAAGCGAACAACCACCGGTCTTGCGCTCAATCGGTTTGTTGTTGTTGTTGTCAAGTGAGATGCTCCTTCCAAGTGGTCTGCTCGAAGGTGTTTCCTTGCGAGAGAAGCTACTACTGCATTGTAAGTCCAATCTCTGTGTGTTCATGGGAAAATGTGTTGCTGATGTTGCTGCTACTGCTTCACTCCTCAATCTTCGAGTCGGTGACAACAATGAAGAACTTGAACAACCTGCCAACATCCTCTACAAAATCTACCCACCCAAACAACAATTGAAGAAAATAAATGGAATCCGATGAATAGAGAATCAAAAGGGTGTTTTTTTTTTTTTCTGTAATGAAATCAGAGTGAGTCCTATATGAAGATTTTTTAAAAATGAAATTTTGTGAAATCAAAGGGAATCCTATATGAGGAAGATGAAGAAAGAATGTTTTTTTTTTTTTTACTTAATATGCAAATTCGAGAAAAAAAATAGAATAATAAATTGAATGAATCCTCTACCCAAAAACCAAAGAAGAAATGTATATTCAAATAAAGAATGAAAGAATATCGAACTAATCTAAAAACTTTTTCAAAAAATCAATCTACCATAAAACAATCATCGGATTCCTCAAAGCTTTTTTTTTCAAAAACAAAAATCTAAATTTTAGAAGATAATGACGACCAACGATTTCACATCATCATGAAGAGAGGATGCTGTTGAAGAAGAACGATCTCAAAGTTGATGAATAGACTCAAGGGTTGTTGTAAACCCGGTTCGCCATTCCGATTTGCCATTCCGGTTTGCCAAAATCCCCAGATCAAGAAATTTCCACAAACACACACAAAACCCAGATCAGAAAATCACTCAGAGATTACTGAAACTGCTCGAAAGCCCTAAAACAAGATCAAAAACTCTCAAAGATTGTTCCTTTCTCTCTCTCTCTCTCTCACTTTTGTTTTCTCTCTCTACCACTCTACAGGTTATGGTACTATACAGCTTCTTCAACTACAAATACCATACTTGTTTACTTTTTTGAGTTTGTTTTCTAGTTGGGTCTTCGAGAATTGAAGTTGGCAACTTTTCTTTTTACAGTAAATTGTTTTTTTTTAGGGTTGGGCAGAGTGAGTGGTACACGAGGAATCTGGATGTTTGATAACCGTTGGATCTCGAGAATCGAACGGTTAAAAATTGTTTAGGGGTTTAGTGACCGTTTGTAAGTTGTCGGAGAAATATGACCGTTGGGGGAAGAAGAGGAGTGTTGGGTGTGTACGGACATCAATGAAGTCTGACTGGGAAAGCAAAAAAAAAACGAATTTTATATACACACACTAAAAAAAGACATTGTAAATTTTTTTGTCAACAAGACATTAATATTTTTATATACTATGACACATTCTCAGTAAAAAAAAAAATCATTATACAGACCCCATTATAACTATTTTGGGTATCCGTCATCAATAAATGCTGTCTAGCTTTTGTGAAAGATAATTAGTATACTTTTCACGTTTCATAAAAAAATACAAATTGAAATGATTATTTATATTAATGGATTTTAAAATATACTATTAATTAAATTGTATTAATTTAAAATCAGATTTATTAAAGATAATATTTTTTGTTTGTTAAAGTCAATTTGAAATTGTAAAAAAAAAAAAAATCCTATAAAAATCCTATTAAAAGCAGTATAAAACGTCATTTTTTGTAAATAATATTTGTTGTTTTAATTTTTAAAACTGTGTTAAATTTGTCCCCAAAAAAAAAAAGTGCTAAATTGCTGGTCTATTCTAACTTTTAATGCTAACACTGTAACTCTGTATCTACAACAACCACTCACAACAACAACAAAAAATCGATTTTTTTACAGTGACAACACAGATTTGCCATTTCAATGTTTTAGCCTGTGTGTTAGAAAGAAATTAGATCATCTCCAAGAACAAAGCCTCTTGTTTGTTTATGAGGCCAAGTTTCTGCAATGTCAAGCAGCTTTGTTCTGCACCTAAAGTCTCTCTTGGGAATGGCTTCACCTGTTAATAAGCATAGGGACATTAATTAACCATGAATTTATCAATAAATTCGTGAATAAAAGAAACACAGTTTTAGGGTTCAATGAAGGTACCAATCTGTAAGTATTAGGCTTGATTAATCTACTAATGTCAATGAAGTCGAAAAGCGTCTGCAGTTTAAAAAAAACCACATCAAACCCAAGTTTTAACTTAAAGACCGTGTTAACTGGAGAATGTCGAAGAAACGCATCAGAAACGCACCTGAAGATTGTGGGATTTCATGAAGCAGCGGACAAGGCGGTTTCCACTTGGCATACGTATGAGAATGGTGACAGCATTTTCCTCATCTATGGCTGGTTCTAGAGGCAATGATGCTTCTTTCTCTGCCAATTGCTTCTCAAGTTTCTTTAATGGACCACACAGAAAGAGATATACAGAAACACTTGAGTTTCCATCCTCCAACGGTCAAATGGAATATGAATCTGAGTTGTAATAAACATGAGAAATCCAACTTTATGTCATTCTTTTACCTGTTCTTCCTTCATTTTCCTGTGTTCAGCATTTCTAGCTGCTTGAATCTCCAATTGGCAAGCCTCGGCTTCTCTTAGCGCTTTCTCTCTGTCTGCTTGCAATGACTCGTAATACTCCTCATCCTGCACATTCCTGGTATAAGTTTAGAACCCTGACTTCTTCTTTTTAATGTATGTTTGGTTTTTTCACAAATAAAAGACCTGCTTCTCCCGTATCAAGCGCTGAGCTTCTGCTGAAGGTGATGGCATGCGAGGAGCCAGGGATCCCGATCGGTATCTACTGTCAGGAATTTCAGCAATCATTGCTGCCTCATGTAAAGTAAGCCACTATAATAAACACACAAAGTAAGCATATTATTAGCTAATAATAAACTGAAAGGATGTAATAACCATAGAGTAATCCTGTTTCTGCCAATTGCTTCTCAATTTCCTTTAATGGACCACACAAAAAGAGATATACAGAAACACTTGAGTTTCCACTCTCCAACGGTTAAATTGAATATGGATTTGAGTTGTAAATTAACCCAAAAAAAACTACCTGTTCTTCCTCTATTTTTCTGTGTTCAGCATTTCTAGCTGCTTGAATCTCCAATTGGCAAGCCTCGGTTTCTCTTAACGCTTCTCTTCTCGCTTTCTCTCCGTCTGCTTGCGATGACTCATAATACTCCTCATCCTGCACATAGCTGGTATAAGTTTAGAACCCTGACTTTTTCTTTTTAATGTTTGTTTAATTTTCGAAGAAAGGACCTGCTTCTCCCGTATCAAGCGCTGAGCTTCTGCCGAAGGTGATGGCGTGCGAGGAGCCAGGGATCCCGATCGGTATCTACTGTCAGGAATTTCAGCAATCATTGCTGCCTCATATAAAGCAAGCCACTATAATCAAGACACAAAGTAAGTATATTGTTAGCTAACATTACACTGAAAGGATGTAATAACATAGAGTAATCCTGTTCAATCAGGCAAATAGAAATTAAGACGAGAGAATTTGTGAATGCCTCATCTAAAGCAGAAGCATTGATTAGACTTGCCGCAGGAACACCTCTAGACTCGTTTTCTTCGTCCACACTAGATTGATATGCAACAGAAAACACACAGCAAAAGAGTGTAAAGCTTTGCATAGACAAATCGTCGCTCACACAGATACAGTAAAACGACATATGGACATGCCTGCTACTTGATGATTTCATCTGCCGTTGCTCTACATTGGGTGCCTCAGAAACTCCGCATCATACTAGCTGTCACGCGCAACTGTTTCTCTATCTCTGCTGTCTGGTATCTTTCGAGTTAGATAAGAACAAAGTAAACACTTCGGTGCAATTACTAGAGAAAAGACGAACAAACCTCCAAGGACAAAGAAATAGCATGAGCAAGGAAGGGATCTTGTAGGTGAGACTGTCTATATTCATCTAGAGCATCTTGTCCTTCCTATACCAAAAATCCCATTACACAAGACACTTTTTTCTTAGATATTTATGCAGTAAATCCTCATCACACACATTTAAACCTTGACTTCAACAACACATTACCTCTATTTCTTCTTCTTCAGAATCATCCATGTCACGAAGCAAAGGTACTGGAACTTCCACACAATCTATTGGGTTGAAATCATCAGCAAGTGTATCTGTTAAACGGTAATGCGCATCAAGAGCTGCATTGAGATTTCCTCCATTTTGCTGATGGCAACCAAAAAAAAAAGCACAGAAGTCAGAAATCTTGGACTCGGATGCAAAAAAACACAAGAAACCCACGAAAACCCAATTCGTAAAATCCCTAAAAAAACTCGATTTCAACGAAGAAGACACACGCCATTGAAACCCCCAAGTTAAAAGAATAGTCTGATTCACCGAAATCAATAGTACAAATCAACCAAATATGAAGAAATTGAATATCCAGAGAGAGAATTTTTCTCTCTTTTGATGCTCATGAGGGTATCATTCGTTGATCGATAACAATCGATGATCCAAGAGCAATCGGAAAATCAACCAAAGAAAGCAGAAGAAATTAAAAAAAAACCAGGAGTTTATGAACGGCGTAAGCTTCTTCAGTGCGGGTGATTCTCGCGAAGGTAGCGATTTTCAGTGGATCAAGATTCGCCATTGATGAACAACTGAGAATTTTCCCGCGTGTTAGAGATTTTCCTTCCTCAAACTTGGGAGAGAGAGAGAGAGAGAGTGAAATTTCTTAATTATATAATAAGGGGTACTTATCGAAATCGGTAGTGAAATATGGGGTACTTTAGTAATTCGTCAAAAGGAGTAAAAAACTTTCAAAATTAATGGGCTTATTAACTAATGGGCTTTTAGTTAAAGCCTAATATTAATCCGTCGTCGTTTCGTTTTTGACGGCTTTTCGTCTGAGTCGTCTCTCTTCACTCGCCGGAGACGTAAAGAGAGATATGAAGAAAGACGGCGGAGAAATGGCGGAGGAGCAGAAGAAGAAACCATGCCGGTTCTGGATTTGGGCTTTATCTTCCGTTGTTTTCCGATTGATCTTGATCTCCTTCCCCGGAAATCTCAATCTCTCTTCTCGTCCGGAGGTCTCCACCCCTCTCACCAGCATTCGCCGCCGTAACGCCTCTTCTCTCTCTCTCTCTTTACTCTCGCCATCTCGAATTGTGCTTACATTTCTTCGTTTTTGTGTGAATTTTCAGTTGCTGAAGGCTACTGGTTGAAGCAGGCATCGATGTCACCATATGCAGGTTTATCTTCTTACTCAATTCAGATTTGATCCTCTGTAGTTTTGGATTTTTGGCTGTTGGAAGCTGAAATAGTACTTGGGTTTGTGCAGGATCTATGTATCATGGCTCGCCGTTGCTGCTCTCGGTTCTCGGACCTCTCACGGTTCAGAGGTAATGGCTGTAATCACATTGATAATAGGGTTTTTGATCTGTTTAGCTTCAACCATATGAACCATGAGTTAATTGGAAGAAATTTTGGGTGTTGCAGGATCAAAGGGCAGAGTTTCCTCTTGTGCAGGTACTTCTGTTCATTTCTTATCTCCAAAATTCGATCTCTTCATTTCTGTTATCACTTGTTGTCTCTTGCTTCACAGATTTGATATAGTCTAGGATCTTAGGTAGGATTAGATTGTGAGTATAGATCAAGAGATGTGACTATGTTTAATGTTTATTCTCCATAGAGAACTTTATAGTCATGTCTTCGATACCAACACTCTCTTGGGCACAGCTTGGTTTTTGTTATTGCAGATATATTAAGTGCAATACTTCTTCGAGGTATTGGTCAGAAACTCCAGATGGCTTATGGATTGAATGCGAGGCTACTTGGCTTTCTTAAGTCATCAAGAGATAAAGGTAAATTTGAGTCATTTGTTGAATTCAAAGTATCATCTATCTTATCTCTACTCTTTTTGATGAAACACAGATAGGTTATCTACAGTCTTAGTCCCTAGGTATATATTTGTTTCTGCTTATTGAGATTGGAGCAGAGAGTAATTCTCTTTTTTCTTGCAACTATTTACTTGCAAGGCAAACACTGATCTCTCCTCTTCGTTTTTCCCTCAGGGATCCTACCTTGCGGTGATATTGCTGCTCTTGTGTACCTGTGGAATCCTTTCACAATCGTATCTTGTGTGGGCTTATCAACTTCTCCAATCGAAAATCTGGCTGTCATATTGGCGCTTTATGGAGCTGTTACTCGTAAGAAGATGATGATACTTGCATATTGATATTTTTAATAGTTTCTTGACATGCTCCAAAATTTCGTTTCTGTAATCAATCTAGATGAAAAAAACCCGATGTTTTTTACCCATGCAGGAAGAGTTCCTCTGGCTGCATTTGGCTTAGTCATGGCCACACATTTATCTCTTTATCCTGCAACTCTGACGATTCCTGTATGTATCATTTCTTGTTTTATATATCTCATGTTTCTCAAAGTAAATAGATTCTAATTGTTCTTGTGTGTTTCCCACAGATAATCTTTTTATTGGGATATGGTTTGGATGCTCCTCCTATAAAATTGTTCCTTCAGACCAGAAGTGCAGAAAATGAGGACAGATCAACCTCTGCTGTTTCTAAACAAGCCAAGTTGAAACCAACTACACACCTTCCCTTTTTATGGAAAACAGTCGTGCATTTTGTGTTCTGGGTACTTCTCTGGTCGCTCTATGTGTTGGTTTTATGTGGCTTATCACTGAGTAAATATGGTGGGCTCGAGGAGATGTTCAAGAGGTAATCCTTAGCTCTGAAAACCTAAATTCATATTGACATAGGGTATAAGTTTCCGATAGCCAATTATAGGAGAAAAATTAAGGGTCTCTATAAATTGGATTCCAACTCATATCATATAAACTTTATGCGTTCTGATGTTTGTGTTTGTGTGTTTGTGCCTCCTATTACAGGACATATGGTTTCATTCTCAGTATCGAAGATCTTTCACCCAACATCGGAGTCTTTTGGTAAGTATAAGGTCATATCATTGGTGACGAACAAGGAATATTTTCTTTTGTAAAACACTATTGATCTTCCTTTCAATTTCAGGTACTTCTTTGCAGAAGTCTTCGACTTCTTCCGAAACTTTTTCCTGATAGTTTTCCACGTAAATATTCTGTTTATGCTACTACCATTAGCCATACGGGTAAAACATCGGCCCTGCTTCCTGGCTTTCATATACTTGGCGATCACCTCAATTCTAAAGTCTTACCCTTCAGTAAGTACTTTAATTTTACTGTGAACTATATATTATCCTTTTCTGAAGAATCGTATACATAAGTGTTGAAAATGCGTTCTTTCTTTTCGACTTAATCTCACCTAGGTTGGAGACTCAGCTTTATACTTGAGTTTATGGGCATTGTTTGTCAATGAGTTAGGAGGTAAAAGCAAATACTTCACATTTTCCTTCGCAATGTTAAGCATTTCCATATAATTAAACTTCTGCTTTTCTTTCACATAGATATGGAGTTCTCATTCTTCCTCTTCTGTGGATATCTCGGCATTTCTCTCCTCAGTCCCGTGATGCACAATCTCTGGATATGGCGGGTAATAATCTTCAACTCAATCCATAACCCAACTCGTCACAAAATTTGCAACCAAATGTTCCAGTGAATCACAAATTCAGAACACTTATTTTGATTCTTCATTTCAGGGTACTGGAAACGCCAATTTCTACTTTGGAAACGCTATTGGCTACGCATGCTTTCAGGTAAAATATAAGCCTGAATCCATTTCCATATTCATTTTTCTATTCAGTACTTCGAGTTTATATCCATGGATGAGATTACCAGTTTCTGATCAAAAGATGATGTAGTTTTGGGTTTCTTGACTAAAACCGGCTTACGGGTTTCTGCGGTTTTTACAGATCGTTTTCGTAGTTGAGAACGTAAGTGCAATGCTAAACCACGACCGGGCGCTGAAGAAATCTAACTCGAACCATCGAGATCTCAAGAACTAAGCTACTGCAGGTCAATTGCGCTACACGTAAAGAAAAGAGTTGTCTTTAGCTTAGTGGTGCGATTAGGTCAACCGCAAACGCTTAACGCTGGCCACATGCGTTTGTGTGAGTCGCTCTTTTTTTTTTTTTTGAAACATCATACAAATGACAAATCTCCTGTGCCTTGCGTTCAAAGTAACAATTAATTTGCACTTTGTACCGAGACAAGAAGTTGAGAAGTGTCGGTTTAACTGAATTAATCTGCATCATTCATGTATAGAAAGGTAAAAACTAACTAATTTTGATCAAATGCTTAGAATAAAAAGTATATAAAATTATAAACCCAACTAATCCACTTGTGTTAGTGTTATGGCAAACAAAATAAAGGCTCTCTATAAATTTTGAATTTACAAAAGAAAAATGTAGATATGAAAGGTCAAAGCCTATGGGGACAAGGAAACACATACGACCAGATTTGTCTTATAATCTCTGTAATGGTTTTGCCTTTTTTTCTTTCCTCATTCTAAAATTTAGATGGACACACACATATATATATATATATATATATATTCTAAGAAACTAAATTGCCCAAAAAAATTTCAGTGAGTATATGGCACTGGTTTCTTTCTCCTTCATTTTGTGTGTGTGTGTGTGTGTGTTTAAAGCCTAAAAGGAAAATTAGCAAAAACATTAAGAAAAGAAGAAACTTAAGAAGGAAATAAATAAGCATTGCCCAATGCGTACGAGACAGACAAATGAAGAGGCTTTTTCCATAATTCTCTCAGATCATCGTAGTGCTTCTACACATGCTCTCTCAATTTGTTCAAAACCTTAATTAGCTTTTAAGAATATATATATATATACATCAATGTTTTCAAACGAAAATATCCATTAATGTTTTTGTTTATTTATTTTGTAATTTTTATATTCCCCGTACAAAAAGAGTTATAGCATACATGTAGGTCTATCAAATATATTTTACGTGTTTTCACTAAATCTTTTTATTTGTCGTGACCTAATGAGAAAATTAGTGAGATAACCAAAGAAAAAAGAAAAACTATCTTAAAAACTAAGCAAAACTCTTCTATGTGGCCAATTCATAGCCATTGGATTTAAAGGTTTTGGTTAGTTTTTAAATTTTTTTTTTTTTCGGTTATGCAACAAATTGACCCTTACCTAACTAAGCAATATATTTAGGCTATTTCTTTGTTTCTATGTAAACATGTTTTTACTTTTTTTTTTGTTGTTGTAAATTTGACATAATCACGAAAAAGAGTTTGGCATATTAAACTAGAAAATAACGATGACGGTGGTTAATTTGTTCACTACCCAAAAAACATTAAAAAATTAAAATTCTAGCAAAAATCCTAAAATGAGGGGTTGAAATATTGACACATAGGTGAATTTGGTTAGATTTTAGATTTGATTTTTTTTCTTGTGTTATTTGGCCAAATTTCTCATATAAAAAAAAAAAACTTTTTTATGTACAAATAAAGACTTTAAAACCCACAAACTCTCCATCCTTTAACAAAAAAATATAAAAAACAAAAAAAAAAAGGGAAAAAGGTCATTAAAATTCTCTTCTTTCAAATTTCGACCATTTAAAGCATGAATTTGGCGTGAACCAATTAAATCTCCAATGTTTGTTGACTTGTTTTAAAAATTCTAAATTTTTGTTGACTGAACCAATTTAGACATATCGTTAAGTTGTTTAACGGAACCCAAAAGAGTTAATTATCCGTTGATAAACACAGTTAAGTAGAACGACATCGTTTTGATATTTTTTTTAAAACAGATTTTGCAAGACAGAGGATCGAAGTCATGACCTCTGATTCAAAAACGAACCTCATACTATTGAGCTGCTGTGACTTTTGTTAAACTTATGAAAATTATTTGTATATAACATTAACCTTCCTCATCTCCAAAGTCATATTCTCCTTGTTTACCCCTTCAATCAACTCTTCTCTCATCTTCCTCTCCTTCACCAATCCATCGTTTTCATATTTCATTTTCTCAATTACAATCTCCAAATTCGATTCTTTCTCCTCCAAATGAATCACACTCTCCTTCAATCGATTGACCTCCTCACACTGCAAATCAAACCCATTCTTGATCGAGTCCCTCTCATCATAGACCTTCCTCATCTGTTCCTTCTCGATCTCCAACTTACCCATAACCTCATTCGCTTCTCTTTTCAAAACTCTAATCTCATTCTCTGTCATCATTCTCTTTCACCAACCTATCAACTCCAACACCCACCTCCCTAAACCGGTCGCTAACAAGATCCATAACCAGAGCCAATTCCATCTTCAACCCGAAATTATCGTCACTAACCTGTTCCAACTCGTCACGTAACCCAGTTTTCTCCTAGCCATAGCGAGCCAACTCGGTCTCCAACTCATCCTTAGCCTGAACAAATGACTCAATCTGATGTCTCTTCTCGAAGATTTAGGGTTTGGATTTTGGTATTTCAATCGTTAGGGTTTTTGCTAGTTTTGAGAAGAGACATAGATGATTGTGATGCGGTTGATGAGACGGTGGATGATGAAGAAGCTGATGAGGAAGACATGAACGGTTTAGTTCTCGAAGAAGAAGGACACTTAGAAGATGACTTTGGAGATGAGGAAGGTTAATGTTATGTACAAATATTTTTCATAAGTTTAACAAAAGTCACAGCAACTCAATGGTATGAGGTTCGTTTTTGAATCAGAGGTCATGAGTTTGATCCTCTGTTTTGCAAAATCTATGTTTTAAAAAAAAAGATCAAAACGACGTCGTTTTATTTAACTGTGTTTATCATCGGATAATTATCTTTTTTTTGGTTCCGTTAAACGATTTAACGACGTATCTAAATTGGCTCAGTCAATAAAAATTCAGAATTTTTAAAACAAGTCAACAAAAATTAGGAATTTAAATGGTTCACGCCAAAATTCATACTTTAAATTGCCGAAATTTGAAAGTTGAAGATTTGTGTCCGAAGAAGATGCGCGTTATGTGGGGCCACTTTCCGTGTTAAAACGCCGCCAACTAGTCTCTGCCACGTAGGACCCAAGCATTGCATACTTCATTTCGATTTTCATATTGAAATTTGTAACCAATAAGGCAATAATTAGTACACTAGTTTTCTGTTCTCCCGTTTATTCCTTTAATTCCTAAAAAAATATAATGCATAATATTTTACATCATCACAAAAAATCAGGACAAAAAATAATATTATATACATATAAATTGATGAAAAACATGCTTTTTTTTATCATCTTAAATAAAATAAAAAAATATAGATTGAAATTAGGCATGGGGTTCGGGTATTCGGATCGGTTTTTCGTTTTTCGGGTATAGAGATTTAGGAACTGTTCGGATATTTTAGATTTTCGGGTCGGTTTCGATTCGGTTTTTTCGGTTTTCGGGTCGGTTCGGATAGGCTTACTGAGAACCGGCTAATAACCGAAAATAGTCGGGTAATTTTTTGGTTTCGGTTTGGTTCGGTTTTTTCGGGTATTCGGATAATTTTCGGGTAATTTCATATATTTTTCAAGTAATTTCGGATAATTACCTGAATATCCAGAAATTACCCGAATTAACCAAAAAATAACAAAATAAATTGTAAAATTTACCCGAACTAACCGAACATACCCGACCTATAACCGAAATATTTTTAGGTTATTTTATGTTTTGGATATTTTAGGTATCCGTTCGGTTCTCGGTTCGATTACGGTTCGGTTCAGGTACCCGTATTTTGAAAATATAGAAACCGTTCAAATATTTTAGATTTTCGGATTGATTTCAGTTCCGGTATTTTTAAGCCGGTTTCAATAACATATGTGTCAATGAGCTTTCATATCTTACTCCAAATCTCCTAATCGTATTCCTAATCACTGTTCAAGCAAAGTAAAGGCTTTTCATTTATTTATTTAAGGATTTTGTTTTGATAATGCATTTACATGATTCGAACTCTATCTGTCAAATAAAACCCACACCACACATCCGCTTTGCGATGACAAATTTTGTTAAATCTACACATATGAATAGATATAATACGATTTACTTTCACCAATTAAAAAACAATTGATTACTTATCTCTTTCCTCTCCTCTGTAATGACGGAATCAGATCCGAAAAATTCAAGATCGGAGATCAAGATCCGTCACCTCTTAGTCCTCCAAAATATGTGCTTTACCTCCACAAAGTTACAGATGTTACAAATGTTATTGCTTATTATTTTGATTCAGATTTCCCCCAAACAACATAGATTTCGCATTTAGAAACCCTAATTACAGATGTTATTGCTTATTATTAATCGAATCGAATTTTCCAAACCCTAAAGGCGCATGAGCTAATCCTGTTGGAGATTTCGGGAAACAGAGACGGAACGACGATTTGGGAGACGCCGCAGGGGCGGAAGGAGAGGAAGCTGAAGCTGAAGGAAAAGACGCCGCGGCGGCGAAAGGAAACGAAACGGCGATTTGTCTCTTCTTCTTCTTCTTCCTCGTTGTCGTTGAGATTTCTGGTCTGGAAGGATCAAAATCTCATTTGTCCTCCTTCTAATAAATCATTTATTATTATTTTTTTAAACCAAAACATGAACAAAGACATATACACCCTTAATGAATATGGAAAACTACAAACCCAACCATAGATCCACCCAAATCCGAACCAAGTTGGATCCTCCACAATTTTAACTTAATCTATTAAAAATAAAAATAAAAAATCCCCAAAAATCCCTCATTTTTTTCGTTCTCTTGTTCACGATTCTTCTTCTTCATTCTTTCTCCTCTCTTTGTCCTCTCAATCTCAGCATCTCCTCCTTCTCCTCTTAATTCCTCTTATTAATCCTCGAATCTAGATTTTGAATCAATCGTCGACCGATTCAATTGTTGTTACCTAGTTTCTGGCGACGCTGATTTCACAAAACCATTCGCTTTAGAGTATAAATGGGAGAAGAGAGGCTACATAGATCTCATGATGCTTGCTCATCCTCTTCATCTCGAGCTTTTATCAAACAACGATCGTTCAATCACCGTTCTAGATCTTTTCCGGTACAACAACATCGACAGAGATTTGGTTGGTGTCGTCGGAGATTCATGGGTTTTGAGACCAGACCCTGTTTCCGTGACGTGGCACTCTATCAAATGAGTCAAAGAAGAATCTCACGAAGAGATCATCTCAGCTCTCGTCAAAGACATAGATGCCTTGGATCCATCAGCTCCGGTGACGAATTCGTCGTATTTCTATGCGAAATTGATCGCGAGAGCAGCGAGATTAGCTTTAATCGCAGAAGAAGTTTGGTATCTCGATGTGATTCTCGCAAATTAGAAAATACTTGAAGAACATGATCGAGCCGTAGCTAGACGGGAGTTTCGAACCAAACGAGTTCCTATACGATCCAAAATTGGGAGGTGTGATCACGAAGCAAGGATTGAGAGATTCATGAGCAGATTTCGGGTTTGGGATTTACAACGATCATCTAGGTTACTTTTTATACACGATTGTTGTGCTTGTTAAGATCGATCTGTTGTGGGGAAAAAGATACAGACCTCAAGCGTATACTTTAATGGCAGATTTCATGACATTGGGGAAGAAAAAATGGGCTAATTCCAATTCGAATTCGTACCCGAGGTTGAGATGCTTTGATCTTTTCAAGCTTCATTCTTGGGCTGGAGGGTTAATGGAGTTCGCCGACGGGAGGAATCAGGAGAGCACGAGCGAAACCATGATCATATGTTAGTGTAGAAGCTTAACTTTGGGATTGAAATTGCAAAATAGTATATTTCTGGTGTAAAAGCTTAACTTTGAGAGGCAAGTAAATTCAAAAAAATGGGTTTATTAGGTATAAATAGGAGTTTGATCATATGCTAGATTTGTGTACTTGGATTGCTTTTGTTATTTTGAACTGTTGTTTATTGTGAACATATGTTTTTAGGTATTTCTGTGTACCTGGGATAATCATTCTAATGTTGAACTCATATTCTATGGTAATCTGATTTTGGTACTACTGGTGTTATTAGGTACTACTTGGACGGATTTGTTCTACTTGTGTTGTTACTAGGACTACTTGTGTTGTTAGGTACTATTGGTGTTATTAGGTACTATTGACTAAAATGTGTATTCATCATAAAACACATTTCTAAAAAAATAAGAATAAAAAAAATAAAACATATTTAACACTTGCGCCGTCAAATGAATTAAAAATATTAAAAATTTACTAATAGTTATACTTAGTTTTCGAGTAGTTACACATAGTTATATTTTGATAGTTTTCACATATTATTAGTCATACCTATGTAAAATTATAATTTTTCTAGTAGTATTGATCCAATTGATCCATTTAAATATATTTACTATAGTTTTGTATATTAAAATGTCTGAAAACACCATGTTTGTTTGTTTGACATAACAATGAGTGATTCTACTCATACATTAACATATGTACAAGGTATAGTTTTAGGTTAAAAATATGTTTTACTATAAGATCAGTATTTATAATCATATGTACCCAGTGGTACCTAAGTATCAGGTAGACACAAATGTCCCAATAAGTAAAAGGTACAAAAATTAACTAATAAGTAAAGAAAACGTAGAAAGAAAGAACACACAAAATAAGCAACACAGTCATATTTAGTTATACGTAGTTATACCACACAAAGAGAACATACAACATAAGGCTCACAGTCTTACGTAGTTATACCAGACAGAGAGAATTACCAAAATAAGAAGCACACAGTCATACGTAGTTATACAAGACAGAGATTATTACCAAAATAAGAAGCACACAATCATACGTAGTTATACCAGACAGATTATTACCAAAATAAGAAGCACACATTCATACGTAGTGGGACTCAGTTATACCAGACAAAGACACCATTTGTACCTAGTTGGGATCCTGCACATTGGGGTCAGTGGCTAAATAGTCAAAAATATGTTCCCGTCCTCTTCCTCTTCCTCTTCTTCGATATTCTCCAGCTGACAGGTACTGTGTTTGTTGAGTTCTTCCTTTCTTAGTTTCGTGTGGCGGAGGCACGCCAATCGAAACTCGTATAGGGTCAGGTACAATCCAAGTCCCTCATTATCTCCATAATCCCTTTTATTCAGTAATACTAGCTTTCTCAGTAATACCAGATATCCCAGTTATATCAGTGATTCTCACTAGTACCAGTTATCTCAGTTATACTAGTGAGTCCAGTTTTCTTAGTAATACTTGTACATCTCACTAATACCAGTTGTTTCAGTCATACTCCTGCAAGAGAGGACAATTAGTTTTTTTTTTTAAATTAAATAGGTTGTTTTAGATTATTTAATTGAGAGTTATAAAAATACCCAAATATATCCAAACCGAATGACCTAAATTTAACCGAAATATCTAAAAATTAACCGATTTTAATCAAATTTCAAAAAAAAAAATGTTCGATTAATTTCAGTTTAGAAACTCAAAATCGAAAACCAAATTTCACCGATAGCCGAACCGAACTGAATTTATTTTTGGTTAATTTCGGTACCCTCCAAAAATATTTTTGTTAACCAATATCCAAAAAAAAAACCATTTGGTTCGGTTCGGTTAACCAAAGTCGCATGCTTAGTAATACTAATTGTCTTATTAATACCATATTTCTTAGTTATACTAGTTGGTCTTAGTAATACCAGTCTTAGTAAAACTCAGAAAATATTTTGGTCCACGTTTTTGGTTTAGAGAGGAGAAAAAGTGGGCCCATGTAGAATGAATTATTATTTGTTTTTAATGTTTTAATTAATTGGTGAGAGAATTTAATTTATTATGATATTTTATTGTGTTGGTAAAATAATATTAAAATAATAAAAGGGTAAAGTAGAGAAAGAAGGGGTTTTCAAATGAAAGAGGGTAGTTAAATTTGAGAGGGGTAGTTAGATTAAATTTTTATGTTTTGGGGCAAATGAGATTATGAGCCACTTCTTTTTTTTATTCAAACTTTGACTTTAGTCTCTCCCATTAAGATTATCAACATAACCATCAGTTAGCGAAATTGCCCAAATCATCTCTGGGAAGATCGACGTGTGTTTGTGGTTATGTGGTTTTTACTCGAACGATATTCCTCCATTGATGAGTTCTGAGAAGCTTGAATTTTGATTACAATTGGTGAAAATCATATTATATGTATATATATGTTTGTGAACTAAACAAAAGTGGTTGCGTGTTGCGGATATCTCTTAGAGATCAAGGGTTCGAATCTTGTCAATGCATTGTTTTGTTTTATTTAAAATTATCAAAACGACGTAGTTTTGATGACAGATACACAGTCATATACAGATTAAAAAATCTATACACGGACGAGGGCTATATTATTGGTGATCATTGAATTGTGTAGATTGACCTGTATTTTTTTAAATTCAAGAGTAATCTTGCAAAAAGGAAATATTGTAGAGAGTTTTTTTTGCAAAAACTCTTTATTTAACTTACGACTCTAAGCTCTTTGGCTTTTGTCTTTAATCATCCAACTCATAATGTCTAATAAAATCTTAAACACTTAAAAAAATAATTTCAATTAAAACAATGTTCCATGATGTTAATCATCCTGTATTTTTTTAAACTGATACTAAGCACTTAGGTTTTTGTCTTAATCCCCCGTGTCAGTAACTTATAACTCTAAACCTCTTAATGAAAAAGAAAACACCTTTTGTCACCTACTTGTGTGACACTCAAATGCAACTACTATCTAATCATTCCAATGTAACGAAGATCAATAATGGAGAGTTTTCACAGTAACCTACCTAGCTAGTTATTTTTGTAGAATTGCCTGATTTGTTGCCGAATTCCCGAGCCCGGGGCTCAATGGCTAAACCAAATGGGTCCCAAGAACAGTCAGTTTTCTTTTTACCTAAAGCCAAAAGAACAATTAGGAAATTGTCTAGAAGAAATACGGGGTTCAACATAGATAATCGATTAATCTGTTCAGGTTATAATCTGAACATAGAATATGCAAAAGATACAGTGGTTATAAGGATTTAAAAGCTGATGTATGCATTATTGCACTAAGATCTTGAGTTTGACAAGTGAGTCTTAAAAAATATTACGAAGATAATGATTATATGATAAAACACTTGACAACCAGATCTAAACAAGAGATTCTAAGCATGAATGTGACCAAACTAAAAAATACTTTAATTTGTTGAGTTTATTTTTGCTTCTTTGATGTCAAAGATTGCATTAGATACTGGAATATTTAGCATAGATATGCAAAGAGCAAAAACAAACAATTATGAAGTCAACAATGTAAAAGCAAAAACTCTTTTTGTGTGTTATAATAACATTCTAAGTTTCAAGTTTCACTATTTAATATCTATTATGATCAAATAAATGAAGCTGGAATCTTGCCTTATGTTCAGAGTCTGGTTTTTAATGCCATAATGGTCACAAGGAGAGGAACCTTCATGCCATGGTTACTGAGTTTTAACTTCTTCTAATTTGGCAGTTTCTAGAAACAGATTTGGTTTTTAAATGTTTAAATTTTATTTTCCAATCTGCAACTACTTTAAAAGTGCATTATTTATTATTATCTGATAACAGAGATGTGTAAGGACTTGCCTGTTGTCTATTTAAGGAGTAATCATATGGTTTAAGTTGACAAAAACATGCCAGCAGTTTAGCTTCTCTTCTCTTCTCTTCTTTGTCTTTTTCCACTGCACGTTTTCAGTTTTTTGTCAAGAACACAAAACACATAAGAAACCAGAAGAAAAAGATCAAAACAAAAACAAATTACAGTGATGTTGTTTGCATTGTGCATTTGGGCTTCTCTGCTTTTGATAAGCATCACCATAGCTTGGGTTTACAAATGGAGTAACCCAAAATGCAGAGGGAAGCTTCCACCAGGTTCTATGGGATTACCGCTTCTCGGCGAGACGATTCCTTTCTTCAAACCTAACACAACTTCAGACATCTCACATTTTATCAAAGAGAGGGTTAAGAAGTGAGTGTTTTCTTCTTTCTTGCAGAGTTTTATTGTATTATTACCAAAGTTTAATCCTTTTATTTGTCGTTGTAGGTATGGACCAATCTTTAAGACCAACCTTGTGGGAAGACCAGTTATTGTATCAACAGATCCTGATTTGAGTTATTTTGTGTTCCAACAAGAAGGTCGTTGTTTCCAGAGTTGGTATCCAGACACTTTCACCGAGATCTTTGGAAAACAGAACGTGGGATCGTTACATGGGTTTATGTATAAGTACCTTAAGCACATGGTCTTGAGTCTCTTTGGCCACGAAAGTCTCAAGAAGATGCTTCCTGAAATCGAACAAAGCGCATGTAAGAAGTTAGAGCTCTGGTCATCAACTCAAGATTCAGTTGAACTTAAAGATTCAACGGCAAGCGTGAGTTTCATCAACATACTTTTACACTTCTGTTTAAACCATTCCTAAGTCTATTACTTTCATTTTTACCAGTTGATATTTGATCTCACCGCGAAAAAGTTGATCAGCCATGATCCAGAGAAATCGTCAGAGAATCTAAGGGAAAACTTTGTTGCGTTTATCCGCGGTTTGATCTCCTTTCCTTTTGACATCCCAGGGACAGCTTATCACAAGTGCCTTAAGGTTATTACTTAGGCACAATGCAAGGTGTCTTGTAAAGCATTGACTCTCTTTGGTATGTAGTAGTACTCATGCTTGAATTTGGTTTTTGCAGGGGAGAGAAAGAGCGATGAAAATGTTGAAGAATATGCTTCAGGAGAGGCGTGAGAAGCCAAGAGAGAATCCGAGTGATTTCTTCGATTATGTCATCGAAGAGCTTAAGAAAGAAGGGACAATTCTGACAGAAGATATTGCATTAGACTTGATGTTTGTCTTGCTTTTCGCCAGCTTCGAAACAACTTCACTCGCTTTAACTTTAGCCATCAAGTTCCTCTCAGACAATCCTTCAGTCCTAAAACGTTTAACGGTCAGACAAACGAAAAACAAAAACTCATATCTCTAAATAAACTAACCAGCTTCTGATCATTACCAGAAGTTAAAAAACAAAGTTTTTCATCTTTATCAGGAAGAGCATGAGGCAATTCTGAGAAACCGTGAAGATGATAACTCTGGACTTACATGGAAAGAATACAAATCAATGACTTACACATTTCAGGTAAATTACAACAATTTCATCAAGTAAGTAGATAACGCGTAATCTCATCTAACAAAATGTTGAAAATACTAAAATGCAGTTCATAAACGAAACAGCGAGACTAGCGAATATAGTTCCTGCAATCTTCAGAAAAGCCTTGAGAGATATCCAGTATAAAGGTATTGATCCACAAAAAAGGTCACCAAGCAAACAACACATAACATTTTAGATTGATTCCACATTTTTATAACTAATCAAAATGTAAATGGTACTGAAGATTATACCATTCCAGCCGGTTGGGCGGTGATGGTCTGTCCTCCAGCTGTACATTTGAATCCAGACAAGTATCAAGATCCTCTTGTCTTCAATCCATCTAGATGGGAAGTAAGCTCACCAAAATCTTCTACTCGAAGTAACCTGTAAAAAGTTTCAGAAACAAAACTAATCAAAATGGTGAAACCAATCACAGGGATCAGAATCTACTAATGCATCGAAGAATTTCTTGGCGTTTGGTGGCGGAATGAGATTCTGTGTTGGAACTGACTTCACCAAAGTCCAAATGGCAGTTTTCATTCATAGCTTAGTCACAAAATACAGGTTTCAATAACTTTTTATATAAGCTACACTTTTTTTTTTTTTTTTCATATGTTGATTATTATAATGCTTATTTTGATTCTTGGATTTAATCAGATGGGAAGAAATCAGTGGAGGAAACATAATTAGAACTCCTGGATTGCAATTTCCAAATGGGTATCATGTTAGACTCAAGAAGAAAGAGATTTAGAGAAAAAAAATTAGGAGAATCTGTTTGCAGAAAAAAAGATTTTTTTTTTTTATTTGGGTCTAATGACAATGTAAGAAGAAACCCAGAAGAATGTAATGTGAAGATATATACTTTTCTATGTCAAATCGGAGAGTAAAATTCTAAATTACCAAAATTGATCATTTTTCAGATTAAATCACCACAAGAAATCAAAACCGAGAAATTTTAAATAAAAACTTGAATCAAACAAGTTTTGGGATTTGTTGTTGTTGTTCTTACACGATTATCTTCGATTGCTGTTTCTATGCCGGAAGATTGTCACTGGAAAATTGATTCTCTGTGCTCTTTCTGAGGCTGCATCATGCCTGACGTCAGCATTTTCCGATAACGTCACAAATTTTTTTGATGGGCTTTTTTATTAAGGGAGGCCCACAATCAATATATCCCTTTAATGTTTCAAATGCATTCAAAACCGGTTGTTTCTCATCCTATGGATGATGGTTGTTGTGTTCTCCGGCGGTGGTGTCGAGATTTTTACTAGAATCAACCACCCTCCTTCTGGTATCCCCACACCGCTTCGATGTGATGAGAAATTACAAATGATTCCAGTTGCAAGTTACTACGATGAAGTCCTCCGATTGTGGTGGCCTTTACGGTGTCTATGCCAATGGCAATTATGGTCTCCATGTCGATGGACTAGAGATATTGAAACCATAATCAATAATTACTATGCATTATCCATGGTGATTGCTAGAGCTTGAATCGCATAGTGCCTCGGTCGGCGAATATGGGATCCAGGAATATCAACTTTACGAAGAAGAATCGAATTGGCGCAAGCGAAGATGCAACAAAACAGAGCAAAAGAAGATGCCAATATTAGAAGATTTTGTAGTTTCGTCCATTGGATAATAGCCAATAACAACAATCTCATCAGATCGGGATTGATTATGAATAAGGAAAGTAATAGATTTGATAATGTTGGTGACTAAGGGGATGTATTCAATATAGAATTTGGAAGGGTTTGATTTTTAGAAGGGTTTGATTTTTAATAAGTTTTTAGATGATTTTGGGTGGATAAGGAAACTTGTTGTGATTTACTATTAAAATTATATGAAATCTCACCTAAAACCATGGTATTTGGATTTTTATATTTTTAACTAAAAAACTTCATTAAAACATCTTCAAATCTCTTGAAATCCACTGCTTAAAGTATTTCCAATAACAGTGGATTTAAAGGTACATTGGATTTAAAAAGATTTGTTAAAATTCATATTTAAATAATATAGAATTTGTGATTTTAATATAAATCATTCTAAATTCAACATTGAACAGCCCCCCCCCCCCAAGCTTTTGTTTCGAAAACATCGTGTAAATTCACTTTTTCATCGTTAGAATTATTTATGTATATATTTATGTGTAGATGATCTTGTATAATGTTACTGTAATCACTTTGTCTCAATTCATGTATTCAATTTAATATCAATCAATGAAGTAGATGTTAAAAAAAAAACACTACTATTCATGTTTAATAAAAAAAAAAACTATTCAGTCCATTGTACATTTTTATATAATTCAATATTAACCCTATTTATCTTTTTTTTTCCCTCAAAATAACCATTTTACTTGCAATACTTAAGAGTACATATCTTGTTTCTCCCTGTCAATCAATGGCCTAAGCCATGAGGGGATACAACACCTTAAAACAACAAAATACATAGATAAAGAAGAGGCCACTTTGACAATTTGAACAGCAGAAGAATTGGCTTCCCTGCCTACAATTTGAAAGAGAGGCTTCAAAGATCTCCAAGGCCCCTTGATATCACATATGAAGGTCTTTAGTCTAAGGTAGGAATTTGGATCTTTAATCGCCTGAGTTAGAATCTTCGAATCACTCTCAAAAGTTACCTTTTTATAACCAAGATTGTCCAAAGTGGACATAGCCCACACAAAGGCAGCAGCTTCAGCATCTAAACCAGATAGTAGGCATGGGAAAGCCTTTGCTCCATACCATTCCCCTTCTCCTTGTGAATCTCGCAGAACCTATCCAACTCCGCACCTATTTGAGTTTTCCAACCGATGCATCCACATTGCACTTAAAAGTACCTTGAGGTGTAGGATGCCATATATTTATGTGTCTAGGTGGCAGATTGGGAGCTGCAACTGGTTTCTCCTGATTCTCATGCCATTCCGCTGTATTTTCTACAGCCCTCCTTACAAGTTGTTCCGGAGCTGTTTGTTTGTTGGAGAAGCAAATGTCATTTCTCGCCTTCCATAACCTCCAGAGAATCCAGGGCCACCCCTTCATTCTCTCTATGAAATCATCATCTCTCCCTTGCTTGTCATAGATCAGGAGTGTAGCCATATCTTGGTAAATAGAATCTGTCGAAGCAGGGTAGAAGAGGAAAGCCATAGGAGAAAACGACCATACTAGACGGGCATATGGACATGTGAACAGAACATGGTTAACCGTCTCTTCTTCTGATCCACATCTTGGGCATTCTTTACTCTTAGTCAGTCTTTTCTGAGACATGTTATTGGCTACAACTAGGCGGTTGGCTAGCATTCTCCACAGAAACCCCTGAATCTTGGGCACTGTTTTCACCTTCCAGATGGACTGGTACTCAGGCTGGGATTCTCAACCAAATCTGCTGATGCTCCCGCATAATTAATCTTGTTATTCCACACCCAATAAGCTGACTTAATAGAGAAGTCCCCATTGTGATTGTAAATCCAAGTATAACCACATTCCTCTCCACTTCTATCTAGCATTAACTGGCTTATCAGGATGGCATCTTCCTCCTTGAAAACCTCGTTAATCATGGGCATGTTCCACTCATCAGAACCCCGTGCCTTGAGAAATCTCATATCTATCCAGTTAGGATCAATACCTTCCTTAATCTTTGGTGGTCTAGGTGGAACTGATGGCAACCAAAGATCTTCCAGAATTCTCAAACAGCTCCCTGATCCTATCTCCTTCCTTATCCCATTTCTCATAAGTCATGGGCAGCATGAATGCTCTTCCAAGCAAAGGAAGGTCTTGTTCCTTCTGTAGCCTCTAAAGGTGAACCATGAGGGAAGTATCTACCTTTGAATACACGTATCAAAAGGGATGTAGGATTGTTACCATCCTCCACAGTTGCTTTCTTAGTAGAGCCAGATTGAACCCCTCCAGATCTGAAGCCTAGCCCACCCTCCCTTTTGGGGACACTGATCTTCTCCCAGACCTTCCAATGTATTCTTCTTTCTGATTCCTGATTCTTTCACCAAAAATTAGTTAGAAGCGAAATGATCTTAGTACAGAAGGTCTTTGGCAGTCTGAAACACGACATTGTGTAGGTTTGAAGTGCTAAAAGTACAGCCTTAATCATGACCTCATTCCCACTTTGAGATAAGAATTTTGTGCTCCATGTCTGAATCTTCCTTCCCACTCTCTCTTCCAAGTATTTTAGACTCCTAATCTTACACTCTTCAAAAGCCTCAGGCAAGCCCAAGTACACCCCTGTTCTTTTTTCCCTAGTGATTCCTGAGATCCTTTTAACCAGTTCTCTTATACCCTCCTCAATCTTATTCCCAAACATAATGCTCGACTTAGCCAAACTGACCTTCTGTCCTGATTATTTGCTATAATCATCCAATATTCTTTTAATCTCCTCTACTTGTGTTCTCTCTGCCCTACAGAAGAACAGACTGTCGTCTGCAAATAGTAGGTGTGATACTGCAGGAGACCCTACATCTACTTTTATACCTTCTTATATGCCTTCTTCTTCAGCCAAACTAAATGCATGACCTAGCACTTCTGCACAGAGGATAAAGATAAATAGAGAAAGGGGGTCACCTTGTCTGAGGCCTCTGGAAGGGGTAATAATACCATGAGGTCTTCCATTTATGAGCACCCCATAGGAAACATATGTTATACAAATCATTACTAGCTTCACCCATCTCTCATCAAATCCCATCAATCTTAGCGTCTTCTCCATAAAAGACCACTCTAATCTATCATAAGCTTTCATCATATCAGTTTTGATCGCCATGAAGTCAGAGGATACTTTGTCTCTAGTTTCCAGGGAGTGCAGCACCTCATGAGCAACTAGGATATTGTCTGAAATCAATCTTCCTCTGACAAAGGCAGCTTGGTGCTCTGATATGATCTTGGAAGTAGATTCTTGAGCCTTTTAGATAGTATCTTTGGGATGATCTTGTAAGCAAAATTGCAAAGACTAATTGGTCGAAATTCACTTAGCTTGTGAGGGTGGTAGATCTTTGGTATCAAGCATATATTTGTTTCATTAAGCCTTCCATCCAAGATGCCTTCTTCCATGAAGACTTGGACTAATTTAACCAAATCTCCTTCCACCAAGTTCCAGTAGGACTGGTAGAAAGAATCTGGAAACCCATCAAGGCCAAGGCATTTGTCAGCTCCCAATTCAAAGACATCACATCTTACCTCATCCAGAGAGATTGCTTCCATCAAAGAATGATTTTGTTCCTCTGAAACCCGTCTTTGTAGACCTCTGAAGATAGTAGCCTCCTCTAGTTCTACTGATTGCAACAACTCAAAGTTGTAAAGCTTAGTGAAGTATTGGATTGATGTGTCCCCCATTTCATCTTCTGAAAACCTTTGTACTTGAGTCTCTTCATCTATAAGATAGTGTATATTGTTCTCTGTTCTCCTCTGTTTTGCCTTAGCATGAAAGTACCTGGTATTTTTGTCTCCAATCTCCGCCCAAATAACTCTACTTTTTTTGCATCCAGTAAGCTTCTTCTTCTTTATAAGCTTGGTGAAGCTTGATCTTAAGGCCTGGAGCTCTCCTCTGTCAAAGGTTGGTTGATATGTGAGGTTGTGGATTCTCCAATTAAGGTCTTGAATTTGAACTGCTGAATTCGGTTTGTTTTTTCTCTTCCACCCTGCCAGCTCCTTTATGCAATTCCTTATCTTAGAAACCAAGTCACAATCCTCACCTACATCTTCAGTCAACCATCCATTGGATACAGGTTGTGAGAAACCCTCTCTGTTTCTCCATCTTTTATCAAATTTAAACTGGCCAAAACATTTTGGCCTTTCCCCATCAAAACAGGAGACGATGGGGCTATGATCAGATCCCACTCTCTGGAGGTAGTAAGATTTTGCCCCTGGAAATAGTTGGTGCCATTCAGCATTGGCCACCACACTGTCCAGCTTGCAGTGGACTATCTCATCCCCTCTAAAGCCAATTTAGGAGTAGGGATTACCTTGATAATGATCATTTTTCAGATTAAATCAACACAAGAAATCAAAACCGATAAATTTTAAATTTAAAATTGAATCAAACATGTTTTGGGATTTGTTGTTGTTGTTGTTCTTACACGATTATCTTCAATTGCTGTTTCTATGCCGGAAGATCGTCACCGGAGGATTGATTCTCTGTGCTCTCTCTGAGGCTGCATCATGTCTGACGTCAGCATTTTCCGATAATGTCACAATTTTTTTTGATGGGCTCTTTATTAAAGTAGGCCCAAAATCAATATATCCCTTTAATGTTTCAATTGCATTCAAAACCGATTGTTTCTCATCTTATGGATGACGGTTGTTGTGTTCCCCGGTGGTGTCGAGATTTTCATTGGAATCAACCATCCTCCGTTTGGTATCCCAATGCTGGATCCACCGCTTCGATGTGATGAGATATTACAAGTCGATAATTTTTTTTTTTTTAACATGTCATTCCATTAATCTTTAAAAGTGTGTACATAATCTCTGAAGACAAATGATGAATAAAAATAAGAAGAGATATACAAAAGATATCAATTGTGTCTCCCTCATCTTTGTATCATCCAAACACCTCCAAAGTAATTTGATACAAGAAACCAAATTATCCATTGTTATGCCCATTCTTCAACCATATACAACTGATTTAGAAAGCTGGCAGATGATTGCTAGAAGGGACATCACCGGAGAGGACTCTACCCTTGAGAGACAAATCGGTTACCCATATGAACCGACACCAAAGAGATCATGACAACGACGCGACAAATTGGCCATTAATCTCCGACGATGAAACTATGAAGAAACGACAAAGAAACGAAACCATGAACTGTCGCCGAAATAGTCGGTTTTCTTATCGCCTCTCAATCGCCCTTCAATTTTAAATAGCATTGAAGTGGAAGAGGATAAAGAGCCGTTTGATTAGAAATCCGAACCAACTACTCGAGATCTACCTTTATTCTTCTTCTTCATCTTCTCTTCACCATAGATCCATCGATGCTTATTGGAAATGAATACTAAAGAAAATTAAAGAGAAAGCTATGTGGAAGGAGTGGAGAACCACCGACAAGCGCCGGCGGCCCCGAACGACTCCGGCGAAAAGAGTGAGAACCAGGCAGGAGCAGTCGGTAATTCCAAATAAGATTTTAGAACAGAAAATCAGTGATTACAATTGTTATTTCAAATGAGAGAAAATCTCTCTCCCTTCTCACTAGAATTTTTACCTAGTAGCAGCCGCCGCTGGCCCCGCCTCCGCCTGCCTCTCCGGTGTTCGGCTCGTGCCGATGTTGTGAGAGGCTCTGCTCCACTTCCATCTTTTTGCGGCCAACGGATCTTCAACCGTGGTTAGGATCCCCTCTCTGATAACTTTCTGGCGGCATGTCCTTCATCCCGGCTGTGATTCAAGGTGGCTTCGTGTGCTCTCACGGTGGTTGTGTGGCTCCGGTTGAGGTTCTGTCCCAGATCTTCAAGGACGAGATCTTGACTGCTTCTTCTTCTTGGTGCTAGCGGTGTTGGGGTCGGTTTTCACCCCATCAAGATCAACTGCTAAAAAATATTAAGTGTGGATGTTAAGCCTAGCCAAATGGAAAGAAAGCCTAGCCAAAACAAGCCCAAGTATCTGGCTTGGCGACGAGCTGTAACAGCGAAGATGGCAACGAGCTGTAACGGCAGAGATATGGCACAATTCTGCATCGAGGAGAAACGGTGACGAGCCAACATGTTGGCTAACCAACAAACAGTGACGAGCCAACATGTTGGTGAACCAACAAACGGTGACGAGCCAACATGGTGGCGAACCAACAAATGGTGACGAGCCAACATGCTGGTGAACCAGCAAACGGTAACGAGCCAAAGTATGGTTGACGAGCCAAATACTTTGGCGACGAGCCAAAACACTTGGTGGCGCGCCAAAATAACGGTGACGAGCCAAACAATTTGGTGACAAGCCAAACTGCTGACAACACCGAGCCAATGAGCTTAGCACCGAGCTATGAAGCTCGGGTCGGTAACACACCAAGCCATGAAGCTCGGATCGGCAACATACCGAATCACGAACATGCTCATCATAACCGAGCCGAAGCTCATCATCGAAGATAAAGTCGAGCTCTAGGAGAAATTTCGGCCGAGACGACGAGCCCATAATAAAGATTGTGACAATATCAAAGCCCCTAGCTAAAGATGAGGCAGCAAGCCAACTTAGGAAAACCAGAGAAAGGAAATCCCGAAGAGTAAGGAAGTTTTTCTTTATCGTTTAGGAAAAGGCTTGGCCGACTTATTTTTGTATAAACTGACATGTACCCCTTTGAAAAAGGGATCGGCAATTTGACCTAACAAATACTTGTGATTTTTTCTGCAACACCTTTCTAAACAGTTTGAATAAAAACACAATCTTTGGATCTCTGTTCTTGTGTTTCTTTTCATAGAAATTTTTCGAATCCCTAAATTTTCCTTACAAAATTTAGCTGTGCGAGTTTCGACTCCCACAAGCGGTGGCCTCTAGTATTGGTGCTCTTAGGGTGGCTTGGTCCCTTGGTGGGAGACGATGGTGGATCTGAAGTCTCGGGTATGGTGTGGTGGTAGAAGCGTCGGATGTCTCCCCTAAGCGTCAGATCTGCTAGGGACGGCGGATCTAACGACTATCGGAGTCTCCAGGCGAGATCTGCTTCCTTGGCTCCTATTCTCCCTCTTCCGCTGCTCTTATGCTCGACACCTAGGTAAAGTTACTGTTTTCGTCCTAAAGTTCAAAGCCTTCTTTTCTCTGTCTGTTGGTTTGTCGTTCAAGGTCGTGGTGGTGGATCTTGGCTCTGCGAGTGTGGATCTCTCCGATCTGCAGCTCTAGATCTGGATTCTTCAGGTTCGGGTGGAGGTGTATTGTTCCACCTCGATACAACTAGCCGTGTCTGGCACTTGGTGTAGGTTGCTGTCGCATCCTCTTCTGCAACTGGATGGTTCGGTGGTTCCCGGATTGTTGGCCCGCCTCTCCGTCCGATGGCTTTCTCGGCATGAGGGTTTTCTGTCAGGTTTGGTGAGTATGGTTTGGGAAGCTCCTTTGCTATGTCGGCGGTCTAGGTTGAGGTTGCATTTATATGTCTTGTTGCACCGTCTTTGAAAGATACTAAACCTAACCACCTAGGATGGGAACAAGCAGCAGTGCCAGAATCAAGAGAAGATGCTCTAAATGACCAGAATTAGGCGTCCTATCGCTACTTTATTATTAGTTGGGGGGGGGGGGGGCTTCTAGTTGATTGAAAGGGATGAGAACCACCCAAGTAGAACAGGGCAAAGCCGCCAGAGTTTCAGTGTGGCGGCGAGGTTCATGTGATTGTCCATTGCTTCTTACAGCAATTAGGGTTTTCGTTTTGCTTCTGATGTATCGGGTTTGGTCTATTAAGTTATCTGTTTTGAGCTCCTAACCAAATTCATCATGGGATTGTATGGTTAGGTCCAATACTTTTGAGTACATAAACAAGCATAAAAACCTTAAAAAATTAGTTTAATGAAAAAAAAAAAAAAAAAAAAGACAAGTGGTAATTTCAAATAAGATTTTAGAACAGAAAGTCGGTGATTATCGTATTGTTATTTCGATGGGGTATTTTAAATAAAATCAAAACTGCTAGGCCAAAAAGGGAAGAACAAGAAACTTATAGGGACCTTGAATGAAGTAAATGGGAAATAGTCAGGATATTTATTGTAGATAGTTCTAGAAGAAGCGAAACAGAAAAAAAAAAAAAAAAAAGTTAGGGTTCTTCATCTGTTCATCAACGAAAGGCGATTTTTTTTATTCGTGACGAGCGATGGATGACTTTGAAGGTACGATTCGAATTTCGTTTCGTTTTTATAATGATTTACTCTCTCCCGATCGATTCTGATTACATGTTTCTTAGGGTGGACTTCATGGCTCGAACCTGCGTTTTTGCTGTGGAAACCTGAGGACGATGATTATGAGAGACCTCCATACATGACTCGGACCGAGAAAGAGAAGCCTCAGTACACACCAGATCAAGAACTTGCCAAAATGGCCGAACAAGTCAATAAGAGCGATGTATTTCCTTCTTCTTCTTCTTCTTTATCATATAGTTTTGTGAAATCGATGGTTTGATATTGTATGTGCATGAAACAGGGATTTGATATCGATTTCTTCTTCTTTCGCTGTGTTTTCAACTACCATCCTGCTGTTCTCGATTCACATCAATTCGTTGACGAGCCAGAAACCACTCAGGATTTACTCAACAGGCTCTCTCAGGGATCCCTTGATGACTACAATAAAAAATATGTGAGGTTTCAAATTCTTCCAATAATATAACATGTTTTGCTTATTTATCAATGTGTTTCTTTTCTTTGTATGAAAACAGAATACAAGATTTGAGTTTGTCAAGGTTGTTCGAGCCAATTACCACTTTGCTTGTGCGATTATGTATCTCATAACATTTCAAGTTAAGGATCCTTATGATGATCAGATCAAACTCTTCCAAGCAAGGGTACGCCACGCTGAAGATATCGTGCTTGAGTATGTCTTCTGCAGGCCGGAACCCGATCAAGGAGGTATATATGAACACTTTTTCTTTTTTTCCATTTGTATTAATGAATTCATTGTGGAATCTATTTGCCTCTTTTTTCACCATGGAAGACGGATTTAGCTTGTGAGCTTCCATCTTTGTTTGTTACTGTTGTTGAAAGTGGCTGTTTCTTGAGATTTTTAGTATTTGGTTTGTTTTGCTAGTGGAATGTGTTGGGACTGTCAAGACTGATGTTGAGAAAGATGTCGAGCAAGATGTTGAGAAAGATGCCAAGAAACAAAGGTAACGAAACATCTATCTACAAGGGTCTTTACTTTGTCCATGTTTGATTCTTGTATGATTGATTTTCCTTTGATTTTCTTCTCTTTACAGATTGGAGTAGGAGCTTTTACATGCCACAAGGAGTGAGAACCGAGAGATGCTCCATATTTTGTTTCTTTATCTAATTGTGTCCTAAATGTGACTTGACTTGAATTGCTTATGTGAGTTCTTGTGTTGCTAGGGAATACTAAGCATATTGTAAGAATTGCTAGGGGTTCTTGTGTTGCTACGAACTAAAACTTATTTGTACGAGCTCTTGTGCTATTTTCTTTTAGTTGTCTCGTTGATCATTTATGAGTATCAAAATTACGTTTCAGAACTGGGACTTTCTTTTATAACGTTTGACCCACTTGGTCAATATAGTATTAGATTAAAGAAATACACCCAAATGTCTAAAACTGAGAAAACACAAGCAAGTAAAAGAGAGACAGCAGATTACAAACAAGCTAATGAGAGTATGATAAAAGAAAAAACACCCATAAAGTGAAACTGCTTCCAAATTCTTTTTGTCAAAAAACCAGAAGTTCAAAACAAAAGAAACTGCTTCCAAATATGTTTTTGCCAAGAAGCCACACAGAAAGTGTTTTCCAAATAAAAAAAGTCTCCTTTAAAAGTGTCTTCCTCTTTGTTGTAATCCAGAAGCTGTATATAAAAAAAAATGATTTTGTTTCAGTATCAGAATATATATATATATATATATATATTACAAGTGTATACTATTTACTATTTAATAAACATCATACCGTAGGAGATACGATGCTTGTATCCGTACACTATGAACAAGTGTCGGTCAATCCTTTGTTACTTGTTAGGGCCTCGGTAGATTCCATCCTATTTCACAAAAAAAAAAAAAAAAAAAACAATATAATAATGTTATATATGGAAAACGCTTAAAACATATATAAAAGAAAAAAAATATACTAACCCCCTTAAAATTTGTAAATTCTGCATAAACATTTATAGCAACGGCCACTGGACCGGTTTTCAGCAAATGAATAATTTCCGTTTCGTCTAACCACTTTCTTGATGGTCAAATCCTGAACTTTAAACCGACGTACATGTTGCAAAAGAAAATGTAATTAATCAATAAACCAAATGACACTACAAAAAATAGTAATTAAACACACAAAGAATCAACATATTTGTGATTACCTTAGCTTTATTTTCCATGGTACACACAATAGAATCCGGCTTGGACTTGTCTTCTTTAAGTTTTAAAGCTAGAAGGGGACAATCAAACCCACAAGCAAATGCAAAGCTGATAATGGTGGATCAAATCTTCCAGCAACAACAAGACGTCCAGATAAATCCCTAGATGGCGCAACTGTCCAACAAATACCTTCAAATACGAATTATATAGATTGACTTCACACATACATAAGAAATAGTGCATAACCATTCCATACATAATTAAACAACACAATATATATATATATATATATATATATATATATATATGCGTAACCAAAACTCAATGAATACACAGTAAAAAGAAAGGGGCTTGATTCCAAACTATCTCATGCATGTGACAAACCTTAATTAGTATGTATTGCTATAAATCATGAGAAACAGGATGTTTATGTTACAAAACTGTATTTAGTGCATAACAAAAGAAAAAACATATATAGTCAACACAAAACCAAACCGGTTTGGTGTCTAATTTGGTTTGATTGATCTAAACCAAGCAAACAGGGTTTAGACTTTAGATCATCCAGTTTTACTTGTTCTTTGTTCCAGAGACACCAAAACCAAGATAGAGCCAAAAACCATATTAAAAACCATATTAAACCAAAACCGACTAAAGACTTCAGTTGGTTTAAAACAAAAAAAACAAAACAAACCATTTCAAATTGAACCGCATCATAAACCGAGATATCCAAAACAAACCGCAAACTGGATTTGACACCTCATTAAAATTATCCAACTCTAAATATATTTACTTGAAATATATACATTACAATTTATAATAGACATTTTATGAATAAATTTTGTTTTGTATCAATTACTATTTTATGGTTTATATATGTCTACTTGTTATAAGTATATCAAATGAAAGAAAACTAAAATAGTGGATACTAGATCCTACCATATTTAGCAAATTATATTTTATATAAATCTATCATTAATTTATTAAGAAAATTAAAAGATAATAAACTCTAATATGGAAGCTTAAACCCTCACAAATGCACTATTTATATTTTTGCAAATTAAGGGATACTAATCCCTAATAGGTGAGCTTAAACCCTCACAAATGAACGTAAAATACTGAACAATTTATATTTCTCGCAAATTAAGAGGTATTAAACCTAATAGGTGAGCCAAAACCCTCACAAATGCACGTTAAATACTAAACAATGTATATTTTTTGGAACTTAAAGGGTACTAAACCCTGATAAAATATTGAATGATTTAAAACGATCGATCTGACTCAATTTATCTATAGACGTAATTCGTCATACAAATACTTATCTATATCTCTTTTCCGCCTCCTTTTTGCTCTTAGAATTTTCATTCTCTTCTTTCGAGCAACTTAAGTAGGAGATGTTTTTATAGTCAAAACATCTCGATTAGTAAAAGCACGAGCTAGCTAGTAAACAATCGTCTATATCATCGATTTGTGTAGGAGCATAATGTTGCTTCCTCACATTGATAACTGTGGTATAAGGACCAAAATCAGTTATGAAAATAATACTAAAATATGAACATACATACTATGAACAATCAAACTCACTCTTGCTAGAAGATATATGAGACACCAAGTGGAGGTTTTTTGATGATACGTTTTCGAGGGCTCATAGATGACGATTTTGTGTGCACCAGAATGTGTATTAATTGTTATATGATTTATTTAGGGAACATTTTGTTTAGGTGTTATGAAATCAGGAGGAAGATATATATATAAGAATAAATGAGATCAATCATCAAGTTAGGGTTTACAAATGATATATTCGATTGTTATATATATGGAATATAAAATTTTAAAACTACCAATTGAATATAACCATTAGCTAATTACGAAATAAGGCTAGTGCTTCTTTTATGAATAGAATATAAACTTTATCCGATAAAACTAATAAACAGAAATAAATTTTATAATATACGATAAGATAATCTCGAAAAAATTAATATGATATAACATTTAGTCAAATACATATATATATGTAAGAATAAATTAGATCAAACATCAAATTAGGGTTTACCAATGATCTACCAACCGAATATATGTATTAGCTATATGTATTAAAGGCTAATATAATATAAACTTTATCTCATAAAACTAAATAACATGAATTAATTATTTACAATATACGATAAGATATACTTGAAAAACTTAATATGATATATCATTTGATAAATAAAGAATATTTTACTCCACTAATTTAAACAATTATATTATATACCAAATTTTATAGACCTATAGTCTATAAATCAAGAAGAACACTCAACGTATAAATCTAAATCTTACACAGGATTCTTTAAATGTGTGTAAGAAGAAACCTCAAAACAGTAATCGATACGAATTCATATATCATGCATTCTTAAAATTGATCATAACATCATACAAAATTTATCTATATTATTAAAATTTATTTATACACCATCCTATTTATCATAAATTATCAGTTTATGAAAAATATAGGGATTAACCAAACCATTTTATTTATATATTGAAAGAGTCTCAAAATTTAATTAAAAAATTCCATTAACAAAATAAACTCAAAAACAAAAAATCCTACACAAAAGAAAAAATGTGAAAAAGGGAAAAATAAAAACGACAAATTAAACCAAACCCCAAAAATAATAAAAATTGCAAAAAACAAACTATTCTCCAGACATCCGAGCTTTCTTCAAGGCATCAGAAGATTCCGAATCATCATCAGATACAATATCACCACTTTTCTCTTGGCAAGAATATCTTTATCAACAACCTCCATGATCGGTGCCTTTTAAAATTAATTAACAAATAAGTAAAATACAACTAACAAACAAAAGAAACTGAATAAGAGACTAAGATATACTATATACATACTTGCGAGAAAGTCTGTGCAATAAAAAACTCAACCATCTCATCATCACGTGAAAACTTCTTCACAGTATACGATTTCTTAACTCCACAAATATGATCGCCCGTTACAGCAATTTTAAAGAGCATATCATTTCCAACCAAATCCGCTAATGATTGAGGCAAAGCAGAAGGATCTTGCTAAATAAACACCAAAATTCAAAGATTTGGCAAATCTATCCAAACATACCTTGGCGATTTTTCAACTAAATCATCATCTGTTTTTTTAAGAGTTGTTGAGACCATCAAAAAACACAAATACTGCTGAACTCCGAGACGAATCATAAACACTTAGAGTTTAGAGGTAGCTAAAAACAAAAAAAACATAAAAAATTAAAATGAGTTAAATTAATAAAAAGTATATTAAAAAAAAAAATTAACAACTAACCGAGAAACAACGCTAGAGACAGCCTTGTCACATTCAGCGCAACGAAACATTAAGGGACCAACATCGTCAGATTCTTCCGGCATGGGAAGAACCACTTTCTTACAAACGACACAGATAGTATAATACCGGTTACTCTTTTGTCCAATAGACTCAACAGTAGCATAGGTCCTCCTCATCATCATCGTACTCGTCCTCGTCATCATCCTCATCATCGTCTCCACTGATATATTCATCCTCATCATCATCGTTTTCATCATCACTGTCATCACCACCACAATCGTCTTCATCAAAATCATCATCATCAGAGTCATGTTTGGAATCATCATCATCATCACACATATCTTCACATTCATAACATCGTCGCTTAAACCACCACAATCCAATCCACTCGAACCAACCATATCAATATCATCAATTAAATCACCATCACCATCACAGGATTGTAAATATTGAATCCTTTGACAACCTAAAAATTAAAAAATTAATAATAAGCTTGGAGGTAGAAAAAGAAAAAAGGTGCTACAATCCAGAAGAGAATTTTCGTGCCGATATCGAAATAGGGCGTTTACAGTGTAGAGAATGAGCCGTACATGCATTGCCGAGTACTATACGGAGGGTAATAATGTACTATCAACAAAATCATACCTTGAGACAATGGGAGGAAAAAAAAAGACTTCGGAGAACAAAAAATCGATACGAAAGAGTAGACAAATTCATACAATCTCTTTTTGGGAAAAAAAGAAGTACATCCGTTGAATCTGATAAATGAAATAGAAATCAGTACATAAACGATGAAGACGATAGTTACTCGAAACTAAATTAGAAAGGTAAACAAACCATGTCATTTTGCTGGATATAGCTCTCGAGACGAAGACACATGATTGATCGGAAGTAGACCAAGGAAAGTGTGAAGAACATAATGCTAAATCCTAGAAGATGATAAAACACGTTAAATAAAAAAATAAAAACACGATGGTGAACATTAAGAACTTGATAAATGTACATGACACAAAACACTATTTTGTTAATGGTAATACGAATCCACGAAACCTATAAAAATAAAAAATAAATCATATCAATATTCGAATATAAAAGAAAATGAATTAAATGATAAGAAAACATTATATAAACAAAACTAAAAAGGAACAAATACAAAAAAAAAAGAGGAACATGCGATGGAAACAAAAAAAAATACAGAAAGCTAATGATTTGTTTAGGTGATATGAAACCAAGAAGTATATATATATAAGGTTTATTTAGGGTTTACCAATGATATATTCGATTGTTATATATCTAGAATATAAAAATTCTGAAACAAACAATCGAATATATCTGTCAATTAAATAAATTTAAAAAACTATAAATTATCAAATATCGCATTCAATTGTTATATATATATTTATAATAAAAAAATTATAAAACAAATATTGAATATATCCGTTAAAAATAAAAATTAAAGACAACATAAAAATACGATGTAATAAAAACTCAACTTTTATTCTAGTGCATAGTTATCTTTCTAATAATATAATAGATAAGTAATAAAGCAAACTAAAAACCACACCGTATTTTACATTTCATTTATAATCACTGAAATTAAATCGTAAGTTTTCTTACTAACATCTGTTTCCTTGATCCATCCCTTCTCTTATGACCCTTTCCTGGTCAGTCCAGTCGAAATCGGGGTTTTTAGCTCATGCCGAGAGATCCTATTCACCCACAAAAACAAAGTTAGGGGTTTATAATCTAGGGAAATTGCTCAATCTATGTACTAAATAATAAATTGATTTTCATTTTTCTTAACAAAAACAAAGTTTAATGCAATTTTATTCTACAAAACAAAGTAATATGGAGAGATGCTTAACTGTAGGATAATTCTCGTCAAATTTCGTCAACTGTAGTGTCAAATCCAAAATAAACGATTAGTAAATAAATTAAGTATTAACATCAGATTACCGGCGCAAGCGGTGGTGGTGGGTTTTTTTATTTCTTGCTGCCACCGCCACCAAAAGAGCTTACATTGTTATGGAATAAATATGTTATTTAAATAAATATGGAATACCAATTTTACATCTGTTATTTAAATAAATATGGAATACGTTAATATTATTATTATTTTGTCTTTGATCACTGAATATTCTTATGGCCATGAGCAACAAACTAAGTGGGCCCTACACTAAAGCCCTAAAATCCTTCTTTTGAACAATTTCTGGAATTTTTTTAAAGAAAACAAAGTCACTCATGATCAGATTAACAATCTTTTGGACAGTTATTATTATTATTTTTTCTTTTTCAACAAACAAAATAAACAAACCCCAAAACACAATTTTCACCAAATATGAAGCACGAGAATCTGAAGATATAAACCCTAACTTTACTGCTTATTTACTAATTTTGTTTTTTGTTAATACTAATTACAAAGAGTAATATTTTTTGTTAATACTAAATTTAAGACTCCCTGATCTTTTTCACAGTTTCTGGAAAAATTTAAAGAAAAACACAATAACTAATGAACCTGACCTTCTTCGAAACAAAAAGAGAAAGAAAAAAATAAAATGTTAACCGGATATGTAACACCCGTCCCCGGTCACTTTGAGCCCTAGGTCTTGCGCCCTAACTTGCAACACAAGAAACACACCTGCACACATTGAAAAAGGGGAAAAGAGGGGTGAGCAACTAGGTTACTCAGTGAGGAATGGTCATTTCTGCCCACATGACCCCAACACTACTAACCAACCTGCACGCGCAAATGCTAACCCTAGAACATGCAACACACATCATGCTCAAACAACAAGCCACATTAACACAACAAATATATTATCACATCACATACTAACACACATTAGCACATATCAAATATTTCGACACGAAGTCCATGACGCTTGGGCTGGCCGTCACCTCGAAAGGTCGTACGCCACCTTTGGCTCGTCAGCCGGTTAACGGGCTTTAGCGGGATCGCCATGTCCTCGCCCTCAGTCCGACATCACACAAATCACAATCACTATCCAATCATAAACCAAGATAATCTTACTAACATCATTTCAACATATCATCATCACCAATCAACCATCATCATCAATCATCAAACAATCATCAATCATCATTTAATCTCCTAGACTTAGCATTAACGACTACAAATTGACTAGGAGTGTTAAGAATCCACAGATCCCACCCTCACCTTAGCCACAAAGCTTATGGAGTCTCTGAAATTGCATTCTTGCTCGACAGAGTTTCCAATCTCCAACTCCAATTCTCTTTTGATACCACCTCATTCTATAAGTCCATAAGGTTCCTGCAAAATTCCAGCTCATTCCGAACTCGTTTGCCTACCCAAACAATGCAACTCAATAAACTTGTCGTCGAATAAATCTGTACTTAAGACGCTTGGAAAGTCGCAAATAAAAGACAAACTAACCGTCCAGTTGACAATCCAACCGTTGATTCTGGGGAAAGTAATGTCATGCACAACTCCACCAAATTTCAGCTCGATCGGACTTCATCTGATGCTCGGAATGGACCCTCAAAGAAGCTGCGTCGGAACTGCCTCTGGACTGGCATAATCAGATTGCGTGGCCCAGAAGAAACGTGTCCACACGGCGACTCAGGTGGAACTAGGGTTCCATCTTGGTACCGTTGGAAAGCTGGAAACGTGCCGGTAACGGCGGCGCCAACTTCGAAGCCATCCGATGCTCCAATCACCGCCTGTGAGGCCTCGAAGTTACCCTCTCCGAACTGTCCCAGTTTTCCTTTACTCTCATTTGCTTGATTCTCCTCCACACCATCGCTGTCTCTGAGCTCCGCCTCCACCATGTCGTCACCAGAGCTTCTCTCTGTGATAAACGCAGCACCTCCACGAGACTCAACGGCGCTGACGCGGTGGTTATTCTCCTTCACCACCGTACGTCCCTCCTTCTCCTCCACTTGCTCTCGGCTGCGGATCCGATGCAGCAAGCGTCGATCCTCCAACTGCCATGGCAGCAAAGTCTCCACCACCACTGGTCACCTCTGCCTCTCCGTCACCGTCCATCCGTGCCGTTGCCGTCCTCAACAGAGCCACCGTAGCCTTCGTCGGCTCCGTCCGTGACATCTCTACTTCGCCTCCATCTCTCTGTCTCGTCTTCATGTCTTCTTCTCCTTCTCTTCTTTTTGTTTCCTCTCTTTTCTCTTCTTCTCCTCTCCTTCACGATCTCAACTAGATCTCCTTCTCTCTCTTCTCCTCTTTCTTTATTCTTCCTCTCTGTACTCGTTTTCTTTTTCTTCTTCTTTTCTTCTCTTTTCTTTTTGATTCACGGCAACTGTCGAGACAAAGACTAGGGTTTTCGTTTAGACTAGGTATTAGGATAAAAGGGGAATTGGGCTTATAATGGGAAATGGCTTGGGCCTGATCCAAGTGAACACTTTTAATAGGTCTTTCCTTTGGTCCACTCGTATTCTCGGTTTGATTTAAATACCAGCGCAAAAAAATTAAAATATCCTGAAACACGGTCGTGACAGGATAATCTTCTTTAAATCTCACGAAATGGAGAAGAAAAGATAGGAACAAGAAACTTTCAGAAATGAACGGTGGACTCACGCATTTATGGGTAAAGAGTTTTTTTGTACTTATTTCACTTTGAGTCCTTAGACTTTAGCTCTTTTATAAAATTTCGTTTCAAAATTTGTTAACTAAATAAAACACCTTGCTTTATACTTACGAAGGCCTAAAAAGTTATTTAATAACCTCATATTCTATTGTTTAACTAATACTCGAATTGTTACATAATTTCTTTTTTCAACCATTTAATTAATATGATTACACAATATCTATACTGTTTGTGCAAAATTTAACCGGATCGAATGGAAAACAGTTCTACGGAATGACGAGAAGAGATTAGCTTTATTGATTAATGAGTTTCGATATGAATTACAAAGAATCAATAAAAAAATCGTAAAGAGATGATCTTGTCGATCGTTCGCCGCTCGTCGTGAGCACTGCCAGAATTCTTGTCGCTCGTCGTTGAAGAGCAGCAAGAGTTTAGGTATTTAGGGTTTATTGTGTTTTTCTGATCCCCTGTCCTTGTGTTGGGACTCTCTTATTTATAGACTTTGTAAACTCTAATCCTTGTTGGACTGGGCCTCGTCTGTCGCTGGTCCATCCTAATTATTTTAGGAGTAGGACGTTATGTTGGTCATTCGTCCTATTTCCCTTAGAAATAGGAATATGCTAAGTCGGTTGCTGTGCTAAACCGTTGGTCGATGGTTAATGTATAAACCGAACCTCGTCGCTGCTCAAGACCTTTTTCAGTACTCGTCACTCGTCGTTCTCTCGGCTGCAATGACATGGCCAGTGCCATGAACTGTGACTTCACCTTCATTGCCAGAGACTGCCAAAAGCTCTTTGTAGTAAGGAAATAGCAGCGACTGACAGAGCAAGTCACTAATCGACTTAACCTTCAATTTATGAATTGGGTTTTAGCAGCGACCGGGTGGTGAATTTATTACACCCAACATATACCTTATATAGAATTGATCAATGGTCCGCATACAGGTCAAATTTCGATTCAAATTTATAGTTTTATATATATATCATATCCGAATAATTAGTGTCTTTGAGTATTATTAACTGAAATGAATTGAACATTTTCAATGTTTAAATATTTGGTATTTTTTGAAGAAAAAGGGTAGATACCCTTCCAAATTATACCTTCTTCAAAACAAAAAGAGAAATAAAAAAATGAAATGTTAACCGGGAAATACATTTTCCGGTGATAATCTTCTTTAAATCTCACGAAATGGAGAAGAAAATATAGGAACAAGAAACTTTCAGAAATGAACAGTGGACTCAAGCATTTATGGGTAAAGTATTTTTTTGTACTTATTTCACTTTGAGTCCTTAGACTTTAGCTCTTTTGTAAAATTTCGTTTCAAAGTTTGTTAACTAAATAAAAAACCTTGCTTTATACTTACGAAGGCCTAAAAAGTTATTTAATAACCCCATATTCTATTGTTTAACTAATACTCGAATTGTTACATAATTTCTTTTTTCAACCATTTAATTAATATAACTACACAATATCTATACCTTATATAGAATTGATCAATGGTCCGCATACATGTCAAATTTCGATTCAAATTTATAGTTTTATATATATATCATATCCGGATAATTAGTGTCTTTGAGTATTATTAACTGAAATGAATTGAACATTTTCAATATTTAAATATTTGGTATTTTTTGAAGAAAAATGGTAGATACCCTTCCAATTATACCTTTTTCGAAACAAAAAGAGAAAGAAAAAACTGAAATATTAACCGGGAAATACATTTTCTGGTGATAATCTTCTTTAAATCTCACGAAATGGAGAAGGAAAGATAGGAACAAGAAACTTTCAGAAATGAACACTGGACTCACGCATTTATGGATAAAGTATTTCTTTGTACTTATTTGACTTTGAGTCCTTAGACTTTAGCTCTTTTGTAAAATTTCGTTTCAAAGTTTGTTAACTAAATTAAAAAACTTGCTTTATAATTACGAAGGCCTAAAAAGTTATTTAATAACCCCATATTCTATTGTTTAACTAATACTCGAATTGTTACATAATTTCTTTTTTCAACCATTTAATTAATATAATTACACAATATCTATACCTTATATAAAATTGATCAATGGTCCGCATACAGGTCAAATTTCTATTCAAATTTATAGTTATATATATATATATATATATATATATATATATCATATCCGGATAATTAGTGTCTTTGAGTATTATTAAATGAAATGAATTGAACATTTTCAATGTTTAAATATTTGGTATTTTTTGAAGAAAAAGGGTAGATACCCTTTTAATTATACCTTCTTCAAAACAAAAAAAGAAAGAAAAATATGAAATGTTAACCGGAAAATACATTTTCCGGTGATAATATTCTTTAAATCTCACGAAATGGAGAAGAAAAGATAGGAACAAGAAACTTTCAGAAATGAACAGTGGACTCACGCATTTATGGGTAAAGTGCTTTTTTGTACTTATTTCACTTTGAGTCCTTAGACTTTAGCTCTTTTTAAAAATTTCATTTCAAAGTTTGTTAACTAATTAAAAAATCTTGCTTTATACTTACGAAGGCCTAAAAAGTTATTTAATAACCCCATATTCTATTGTTTAACTAATACTCGAATTGTTACCTAATTTCTTTTTTCAACCACTTTATTAATATAATTACACAATATCTATACCTTATATAGAATTGACCAATGGTCCGCATACATGTCAGATTTCGATTCAAATTTATAGTTTTATATATATATCATATCCGGATAATTAGTGTCTTTGAGTATTATTAACTGAAATGAATTGAACATTTTCAATGTTTAAATATTTGGTGTTTTTTGAAGAAAAAGGGTAGATACCCTTCCAATTATACCTTCTTCAAAACAAAAAGAGAAAGAAAAAAATGAAATGTTAACCGGGAAATACATTTTCCGGTGATAATCTTCTTTAAATCTCACGAAATGGAGAAGAAAAGATAGGAACAAGAAACTTTCAGAAATGAACAGTGGACTCACGCATTTATGGGTAAAGTGTTTTTCTATACTTATTTCACTTTGAGTCCTTAGACTTTTGCTCTTTTTTAAAATTTCGTTTCAAAGTTTGTTAACTAAATAAAAAGCCTTGCTTTATACTTACGAAAGCCTAAAAAGTTATTTAATAACCCCATATTCTATTATTTTACTAATACTCGAATTGTTACATAATTTCATTTTTCAACCATTTAATTAATATAATTACACAATATCTATACATTATATAGAATGGATCAATGGTCTGCATACAAGTCAAATTTCTATTCAAATTTATAGTTTTATATATATATCATATCCGGATAATTAGTGTCTTTGAGTATTATTAACTGAAATGAATTGAACATTTTCAATGTTTAAATATTTGGTATTTTTTGAAGAAAAAGGGTAGATACCCTTCCAATTATACATTTTTCAAAACAAAAAGAGAAAGAAAAAATGAAATGTTAACCGGGAAAAACATTTTCCGGTGATAATATTCTTTAAATCTCACGAAATGGAGAAGAAAAGATAGGAACAAGAAACTTTCAGAAATGAACAGTGGACTCACGAATTTATGGGCAAAGTGTTTTTTTGTACTTATTTCACTTTGAGTCCTTAGACTTTAGCTCTTTTGTAAAATTTCGTTTCAAAGTTTGTTAACTAAATAAAAAACTTTGCTTTATACTTACGAAGGCCTAAAAAGTTATTAAATAACCCCATATTCTATTGTTTAACTAATACTCGAATTTTTACATAATTTCTTTTTTCAACCATTTAATTAATATAATTACACAATATCTATACCTTATATAGAATTGATCAATAGTCCGCATACAGGTCAAATTTCTATTCAAATTTATAGTTTTATATATATATCATATCCGGATAATTAGTGTCTTTTGAGTATTATTAACTGAAATGAATTGAACATTTTCAATGTTTAAATATTTGGTATTTTTTGAAGAAAAAGGGTAGATACCCTTCCAATTATACATTTTTCAAAACAAAAAGAGAAAGAAAAAACTGAAATATTAACCAGGAAATACATTTTCCGGTGATAATCTTCTTTAAATCTCACGAAATGGAGAAGAAAATATTGGAACAAGAAACTTTCAGAAATGAACAGTGGACTCACGCATTTATGGGTAAAGTGTTTTTTGTACTTATTTGACTTTGAGTCCTTAGACTTTAGCTCTTTTGTAAAATTTCGTTTCAAAGTTTGTTAACTAAATTAAAAAACTTGCTTTATAATTACGAAGGCCTAAAAAGTTATTTAATAACCTCATATTCTATTGTTTAACTAATACTCGAATTGTTACATAATTTTTTTTTTCAACCATTTAATTAATATAATTACACAATATCTATACCTTAAATAAAATTGATCAATGGTCCGCATACAGGTCAAATTTCTATTCAAATTTATAGTTTTATATATATATATATATATCATATCCGGATAATTAGTGTCTTTGAGTATTATTAAATGAAATGAATTGAACATTTTCAATGTTTAAATATTTGGTATTTTTTGAAGAAAAAGGGTAGATACCCTTTTAATTATACCTTCTTCAAAACAAAAAGAGAAAGAAAAATATGAAATGTTAACCGGAAAATACATTTTCCGGTGATAATATTCTTTAAATCTCACGAAATGGAGAAGAAAAGATAGGAACAAGAAACTTTCAGAAATGAACAGTGGACTCACGCATTTATGGGTAAAGTACTTTTTGTACGTATTTCACTTTGAGTCCTTAGACTTTAGCTCTTTTTTAAAATTTCATTTCAAAGTTTGTTAACTAATTAAAAAACCTTGCTTTATACTTACAAAAGCCTAAAAAGTTATTTAATAACCCCATATTCTATTGTTTAACTAATACTCGAATTGTTACCTAATTTCTTTTTTCAACCATTTTATTAATATAATTACACAATATCTATACCTTATATAGAATTGATCAATGGTCCGCATACATGTCAAATTTCGATTCAAATTTATAGTTTTATATATATATATCATATCCGGATAATTAGTGTCTTTGAGTATTATTAACTGAAATGAATTGAACATTTTCAATGTTTAAATATTTGGTGTTTTTTGAAGAAAAAGGGTAGATACCCTTCCAATTATACCTTCTTCAAAACAAAAAGAGAAAGAAAAAAATGAAATGTTAACCCGGAAATACATTTTCCGGTGATAATCTTCTTTAAATCTCACGAAATGGAGAAGAAAAGATAGGAACAAAAAACTTTCAGAAATGAACAGTGGACTCACGCATTTATGGGTAAAGTATTTTTTTATACGTATTTCACTTTGAGTCCTTAGACTTTAGCTCTTTTTTAAAATTTCGTTTCAAAGTTTGTTAACTAAATAAAAAGCCTTGATTTATACTTACGAAGGCCTAAAAAGTTATTTAATAACCCCATATTCTATTGTTTAACTAATACTCGAATTGTTACATAATTTCTTTTTTCAACCATTTAATTAATATAATTACACAATATCTATACCTTATATAGAATTGATCAATGGTCCGCATACAGGTCAAATTTCTATTCAAATTTATAGTTTTATATATATATATATATATATATATATATATATCATATCCGGATAATTAGTGTCTTTGAGTATTATTAACTGAAATGAATTGAACATTTTCAATGTTTAAATATTTGGTATTTTTTGAAGAAAAAGGTTAGATACCCTTCCAATTATACCTTCTTCAAAACAAAAAGAGAAAGAAAAAATGAAATGTTAACCGGGAAATACATTTTCCGGTGATAATCTTCTTTAAATCTCACGAAATGGAGAAGAAAAGATAGGAACAAGAAACTTTCAGAAATGAACAGTGGACTAAGTCATTTATGGGTAAAGTGCTTTTTGTACGTATTTCACTTTGAGTCCTTAGACTTTAGCTCTTTTTTAAAATTTCATTTCAAAGTTTGTTAACTAATTAAAAAACCTTGCTTTATACTTACGAAGGCCTAAAAAGTTATTTAATAACCCCATATTCTATTGTTTAACTAATACTCGAATTGTTACCTAATTTCTTTTTTCAACCATTTTATTAATATAATTACACAATATCTATACCTTATATAGAATTGATCAATGGTCCGCATACATGTCAAATTTCGATTCAAATTTATAGTTTTATATATATATATATATCATATCCGGATAATTAGTGTCTTTGAGTATTATTAACTGAAATGAATTGAACATTTTCAATGTTTAAATATTTGGTGTTTTTTGAAGAAAAAGGGTAGATACCCTTTTAATTATACCTTCTTCAAAACAAAAAGAGAAAGAAAAGAAGAAATGTTAACCAGGAAATACATTTCCGGTGATAATATTTTTTAAATCTCACGAAATGGAGAAGAAAAGATAGGAACAAGAAACTTTCAGAAATGAACAGTGGACTCACGCATTTATTGGTAAAGTGTTTTTTTGTATTTATTTCACTTTGAGTCCTTAGACTTTAGTTCTTTTTAAAAATTTCGTTTCAAAGTTTGTTAACTAAATAAAAAACTTTGCTTTATACTTACGAAGGCCTAAAAAGTTATTTAATAACCCCATATTCTATTGTTTAACTAATACTCGAATTGTTACCTAATTTCTTTTTTCAACCATTTAATTAATATAATTACACAATATATATAACTTATATAGAATTGATCAATGGTCCGCATACAGGTCAAATTTCTATTCAAATGTATAGTTTTATATATATATATATATATATATATATATATATATATATCATATCCGGATAATTAGTGTCTTTGACTATTATTAACTGAAATGAATTGAACATTTTCAATGTTTAAATATTTGGTGTTTTTTGAAGAAAAAGGGTAGATACCCTTCCAATTATACCTTCTTTAAAACCAAAAGAGAAAGAAAAAAATGAAATGTTAACCGGGAAATACATTTTCCGGTGATAATATTCTTTAAATCTCACGAAATGGAGAAGAAAAGATAGGAACAAGAAACTTTCAGAAAAGAACAGTGGACTCACGCATTTATGGGTAAAGTATTTTTTTGTACTTATTTCACTTTGAGTCCTTAGACTTTAGCACTTTTTTAAAATTACGTTTCAAAGTTTGTTAACTAAATAAAAAACCTTGCTTTATACTTACGAAGGCCTAAAAAGTTATTTAATAACCCCATATTCTATTGTTTAACTAATACTCGAATTGTTACATAATTTCTTTTTTCAACCATTTAATTAAAATAATTAAACAATATCTATACCTTATATAGAATTGATCAATAGTCCGCATACAGGTCAAATTTCTATTCAAATTTATAGTTTTATATATATATATATATATATCATATCCGTATAATTAGTGTCTCTGAGTATTATTATCTGAATTGAATTGAATATTTTCAATGTTTAAATATTTGGTGTTATTTGAAGAAAAAGGGTAGATACCCTATTAATTATACCTTCTTCAAAACAAAAAGAGAAAGAAAAAAATGAAACGTTAACCGGGAAATACATTTTCCGGTGATAATCTTCTTTAAATCTCACGAAATGGAGAAGAAAAGATAGGAACAAGAAACTTTCAGAAATGAACAGAGGACTCACGAATTTATGGATAGAGTGTTTTTTTGTACTTATTTCACTTTGAGTCCTTAGACTTTAGCTCTTTTTAAAAATTTCGTTTCAAAGTTTGTTAACTAAATAAAAAAATTTGCTTTATACTTACGAAGGCCTAAAAAGTTATTTAATAACCCCATATTCTATTGTTTAACTAATACTTGAATTGTTACATAATTTCTTTTTTCAACCATTTAATTAATATAATTACACAATATCTATACCTTATATAGAATTGATCAATGGTCCGCATACAGGTCAAATTTCTATTCAAATTTATAGTTTTATATATATATATATATATATATATATATATATATCATATCCGGATAATTAGTGTCTTTTAGTATTGTTAACTGAAATGAATTGAACATTTTCAATGTTTAAATATTTGGTGTTTTTTGAAGAAAAATGGTAGATACCCTTCCAATTATACCTTCTTCAAAACAAAAAGAGAAAGAAAAAAATGAAATGTTAACCGTGGAAATACATTTTCCGGTGATAATCTTCTTTAAATCTCACGAAATGGAGAAGAAAAGCTAGGAACAAGAAACTTTCAGAAATGAACAGTGGACTCACGCATTTATGGGTAAAGTATTTTTTTGTACTTATTTCACTTTGAGTCCTTAGACTTTAGCTCTTTTGTAAAATTTCGTTTCAAAGTTTGTTAACTAAATAAAAAACCTTGCTTTATACTTACAAAGGCCTAAAAAGTTATTTAATAACCCCATATTCTATTGTTTAACTAATACTCGAATTGTTACATAATTTCTTTTTTCCACCATTTAATTAATATAATTACACAATATCTATACCTTATATAGAATTGATCAATGGTCCGCATACAGGTCAAATTTCTATTCAAATTTATAGTTTTATATATATATATATATATATATCATATCCGGATAATTAGTGTCTTTGAGTATTATTAAATGAAATGAATTGAACATTTTTAATGTTTAAATATTTGGTGTTTTTTTGAAGAAAAAGGGTAGATACCCTTCCAATTATACCTTCTTCAAAACAAAAAGAGAAAGAAAAAAAATGAAATGTTAACCGGGAAATACATTTTCCGGTGATAATCTTCTTTAAATCTCACGAAATGGAGAAGAAAGATAGGAACAAGAAACTTTCAGAAATGAACAGTGGACTCACGCATCTATGGGTAAAGTGTTTTTTTGTACTTATTTCACTTTGAATCCTTAGACTTTAGCTCTTTTTAAAATTTTGTTTCAAAGTTTGTTTACTAAATAAAAAACCTTGCTTTATACTTACGAAGGCCTAAAAAGTTATTTAATAACCTCATATTCTATTGTTTAACTAATACTCGAATTGTTACATAATTTCTTTTTTCAACCATTTAATTAATCTAATTACACAATATCTATACCTTATATAGAATTGATCAATGGTCCGCATACAGGTCAAATTTCTATTCAAATTTATAGTTTTATATATATATATCATATCCGGATAATTAGTGTCTTTGAGTATTATTAACTGAAATGAATTGAACATTTTCAATGTTTAAATATTTGGTGTTTTTTGAAGAAAAAGGGTAGATACCCTTTTAATTATACCTTCTTCAAAACAAAAAGAGAAATAAAAAAATGAAATGTTAACCGGGAAATACATTTTCCGGTGATAATCTTCTTTAAATCTCACGAAATGGAGAAGAAAAGATAGGAACAAGAAACTTTCAGAAATGAACAGTGGACTCACGTATTTATGGGTAAAGTGTTTTTTTGAACTTATTTCACTTTGAGTCCTTAGACTTTAGCTCTTTTTTTAAATTTCGTTTCAAAGTTTGTTAACTAAATAAAAAACCTTGCTTTATACTTACGAAGGCCTAAAAAGTTATTTAAAAAACTCATATTCTATTGTTTAACTAATACTCGAATTGTTACATAATTTCTTTTTTCAACCATTTAATTAATATAATTACACAATATCTATACCTTATATAGAATTGATCAATGGTCCGCATACAGGTCAAATTTCTATTTAAATTTATAGTTTTATATATATATCATATCCGGATAATTAGTGTCTTTGAGTATTATTTACTGAAATGAATTGAATATTTTCAATGTTTAAATATTTGGTGTTTTTTGAAGAAAAAGGGTAGATATCCTTTTAATTATACCTTCTTCAAAACAAAAAGAGAAAGAAAAAAATTAAATGTTAACCGGGAAATACATTTTCCAGTGATAATCTTCTTTAAATCTCACGAAATGGAGAAGAAAAGATAGGAACAATAAACTTTCAGAAATGAACAGTGGACTCACGCATTTATGGGTAAAGTGTTTTTTTGAACTTATTTCACTTTGAGTCCTTAGACTTTAGCTCTTTTTTAAAATTTCGTTTCAAAATTTGTTAACTAAATAAAAAACCTTGCTTTATACTTACCAAGGCCTAAAAAGTTATTTAAAAACCTCATATTCTATTGTTTAACTAATACTCGAATTGTTACATAATTTCTTTTTTCAACCATTTAATTAATATAATTACACAATATCTATACCTTATATAGAATTGATCAATGGTCCGCATACAGGTCAAATTTCTATTTAAATTTATAGTTTTATATATATATCATATCCGGATAATTAGTGTCTTTGAGTATTATTTACTGAAATGAATTAAATATTTTCAATGTTTAAATATTTGGTGTTTTTTGAAGAAAAAGGGTAGATATCCTTTTAATTATACCTTCTTCAAAACAAAAAGAGAAAGAAAAAAATTAAATGTTAACCGGGAAATACATTTTCCGGTGATAATCTTCTTTAAATCTCACGAAATGGAGAAGAAAAGATAGGAACAATAAACTTTCAGAAATGAACAGTGGACTCACGCATTTATGGGTAAAGTGTTTTTTTGAACTTATTTCACTTTGAGTCCTTAGACTTTAGCTCTTTTTAAAAATTTCGTTTCAAAATTTGTTAACTAAATAAAAAACCTTGCTTTATACTTACCAAGGCCTAAAAAGTTATTTAAAAACCTCATATTCTATTGTTTAACTAATACTCGAATTGTTACATAATTTCTTTTTTCAACCATTTAATTAATATAATTACACAATATCTATACCTTATATAGAATTGATCAATGGTCCGCATACAGGTCAAATTTCTATTCAAATTTATAGTTTTATATATATATATATCATATCCGGATAATTAGTGTCTTTGAGTATTATTAACTGAAATGAATTGAACATTTTCAATGTTTAAATATTTGGTGTTTTTGGAAGAAAAAGGGTAGATACCCTTCCAATTATACCTTCTTCAAAACAAAAAGAGAAAGAAAAAAATGAAATATTAACCGGGAAATACATTTTTCGGTGATAATCTTCTTTAAATCTCACGAAATGGAGAAGAAAAGATAGGAACAAGAAACTTTCAGAAATGAACAGTGGACTCACGCATTTATGGGTAAAGTATTTTTTGTACTTATTTCACTTTGAGTCCTTAGACTTTTGCTCTTTTGTAAAATTTCGTTTCAAAGTTTGTTAACTAAATAAAAAACCTTGCTTTATACTTACGAAGGCCTAAAAAGTTATTTAATAACCCCATATTCTATTGTTTAAAACTAATACTCGAATTGTTACATAATTTCTTTTTTCAACCATTTAATTAATATAATTACACAATATCTATACCTTATATAGAATTGATCAATGGTCCGCATACAAATCAAATTTCTATTCAAATTTATAGTTTTATATATATATATCATATCCGGATAATTAGTGTCTTTGAGTATTATTAACTGAAATGAATTGAACATTTTCAATGTTTAAATATTTGTTGTTTTTTGAAGAAAAATGGTAGATACCCTTGTAATTATACTTTCTTCAAAACAAAAAGAGAAAGAAAAAAATGAAATGTTAACCGGGAAATACATTTTCCGGTGATAATCTTCTTTAAATCTCACGAAATGGAGAAGAAAAGAAATGAACAAGAAATTTTCAGAAATGAACAGTGGACTCACGAATTTATGGGTAAAGTATTTTTTTGTACTTATTTCACTTTGAATCCTTAGACTTTAGCTCTTTTTTAAAATTTCGTTTCAAAATTTGTTAACTAAATAAAAAACCTTGCTTTATACTTACGAAGGCCTAAAAAGTAATTTAATAACCTCATATTCTATTGTTTAACTAATATTCGAATTGTTACATAATTTTTTTTTTCAACCATTTAATTAATATAATTACACAATATCTATACCTTTATATAGAATTGATCAATGGTCCGAATGGTCCGCATACAGGTCAAATTTCTATTTAAATTTATAGTTTTATATATATATCATATCCGGTTAAAGAGAGAGAAAGTTGGAGTTACATTTAATAATGACCGTTAGATGAAACTGTAGCCGTTGGATCTTAGTTAGAGAAGAAAAAGTCCCTACCTTGAAAAAAAGAAATGAATATACTATAGATATAAATTACTGAATAAAGAAACAAAAAATATACCAATAAAGAGAAGGAAAAAAGGGTTTGAAAATTGGAATTAGCTCAAATTGTGAGTATGAAAACATATTTACCAAACTTCCTCGCATGGTGCACTCTCCACATAAGTAGGCCTCTTCCCATGAGACGAGAATATAAATATTTACAAAAAAATGGTCATAGTATTTTGATGTGCATAAAAGTAAAATAAATTAAAGAAAGAAACATATATATACTTTAGAGTGGAGGAAAAAAAAACTTGAAGACACGAGTTCTGAGCCATTCGCCTAGCTTGAGTCGTTGTGGTGGTGGTTTTGCTCGCACCATTAGGATTTCAACACGAATATATAAGCTGTTGTTATTCTCAACTTCTTGAGTTTCTGCCAAATCCAAGTCGACAACTGATAATAGTACATTTAACATTCTACATACCAATTTTTAAAGTTATATACTAGCTCTTGAAAACGTTCACTATTTGCATTCAAAACTTGAGATCAGTGCCGTACTAAGATTTTTCGGGACTTGAGGCGGATTTTAAAACTGGAATTTCTATTTATATAATTGAACGATAATCATTATCTAATTTAAATGATATAATATAATGAAAACAAAAAACAATAATACATAAAGTTTAAATCGTTAATAAAAATAAATTTTATTTCTTAATATAAAAATTGTTTTAAATTTAGATGGGATTCCAATACAAATATTTTTTAATTACTATAATAATACTATTTTTTATCTTATTCGAAATCTTTCAAAATTAATATATAATCGGGTCTTGAGGCAATGCCTTTTCGGTAACACGGTTGCTTGAGACAATTACATAATACTCCAACTCTTAAATCTTAATATTAGATATTATATTTAATATTTAATGTTTAATGTTTTTTTTAAAATGACTATTGGGATAGAAAAGGGCTATCTTAAGCTAATGACATTAGGGCCGACATTAGGGATTGTCATTGGCAGGGCACGGCATACGGCATGGCAGTCCCATCATTTCACATTAAAAAGTTTTATTCTTAAAAGTATTTAGAAATATGTTTACAGGAAAAAAACTAAAAAGGTCCTTTTTGTAAAAAGAAATTAAGAATCAAGTTTTTTTGTTTTATGATTTGTGGGCTCCAACAGAAGACGAGGTTGTCACTCGTCAAGGCAACCAAAAATGCTCAGAAAAAGACTCATGCCGAGAATATAATATTTTACCAACAAAAAAGACCCACGTGACCAAATCAAACTCACATGATCTATGCATATTAATAAAAACATTATTATTAGGTAACAAGTTTTGTGGAAGTCGGAAGAATTGTGGAATGAAATTAGTTGAAATTTTTTAAATATACTATTTGAGTTTGTGGAATTATGGAATATTATGGAAGAAAGAATTTGCGAAATTGAGGCAGTGGAATTGAGCTGATTTTATGGCTTTTTCCTTAACAAAAAAAAACAAAACGATAAAAACAAATTACATGATGTATTCATATCATCGTTTGCACACTTCAATAAAAAGAAAAAGATAAAAAAAATTTATAAATTTAATTAATTTATTTATTTTTAAAAATTATGATACATTTGGCATGATTCAGCTGTTACCATTTAAATTCAAAATTATTCTGTCAGATTTCACAGTAAATCACCAAAAATTCAGCCAGATTCTACAATTCAGCCAGATTCAATCGTTACCATTTAGATCCATTATCATTTATTTTTCAAATAATGCTCATAGTAGTAGCACCATGATTTTCATTATTCTTTATATTTTTCTTATTTACATAAGAAGTTTTATGTTCTTTCTTGTTAATCATTGTATTTGGATCTTTTCTTCGCGGCTTCTCTTTGTTTCGGTGGTAATTTATGAGTTTTGTGGTTGTGCGTCTACTGTTCTTTCCACGCTTTCTGTGAATTGCGAGTGGTTCGTTCATGCTCCTACTTTTAGTGGTAGTTATGTTCTCTAGTTATCTGTAATTGTAGGTCTTTGCTTCTCGGTAATTTTTCGGACTTTGTTTTCCGATAATTTTTCGGGCTTTGTTTCCTGATAATCTTTCGGGCTTTGTTTTCTCAGTAAACTTTCGGACTATATTTTTGGAATATCTGACCTTGTAATTCGGTTCGATTATATATAAAATATTTAGATGGGAAAAAAAAAAGTTTTAGGTCTGGGTCTTACTGTAATATGAAATTAGTTTCTGTTTTTTCCTTTCTTTTTTTATTTTCATCAGATTTCGATTTTTGAAATATAGAGTTAACATATCTAAAATAACACATGAGTTAAGTTAACAAAATAAACTATCGTTGTTTTCTCCATTATTGTTACATTGTTTTGTTTATAATGAGTTATAAATCTTCGGTCGGTATTTTCATCGGATCAAATACTAAATTATACAAATTTAATCGTTTCCCACAGTAAAATCTCGATCAGATATCATAGAAAAAATCGACCATCAAACGAGTTAACTATGCAAGGAGCTTATCACTATTGTTACGTTGTTTCTTTTAAACAAATTTTTTGAGACATCGTTGTTTTCAGTAGCATACATTTAAAAAAAAAAAAAAAGTACCAAATGCCTAGTTGACAAAAAAAAACCCTGGAACTTGGAAATATAGATTCAATCCCTCTATAAGAATGACGGTTAATTGATTAAATATGTTATTGGTTGATATTAACTTTCTATGGTTCTAATCTTTAATTTATTTTCTTATAAATAAATTACGTTTCTTACCTCCATTATTTTTACATGCGTGATGGAAATATTTGGGATCATCACCGGATGAAATTATACAAATATATGGAATTAACAATATATGTCAAATTCATTTTTTTTCTTCAAAACAAAAACAAAAATTCTAAAAGTATGTTCTGTCTTTTTATCTAGATGCAGCATCCGAATATTTTTTTTTTCATTATGCATGTGAGTTTGGATGTAAAAATAATTAAATAAAAAAATTGTTGAGATTTCAACACTCCTCTGATGGCACACTATATAGAGAATATTATACTCAGATCGAAATCCTACCATAAGCATTCGACACCTGTCCTTGTACAACGCTTCTTTTGTGTAACCTGCGATTTGGGATCCTCCATTTTTGTCATCTTTCATAATAGCCTCTGTTTTCAAACAAATCCTTTTTTGTTTCAGAGTAATACACGTGTGATCACGTGTTTACTTTTTGCCATGAGATATTTATGATGGGCTTCGTTGCTTGTTGCTAGCCCAACACTTTATTCTCTTTCTCATTCGAGCCCATCACATTAATGCTCTGTTTCACTTCTTCTTTAATCCTCTGCTTCTCCAGCTATAATGATATGCTTTCATCCCCCCCCCCCCCCTTCAAACTCGAGGTTGGTGGAAGGCAAACTCCGAGTTTGCTACGGAGAGCCAGGAATGATAGACGAGGCAAAGACTTGGTAAAAATGTCAGCCAGTTGAAAAATTGCAGGAATGTGGTGAGTTTCAATGAGACCGAGAGCTACCTTTTCACGAATAAAATGATAACCCACCTCAAAGTGTTTGGATCGATGATGAAACTTTGGGTTGGCTGTGAGATGAACAGCAGACATGTATCACATAGTAAAAGAGCTGGCTTAGATTGATAAATGCCGAGATCCTTCAAGACAGAGGAGATCCAAATGATTTCAGTGGCAGTGTAAGCTAAAGGCCTGTAGCAGAGATTGCAGAAGGGAAGGACAGTTCCCAGTTAGAATCATATCATCAACGTACAGCAGAACAACCAAGGTATGACCATCATGATGATAAATGAAGAGAGATGGATCTGCAGTACTACAAAGAAAGCCAAATTCAAGGAGGAAATTGGCAAATTTTTCAAACCAAGCCCGAGGGGCTTGTTTGAGACCAAACAAAGATTTCTTCAAGCTACACACATGACCAGGAAAGTTGGGATCAACAAAACAAGGAGGCTGAGTCATAAAAACTTCTTCTTGTAAGTCCCCATGTAAAAAGGCATTCTTCACATCAAGTTGGGTAAGAGGCTACTCTTTAGTAGTTGCTACAGCAAAAAAAAATCGAATCGTGGCTGTCTTAACCACTGGACTGAAAGTTTCAGTAAAGTCGACACCCTCTTCTTGTAGAAACCCCTTTGCAACAAATCGAGCCTTTAGTTTATTGAGCGATCCATCAACATTTAACTTCACAGTGAAACCCTAACGAAACCCCAAAACATGCATATGTTCAATGAAAGGAAATAAGTCCCATGTATTAGTAACTTGGATAGTATCCATTTCTTCTTTCATGGCAGCTGTCCAGTCTGGATGTTTGAGTGCAGCAGCAACTGACTTAGGAATTTCTGGTATAGATTTGTCTGCAAAGAAGATGTATCGTGGATTTGGTTTACTAACCCCTGACTTAGCGCGTGTAATCATGGAATGTGTATTAGAATCAGCAGGAAGAGTATCTCCAGAAGTCGCTTCAGAACATAACAATGGATCAAGAGATTGGGACATAGAGGAATTAGTTGAAACAGAAGAGGCAGAGGTGTCTGTCCTGCTTGAAGAAGAAACAACGTTGTCGCCTATAAAACCAGAATCAATGTTTGACGTACGCTCAGAACACTGTTCTTCAACAGCAGTAGACACCACTCGCATCAAACCAACAGGAGGAACTAAAACAGAAGGAGGCGCAACAGAAGTGGATCGAGAGGGAAGTACCTGAGGTACAACAGTAGGCTCTGAGAGAAGATGAAGCCACTGAGACCTGCTAGAAGACGTGTCAGCAGGAGGATGTGATGAGGGTTGAGGACGAAAAGGGAATATGTCTTCGTCAAAGATGACATGACGGCTTATATATATGCATCCTGAAGCAAGATGGAAACACTGATAACGTTTGGATTGAGCATTGTAGCCAAGGAAGATACACTGTGATGAACGAGGAGCAAATTTATTTGCTGCATAGGGCCGCTGACAGGGATATCAAGCATAACCAAAAACTTTAAGGGCAGTGTAGACTGGTTTGGTGTGAAACAATACCTCAAAGGGATTCTTAAGATTGAGAACTGGTGATGGCAATAAGTTAATAAGGTAGTTAGCTGTATAGAAAGCTTCTACCCAATATTTCATAAGGGTGTTGCTGTGAAACAACATAGTGAGACCTAGCTCAGTAATATGACGATGTTTCCTCTCAACTAAACCATTTTGCTAAGGGGTATAAGGACATGACATGAGGTGTTGGATTCCCTGGTTCAAAAAATGTTGTTTAAGAAAGAGTACTAGTGAACTCTCCACCCCATCACTCTGAAATACTTTGATTTTACAATCAAATTGAGTCTCAACCAATTTCTGAAAGCTGATAAATACGGAGAAGAACTCGGATTTAAACTGTAGTGGATAAAACCAAGTGTAACGACTGTAATTATCCACAAAGATAGCATAATATTTAAAACCTTGAACTGAAGCAGAAGGAGCAGGACCCCACAAATCACAATGAATCCTCTCCAAATGTTTTAAAGCAACAAACTCAGAATTAGAAAAAAAAAAGCTTGGAACTCTTCCCCATCTGACAAAGTCCACAAATGGAGGTTGATCTGATCTTATTGCTGATAATGGCCTTGTTATTTTTTAAGTGATGAAGGAATTGAGAGTGAGGGTGTCCCAAACGTTGATGCCAAATGTCATCTGTAGTAGCCTGCTGCCTAGAGGGAAAGAACACCTGTGCACTCGAGTCCTTCAATCTATAGATATTTTCATGTTTGTTTCCCTTTGTCAACACCTTCTGAGTGGATTTATCCAGAACACAAACATGGTTAGAATCAAAATAAACACCACAAGGAAAATCATCACATAACTTTGAAATTGACAGCAAGGACTTTTGAATGTTTGGACACACCAAGACATCCTGTAACGGCAAACTACCTGAAGGTGTAGACAGGAAAGACTGGCTAACATGAGTTATGGGAAGAAACTCACCATTCCCTACCATAACATTCTCAGAACCAGAGTAAACATTCGCATTGTCGAGGTTAGCTGCAGAGTTGGTGATGTGAGATGTGGCTCCAGAATCAGGGTACCACTCCCTGGGAGACTGATTAGAGATATGCAGTGCAGCAAAAGCTTGAGGCACATCAGTGCTTTGATATGCATTATCAAAGCGATTCTAACATTTGAGCGCTATGTGACCAACTCTTCCACAAATTTGACAAAATGGCCTGTTGGAGTTAGATTGGCCTGGGGAAGAGGAAGACCTTGACTGTTCCAATTAGACACTTGTTGAGTGAACCCTCGACCACGAGCGGAGTAACCACCACGACCACGAGACCCACCAGACCTTCCACCATTGGAGCCTCTACCTCCCTGACCATAACCATGATATGACTGTCCATTGGAGGAAAAATTAGCTACCTGGCCATTGCTCTGAACCTGAAAGACCATTTGAGGGTTAATAGACACAGGAGCATAAGCTTGATACAGTTATCTAAACCAATAAGCTGAGAGACCACTTCAGCATAGGTGGGAACCGGGGGTTTGTGCATAGACGTTTGGATCGAGGTTGCAAATGACTCAAACTCCTTTCCTAGACTTTGAAGAAGACAAAATCTCTTCATAGATTCAGAAACTGGCTTACCGATGGAGCTCAGTTGATCACACAGAGCCTTAAACTCACGAAGATATTCACGCAAATCTTTGTTGCCTTTAGTAATCACATGAAGGGAAGCAAGTAAATCAAACTCACAAGAAATAGAGCTCTGGTTAAAGTTTTCTACAATCATCAACCAAACATCACGAGCAGATATCAAACCGTAAGCATACCCTAGAATTTCTTCAGAAAAAGTACCAAGCAACCACGACTGTACTAACTGATCTATTTGTAACCAAGATTCGTGGTCAAGATTACTAACCTCGGTGACTTCATTGTTGATCTTCACACAGATCTTCTCGGATGGAGGCTTCTGATGACCGTTAACAAAACCCAACAACTTCTGGCCTCGCAACAAAGCTTCCATTTGAGTCTTCCACCGAAGGTAGTTTTGATCGGTGAGCTTGACAGAGACAAAACTTGACACATTGATATGAGTGGGAAACGAAAAAAACTCAGACACAACCATTGACGTTCCCTCTCTAAGCTCTGATACCATGTTGAGATTTTAACACTACCAGTTCACACACACAGAAAGGTAGATGATGACCGGAAAAATAAAAGATGGCGGAGAAAGGAAGAAGATAAAGACGGAAACATATTTTCAATTGTATTTTCTTTCACACCCTTTACATATCCTCTGATGGCACACTATATAGAGAATATTTCTATACTCAGATCTAGATCCTACCATAAGCATTCGACACATGTCCTTGTACAACGCTCCTTTTGTGTGACCTGCGATTTGGGAGATCCTCTATTTTTGTCATCTTTCATAACAGCCTCTGTTTTCAAACAAATCTTTTTTATTTCAGAGTAATACACGTGTGATCACGTATTTACCTTTTGCCATGAGATATTTATGATGGGCTTCGTTGCTTGTTGCTGGTCCAACACTTTCTTCTCTTTCTCATTCGAGCCCATCACATTAATGCTCTGTTTCACTACTTTTTTAATCATCTGCTTCTCCAATGATATGCTTTCAAAAATGACTTGCATCCAAAAACCCAATCTCATTTGAATGAAATCAGAATTACAGTTTAGAATCTATTGATTTTTATTTGTTAAAAGGCTTGCAATCTATTGATTATCAATGGGGGTTTTATTTTTGTGTTTGTGAGGTGGTAGTGTAGACAATTATATTGGTTATTAATTATCGTTTTTTCTTATAGTGTAATTGAGTGTTTAGATGCAATTTTTTAATTTAAACGGAATCGAAAATAGGACGGGTACTTTGGGACGGTATGGGTCGGGACGGATTTCCCGTCCCGAAATGGACAATCCTAGTTAAATATACCTTCATCATGCAAATAGAAACCAAATCATATGTGATTTTAGGAAGCAATTAAAAGGTAACGAAATATTTAGGGTACCTTTGATAGCACTACGGTAATAAAAATATTAACTTATAACAAAAAGTTAAAGATGTTTCTCTACCAATCGTCCCAACCCAAAGAAACACAAATGTTATTTAATAGATCTATAGCGTTTGTGACATGAAAAACAATTAACTTGAAAGACAAGAGACTGCTTTGATTAGATCCTATACCTTAGATCACATAACAAAGACTTGTGCTTTTGGACCGTTTAAAATGGAAAGTTACATACCAAAGTTAACACAAGCATGGATTAAATATGGCTTTGGGATTGATCTTGATTCTTGCACAGCTCTACTACTTGGTGTTTTTGGACTCCAAAGCACTTGAAGATGTATATTACAAGTCCTTGAACAAAACTCAAAGAATATGTATAGATTAAAACAGGTCTATATTATCATTTTGAGCAAAGATGCAATCCCAAAGTGAAAATATAGCACTTTTTTTTTTACTATAAGAACTCAGAAACTCATTTTTAAATCGTAAAAAAAGCACCATGCCATCAATTGCACAAACAAATTAGACATAAGAGGTAGAATCCGACCTCACAAATATCCTCATGAAAAACTTCAGTAGATCCTCATATACACCAGCAACCAACCTCAAATCAAGTGAAGATGAAGCTTACCTGCAATTTCCAGCAGCTGCAACATCACGCAATAGAACATGACATTTCTTTATAATGACATGAGATACATTCATCTATACACATCCTCTTTTTGGTTCCTTTAACAGACTTCTGCGCCAAATCTCCACCTCCAACATCCGTTATACCAATGAAAAGTTAGTTTTCTGTATTCAGAGGAGAAAAATTGATCGTCAAACTGAGAAAACATTCTGTATATGAACCTACAAAAGAAGGAAAACTAGGGAGAAAACATAAGTGAAATTAAGATAACAATAGACTTTGTTATATAGCTGATTGACCCAGATTTAAGTACCTTTCAACCCAATAATTCTGTTTATTTATTTGAGAGTTGACAAGTATGATTTTCAAATATAATACACTCTTTTGTTTCTTTCCCTCTTTACACACGACGAATTTAGTAATGTACATATATAAGTAATCAAAGGCTAGAGAGATCAAAGGGCAAAAGGAACAAAGAGATTATATGTTACAAGAACACATATAAGAGCTTTTACGGTATGATGATGATGATTAACATGTCCATTTAGAAGTAGGGAAACAACTGAGGTAATGACACCATTTGCAATGTTTGTTCCCATTCTCTCCTTTGAAAAGCATTACTAATCCAACAGTTAACCCAACCACAAGTAGAACCGCTGCGGCTACAAACAGAGCGTACTGGAACACGCTATACTTGCGTTTCGTACGCGAAGTGTTGGTGCGGGAACCTTCCCAACCGTACTGTGGTCGGACAAGGAGGACAAACCCGAGGCAGAATCCGGTTAAAAACCCTCCAATGTGTGCAAAATTGTCTACTCGAGGAAGCATGCCTAGTGCTAAGTTGATTGCTATGATGAACAGAAGTGTGATCAGAGCAGCCGCCTGCAAACGATTATAGTTATTTTCTTTCTTTCTAAAACGGAACCTAATCGAAAGCTTCAAACCCAACTAAACCAAAACGAAATTGCTTCAAACCTAGTACAATGCTACATTTTTGGTTAAGGCTGGTTTAGCGGAAAGGACAAAAGTACCTTGTTGGCATAGATAGTCCAATTGGTGAGAAGTTCGGATAACATTGCTCCAAGAAGTCCGAAGAGAGCACCCGAGGCACCAACAGAGATACTTTCTTGAAGGAAGAGGGACGAAAGTATGCTTCCACCGAGACCCGATATCAAGTAGATAAGCCCGACTCTTACTGCAGGTAATATTCCCACGATAAAGATCAAATGTTTCACTTGGCGATTTGAAAAAAAATGTCGAAAACTTGATGGAGAAAGCAAGACTTACTGAAGCCAAATTGCTGCTCAAGGCGGATACCGATGAAGATCAAACTCAACATATTTGTAAGAAGATGAATGATACCGGCGTGTAACCACATACAAGTGATAAGTCTCCATCCTTGATGTTCATGTACTACTTTACTCCATTCCAGTGCTCCCATTTTCTCCAATCTGAAACAAGAATCCAAGTAAAACAGATCAAACAAGGAAAAAACTAAAACAGGGAATCACACAAATCCATCACTAGAATCACTCAGAAAACAATTGCCAATGAAATTCACAATCCTAATTCCTAAATCCAACCATTTTAATCCACAGGTTGCTTGCTCTAAATATAGAACAGAGAAGTCTTCAATACAAAATGTCATGAACAGAGAAGTCTTCAATTGGGTTTATCAATCAACAGATCCTAGTTAGGCTATATGCATAATTAAGGAAGAAAAATGGAAACTTTGAGAAACCCAGAAGATCAAACTTGAATTCGAGTAAATCAAATCAATTATGTAATTTCGAGCTTCAATTGCAAATTGATTGAAGTAGCAGTAGGTGCCAATTGAGCAAACCGATTTGAAATGATAGCTAATTTCTTAATTACAGAGGGAAAAAAAAATGAAAACTTTGAGCAACCGACACAATATTGAGCTCAAATTTTGCGAATTAGAAGTAAAAAGTGAGACTTTTGAGATACCCAGAAGATAAAAACTTGAAATTCGAGTAAAAACTAGATTCACGAAACTCTGAAATCTCGAGCTTTAAGTAAAAACTTACGTTGAAGAAGATGGACCAAAGAGAGGATTCTCTTTAAGTGGTTGAAACGAGAATCTTCCAAGAAATCTAGCTACGCAAGCTTTGTTAGCTCCAGTGATTTTCTTAGGACAATCGTTAACAAACATGACGGCGATAAACACGGCGAGATTCGCCACTACGATCGCAGGAATCAGCCACGAAGTCCAATGAGTATCGCCGGAAGACTCATCGTAGAAATAGTTATTGTTGTTATTGTTGTGATTTGCTCCTCTGTTATTCTTGCCTCCTCTCTCCATATCTCTGTTCGCCATTACTCTCTCTCTCTCTCTCTCTCTCTCTCTCTCTCTCTCTCTCTCTCTCTCTCTGTTTCTCTCTTCTCACAAAAATCTCAGGATCTGTCTCGATGTGGTTATTATATAAATCGAAACCTCACGAAACTTGGATTAACGGATAAAATACGAAAATCAGGAGAAGTAGCTTAGAAGAAAGAGAGGAAGATGAATTGACGGAAGAAGAGATTGAGACAGAGTATCAGTAAATCGAAGAGAATTAGGGAAAAAGTTGTAACCTTTTTTTTCTTTTTTTGTTTATAAATATTATTAAAGGAAAAAAACGTTTTTTTTGGGTTCTTGGGTTTCTTTCTATGAATTCAATTCAACAGTTGAATTGATGTTTATTACGACGAAAGAGAATTTTTTTTTCTGTTTTATCTAAAAAGTTTGAAGTGTTAAATAATTAATTATTAGTCTCTGTCTCTCTCTCAATCTATCTTTGTCGGTCTGTGTAGAAGAAACCCATAAAGCTTTTGGTGGTGTGTCAATGGCGAGTTAGGCGGTGGTGCCAGCTCCTCTCCAAAGGTTTTGCCGTTTCTTTTCTGAGTAAAACAACTCAAAACTTTCTGAGAAAATAGAAAATCAAACGCGAAAATTAACAAATAAAATAGGAAGAGAGAAGAAAAAAGTTGTATAAAATATTATTAAGTGTTATTTTGTGTTTTAAATATAGTAGTGTTTGTGTTTTAGACATTTTCTTATATAAGAGAAAGATTATATATAGAAGCAAAGGTACACTGTTGTTGGGACAATCATTTCCTCTCTCTTATTTTTCCAGTTCGTTCTAGCCGTTGAAAAATAGTGATTCTCGATCTTCTTTTCTGATGGCCGGTTTCTTTCACCACCACCGTGAGCGGAAACCTCTTTTCTCTTTCATGTCATCGGCTTTGTTTCTCTTTGGGCTTTACTTGTAGTTTGGGGGTGATTCGACAGATCTAGGGTTGAAGATCGTATTCGATCTGGAAGCTAGGGGTTTGGTGTTGGTGGTTTGGTCTAGTCGGCGAGTTCTCTTGGCCTCTCTCCCTTCCCGTTCCAGTATGTTCAAGGACAACATATTGTGGTTTTTGAGGGCTTCAGCTTTCTCTTTCTCGCTTATTTCAAAAATTTTCTGGTGGCATTCAATCTCCGTTTGAGATTCAATAACGGTAACCTTTTCTAAGTTTTGAAGTTTATGCTTGTGTCTTTCTCTCCGGCGAGGTTTTTTTGGACGAGCTTTCCTCGAGATTTTGTCTCATCCTTTCCTCTTCTCTGCTCCGTCATGGCTTGCTGTGTTGACTTCATTAGCCTTCATTCTCCCCTGCCTCTGATGATCTCTTCTTTCGCCTTTGGTTTCGATTGGTATGGGTCCTCAGACTCGGGCTCTGTAGCTGTGGATCTCTTCAGCGGCGGTATGATGGTCTGGCCTTTGCCGGAGGTTTGGGGTTTTAGTGTTCTGAGGTTCTCGAAGAGGCTCTTGCTGCTTCTGGTAGTCTCGGTTGCGAGATCTCTTGGGTGGCGCAGTCTAGGGGTGGTGATTAGCTGGTATTGGCTTTGAGGATGAGTCATGCTGGTTTGAAACTTCTCCTTCCTGCTTCCTATGAAGCTCGATCTGTCAGAGGGTTTTGCTGTTTGCTTCTCTACTCCGTTTCTTGGACAGGTTCTTTCGAAGGGTTGGTTTCTGTTTCGTCTTAGCGGAGCTTCATTGCTCTTGTCACTTTCTTAAGTAATCTCCTTTGAGTCTCTTCCTTCGCTGTGTGTTTCCGTTTGTCCCCTGGTCTCGCTTTCTCGCCCAGTTGGGTCTGTGGTAGGTTTAGAGGCTTGGTTCCTTTGCAGTGGATAGCCGGAGTTCTTCCTTTGCCTTTTCTGAAGTTGTATAGTTTGGACTTTCATTGCGGTTTGTTGATGAAGTTGGTTTGGTTCTGGAGATTTTTGGTTGACTTTCTCTTTGGTTGAAGAAGCGTTCGAGTCTTAATTTCCTCGTCCAGCATATATGCCTTCTTTTTCTCTTCGATTTTTTCAGAATAAGACTTCAAGCGGCGATGTACATTAACAGCTTGCCCGTGCGGTATTAGGTTGAATATCTTTTGAAGTTTATTCGGGTAATTGGGATGCTCTCTCTCTAGCTGGTGGCTTTCTTCCTCTTGGATTTCATTGTCATATCTTCCGATTTGTACTTAGCTAGGCCACATTCCCTGATGGTTTGTTAGTTGCGTATCTTTAGTTCCGCTACCTTTATCGAGTGCATCCGATTGTTGTTTGCCTTTCTAATTTTCAGTTTGGGTTTGGGGTTGTAATTCTCGGTGTTTCTCTTGTGTGGGTTTTGTCTCCCGGTATTCATATGGACTTATATTTCCTTTTTTGGACTCTTGGTCTCTTCTGGATTCATTTCCGTGCTAGCATGGCGATGGATGGATTTATTCCCTTACCGGCTATTGTCTACTATGTAACACCAGTTTTTATGTTTAATATAATTATTCTAGATGAAAAAAAAATATATATAGAAGCAAGGGTGCTATTTGTTTTTTTTTTGTTTTTAAAATATTGTTAATACTAAAAACATAAATGCGTTTATTGTTTTATAGTATAATTTTGTAATCATTCATCTAAGAATATCACTCAGTCTCTTTGTATACATTTGTGAAATTTTGTGTTGTTTTTTTTTTGTAAAGATGTGGATAAAAAATCGGATAATAGTGGGTAAATGTATTTAGGATATTAAAAATTATTAGCCTATGCGTATTTAAAAAAACAGATCGGTAATGCGAGTAACGGATAGTTTATAGATAATTTGGATAGTTAAACTCACTAGCCGAACATATAATTCGAGTACATAATATTACAACCTAAACGGGTAATCAGAATATGTAATTTTTGTAAAATATTAAAAAAATTGGATAATTTTAGAAATGTTTAGAAGCTAAAGAAAAGTTTTGAAAATTTTGGATAATTTTTAAAAGTATTATATAATTTTAAATAATTTTAAGAATTTATATAAAAAATTAGATTAGAATCCTGTGAGTATATTTATATTAACAAAAAGTAAAGTAAAAACCCAATTTTATTAATGTAAATGATTAAACATGGATAATTTTAAATTGAGATATATTATATTCTTAGTTAGAATGGGACAACGGATAAGAAAATAATTTATTTCTTTAACAAAAAATAAAAAACTAATTTATTGTTCTTGTAAGTAAATAGTACATGCAACCAAATATCTGAAAAATATACTAATTTTATTTATTTATCTAAATATATTCAAACTTATTAGTGCTCTTTTGGTTAATTTTATTTATAAACATATTTAAAGTTCAAATGACAATGAATATATCACAAGTTTTTTTATCAATTTATATTTTTCTAGAAGTTTCAGAAACTAATATATATATATATATATATATATATATATTTCTTTTTTGCGAGTCAACATTTTATGAATATATCTACATCCATGTCTGGGGGTATATATTTATTTGCGACAAACGTAGTCGATGTAAACAAAATCTAGACACAAATTTGATTTTCCAATTTACTTCATTTTTCAGACTAAAATAGAGTCATTTTAAAAATAAAGTTGGGCTTTCGAGTAACTCCAACTCTACTATATACTCCATTCCAAATTTTATTTTGTGTGTAGAATCTTTTTCAACAATAGTTTATTTTTAATTTTAAAATGAAATATAATTTTATTTATTATTTTATTTTGAAGTTAAAAATGGAGTGGAATTGAAATAAAATTCTTTATATTTTAAAGTGAAAAATGAAATAATAGGTTGGAAATGTTTCTGACCAATTTTATTTTTTAACTTTAAAATAGAATAATGAATTATTATATTTTAAAGTTAAAGTTGGAAATAGAGTATGGTCAGAAAAAAAGAATTATTAAAAAAAAGGGGAGATGCTTTTAGACACTTGTACAAATTACAATATTACGCTTTCGTTAGTTCCCATGCGAATAAAATATTTGGCATATTCTTTCGTACACTAATTAGGTTTTGATGTTTCTCCTTATAAAATGACACTTGTAAACGTTGAAACAAACAAACCATCTATACCTTTATTATCCACCTTGCTCAATTTTCCAACCAACAACAACAACAATGGCAAACTATCTTCAAGATCCCTTTAACCACTTCCCCTAAACCAAGTCTAGTAAAAAAATAACAACAACTTGACGAAGAAACGGTGAGCTTGCAAGCAGAGAGGCTCGTGAACACTATGACCTTCCCCATGGTTCTCAAATCCGCCTTGGAGCTTGGCGTCATCGACATGATTGCTGCCGTAGATGAAGGCGTGTGGCTCTTGTCTTCTGATATTGTGCTTCGCCTCCCAACCAAACCCACCAACCCAGAGACACCAGTTTTGTTGGACCGAATGTTGGTTTTACTAGCCAGTCACTCGATCTTGGAGCACCGTAAGGTTGAAAACGGAAAGACCGAGAGGATATATGCAGCTGAACCGGGTTGCACGTTTTTCTTAAACCGTGGAGACGGCTCGTGTCTCTATACTTGATAAACCTAAGCGAAGTCTATTTCAAGATTGGTACGTACTTCTTAATTATTCACAAACAAGCCAATACAGTTGTTGATCATCAAGTACAGTAATTACCCCATATACCGGTTAATAATAATCTTGTAATTAGACCGGTTTATATCAAAATGTTCTATAAATATACGAACCGTCCACTAACAATTGATAAACAAATTTCCATTGCGTGATATTAGAAGGAAACGATGCATTCAGCTCTGTCTATTGCATGAGGTTTTTCGAATACATTGGTTAGGACGAACAATTGGTTGAGATGTTTAGCCAAGCCTTACGATGGGAAAGATGCAAATGTATGTAAATACCAAAAATAACAGTCTTTTTTATTTTGAAATGAATGTTAAATTTATTCAAACAAAAAAACTTCTTTTACATGAACGGCTTCTGTTTGTTTTTGAAACTAAAAACAGAGTGTTTTTGAAAATTGACTTTAACTATAAATACCGAACATGCTTAGACAAGTTGTGTCAAAGCTAGTCCGGTTTCGTTTCAAACCACACACATAGAGCCACGTCATATGTGTTATCTCCCAAAGCACGGATTGAGCTAAGACGGTTTTAGACGTTTTTGTCAATAAGCTTTACGAGGTGGGCTGATGAGTGAGATGATTCTCCATGGCGGCGATCATTTCTTTCTCTCCAAATGTGATATAAGGTGGCTTGTAGTTATAGTACGTATCTGAACAAAAAGGTTCGAATACGATCGAGATTTGGTTCCTGCAAAAAAAGCGTGATCTGGCTCCAAACTCGTGTATTGTCTTCCCAACAGCTTCTGACTTCTGAGTGAGGGGTTTCCAAAAATAACAGTCTCGCATGACTCTTGTTAGTAAAGAGTAATTCTGATCAAACCATCAAAGATGTTTAACTAACAATTTCCGATTAAACTCTTCAGAAGATCGAAACCCTAATTAAGCCCTTGTCTTTTTACGAAAAGCATATAATTTCTTCTAGCTAGATTATCCAGTGCAATTATATAAGTCGAATTAATGATTTTTCAATAATGATAATCGTAAATACGTTGTCCTAAATAAAACTTCGACAAATTGGGATCCCTTTGAAAAAGATATATTGTACAAATTAATGTACACTTCGGTTTTGTGACATTTGGTTAGAAAAAGTAATAATAATCCAACTTGTATCTATGCACATGAAACTAAAATAATAATCCAAATTGGGACCATAGATGGATCGGTGCGGCAAGGTCCACGCGGTTTTAGCTCAATTATAAAGACATGTCGGGGATAAACGTTATTATATGCATTAAAATCTTGTAGTAGATTTCAATTGGTAACACTACAGAACTAAGAAATAGTGAAAAATTAATCTATGGAATAAATAACTAATCTAATATGTGAAAAAAACTGAGAAGAAAAAGAAAACAAAAACAAAAAGAATAAGAGATTATGAAAAACCTATTAAAAACTTAAAATTTCAAGGTGTTTTACATGTTTTCAACAAAGGATAGGGTTTCTTTAACCATTATCCTTGCATAACGATTGGAAATGATGATTTTTTTGGGTTCGTAAAATTGTTGGTTTAAGCAAAAGACATATACACTAGGACTTAATAAATTAGTTTTGAGTTAAGACCAAAATGTATGTACTTTGTTAGAGGTCGACGGTCTGTATCTCTCTCGAAACTATCATATAGCATCAGTTCCATATAAAGTATCGGTATCTCTCTAACGTTACATACATTTAAGTTTCTCAATTTGTATCCACACAATTTATACTTTTAAACTCAGAACTATAAAAAATTCTAATTTTCGCGATTTTTGTTCAAAATTACGATTAGAACCAGTCATTAACCGGTTTTACACACTAAATCAAAATAAACCGGTCATAATTAATACCCAACCCAACTTTTTTTTTTGAGAATTTCTTGTGAAAATCTATGGATCAAAGGCCTCTTTGATTGTTAACGTTCACGTCAAAAGAGGAATTAATCTCGCGATTCGCGATCCTTACATCGTTATTGAAGTTAATCACCGTCGGATTCTCTGTTTTTAACTTTTTCAAATCTTCAATTTTTGTTTGTTTTCTTTTTTTCTCTTCAATTACAAAACAAATATGAAATGTTCAGACATTGAAGACACGTGTAGTGAAAAGAAACTGCAATCCAATATGGAATGAAGAAATGACTATTGCAATCAAAGATTCCAATGTCCCAATCCGCTTGGTAAACCTGAAATCAGAGACTGAGAAGTAAAAATTTTGAATCTTAGGAAGAAGAAGAAGTTGGGATACATGGATTTGAGGAAGAAGAAGAAGAAATTTTGAATCTGAGAAAAAAGCTGGGTTTGGTATTAATTACGGTTTAAAACCGGTTTATTTCAATTTAGTGTGTAAAAACCGGTTAATGACTGGTTCTAATCGCGATTTTGAACAGAAATCGCGAAATTAGAATTTTGTGTAGTTCTGAGTTTAAAAGTATAAATTGTATGGATACAGATTGAAAAACATAAACGTGTGTAGCGTTAGAGAGAGGTCGATACTTTGTGTGGAACTGATGCTATATGATAGTTTCAAGGAGGATACATATCATCGACCCTTTTGTTAGAGATAACTTGGGAAGCAAAATATGTATTTTGCAGACCAAGTATTGTGGATCCTCAAAATTCAACTATAAAAGTAAAGTCCGTGAAACCGAAAGAAGAATTTTTTAGATCTCGATATTATTCTTAGCATATTTCTGTTACTATTGTATTCCCATTTTATATATTAAAGTTGGATTAAGAAATTTTACGTGTTTATAATATGTTAATGCTAATATTATATATATATATATATATATATATATATATATATACTTATGATTTTGAATCAAACACATGCTTAATAATACAACTCAATAATATTATATTCTATAAAATTTATGATACCAAATAATACAACTCAATAATATTATATTCTATAAAATTTATTATGGTCAGAATTAAAATTTCCACTTTCTAATTTTGTGATCTTATCTTAAAAGGAGATCATGGAGACAGTGACTATTAGAAAAGAAGACGGGGAGACGAAGATGGAGATGAAGATGAAGATGACAATCTCATAAACGTGTTAAGGTCATATCGTTCTTAAAATCAATGTGGAGGAGACACATGATTATTTTCTAAATAATGCGGGCGTTGTTTTTTCTTCTTCTTTATCATTCGTTTGGCTTTTTTTTTGTTTTTTTACCGTCCCACAGATTTCATTAAGTGGCCCATTGTGCATTACAAGGTGATTTCGAACAGGTCCATTACAATCCATGTTTAGCCCCAAATGTTATCTAACAGATAACGATTCGTATATACTAAACACGTGTCTACCACGTGTAAATCTAGGATTGCAAATGGAACGGTGCCGCCGACAGCCACCTCCGCCGCACGTTGCCGTTAGTCGAAAATTCGGCTGGTTTCAACTCGCCAACGCAGAAATCGATCTTTGCACCTTCGAAAAGCCCCGAAACTCCTTACATGAACAGATCCAAGCATTCGTTTGGTTTTAAACTAAGGTTTTCTATAATTCTAAAATTGATATGGTTTTAGTGCAAGATATTGGGAGATCTTTGTGATAATTGAGTCTGAATGGTTCGGGCAGCTTTTTATTTTGATTTTAACCTGGGATTTATTCTTAATTTTATAAATTCTCAAGATTTTTGTTTATTCTTATTACCGAGAGTTTGGTTATGATTTTTACTATAGGAATTTTTATCGGAAGGCTCATGTTTTTTGGTCAATTTTTTAAGTTTGGTTGATAGATTGTCCCAGACAAAAACAATTGTTTGTGGAGTTGTATTTACGTCCACAAGATGTTTTTTTCCCTTTACCATTTATCAAGACCAAAGAAAAATTTGCAAGTTCTTTTACATGTCTATAAATAAGCCATCATGGGAGATATACAAAAGATTCACCAAATTATTTGAGAGATATGGAGTGTTTGTTGGTACAAGTACTTTTAAACCTTTCACCTAAAATTTTAATACAAAAATTCCTCAACTAAGGAATATTAATTAAAAAAACCCTCTAAGTAACACTAAATCTATTTTAAAACCTTCAACTAAATTTAAAATCCTCAACTAAAAATTCTTTAACTAGATTCGTTAACGAAATTAACCCTATATCGTATCGTTAAAATTACAGACAACTTTCGTTTAATAAAAATTGCATTTTGATTTGTAAAAAATGAGATGCAGTACAATAATAAAAAAGGGATGCAGTACGATAGTAGGTGATAAAAAGACACTCATTTTTTTTCGAACTCCCAATCTTTGTTCTCGCATCCAACAAAGGATCTTTCATCTTGATCCAACCCAACGATGTAATCCAAACACGACACCGCTCAAATTAATCATGTCAATCTTCATTGTCGCAAGCGATGTCTTCGTTCTCATAGTGATTTACACTCTCGACAAAACATACTGAATCGCCGAAAAACAAGAAAAATTAAGTTCGTGGAAGTGGTGCTCTGTTAGAAACTCAATTTCTCGATCGACGACATCATCACGAATTTAACTTAGGTTGACGTGAACGAAACATGAAACTATGTTGCTGCTCAACAAATAAACCTAATTGAGTTTTTGATTTTGGTTTCAATTAGGAAATAATATTTCAAATTATGTCGCTTTATCACCCATCCAACGAAGTGCAATTTATAATTTTAACGGTATGAAAAATGGAAGGTTATCTTCATTAACGAATCTTTAGTTGATGGATTTTATCATTAGAAAGTTAGTTGAGAGTTTTAAAATGGATGTAATGATACTTGAGGGATTTTTCATTAACATCTCTTAATTGAGAGATGTTAATATTTCAACATACACTCATCTCTTATTTTTCATGAAACTATGTTGCTGCTCAACAAATAAACCTAATTGAGTTTTTGATTTTGGTTTCAATCAGGAAATAATATTTCAAATTATGTCATTTTATTATCCATCCAACGAAGTGCAATTTATAATTTTAACGGTATGAAAAATGGAAGGTTGACTTCATTAACGAATCTTTAGTTGATGGATTTTATCATTAAAAAGTTAATTGAGGATTTTAAAATGGATGTAGTGATACTTGAGGGATTTTTCATTAACATCTCTTAATTGAGAGTTTTTCATTAAAATTTTAGTTGAGAAGCTTAAAATAAATCACGTGATACTTGAAGAATTTTTTTCATTATAATCCCTTCCTTTTATAATTTTATGAACAAATTTTTGTTATTTAGAAGTTCGACGATTAATCCATAATTGATGTGATTTATTTATATTTAAATATGTACCTAAAAACATGTTGGTTGGTGTAAGAACAAAATAACAAGTGTAACTATATGTATGTTCTCTCTGTTTCACACTAAATGTCGTTTTGATATTATCACACAGAGTAAAAAATATGTTGAATTTTTTATATTATATTCTTCCAAATCTTTTTTTTTTGGGTCAACTGGGCTAATATTGATAATATCTTTACAAGATACATACAAAACCAAAAAGGCCTAACTATACAAAAAACCTTGTTATGATTTTACTTCTAAAGGTTACCCAAACACCCCTTTAAACACCAAAAAATGAAAGAAGCCAGCACTCTCAATGACAAATAGGGATTGCAATCAAAATGGGAACCCTACAACTACATAAAACTGAAATCTAAACTCTTTTATTATACTTTGAGAAATCAGAGATGTTCTTCTATTTCCTTCTTTATCTTCCAAAATAAACTTTCAATCACTTAGGGTCTGACTGGATTAAACGCAGCAGATGCGGTTTAGGGTTTAGGGTTTAGGGTTTAGGGTTTAGGGTTTAGGGCGAATGCGGTTGCGGGAGTTTGCGGAAGCGGACGGTAGCGATTTCTATCTTTATTGAAAAATTTATACGACTGGTAAAACGGCTGTAAACGGGTGCATTTACGGGACGTCTATGACTGGTTTACAACGGGTGCGATAGCGAATTTACATAAAACAACCAAAATACACTTAATATATAATTTATATAAAAATCAAATATTTATTATTATAAAATTAAAATTATATATTTTAAATAAATCATAGAATAATTAAATAAAAATTTAAAGATGTTTGGAACATTTATATATACAATAACTTTTTTATAATTAAAAATTAAAATTAAAATTGAAATCAAAAATATATTATTATAAAACTTAAAATTATATATTTTAAATAAATCATAGAATAATTAAATAGTAAATTTAAAGAAGTTTGGAATATTTTTACAATTTTTTTTATAATTACAAGTTTATTTTAATTTAATTAAAATATATATCAAGTGTATATAATTTTATATTATAATAAAAAGTAAAATTTTTAAAATAACTTTTTTTGTAAATTTTAATTTATTATTTAAGATAATATTTTAAAAAAATAAATATTTTTTCAACCACCCCCAACCGCCCGCAACCACAAACACTCGTGGGAAGGAGCTTTTGATTTAGAGCGGTTCCAAGCGATATAAAGAGGTACAGAGTGGTATGGAACGGTTTCTGTGATTGTTGTCAAACTCTACCAACCGCAACCACCCGTAAACGTAGCGTTTGCGGGCGGTAGCGGGTGAACCAATTAACCCCTTAGTATTGCTAATGACCTACTGATCTCTAAAAAATGGTGATTGAAGGAAGCCCAAGCTCGAGGTCTATTAACCACTCCTACCAACTCTGAGAATTCAACCGCAAAAAAGGATATGATTTAGCCTGTGATCTACCATACAATCAACTGCCCATACCATCACTTTTAGTTTAGCATCGTGAAAGGATTTACAGCTTGTAAAACCTGCTGTGCAAAACAACCAGACCATTACTGCCCCTTACAACCCAAGCAGCGCCTACTAACTGATTTTTCTTGGACCAAGACACACCAACATTATATTTCAACCAAGGAAAGGGAGGCCGCACCCATTTTTTCTTCAACAAAACCCTTTTCGCTATCAAAAGATCTTCTTCCCTAGAATCAATATCTAAGGCATCAAACCACTGCTCACATTCATCTCTAGCTTTGGTAACAACCTATGGTGCTAAGAAAACTCTACCATCAAAGAAGAAACCATTTCTATTCTTCCAGATGAACCAAATGACCCAGGAAAAAATCTTTCTAATCTCTAAATGGACCAACATGTTCTTGGCCGACTTTAATAGAAAAGAAAAGTTAGAAAACAAGGTTGCGTCACCAAAACCAAATTGAGGTGAATGAAAGTTTGAGAGTGCCCAAACATGTCTTGCCAAAGTGCATGAGAAGAGCACATGGTTTACTGACTCTCCTTCACCTCCACAAATCTGGCATCTTGAGTCAATTTTCATTCCTCTCTTGGTTATAAAATCCACTACAGGAAGTGCCTCAGTTAAGGCTTTCCATAAGAACACCTTGATCTTCAGAGTGGTTTGCAGATCCCATACCTGATTTTTCAGCTCATTAGTTGAATGTCTCATATATGCTTGTTGAATGATATCATCCTTATTCTCCTTTTTGATCAGCCAATAACATGGCTTAATGATAATCATATATTTTACCACTTTGGGTCTCATGTTTTCATTCTCTTTCTTGTGTTTATTTTGCTTTTCATGATGTTTTATTGCATTTAGAGTCCTAATGAGTCTTATTGCATTTTAGATGTCCTAGGTTGTCTTTGTATTCTTTTTGGTTTGTTTTGTGTTCATTTAGGTGCTTTGGAGTGAGTTGGACACAAAGAAATTCGAAGAATGGATCAAATGGGCAAAAACATGCAGAAAAAGTCCGAATCGGCTCAAAGATCATCTCTGTTGAAGGCCTTACCGTGATCGGATTAATCTGAAATTTGGTGGGGAGATAGGAAATTGAGTTAGCTTTCCAATGGAAGTGGTTTCAAGTCATTCGGAGCCATATCGCGAAAGTTATCATCGATTTACTGGACACGTATCACCAGATCGATCGATCCGGGTCGATCTGATGCTCGATCTGCACTATTTTTTGGTTGACTTTATGTTGACTTTGAGTATTTGACCTCTTGTTTTACCTAGATATTTTTCTTAGTATAAATACTCTCTCAAGCATTGTAAAACCTAAGTTTTCTTCTGATTTTGCTCTTGCCTCTTGACCTCAAACTCTTCCTTATGATATTTTGCTTGGATCTTTGCTATTTTCACCATAATTAGTGAAGTTTTCTTCATCTATCTCCATTTCTACTTTTATTATGTACTTATCTTTGATTATCTTTGTGTTTTGCATGATGGTTAGTGAGTAGTCTTTCAATGGGTTTTTGGGCTTAGTAGATGAGAGATGTTTGATGGATGATTAATAATGTCTAGGCTTAGATTCTTATGATTTCTAAAGTTTAGGGTGTTCTTAATGCTAGAATTGATTTGATCATTCAAATTCTAGATCATGGACATTTTATGCCCGGAAGGTGTTCGATAAAATGTCTAGGAGAATCCTAACCTTGCTTTTTACTCTTAACCAATGGGAATTGATGCTTAAGGTGATTAGTGGCTTTATGAACTTATGTTTAATGATTATTGATCATTTGATTGCAATTGGAAAATTAGCTTAATTGAATGGTCAATGAATGGATTAGTATCATGGGAGTGGATTAGTCTATTTGTGTGATTCATGTCATAGAATTGAGTTTGAATTGTTAGTCATAGCATCATTAGTTAGTCATTGATCATCCCAAGTCAAATGCTTTGCCCAAAGCCCATGTTTTCCATATTTGATCAAGTTCTTGTTGGTTGACTTCTTATTGACTTTTGCATTTTGATTTTGTTTATGCTCAAATTCTCTTGCTTTGCTCTTGTTTAATGCTTGTTTACTTATTTGGTTTGGTTTTCCTTCCATTTGCATTATAATTTCGTTTGTTTCACTTAGTTTCGGAATTAGGACTTTTAAAAGAAAACCGAAAATACAACCTCGAATTGCTTAGCTTATTCGAATACTTGGATTCTTAGTGTAGCTATTCCAATCTCCTTTGGTTCGACCCTATGCTATGCTACAACAACTAGAGTGTGTTGTTAGCTAAGTCTAGGTACAAATACAATTTGACACACATCACTTAACATAATACTCCCCACTTCTATTGTACTTCCAGACTCAGAACTCATCCTTAGATACCACTGGCTTCATTTTTAAAACCAGACCAATATCCTCAGGATAAAATAATTCATTTAGTCTGTCTTTGTTTCATACTCTGGTCATGATTTATAAGATCCCTTATCTATAATGTGATTCTTCATCAGAGGAACTCTCAAATTATCTCTTTCAATCCATCTTTCTGACCAAACTCTGATACTTTTGTCATTCCCAATTTTTTTTCTTTATGCCCATTAACAACAATTCTCTTCCATGGAGAATGCTTCTCCATCCAAAATAGTTCCTTCATTAGCGTTGATGAACACTGTTTGATCATAAATATATACTCTTAAGTAATCTAGCCAGCAAACACTAGGGTAGTGTAATATTCTCCAGGCTTGTTTTCCTAACAAGGCTTGGTTGAATCCTTAAAATGTCTTTAAACCCTAGGCCTTCTTGGAAGGAACAAATTTTCCAGCTAACCCAGTAAATCTTTTTTTTTCTTTTCTAGAATTCCACCAAAAATCTGACATTGCACTAGTTAACTTTGCACAAGTAGTTTTAGGCAACCTAAAACATGACATAACATAGACTGAAAGAGCCATAGCAATTGATTTAAGAAAAATTTCCTTTCCACCCTAGGCTAGAATCCTAGCAAACCACCCAGACATACGAGATTTCATCCTATTCTGGATGAATGGTAACATTTCAATCTTAGATCCACTAAAGCACTCAGGGAGACTAAGGTAAGTACCTGCTCGACCTTCATTGTATATTCTTATGATGTCTTTGATTTTCAAATTAATCTTATCCTCCACTAGATTGCCAAAAGATATATATGATTTGTTGATGTTGATAATATGACCAGTTGCTTCTCCATAAGTTTTGAGGATAACTTGCAGTTGTAAGACTTCATCCACTAAATCCTTACAGACAAAAAGGTTGTCGTCTGCAAAGAAAAGGTGGTGAATGGCAGGACCTCTAGGATAAAACTGCATACCAGAGATGAGTCCATTCAAAGCTGCTAAGCTTAACAAACGAGAGAGACCTTCTGTACATAAAACAAAGAGAAAATGGGAGAGAGGATCTCCTTGTTTCAACCCTCTGCTTGGTTTGATTAATAGAAAATGTTGGTCATTGATTAACACAGAGAAGGGTACAGTAGACACACAACACATAACCCACTCAATCCACCTGATGTGAAATCCTAAGGCCAACAGCAATGCTTTCAAATAATTCCACTCCACCCTATCATAGGCTTTTGACATATCTATTTTGATGCCAACTAATCCCTAGAAGCTAATTGATGGATACGCAATCCCTGAGTAATGACAATATTGTCGGAGATTAACATTTCAGCAACAAAAGCACACAGAAAAGGGACACTAACCTTGGCAAGGTTGGTTGTAGACGCTTAACCATAATCTTTGATATGATCTTGTAGGAGACAGAAAAAGATTGATTGGTCTAAGATCACCCATCTGAGTGGGATTAGTAACTTTAGGCAAGAGACAAAGCTAAGTGTAGTTCCAATCCAAGGGCATTATCCCATCTACAAAAAATTTATATACCTCATCTATGACTTGCTCTCCTATGACTGACCAATACTTTTTATAGAATAACCCTGTCATTCTATCTGCACCAAGCCCACTAGCAGGTTTGATTGAGAAAACTGCTTCATTCACCTCTTCAGCTGTCACCTCTTTAGTTAACTGAGAATTCATCTCATGGAAAAATTTTGGTGAGAATCCTTGAAATATATCAGTGAAACTGTTAGGATTAGAGGATTTAAAGAGATCTTGGAAGTAGGCCACAACAACCTCTCCTTTGGAAGCTTCAGATCTCTGAAAAAGACCTTTAAAATCCTTTTTTTTATCCCTGCTAGCCTTTACAGAAGCGTGAAAGAACTTGGTGTTCCTATCCCCTTCTTTCAACCACTTGTCTATACTCTTTTGGAACTAGCAAGCCTCTTCTTCTTTGTAGGCTATTACCAATTTTTTTTTAGACAGTTAGTGTGGTAGAGGCTAGGGTTATCTTTAGATTGTTCCACTTCCAAGGCCATCTGAATTTGCACCAATCTATCTCTTGAGTTGATGTTGTTTTCTCTCTTCCACTTAGTAAGAGCCTTCCTACAAGCTCTAAGTCTTTCATATATTGAAACTACTCTTAGACCATTTATAACAGGAAGATTCCAGCTTTAAATGATGGTTTCCTTTATCTTTTATCAAATCTGAAGCTTTCTCTGTAATCATCCTTTGAAGAGATGAGACTAATAAGGACAGGTCTATGATCTGATCCCCTTTATTCCAATTTTTTTTGATTGGAAACTGGGAACAGAGAGAACCACTTTTGGTTGCCAAACACCTTTCTAACTTACATTGAATCCATAGATAATACCTTCTACTACCACAAGTGAAAATATTTCCTGAGCTAAACAGCTCTCTTGACATTTCACAACATCTTCACATGTCATTAAAAGGGCCAAAATTAATGTGATTTAAGGGTTTTTTCATTATAATTCCTTACTTTTATAAAATTTATGAACAAATTTTTGGTATTTACAAAATGAACTTCGATTCGACAAATAATCTATAATTGATGTGATTTATTTATATTTAAATATATACCTAAAAACATATTGGTTGGTGTAAGAACACAATAACATATATTGAATGAGTGACCATCATCATCTATAAATTGTATATATGTTCTCGCTGTTTCACGCTAAATGTCGTTTTGACACTCACACACAGGCTAAAAAAACATGTTGAATTTTTTTATTATATCCTTACAAATCTAATTCAACACTATCTAATATATAGTGTTTAAAATTGTAAAATACTCTGAAGAGGGTGGGACTTTTTTTTAGTAGGGGGAGGGAAATTTTATTGATTGACACACTAATTTTATTATTCTAAATATTTAGGGGAAAAAAACAAATATGGGTTTTAAAAGTCTTTGCCCATCGTGGGCTTGAAAGGGTTAGTGGGAACTTGCGACTTTCATGTTATATAAAGGGCCCTAATATAAATACACTTGACAGTTGACACCAGTGCCGGTCCTGGTTGACACCGTTGACAAAAAAAAAAAAAAAAAACCAATCATTCCATTGAAAACATCTTAAAAATTGCCTCCAAAATAACTATTCACTCCATTTCGAAATATAAAATATCTTTTAATTTTTTTTTTCAAAATATAAAATATTTTCACATTTTTATGTAAAATTTAAATAACTGGATATTTTATAATTGTTTGTATTCCGTAATCTCTTTATGATTAGCTAATTTATTTCAAATTATATCTTGAATGATGTCTTTTAAAAAAAAATATTTTTTTTAATCTTGGCATTCTATTAAAAATATCTTATATTTTTAAACAGATGGAATATAATATTTAAAGGCTTCAAACGATCTTTCTTCAGCTTTCTATGAAGACTGGCATGTTCGGTATACAAAGATTCAACATTGTCAAAACAATGCAGAGCCGACATAGTGCATGAGACAGAAAATGCGATGGTCCGGGGACACAACATATGGTCCAATAAATAAAATGGTTGACTTCGCTACACCACTCCCACTATAGCTATCCAAACTATTTTTCTCTGGCCTTTTTGACTCTTCAGTATACATCCAAATTGTCAAATTTAATCGCTACACTACTCAAACTATTTACTTCTAATTACTTTCACATCTACAATTAAATTTTGTATATATGAAAATACTTAGAATTAAATAGTTTAGGTTGTGTAACGATTAAACTTAATAGTTTGAGTTGTATAATAATAATACAAAAAGTCTAAGAGAGAAATAGTTTGGATAGCTATAGTAGGGGTGGTGTAACGAAGTCAATTCTAAAAAAAAAAATGAAAAAAAAAAAAAAATATATATATATATATATATACATGTATATATTTCATTTAAGAAAATAGATACTCCCTCCATTTTTTCATTGATTGATGTTTTAGAAAAGAAAAATTTGTTTCTAAAAAATTGATTTTCTCTATTTTCTATACATAATTAGCTTTATATTTCCTCTTATGTCCTTATTTATTTCTCTTTTGTTTATTACTAGAATAAAATAAATTAGGAAGAAGAAGAACTTTTGTCGATCAAGTTTTGCTGCTTCGTATACGCAAAGTCAAATATTCATGCATTCACATGGATACTTATTCTATCGGCCATATATGCTTCTTTTTGTTATACATTTTCATTTCATAACATCTCTTGATGGTATATATAACGATTTGATGAAACGAAATTTTATGTTTTGGCACTAAACAAAATTTGAATATTTTAGATTACTTAAAATTTTGGCTCCAAAAGTTAATTTTGTTTCAAAATTCACGTTATATATGGTGTGTAATGAGATAATGAATGTAAATGGAGATCTTCAATATGGGAAAATGATACAAAGAAAAAGTAAACACAATAAATATAAAGATCACTCACACTTAAGTTTTTTTGACTTTTTCCTACGTTTAGTTTAGTGATGATAATAACTAATTTATGTTTTCTTTTATTTAATTAACAATGGGTTAAAAGTGTAATTGTCAAAACTTTTTTAATATGTGTGAAAATTTTAAAACATCAATAAAAAAAATGGAAGGAGTATTAGCTTAATAGGAAAATAGTCCAAAGAATTAAAATTTCACGTACAAAGAATTTTAAATTTATTTTAACTAATACTAAAAAAAAGTAACAAAAATAATAATAATTGTTTTATTAAATGGACCAAAGAAAAGTTTCATCCCGAACTCCTTGATTATATTAAGTGAATAATATTAAGCTCTAGAACGATGCAACAACTAAGGCTTCGAATGGTGATATTGTGGTCCGAAACGGGATAAATGCGGAACGGTCCAAATAGTAACAAAAATATATATACATAGATATAAATATAGATTTTTGTTATGTTTAGTACAAGGCGGTGTGGGACAATATATCACCGTTCGAAACCTAAGTGAATAAATATGTCTATGGTGGCCATTCTCACATTGAAATAGTTAATGCACATTAATGTTAACGTCATTTTAACTTCTTTTTGTACGTCTGAATTTATGATCTATTATAAGTTAGCATTAAAACTTTGAAACATAGACATCAGTTTTTAAAGCCAATAAATCTGCACATACGCAAACTCAGATTATTTAAACACATTCAAATTAATCTTCGATCAAATGGTTAAATATTATTTACGTCACATACGTAAAATAGCTACGCCATTGCTCCACGGACCGATTAAAACAAACAAAATTAATTCTGATGTACCTCCCGGAGTCTGACTGATGTCCCTCATACGGCAACAGTGTTACTCTTTACTCAAAGGCTAAGTTGTCGGACATCTGGCACATAAAGACAAGGACGGTAGGTGAAAAACATCCAAGTGCTTCGTACAGGTCTAAACCGATAGATCCGAATCCGACTCGACTGAGGATGCGTGGTCCTGTATTCTATCCCGGATAGGTAAAACTCCATAAATACCCCTTTTTCTACGAGAAAAGAGATCCAATCTTTTTCCCTACTTCTAGGTTAAGTCTTCTAAGCGAGACTATTTCTCTCAAGACTCTTGATTCTTCTTCTTCTTCTTGTTTCCTCGAGACTTAGTCTTCCAACTTCTCACGGTCACTTTTCCGGTCATACTTGGCCACTCTCCACCCTGGATACTCTGTTTTTTCTCTGGCTCACCACCTAAATTTCTTCCACAAATGTGTTGATACACCGAGGATTGATATCTTTTGATCTGGTGTCACCCTCTTCTTTTAACTCCGTTTTCCGACTTCTTTTCAGTGTCTCCACGTTCCACCCGTGGTCTTTTTTTCTCTTGACTGACTTGAGCGTCGGAGAACTGTCGGAAAACACTCCACCATCGTGTTTTCTCGATCTCAACGCGTTTGTTGATTGTGTAGGAGACTTGCCCCATATTGATTGGACCTACTGACAAAAAATCTCCTAAATAATAAATATATATTATTTATGATTTGTTATATATTTTTACGAATGTATATATAGGTATGAATTGCTGATTAAAAAAGGAAATATGCATTAAAATACCGTGATGGTGACATTTGTTTTGTTGACAATATGCATTCCTCTTGGTTTAATTGTTTTGCGATGGCGTAAGGAACTAAGGATTACATTAACTATTATGCTATATGTATCATTTGATGACATTACTAATGAAAAATATATATTTACATTTAAATACTGTGAGCGACATTATCATAGTTAGTCCATCGTTACATTAACTATTATGCTACATGTCTTATTTGATGACATTACTAATTATTTTTTTCAATGTTTGTGATATTTTTGAAATATTTTTCTATTTATTATAGATAAATAATATGCATGTGATGTTAAATATATATATACATGACATGACACTAAGTGTATTTTTGATAGTTATTTTTAAAAATTATTCTCAATTCTACTAAAAATCGGCCTTATATATATAGGAGTGAAGCATGTTTCAGAAGATATGTTTATAGAAATTCCAAAAGGATAGGTTATTTTCATGAAAGTAAGCTCCTGTATACTCTTTTTAATGTAATTTTTTTAATCATTACCACATATATAATTCCATGGTCAGCGTAACCATATATATTAACTACAATAAAATTGATAAGATAACGACAATAGATACTAAATGATTGGAATGACGAAGACTCTGTAAAGATTCTAAAAAATTGTTGGAGAAGTCTACCTGAAAAAGGAAAAGTGAGAATTGTCGACATGATTACGCCAATAAAACCAAATATCAATGATGTTTAGGAATTTTTAGTCTTTTGGTTCAATTACCGAGAAGCAAAATTTCTGCGCAATCAACAAATACGTGAAAATTGGAAAAATACGATTGGAAAGAGAGTTTTCTGGCGATTCTTCAACACTCAAGTTAAAAATAGCAAAAAAAAAAAAAAAAAAGACCACAGGGTGGACGTGGAGAACTGAGAAAAGAATCAGAAAACGAAAGAAAAAAAAGAAAGGAAAGAAAAATAGTGACACCGGGCCAAGGGATGGTTCACGGTGTATCAAAGCGTTTAAATGGAGAAATTTTAAGGGTGAGAGAAAAAAAACAGAGTGTTTAGGTGAAGAAGACGGTCGGAAAATGGCCGTAGAAATGGACCCGAGATGAGCCGGAGAAATGATATAAAACGGTCGGAAGAGACTAAATTCCGAGAGGAATGGGACTTAGTCTTGAGAGAGAAGAGTGGGCTCAGAGATTATTCTTGGAAGATTCGAGTTAGTTTATGTAAAGAATAAGGGAGATATTTATAGAGTTTTACCTGCCCGGGTTTGAATACCGGGCTCCGCCTTCTCAATCGGGTCAGGTTTGGATATGCTACTTTTCTTCGGTACGATGTACTCGAGTACTTTTCACCTATCACATTTGTCCTCGTGTCAGCTGTCCGACAATACGACTCTGCGATACTGAGTTTTACCTTTATTGTATTGATCGCAGTGCTTAACGCGGCGTGTCTTACGCCAGGGTGCTTTTTGAATCATCTTTGCCTGCTTTAATCGTTCTGTGGAGCAGAGACCACTTGCTTTTACTCTAAACACGCATAAGGTGAAAGTTTTTTACCTTTTTGACCGAAGACTTGATTCAAAGATATTTGAAATAGTTTGTAGTTCGCGCCTAAGAAAAAAAATTCATACTTAGCCCGAGTTCCTGATACGGGAACTCCGACACCGTGTGTTATTTTTCGTGGACTATGGTTACATCTACGTTTGTCCATTCCCAGATCATGCCTGGTGGTGTGGCCACACCACCCGGGATGGGGGACGGTTACAGGTGGCCTTATCCATCAAGTTATTTGGGACATTATAGATTCATGCCCAAATACCACTAGGACTGGCCCAATATACCAACTACACAAATGGCGCTAAGAGATTCGTCTATGCTAAGGACACGTGGCGCTAAGAGATTCGCCTAAATTAAAAGGGATTATCTTATCCCTAACAACTGCCCCAAAGTCCGGAGACCTGGAGGGCACGAGATCCCTCGCGGAAGCCAGAGCTTAAGTCTGAAGACATGAGGGCATGAGAACCCTAATGGAGGCTGGAGCCTGAGTCTGGAGACATGCGGACACGAGATCCCTGAAGGCATAAGCCTGAGTCCGGAGACCTGGGAAGGCTCGAAATCCTCCTCGAAGATCGCGATGACCTGGGTCAAGAGATCTGGAAAGGCATGAGAACCTCCTTGAAGATCGCGATAACCTGAGTACGAAGATCTGGGAAGGCATGAAAACCTCCTCGTATGCCAAGGGCCAAAGTCAATCGATATGCCCCCTTGGAGACTACAGTACCGGGATCTAGCATCATGGAGAGTAGTATCGAAAGCGAGAATCCCGCTCTCGAGGACCTGATCGCACCAGGGCGTTACCCCGGGTGGGATACAACGAGATACTGGGCCGTCTCCCAGACAATCTTTATTCTCCACTTATTTAGGCCATGACCCTATTTTTGATGGGCTCTGAGCCTATTTTGTATTTAATCCTTTTCTTTTCGTTGTGACAAAAGAATATCCCGCTTTCTTTATTATTAGGCCTCTAGTGACTTGTGCTACAACTTTTTATCTCACTTAATGAGTGGGCGGCTTAGCGACATGAATTTCCCGTCTCTTGCTTTATGAAGTGGGTTATTCATCATTGTAGTTTCCTTATTTTTCGTGTTGGGTCTAAGCGATGGTTGACACGTGGATGGTCGATCTAGTCCTTCTCCTCCATGCTTCCGTTGGCGGTACCGATTAAGTTTTCGCGATCTCTCTTGTTCCTCCCACTCCATATAGAAATCCTCTTTTCTTCTCCTCAACGAATCTTTCTTCTTCTCTTCTTTGTTACTTTTCAGTTGATCTTCGACGAATCTTATGGGACCTTTCTTTTTGCTTGCCATGTCTCTGCAACTTCTTCCTCTCCGATCATGTCTTCTAATTCGCCGGCTTCACCGACGGCTTATGTTTCTTCTTTCGCTTCCCGATTACTGGAAAGGGGGTATAACATTGGTTCTTGGGGAGTGTGTTCCTCATGCGGCACTTAACGTCGTGGGCCTAACGTCGATGTGCTCCTCAGAATCAGCTTTACCTATTTAAATCATTCAGTGGAGTAGAGACCACTTGCTTTTATCCTAGACACGCATAAGGTGAATTTTTTTAACTTTTTTGACCGAAGACTTGATTCAAAGATATTTGAAATAGTTCATAGTTCGCGCCTAAGAAAAGAAATTCATACCTAACCCGAGTTCCTGATACATGAACTTGGGCGCCGTGTGATGCTTCTCGTGAATTATGGTTATTTGTATGTCTGACCACTCAGTTCCCGATCCAGATCGATCATCCCTGGTATTGTGGTCACACCACCCGAGATGGAAACGATTACATGTGATCTTATCCATCAAGTTATTTGGGTCATTGTAGATTCAGGCCAAAATACCTCTAGCACTGGCCCAATAGACCAGCTACACAAATGGCGCTAAGAGATTCGCCTAAACTAAGCACGCGGGATGCTAAAAGATTAAACTAAACTAAAGGAGATATGAAAGCTCATTTGGCCTAATGGTTGATCAAAGGTTCATTAATGTTTCTACACTAGAAGGTATGGGGTTCGAATCCCAGAGAGTGCGTTTTATTATCATTTATGCAGATTAATGGAGACAATCTTACATGATATCTTAAGCGTGGTGCAAGGTAGAATCGTCTGGCATGGATCAAGGCGATAAATTTATCCATTGTAGAATCGTCGATATAATAATTCTCATAATTTATAATATAATAATAAATCAGTATTAAAAGATAATAATAATAAAGAAGATTATTTTATTCCCAATAGATGATTATTCTTCTAACATTGTGTTCGCCGATGACATGGTGATGGTACCGTAATTCTCGGGTGGTAAGGAGAAATCTCTTTCCTAGTTAGAGACTTTGGCCTTTAATTTGGGTTTTCTTTGTTGTGAAATCATTTGTCGTTTATATTCATACTATGTTATCGAATTTCAAAAATAGATTCATAATTTTACCAAGAAAAAATGTGAATCATCTCGAACAAGTGGAGACTATATACGGACTAAAAACCTGATATTTCACGTATATATAAATAAAGTTTGTGGAGATTTTTTTCTTGTGCTAATGGATTTCTTTCTTATTGAGTGTAATGAAATTTGTGTATTATTGGATTGTCTTTCTTTTTCAAGGTTGTTTAGTGTCAACGAGGTGAAATAATCATGATCAATGTGAAAATATGTTTTGCACTAGAGTTTGATTTTTGAATTACAATCTACTTTTTTAAAATCTTTGAAAACTAACTTATTTCTAAGTCAAATACTAAAACATATATAAAAATTAATAATTCAAATGTTGTGATATCAAAATCCAAGTCACACATCGAAAGTTTAGATAAATATTGTCTGGTATATAAGTAATGTCTAACTCCAATTAGTATGCGGCCTTTTGGAAATGAGCTTAAACAAAAATCCATGCAGACTTTGTCACCTGGGCCCAAAGCAGACAATATCATACTAACGGGGGAGTTGGACATGGGTTTGAAAAGCCCAACAAGTGGTATCAGAGTTTAGGTTCAGAAAAAGTTGACCTGGAGAAGTAGGTATGGGCAACAAATTCGTTGTGGGAGGAGAGCCCTCAAGGTGACCTCGCGATTAAGGGTGTCGGTGTCTTGTGTCGAAAGTTTTCCTAACAGTGTCTATGGTTAGGTGAAGAATTCCGTTGGTGATTACGGCGATACAAGATGGGTGCCAGGTTTCGCTGGAGATAGAAGACGACGGGCTTGTGTGGTCCTTGGTTTGAGGGAAAGTTTGTTGGGACATCAATCCAAAGTCCCACGTCGAAAGTTTAGACAATGAGTGTCTAATATATAAGTCATAAGTAACTCCAATTAGTATGAGGCCTTTTAGGAAGGTGTCCAATAAGAAATCTGTGCGGACTTGTTAACATGGGCCCAAAGTGGACAATATCATACTAGTGGAATAGAATTGGTGGACATGAAAAGTCCTCAAAGTGACCCACGATTAAGGGTGTCAGGGCCTTATGTCGAAAGTTTTCCTAACGATGCTCCGAGGGTTAGGTGATGAAATTCTGTTGGTGATTACGGCGGTACAAGATGGGTGCCAGGTTTTGCTGGATGTATGATATTGTCCGCTTTGGGTCCAGATGGACAAGCCCGCACGAATTTTTTATCGTGCTCTTTCTCAAAATGACCTCATTCTAATTAGAGTTGGTCATGACTTATATATTAGACTATCTTTGTCTACACTTCCGATATGAGACTTTGGGTTGATATCCCAACATCAAATAAAACTTATTTCAATTTATGAAGGCATTTACTTTTGAAAAATTTACAATCTCCGGCAAACAATCAACGGTATCAAGTCCAAATGAAACCAGAAAACCAAAGGTTGATAAAATAAAGAAGCAAGAAAAAAATGATTAGAAATAATTAGTTGCCTATTTAAATAGTTCAATGGAATGGAGACTAATTTATTCCAAGAAGGAAGGACATCTTAAGAAAGATTATTAGATAAGCAAATGTGAAATTGAAAACCAAGGAGAAGCAGATGTGATCAGATAAGTTGCAGGTTTTTCATGCTTTGAATGTCACAGATTTGACCCCAAGAGATCAATGGGTCATTGATTTTGAATACACTTATCACATGACATCTAGACAGGACCGACCTTGAGTTCAAACGGATTAAGTATGGATTTGCGGCTTTTTAAAAATCAGGTCGCTTCTATTTACTAAACAGTCCATTTTTTTAATAAAAATGTCAAAACGACTCTTTTTATTCTCTTTACCTTGCGGTCTTCTAAATCTTATGGTCGGCTCTGCATCTAGAAGAAGACATAGAAGCAAGTCAAGTATTTATTGGTGATGATCACACTGTGAGAACTTGTGGAGTTGGTTCTTTTAGACTTAACACTCGAGGAGAAAATGTTAAGATCATGCATAATGTGAAGTTTGTACCTAATCTCTGATGGAATTTAATCTCTACATGTACTTTGGATTCACTTGGTTATACACATAAAGGTATACATGCAAAAAGATCGCTTATTACAAGAATGGAAAGATGGCATTGCAAGGAAATTTGAAACATGATCTATCTATTTTTATGGAGAAATTGTGGTAAATGAGTCGCATCAGGCAGAGTTAAATCAGAATGTATCAACTCCGTGGCAACAAAATAGATACTATAAGTGAAAAGAACTTGAGAATCCTGGTCAACAGAATAGATACTACAACAAAAAAATATTGTTCCTTTACAATTTTGTGAGAATTGTATCATGGAAAAGTCTAAGAGAGTGAGTTTCAGGGTTTTTAAGCATGTCACATATATAGATATGTGCATGCATACTTGTGGGGTTCTTCGAATATCCAGTCAACAATCTCTAAGATTGAGAAAAAGTATCGGATTTTAGAAACTTATGGAAGGTTATGTGAATGGAAGTGTTTTGGTTGAAACCCAATTGAATAAAAAGGTTGATTATCTTAAAACAGACAACAGTCTTGAGTTATGTAATTTAGAATTCAACAACTTCAGTAAGGATCATGGAATTGAAAGACATCACATTTACACCCCACTAAAGCTGTCAAATGGTCCGTCCGTGTCTAATTGGGCTTGTCCACACGGACCATTTGTTTTTATGGTATATAGTTGGTCGGTCCGTTACGGACAATGGTCCAAAACACAACCAAACCCAATAAAGACCATGTCCATATGGACATGCCCACGGACAGTCCAATTTAACATGATTTAAAAAATTTAAACTTCCAAAAATATAAAATAAAAATAAAAATATAAGATTACTAATAAAAATTACAAATACAAATTAAATTTTTGTTATCCCGCCCGAAACACGATTCCGCGTTATTCCGCCCAAAACGCGATTCCGCATTTTCCCGCCAAAAATGCGATTCCGCATTTTCCCGCCAAAAATGCGGTTTCGCATTTTTCCGCCAAAAACGCGGTTCCGCGTCTTCCCGCCAATAAAGCGGTTCTGCATTTTCCCGCCAAAAAAGCGGTTATGCATTTTCCCGCCAAAAAGCGGTTCTGCGTTATCCCACCCAACACGCGATTCCGCGTTATCCCGCCAAAAATATGATTCTGCGTTATCCAACACAAAATTCGGTTCCGCGTTATTTTGCCCAAAATGCGATTCCGCATTTTTCCGCCAAAAATGCGATTCCGCATTTTCCTGTCAAAAACACGATTCCGCATTTTTCCGTCAAAAACGTGATTCCGCGTTTTTTCGCCAAAAAGCGGTTCCGCGTTTTTCCGCCAAAAAATGGTTCCGCGTTTTTCCGAAAAAAATGGTTCCGCGTTTTTCCGCAAAAAAATGGTTCCGCATTTTCCCGCCAAAAAGCGGTTCCGCGTTATCCCGCCCAAAACGCCATTTCGCGTTATTCCACCCAAACCGCGATTCGCATTTTCCCGCCAAAAACCGATTCCGTGTTTTCCCAGCAAAAATGCGATTCCGAGCTTTCCCGCTAATAAAGTGATTCCGCATTTTCTGCCAAAAAAGTGATTACGCGTTTTTCCACCAAAAATCTGATTCCGCGTTTTTCCGCCAAAAATCTGATTCCACGTTATCTCGCCAAAAATGCGACTCCGCGTTTTTTCGCCAAAAATGTGATTTAGCGTTTTTCCGCCATCGGATAGTTATGAGTATTTCGGGTAATTTTTGAGTATTTTGGATAAAAAATCTAAAAATACCTGAATCCGAACCCGAACACATTTCGTGTATTAGCGGGTTTCAAACTTATATCCGAACCCGACCGACCCCGACAAAACCCGAACTGAACTCGATCCAAAAAATTTTAATATCCGAATGGGTCTTATATTCTTAAACCTAAAAATCCGAATTACCCGAACGGATACTCGAATGCCCACTCCTATTGTCCATATTGATTTGGACTGGGTTAGCCCACGAACAATATGACCAATTGACAACTATACACCCCCACAATAAAAAAGGAGTCATTGAAAAAATTGAATAGAACTGTGATGGAGACTCATATGTATGATGAATCAAGTAATAAATTAGTCCATGGTTATGTAGGCTAAATACACATGTTGCCAAACTCGTAAAACCCTTCTCTCTTAAAGTTTTATTTCATATTGAACGACGAATCGAATCAAGTAATTAATTAGTCCATGGTTAATTGGTATTCCACGGATAATTTAGCTCATCAACTAAGAAGGATTACTTTTTTTTTTTGTTAAAGGCTAAGAAGGATTTACTAATACTAGTCTTATCTCTAAGAATCAACAGTTTTGCAATAGGGTTGTAATTTGGAAATTTATACTTTTTGCTAAAATGATTTCTGGGATAAAATAAATGCACCTCTTGTCTAATTTGGCAACAAGTAGATTTTTCAACTTGTAGATTTTTCAACAAGTATATTTTTCAACAAGTATGTGATTTGGACAAAAGGTAGATTTTTCAACTTGATGATAGTTGGAAAAATGAAATATTCTGGCCTCAATTGGTGACATGTTTTAATATATAAAAATACTGGAAAACACTGTTTTCTCTCTAATTCCTCAAAATTTGCATGAGTTATTTGAAAAAAAAAAGTATTGTCAAATAACTTTAAAGTTTATTTTAAACCTTCAATTAGACTATGATGGAACCAATCAGCGTCCACAATAAACTAATAAATGCAAGGGAAATCCAACCAATCCTTGATTTTATCAACAAATTACTCGTCCAACTTTGTCAAAGGCTTGCCAAAGGCTTGAATGATTTAAATGTAGTGTGTGCGGATTAGATAGCAGATTTACATAAAATTAAAAAATTAATATATTATTTTAAAAAATAAAAATTATATATTTTAAATAAATCATAGAAAAATTAAATATTTTTTCTTAAAGAGGTTTGAAATATTTTTGGATATACAATAACTTTTTTATAATTACAAGTTTATTTTAGTTTAGTTAAAATATATATCAAATATATATAATTTTATACTTACCAAAAAAAAAAAAAATTTTATATGATAATATTCGATAACATAAAGTAAATTTTATTTTAGTATTTAAGATAATTTTAAAAAAAAAAATTTCAACCACCCGCAGCCGCAAACACTCGTGGGAATGAGCTTTTGATCTAGAGCGGTTCCAGCGGTATAAAGCATTATAGAACGGTATGAAGCGGTTTCCGTGATTGTTGTCAAACGTTACCAAATGCAAACGTAGCGTTTGTGGGTGATAGCAGGAAAACTAATCAAGCCCTAAGTAATATCATAAATACGCTGCTTATGGATATATAAATACGATGTTTTCTTCTTTTTTTCTTTTTTTATTCCGCACATTTCAAATTCCAAAACAGATAGTTTAGCAAGAAGTACTAGATTACTCGTATGGTATAACTTATGTAAATTCCGTACCATTTGTTTAAATTTCTTAATCGTTTAATGAATTTATAGCTGTTGACAAAAAAAAAAAAGTATTTATTGTTGTGAATAATTGTAGAGAGAAGAGAGAATATGAGGTGTGTATCTTATTCAAATAAGAGAGAAGATATATAGGGATACAATATAGGGTTTTAGCTTGGTCACTAGAGCTTTCAAATGGTCCGTCCGCGCCCAATTGGGCTTGTCCACACAGACCATTTATTTTTATGGGCTATACTTGGTCGGTCTGTTACGGACAATGGTCCAAAACACAACCAAGCCCAATAAAGACCATGTACATATGGACATGCCCACGGACAACCCAATTTAACATGATTTAAAAAATTTAAACTTCCAAAAATATAAAATAAAAATAAAAATATATGATTACTAATAAAAATTACAAACACAAATTAAATTTTTGCTATCCCGCCCAAAACATGATTCCGTGTTATCCCGTGAAAAATGCGATTCCGCATTTTTCCACCAAAAACGCGATTCCGCGTTTTCCCTCCAAAAATGCGATTCCGCGTTATCCCGTCCAAAACGCGATTCCGCGTTATCCCGTCCAAAACGTGATTCCGCGTTATACCACCAAACATGCGATTCTGCGTTATCCCGCCCAAAACGCGATTCCACGTTTTCCCGCCCAAAATCCGATTCTGCGTTTTCCCGCCAAAAACGCGATTTCGCATTTTCCCGCCCGAAACACGATTCCGCGTTTTCTCGCCAGAAACGCGATTCCGCGTTTTCTCGCCAGAAAAGCGATTCCGCGTTTTTCTGCCAAAAATGTGATTTCGCGTTTTTCCGCCAATAAAGTGATTCCGCGTTTTCTTGCCAAAAACGCGATTCTGCGTTTTTCCGACAAAAATGCAATTCGGCATTTTCTCGACAAAAATGTGATTCCGCGTTTTCCCGTCAAAAATGCGATTCCGCAGTTTCCCGCCAAAAACGCGATTCCGCATTTTCCCGCCAAAAACGCGATTCTGCATTTTCCCGCCAAAGCCGCGATTCCGAATTATCCACCAAATTTTGCCAAAAATGTGAAACCTCGTTTTCTCGCCAAAAACACATTTCCGCGTTTTCTCGCCAAAAACGTATTTCCGCGTTTTCTCGCTAAAATCGCACCCGCGTTTTCTCACTAAAAACATGATTTCATGTATTTATGCCAAAAACTTGATTCTACGTTTTCCGCCAAAAACTCAAAATCGTGTTTCTGTGTTTTTCTGTCAAAAACGTAATCACACATTTTTCCATTAAAAACATAATTATGCATTTTTCTGTCAAAAACAAAAAAATCACATTTTCGTTTTTCGCCAAAAAAATGAAACTCGAGAAAATGTTAAATTTTCCCCAAATTTATGAAACCCTAATTTTTTAAGTATTTGGGATGTCCATTGTCCGTGCGGTCTGGACCATTTTGACCGCGGACAAAATTGGTCTTTAGCCCATTTAGACCATTTTCTATTTGGGCCTGACCATGACCCGTCCATATTGATTTGCACTGGGCTAGCCCACGGACAATATGACCAATTGACAGCTATATTGGTCACCGATCCTTATCTGAAACTCGGCGATCCTTGTTACCAACTTCTCCTTCGGCTCATTGTCACGTCTCCAAGCCATCTCCGAGTTATCTCCGAGGTGTCTTCACTTTGCCTTTAAAGTCTGATGACATCAGCGTCCGAGCTGCAGGATTTCGATGCCTTATCATGCTTTCCTCGGAAAAAAACTTATCCTTGGCAAAATGTCTTGTTGTGCTTTCCTTGGCAAAACACCTCATCACGCCACCTGGTCATTTTCCAACATCAGTTTTTGGCTCGGCACGATGATCTCGTATATGACTACTCTCATCTCCTCACAATCATCTCTGAGTCTGACGAGCTGGGGGACTAACTTATCTAAGGATGGGTTCAGCTTCCCCCTTCCTTAAAAAGGAAGGGGGGGAGGGGGGAGTGGGTACGTATACTCCCATTTTTATAATAGACTCTATGTCTAATTAAAGAAAACTTTTCGAAGGTAAAGTCTTCAAATCACATCTTTTACGTATTACTAAAGCCTTAACAAAACAGGCATCTCACTCACATCCTTTACGGATTATTCAAAGTCTTAACTAAACAGACATCTCATCTCACTCTCGTTGCTGCTGGCCACAGCAACGAACTACTACATTCTTTACGGATAAACTATCACATCCTTTGCGGATTAAAAGAGCGCTATATAAATGTATATGTCCATTGTCAGAGCGGATATGTTTACGGTAACGTATCCGTAAACCGAAATGTTTATCCTAAACTCAATAACTTAATATGTCCATTGTCTGAACGGATATGTTTATGGTAACGTATCCGTGAACCGAAATGTTCATCTAAAACCCAACAAACGAATCGTTGATCGCGACATCTCACAAACGAAATACCTGACGTATATAATCTAAGTATGAGATACCTAAACTCGTTTTACAAAAACCTAGTAACTTATCACTGGTCTTTAACATCTTAAAAACATAGTACTCAATGTATATCGTTTAGTATGTGATACTTAAACATGTTTTATCAAAACGGACATGTAAGTCGATGCTACATCGCAGTCCCTAAAACCTAAGTCAATAATCAAAACCCAGCATATACTCGCTCTTTAGCACGCTGGTCTTTAACATCTTAAAATCCAGTATACCTTGCTTTATAGCACACTGGTAATTAGACATTTTGCGCAGAATTACGAGTTACCCTAACACGCTTGGCTAACTAATCTACAACTCGTTACGACTATGAGGTTGAATCAAGGGCATCAACTACAACACCCAAGTCAGAACGACGTGAATACTCTTTTCAATTTTTTGCAAGGTGTCCTTCGAACTTGGACCTTGAAAATTCTCACGAAACAATAAGATAGTTTAGGCTCATCGCCTCGTCATCTCGGCACAACATCTTATCATGTTTTTCTCGGCAAAATGCCTTTGTTGGCTAAACGCCTCGTCAGCAAAATGCTTTACTCGGCAAAAATGCCTCCACGGCTGAAAACCTCTTCGACATAACGCCTCGTCGGCATAACACCTCGCCGGTAAAATACTTCACCTGCAGAACGCCTCATCGGCAGAATACATCTTTAGCAGCTCCTAGGCAAAATTCCTCGTCATTTCTCTTGCCGATGTTGCTTTTTTGCTTCGTCCCATCTTTAATGACGAGGGGTACCAAAGAAGCGAGCCATCGTCGTTTCATCTTATTTGGTCGACACTCCTTAAATTATTCCAACCCATCTTTATCAAATCTCGGTGGTACGCTCAAGATCTACAAACATCTTGCTTAGCTCGGCGGTGCTCAAAAGAACCGAGCCGTTTCTACCCAGAGCTTGGTGGTCCCTTTGATTTTGCCGAGCCATCTTTATCCGAGATCAGTGATACTCCCTTAGATCTTGTCGAGCCATTTTCTTTGAGATCACCAATCCGAGCCGTCTTCTTCTCTGAATCATCGCTGAACCACCTTCTAATGTCATCAACGCTCGAGCTGCAATATTACACCGTCTCGGCTTCTTCATTCATCACCTCGTCATAAAAATGTTATGGCCCCATCGAGTTGTTACCCGTCACCTCATCCCGATTTCGGCTCGGCAGTTGATCTTGGTAGCAACTCTGTCAGCTCGTCACAATTGCTCTTCAACTCTAACGAGCTTGAGGGCTAACTGTTGGGGTCAAAATTCATCCAACCAAGATCAACGATAAAAATGACTAAGTGTCAGTTTTGAGCCTAGCCAACTCTTTGTGTGCCTAGCCGAACAGTCTCTGCATAGCCAAACATTCTCTGCATAGCCGAACATTCTTTGCATAGCTGAACATTTTGTGCCCAGCCAAATCTCCGGCGAGCCGGACTACCGACGAACCAAGTTGACGATGAGCCAATGAACCAAATCGGCGATGAGCCGACGAACCGACGAGCCGTGGGCTCGGCTAGGCACCAAGGGCCTCGGCCTTCTTCCACGATGAGCCATAGAACTTTGGCTTGCTTCGACGACGAGCCGTGGCGGGCCTTGGAGGGCTATAAGACATTGATCCCAGCTTAGACTTCCTTTACCTCGACACTATCATAACTAAAATTGCCGAGCTGGGAGGCTAACTGTTGGTGTCGGAGTCCACCCATCTGAGATCAAAGGAAAATGACTAAGTATAGAAATAGGCCGAACCAGATAATGCATATCCCGACGAACCAGATAATGCCTATCCCGACGAACCGGATAAGGCTTATCCCGATGAACCGGATAAAGCCTAACAAAATGAACCGGATAAAGCCTAACCCAACGTCTAGATAAGGCCGATCCTGAGCCTAATGATGGAATGGGCCGAGCCCATTACAAGATAGATCAGCATAGGCAATGGGCCAGACAGAATAGGCAAACTTACGGGCCGAAACGACAAGCCCGTTTTCAGGTGATCTCAAGATGAAGGCCCATGAAGCCGAACCGACTTAGCTAAACGGAAATCCCGAAGGGTTATGAAGTTTTCCTTATCTCTTTGGAATTGGCTAAGCTGACTTAAACTAGTATATATATATATCAATGTACATCCTCCGAAGAGGGGATCCACAATTTACTTAGCAAAACCCTAGACTTTTTGCTCTGCAAACACTTGTACGAAAATTTTTTCGAAACAGCTTAATAAAAACCATCTTTGGATCTTCGTTTTTGTGGTTTTAATCTCAGAAATTTTAGATCCCTTAAAAGTTTCGTGACAAATCTAATTGTGCTAGTTTCGACTCCCACAATAACCTCACAAACTTCAGGTCACGGTTTGATGACAAGGATAAATGTGAATATCTAGTCGATGCGTCCATCGACTTTATACGTCCATCGAGTCAATGCGTCCATTGAATCGATGCGTCTAAGGTATCTAAATTTTCATATAGTGGGTGATCAGCCCATAACCATTTCCTTATATATATTTCAGAAAATCAACAGAGTCCAATTATTTTGACTGGTGAAAGCCATATAATCAGATTGCCTTCTGCACAAGCAACATATAATAAATCATTAGAAAGAATTTTATGGTTCTTCACTGAATATCCACATAATTTTTCGTTATTTTCGCATCATCATTGAACCAAGATGATCAATCCGGTTAAGCCAAACATGTAAATTCTTAGTAAACTTATGGTTTACCTTTCATTGCTAATCATTTACTTCATTTAGGGGATATCATAATCCAAATTACTTTATTTAGTCCATGATAATCAAGCATGGATTTTGATAATGAAGAATGTGTCGATAAATCAAAATAAGGGATAATAATAGAAATTCTATAATCTAGTACGGAAAATCTTAGAGATTAATTTGACTAAAAACATATAAACATGGTACGAGATCAAAAACTTAGAAGTCGAGCGTACCCAAAAATCCAAAGCCAGCGATGAGAGTTGTCAGAGAACGGAGGCCTGTGCAATCACTTTAGTAGCCACTTCCTCGACAAATTTTATTTGTGAGGTTCTTTTTTTTTTTATGTAAGATATCATATTCACTTCAGGGAATAGACTAAAACTAGTTAGACTTGAGTCATGATTTCTCATCAATAGCTCATTATTTTCATATTTAAGTTCAGGAACACTTCTTAAATTTCTGTTCACAACATTGTGTCTACTGGACAACATTACATGTGTGAAAGTTTAAGTATGCATGTTTTACCATCTATGCATTAGCGATATTCTCTCAATATAATATCAATTTGCAGATAATTCTGAACATAGCTGAGTTATATTCACTTACAGACTTCAAGTCTTGTACTCTTGGATATAACCAATCATAACTAGTTTTATGTAATATCAAATTCTGGTGATCACACCTTTTCTTTAAGAATTGCTCTGAAAAACTTGTAGATCTTTTACGGTCACACAGTGAACATAATCTTCTGAATATGTCACTTATTGTCTACGTGAGATTCTTCAATTCTCCCTCTCGAGATGATGAAACTTCAAGTTCATCCATCTCGAATTGAATATCACGATGAAAAATATATTATTACGATCATCTTATTAAAGCAAGACTAAATAATAATCCTATTAACACCATCACAATTCACTAGTTTTTCTATTATGCCATTAAACTAGGTTCTCAATCAATCAATTCATCAAACGAGGTCATGTAACAAGTATGTGCAACAAATTTCGTGTAAGATCAGACTCTGAGAACAAACAAGCAGCATATAATAGTGCAGATTCAGTGCAAAATCCTAATAATTTCATGATATGACTGCATTGTGCATAATCTATGCGAAAACTAGGTTCGTGCAAAACTCGGGTGAAATCCTAATAATTCCAGAATAAAATTGGTCTGCGCAAAATTCGGGATATATTCATATATGTGCAAAATCCGGGTTAAAACCATGTATGTACAAAATCCGGGTTAAAATCATGCATGTGCAAAATTCGGATTATAATTACTCTGTGCAAAATTCGGATAAAATAGTAATCAATTCAATAACAAACCAATGCAGATTTCATAACAAAATATCCGTGCAAATTCCGGATTAAAATCATGTAAGTATTTAACAAAATAATTCTAAACATTAAAACTTAATCCAATTAAGTTTACATAATTAAACCAACAACCCTACTCACGATTAACAATTTACCAACAATTCTTCATGCCCATAATTCTAAGTCCAAAGAAACATAAAATAGTAAAGCACTAGAATCAATCTATGTAAAGCATGTGACGTAAGATTCTGTTATAAAGCCTGAATCATGTCAAATTAATTCTATGGTTTTACATTTAACGAACTCAAGTTATCATTCAATAAAATAATAAAAATTAGACAGGTTTTAAATAATAATAATTAAACTGTTCAGTCGAAGAAGCATTAAGTATCAAAACTTAATTCCAAGTCAAAAGAAGCATTAAGGAACATAGTTCAAAACAACAATTAGCTAAACCAACGATTTACGAAACTAATAAAGCAATAAACACTAAGTATGCAAAATCAATCTATTATAGATCACAATTGTTCATTAATCGATCAAAACATGTGTCAATATATTATATTATATGTCAATGTAATAAAATCCTATTAGTAAAAGCATGAGCCGATCATATATAAAGGCACCGTATAATATATTCATGATGCTAATAATTGAGTACTATGTAATTATGCAATGAATGTATTATAATACGAACAACATCACCGTAACAAATAGCAAATCAATCAGATCATAAATACTACTTATCTCGATGAGTATTTTCGGAGACGGAGAGAGAGTCTGCAAACGAACGGTTTCGGGTAGAGTTTTGGTGGAGATTTCACTTTGCTCAGATAGCTAGGGTTTCGTGCTGCTAACGTGTTGTGAATAATTATAGAGAGAAGAGAGAATATAAAGTGTGTATCTTATTCTAATAAGAGAAATATATATATAGAGATACAATATATAGTTTTAGGTTGGTCACCAAATCATCTAAAATATTTCCAATATTAATAAGCTTTGTAATGGAGATCCATATAATTATTTCAAAACATTTATGATCTACTTTTACGAATACATGCATGTATAGTTTTGAAGTTTCTATATATATATATATATATATATGCTCTATGCATTTAATTATAAAACCGTGTGAATGCATTTAATCATCATCTTGGCTACACTTAGCTTTTGACGTTTCTCCCTATAAAATGACACTAAGTGTAAACGTTGCTCCTACCATCTATGATCTCTCATTCTCTATATATACATTTCTTATCTATCTTCCTCATTTTTACAACCAACAACAACAATGGCAAACCAACTTCAAGATCCCTTAACCACTTCCCCTAAACCAAGTTTAATCAAAGAAGAACAACAATTTGACGAAGAAAGAGTGGGCTTGCAAGCAGAGAGGATCTTGTACACCATGGCTTTCCCCATGGTTCTCAGAGCCGCCTTGGAGCTTGGCGTCATCGACACGATCACTGCCGTAGATGAAGGCGTGTGGCTCTCGGCTTCTGAGATTGCGCTTCGTCTCCCAACCAAACCCACCAACCCGGAGGCACCGGTTTTGTTGGACCGTATGCTGGTTTTACTAGCTAGCCACTCGATCTTGAAATACCGTATGGTTGAAATTGGAGAGAACGGCCAAACCGGAAAAATCGAGAGGCTATATGCTGCTGAACCGGTTTGCATGTTTTTCTTGAACCGTGGAGACGGCTCGGGTTCTTTCGCGTCTGTGTTCATGTTAACACTAAGCGAAGTCCATTTCAAGACATGGTACGTACTTCTTCATTATTCACAAACAAACCAATACCATAGTTGACCATATCAAGTCCATTAACCCATACTCCGGTCAAAAAATCTTATAATTAAACCGGTTCACAAGAAATTGTTCTATAAATATACGTATTATACACCTTCTAACTTAGCTGCTTCATTATTCACAACACAAGCCAAAACAGTAAATTGATCATGAATTACATTAATCTGGGTCCCCTTTTTATTTTTGTCAACGGTCCACTATGCTTTTTTCTTAATGTTTTGTGGTGGGGTGGGGGGGGTGTTAGAGCTGAACTCCCGTGGTCAAAGATTTTGCAGAGGTGGCAACGCCACTTGCACTGGTGGATCCGAACACCTCTAGTCAGTGCCGGTCCAATGTTTTTAAATATCCAGCGCGAAATTAAAAAATCGTGCCATTTTTTAATGTTATTTTGTTAATGAAAATTTTTTTCCCACGCAAATTATCTAAACATGTGAGATCCTAAGCGGTCGCTTCACTTATCAATACCCAGCGCGAAATTAAAAAATCGTGCCATTTTTTAATGTTATTTTGTTAATGAAAATTTTTTTCCCACGCAAATTATCTAAACATGTGAGATCCTAAGCGGTCGCTTCACTTATCTATGCTCTGGATCGGCCCTGCCTCTGGTGGTCAATGAACAATTGATTATTCATTTTTAACAGGACACATCTCAAAGATGTGATATTAGAAGGAAAGGATGCATTCATCTCTGCTCAAGGCATGAGATTTTTCGAATACATTGGTTCGAACGAGCGATTCGCTGAGATGTTTAACCATGCAATGTCGGAATCTTCCACATTGACCATGAAAAAGGTTTTAGAAGTTTACAGAGGTTTCGAAGATGTAAACACTTTGGTGGATGTGGGAGGAGGAATTGGAACCGTTTTAGGTCTAGTGACTTCCAAGTATCCTCATATTAAGGGCATCAATTTCGACATAGCCTCGGTTTTAGCCCATGCTCCTCCTTATCCAGGTATAACACCAAATGATAAAATCAACAAATTGTATTTGAAAGTCCTTGTTTTGATAGCTATTTTCAAAAATTATTCTCAATTCTACTCAAAATCTGATATATATATATATATATATATATATATATATATATATATTATATATATATATAGGAGTGGAGCATGTTTCAGGAGATATGTTTACAGAAATTCCAAAAGGAGATGCCATCTTCATGAAAGTAAGTATATATATAGACTTCACTTATGTTAAAGTTTTATCACTAACAAATATATAATTTCATGGTTCAAACATATATTAACTACGAAATAAAATGACAGTGGATATTACATGATTGGACCGATGAAGATTGTGTAAAAATTCTAAAAAACTGTTGGAAAAGTCTTCCAGAGAGAGGAAAAGTGATAATAGTTGAGATGGTTACACCGGTGACACAAAAGATCAACGACTTTTCTTCTAACATTGTGTTTGCCATGGACATGCTCATGTTAACACAATGCTCGGGTGGTAAGGAGAGGTCCTTTTCACAGATCGAGACTCTGGCCTTTGATTCGGGTTTTCTTCGTTGTGAAATCATACGTCATGCCTATTCATACTGTGTTATCGAATTCCACAAATAGAAGCTTCATTTTATATTATATAAATTAATAAAAGTTTGAGGAGCTATCGACCAAAAAAGCAGAAAAAAGCTCGAGGAGCTTCATTTTTTGTTGTATGCAATAAATAAAGCTTGTGTATTGGGTTGTTTTCTTTTTCAAGATTGTGGTGATTGTTTAAAGTCTCAACGAGGATCAATGTGAAACTTTTGTGTGGCATTAGGGTTGTAATTTAATCAATTGTACTTTGTGTTAAAATAATAATATGCGAAACTTTTTTGAAAATTGTTTGTTGACATATTTGGTAAAATTGTATTATTTGATTAAAAAAGAGCAAAAAAAGCAAGGAAGTTCCAAGATCAATCCGCGAACTATCCAACATCGAGAGTTAACAAACTCGGTTTAAACATACAAACCGGCCACCGGTTCATCACTAGAAATGAGTGGAATTTACCTGGCTTAAGCTGCTTTAGCTGTTTCACGAACAATGGCTAACTTAGCCAGAAGACCACATGGCTGAAGATATGACCCAACTCCATCACAGTGTTCACCACCGCCAAGCAAAGGAGTTATTATTCCTTCTGAAAAGAAGATTAGAGCAAAATTGAAAGAGAAGATAGATCCATCATTCGGCCACCGGTGCTCAAGAGCTTCCGAGGATATAATCGCAAGAGGAAGCCATCAAACTTGCAAAGGGGAAGAAACAAAAACCATAAGATCCGAATTAAATCGGAATGAAAATCCGAATTCAATCGGAATATTAGATCAGAAACAAAAGATCTTTTCTCTTTCGAAAGGATAAGAGTTTGTGAAGAGAGAGAGAGAGCTAGCGGATAATGATCACTAATCCAAATATACCATTAAAAATGGATCGGTAATATGAGTAACGACTAACGAGTAGATAAAATTACGATCTGAATGGATAATTAGAATAATATTGAAAAATTTGAACAATTTTGAATAGTATTTAAAAACTACAGAGATATTTTGAAAAATATTGGATACTTTTGTGAAATATTAGATAATTTTTGAGTAATTTTTTTTTTATTTATAAATAATTAGATTAGAGCCTGCAAATATATTTATATTTAATAAAAAAAAATAAAGTAAAATATTAGTTATATGGAAAAAAATGGGAGAATTTCAAAAATACTATTTTTGAAATATCATTTTGCAAAAATGCCACAATGAGTTGTCTATTTTCAAAACTGCTACAAATTAATGATTTTTTAACATTTAAATCCTAAAATTTTAAACTTTAAAAAGAGTTTTGACTCTAACAAACCCTAAACCCTCAAAATTAAACCCTAACATAACATATAGTTAACCCAAACATAAATGATATTTTGAATAAATGATATAATATTAGTGGCATTTTTGAAATTTTTTTGAAAATGTGATATTTTTGAAAAGTGACATTTCTCAAAAAAAATTTTAAAAAATTGGGGTCGGGATATCATATTTTTGGTTAGAATCGGACTATGGATAAGAAAATAACTTAGGAGGGTGTATTCAATTTAGCATTTGAAGTGATTTGTATTAAAATGACAAATCCTATGTTATTCAAACATGAATTTTAAAAAGTTTTTTTTTTTTGTCAAAATTTTTTAAAAAGTCTTTTAAATTCATATGTTATTGAATTTATTATTTGTAAAAGTACCTTTAAATCTATTGTTAAAAATATTTACAATAACAGTGAATTTATGAGGATTTTAAGTGATTTTAAGATGTTTTGGTGGAATTTACTAGTTAAAATATAGAAATCTAAATCTTATGATATTATGTGAGATTTCATAGAATTTTAATAGCAAATCATAACAACTTTTCTAATTCATCCAAAATCATCTAAAAACTCAAGAAAACTCAAAATTTTCTAAATTATTTGAAATATTAGATTAAATACACACCCATTATTATTTTTGGTAATCAAATAGTATAGGGAACCAAATATTTGAAAAAATATATTACTCAGACTTTTTATTTATTTAAATATCCGACTTTTTGTTACGGTTAATATATAGTAAACTTATTTAGTGTCGTTTTAGTTAATTTTATTTATAAACATATATAAAGTTTAAATGAAAATGACTAGATCACACAATAAAAATTTATTTTTATGGTATTTTTAAAAATTACTCTTTTTTAATATCTATTTGCCAGTCAATATTTAATGAATATATACATCGACATAATGTCTGGGTATATATTTAATTGCGACAAACGTACTCGATGTAAACAACTTCTAGACACGAATTTGATCTTCTTAGACACTTGTATTACGCTTTCGTTAATTCCCATGCAAATAAAATATTTGGCTTATTCTTTCGGACACTAATTAGGTTCCGAGGTTTCTCCTTATAAAATGACACTAAGTGTAAACGTTGAAACAAACTTTCTCAAATTTCCAACCGACAAGAACAACAAATCAACAATGGCAAACCGTCTTCAAGATTCCTTAACCACTTCCCCTAAACCAAGTCTAATCAAAGAAGAACAACAACTTGACGAAGAGAGCTTACAAGCAGAGAGGCTCGTGAACACTTTGGCCTTCCCCATGGTTCTCAAAGCCGCCTTGGAGCTTGGCGTCATCGACACGATCTCTGCCGTAGATGAAGGCGTGTGGCTCTCGGCTTCTGAGATTGCGCTTCGTCTCCCAACCAAACCCACCAACCCGGAGGCACCGGTTTTGTTGGACCGTATGCTGGTTTTACTAGCCAGCCACTCGATCTTGAAGTGTCGTATGGTTGAAACTGGAGAGAACGGTCAAACCGGAAAAATGGAGAGGCTATATGCTGCTGAACCGGTTTGCATGTTTTTTTTGAACCGTGGAGACGGCTCGGGTTCTCTCGCGTCTCTGTTCATGATAAACCTAAGCGAGGTCTATTTCAAGACTTGGTACGTACTTCTTAATTATTCACAAACAAACCACTACAGTAGTTGACCTTCATATACATTAACCCATTTTCTGATTAATAATTCTTATAAGTAAACCGGTTTACAACAAAATGTTCTATAAATATAGAAAATTTTGAGAAATACCACTTTTATACTATGATATCACTTTTCAAAAATATTTTATTTGCTGTTCATTTTCAAAAATATTACTTTTATGAATGTCATAAGGTTTTTCTATAAAAACTCAATAAGTTTTATAAAACATGTTTATAAGGGTTTTATAAGTTTTATAAAAAATATTATAAAAATTTATAAATTTTATAAGGTTTATAAGATGTTTTATAAATTATTACAAAATTATTTTATAAAGCTTTATAAATTTGAGTTTTATAAATTTGACTTTTTATAAAAATGTTATTTTCGAAAATAGACAACAAAACAATAATACTTTTATTGGTATTTATAAATTTTCCCCATAAATATACATATTATAACCCTTTTTTTATATGACATATTATAAACCTTAATTCTAACTAAACTAGTTTACAACAAAATGTTATATAAATATATGAACCGTCAACTAACAATTGATAATAAATAAATGAAACAAATCATAGGACACATCTCAAAGATGTGATATTAGAAGGAAAAGATGCATTCAGCTCTGCTCATGGCATGAAATTTTTCGAATACATTGGTTCCAACGAACGATTCGCTGAGATGTTTAACCGAGGAATGTCAGAAGCTTCCACATTGACAATGAAGAAGGTTTTACAAGTTTACAGAGGTTTCGAAGATGTAAACACTTTGGTGGATGTTGGAGGAGGAATTGGAACCGTTTTAGGTCTAATAACTTCCAAATATCCTCATATTAAAGGCATCAATTTCGATCTAGCCTCGGTTTTAGCCCATGCTCCTCCTTATCCAGGTATAACGCTAATTAAGTGATAACAAATTGTATTTGAAAGTGTTAGTTTTGATAGTTATTTTGAAAAATTATTCTCAATTCTACTAAAAAAAAACGACCTTATACGTAGGAGTGGAGCATGTTTCGGGAGATATGTTTATAGAAATTCCAAAGGGAGATGCTATTTTCATGAAAGTAAGTTCCTATCTATACTCAAGAGCTTCTTCATTACCAATTATATTATTCCATGGTCAACTATATATTAACTACAATAAATTTGATAAAATAATGACAGTGGATACTACATGATTGGAATGACGAAGAGTGTGTAAAGATTCTTAAAAATTGTTGGAGAAGTTTACCCGAAAAAGGAAAAGTGATAATCGTCGACATGATTACGCCGATAAAACCAAAGATTGATGATTATTCTTCTAACATTGTGTTCGCCAAGGACATGGTGATGCTAACGCAATGTTCGGGTGGTAAGGAAAAATCTTTTTCCCAGTTAGAGACTTTGGCATTTGATTCGGGTTTTCTTTGTTGTGAAATCATTTGTCGTGCATATTCATACTATGTTATCGAATTCCACAAATAGAGTCATAATTTTACCAAGAAAAACTATGAGCCATCTCGTACAAGTGGAGACTATATACGGGCTAAAAACTGGTATTTCATATATATATAAATAAAGCTTGAGGAGGGTTTTTTTTTTTTTGTTGCTATTGGAGTGTAATATAATTAATTTGTGTAATGTCAAAATCTGTTTTGCACTAGAGTTTGATTTTTGAATAATAAGCTACTTTTTAAAATCTACTTTTTAAAATCAAAACAAATAAAATTTATTTCAATTTATTAAGATATTTATTTTTGGAAAATTCACAATCTCCGGCAAATAATCTTCGGTATCAAGTCCAAATGAAACCAGAAAACCAAAGGTTAATAAAAATAAAGAAGCAAGGAAAAAAATTATTAGAAATAATAAGTTGCCTATTTAAATAGTTCAGTGGAGATTTTGTTGGTATTCCAAAAAGTGGAGATTTTGTTGGTATTCCAAAAAGAAAGGACATCTTAAAAAAGATTGTTTAGTTAGGAGAAGCAGATGTACATGAAGGATGCTTTGAATGTCACCGATTTGATCCCAAGAGAACAGTTGGTTATTGATTTTGGATGCACTTATCACATGACATCTACAAAAGACTCGTTTGAAACTTTCAATGACATAGGACCAAGTCAAATATTGATTGGTGATGATCACACAGTGAAAGCTCATGAAGTTGGTTCTATTAGAATTAACACTCGAAGAGGAACTCTTAAGATCATGAATAATGTGAAGTGTGTACCTAATCTCTGATGGAATTTGATCTCTACATGTACTTTGATTCACTTGGTTATACACATAAAGGTATAAATGGAAAGATGGCATTATTGCAAGGAGAAATCGTGGTAAATGAGTCAGATCATGCATAGTTAAATCAGAATGTATCAATCTTATGGCACAATCGTTTTGGCCATATAAGTGAAAATAACCTGAGAATCCTAGTCAACAAAAATAGATACTACAACAAAAAGATATTGGTCCTTTACAATTTTTTGAGAATTGTAGCATATGGAGAAGTCTAAGAGAGTGAGTTTCAGTGTTGGTAAACATGACATAGAGGCTGTTTAAGGATATGTGCATGCAAATTTGTGGGGTTCTTCGAATATTCAGCCAACAATCTTTAAGAGCCAATATTTTCTCTCAATCAATAGAAAGATTGTTGGCTGAATATTCGGCTCTATTTCATCAATAGAAAAGATGAATTTTTAAGGAAGTTTTGTAGATGAAATTTTTTTAGTTGAAAATCAATAAAAAAAGTTAAATGTCCGAGAGCAAACAATGGTCTTTAGTTCTACAATTCATAATTCAACAACTTTTGTAAGTATCATGGAATTAAAAGGTACTGTATTTGCACATGTAATCCACAACTAAATGGATTGGTTGAAAAAATGAATATAACTGTGGTGGAGAGTCATTTGTATGATGAATCAATCGGCCCGGCCCTGAGTCCAAGTAAGCTAAGTTTGGACTTGCGGCCCTACTATTCTCAGAACCGATTCTGTAAATCAATCAATTTTATAAGGAAAATTATGGATTAAAGTTTCAACCTCTACATCTCATTTGGTCATATAGTCATTGTTGGGTTATGGTTTGAGATAAACCAAGAGGAAACAATAAGTCATTGGATTTTGTTGTATGTCAAGCTCATTTATTGTTATTTATTATGGATTTTCCGTTCTTATTGTAATACGTATATGGGAGGTAGATGGACCTAATCCTATATAAGAGGAGGTCAACAAGGAAAGAAGATTGATCTCGGAAGCAGGAAGCATGAAGTTCAGAGATCTTGTGACTAGCCGCTAAGGTCACCAGGGGCGCCATAGGAGCCGCATGATGACGGCATGATGGCTGTTGGAGAAGGGTTATATACTAGCCACATGAAGAAGATAGCGTGAGGGTCGCGTGAGGGAAACAAAACAGGCCGCTTGGAAAAAGAAAGAGAAGCCGCATATGAGAGAGGAAGAATGTGATGGAGGAAGGAGTCTCGTGACTCTTTCCGGTGAGCATCTTCATGTCTTTTAAGGTGGAGTTTGGTTATAGAGATAAAAAGTCTCGGAAAATCTACTATTATCTCTTGGTTGAATGAATACACATGTGAGAAATCTCAGGGAGTTGAGATATAACAAGAATGAGAGTTGCATAGAAGAACACATAAAAACAACTCGATTTTTGGTAAGTGTTATTCAGAATTTTAATGTTCTATAAGTGTTGTTTTAATCTTAGGATGTAACTCACTGATACTAGTGGATTTTGAGATACCGTTCCCAGCGAAATGTAGGCTAAATACACTGGTTACCGAATTCATTAAAACCATTCATATCTTAAAGACGTATTTTCATATAAAATGATGAATCGAACCAACTGATGAAATGATCCATGTTTAATTAGTATTTGTGGACAATTTAGCTCATCAATAATTTCTCTCTAATAATCACCGATCAACAGTCTGCAATAGGGTTGTAATTTGGAAATTCATATAAAATAGTATTTGGAATAAAGACCCAATAAAGGCAGTACACTTCTTGTCTAATTCGGGCAACAATCACCAAGTAGACAAATATAATTTGGACAAGAAGTAAGTTTTCAGCATTTATGTTTGATGATACTGTTGGAAAAATAAAATATTCTGGTCTTGACATGTTAAATAAATCTCTAATTGGTGACATCTAATATATAACAAAAGGGCAACACTCTCCTCTTCTATGATTGACACGTGTTAAAAAATATCAAATTAAGATGCCACATCATCGAACTCGTTGCTTCCTAAACGTTTGACCTTAAATGATTCGCTATAGTACGTCTCCTACCAGATGCCGAAAAATTTAGGGCGTTGCAACCAGTGATGCTAAATCCCCTCTCGCTTCATCCGCTTCTCATCGTCTCACTGCTTCTTACTACTCCTAAGATGAATATAGAGTTTTCCAATGTCTTTCGTTTCTATTTGGGATCTCAAATGCTTTTGGGAGTTAAGGATTCCCTTATGATTCAGCTCTCGAGAATCTTCATTTCCTTAGACCGAATCGTTGAGGCATCGGCAGGAAAGACGTGCATGTATGTCAAGATTCACGTATAAACTACTACAAAGTACAAACGAAGCAAGTAATTTTCTATCGGCTTTAATTTTCTCCTCAATTGTTTGTATTTGTCGATTTGTTGTTTCCTTCTTCTGATTCTGTTTTGCTTTGTTTTGCTTTTGCTTCTTCCTCTCAAGCGAGTAAGCTTTCATCGGAGAACTTTGAGAGTTTGACCCTGTAAAGTTTTGTTCCCTTTAAATTTTTTACTTGATTATCTGATAGTTTCATGTTCTTTGTCAAAGATCTAAACTTCACGTCAATACTTTTTTACATCACCGTCCAAATTTCAAAGAGATCAATGAATGCTAAACATTATCATTGCCTATACGCTCCCCATGGAATTGAAACAAGCTAAGCTGAATTTTGAATTTTGGTTTGGCTGATCTTGCAGTAGAAAAGAAAGTGTTACAAAGTATCATAGTGATGTTACGTTTTGGATGGGAAGTCTAGAAGTTTGTTAACTTAATATGCCTAATTGAAAAGTAACGCACCGATTTTTTATGGATGAAACTCAGATTTATAACTGCCTCAGGTTTCTCTTCTTAGTATATAAAATTCTTAATTAGACATAGGAAGAGTTTGTAATTACTGCCAAAAGAGTGTGGGAGAAACAACATTTTAGCTTTGTATTAAAGTCAACGTTGATCCCATGTCACTCTCTCTTTGTTTGTATTGCAGATCAAATATTGGTGTTCACGAGGCTCTTAAAAAAGTGAAGTATTTCATAATGTCTACCATGGGAATCCAGGGTAAGAAAATAGGAGATTTGTTCAATTTTTGGTATATGTGTTCAATTGTATTTTTCGAATGCATTCATGCTATGTACTTAGCATCTTCCTCATATTTACACACAGTTATGAGTTCAACGTGTCTTAAAGCGTTCTTAATCAAACTCTTCCATATTTGTTTAACTATAATATTGCAAAGAGCAAAGGGGGCCAAAAAGTAGATTACAAACGAGAACAAGTTACCAGCAACTATTGAAAATGTTTTTTTCGTCTTAACTATTCAAAGTATTAATTTGCAATTGCCGTTTCAATGTAATAGGTATGGTTTTCTTCTTCCAAGCATACGATTGACTACATCTTAGTAAGCAAATTATGCTCAGTTCATAGCTTTCCACGCGCCCCTTCTCATGAAGCTTTGTTCTTCTCAATTTAATGAATGAGCTAATCAAGTGATGAACTACGGGTACCAAAAAGTGGTATCTGAAGAGAAAGTTGAGAATAAAAAATGAATGAGCTAATCAAGTGAACTAAACGAAAGGAAGCAGTGAGTACGATTAATATGTGGCCAAATATTAGAGTTGTCAGCTTAGATTATTTCAAGAGAGAGACAAGCGGCAAGAATATGCAATTTGTATCCAAAAACAATATTAAAACAAGATATTGCCTTTTTGACATCAATGCAAACATTGGAAATTGGAAAAGCCACTGGAAGAATGAAACTATGCTAATCCAGACACCATGTGAGCAAAGGTCGCTACTAAAATCAACAAAGCATAGCGCTTGGTTTTAAAGATAATATAAAATTATGTTGTTTGTGAAATACATGAGAAAAATGTAAATTAGAGCTCAACTTTCGTTCTGCCAATTGAACGTTAGCATGAAATGCAATGAAATTAAAGAACTTCAGTCCCAGCGAGTTTGAAGACAAATTAGCTATGTTCAATCCGATCCAATAATGAAAAAAAAAAAATTGAAACTCACAAACTAGCTCAATTATATAAAATAGTTCTCTGTTTATATAAAAATTTTGAAACTCACAAACTCACAAACTAGCTCAATTACTAGATCTCTGTTTATGTGGTTGTAGCTTGTCCCGATTGCTGATTTTGTTACTACTGTTTCCTTTTAGGCTTTTGAGGAGCTGGAGTCAAACCGGCCATCAATTTCTTACATTTGGTATATAAGACTATTTGGGACTTCACGAGATCTCTTTAGAATAGAATCAATGGATGTGATCAGGTCAGATGGGCTGTTTTTCCGCAACAACCATGATAATGACGCTTTCATTGTTCACGGTTTGCACCTCGCTTACAGTTTCTTTCTCACTCCCACGATCCTCTGTCATCATGCGACCACTCACGGTTATGATTGGTACTTTTCTTGTTTTTTTTTTAAAAAAATTTTTCTAGGGTGTACTAATCTGTTCTGTCCTATTTTGGAATTAGACGGGAGTGCAAATTTGGCTATGTGAATCCAGAGAAGAGATCAGTGAAAATTATGATTAAGTGCTTCGCGATGGATGATACACTTCTTCTTCGTGACATAGTTTATGGTGTAGCATGACCAGCCCATCTTGACATAAAGTATGTCATGATCTCTTTTATCTCCTGATTGTGAATATTTAGAGTAATCATTCTAACCAATCCTTTCAAATTTACCAAAAGATTCTAATACACGTGAGTGAGCTAGAGAGGAGAAGAATCGAGAGCATTTTTGTTCTTTAAGTGAAATCATTTAGTTCTTACTTCTTGATTTGAAAAATTAGATGTTTGGTTGTACGATATGTACTCATCAAATAATTACTTGGTTATAGGATACATGATTGTTATCTTGGTTGGGATGGTGCACGAACGAGGCCTTTGTTTAGAGTTACAACCGGAGGTTCTGAGTGTTTTTACAAGGTACCACACTTGAAACATTTTATATCTTTGATTAGTAATGTCTTGTTCATAATCATTTAAAACTGTCATCATATGTTTGTCTGTGCCATCATAATGTTTAGAACTCTAATAGACTTGAATACGTTAGAGACAAGATATGAATGTAGTTGTCTAAGGACTTCAAATTGGCTTCAAACAATTTTTCTTTCCATGGGCATCAAAAATGTCTCCATGGCTGGTGTACTCTTTCCATATTTCAGATTTCAATATAGAAGCCTAAAACATAACATTTTCACTTATCGTCTGCTTAAAATTCGTTGAATTGATACATGAAATTTTAAGGGTCATTCTCTTTTAAAATACCATATTCATGGTCTCCAAACTCTCCCACCTACTCTTAACTTCAACGACCCATATTATTTTACAGGAAGATGAGCGTTTATAGAATATATTGTAACAGCTAATTCCTTATATTTCAAGTTTTGAAGTTTCATGATACATTTACTCTTTCTTTAACTCTGAATTTTCTGTGTAGTAATTCTAATATTTGATATCTTGATCATGTTTCCATACTTATTTGTTAGTTTAAACTTATAAGAGACGAAGGGCTTTTATGGGCCGGTCTTTAGTTATATACGCCATAACTCTCAATCATTTTTCTACGTCTCTAAATCTTATGACTGCGTTTATATTTATGCAAGGACGTGGATTGCGAGGCTTAATTGTCTTCTTGGAAGTGTATGTGAAATATGCCTTTACATAGCAAAGAATGTTACAGTAAGCTTGATGGAGGAATGGAGCGAAGAAAAGGACATACCATTGGATAGAGAAAAAGATGAGGGAAAAGACATTGTTGCATTTTCATGGTTTTTCTTCTCATTATTTTGCCTCATTGGTTTTTCAAAATAAAGCTTTTTTTTTACAAAAACACATGAAAATAAGTTTGTATCATTTTAAGTATATAGTGTTTCATATTTGGTAATTTGTCATCCAAATATGGAAAAATTTTAGTGTTTTATAACGTTGATCGATACCTAGAAATATATACTTCTCTTCCAACCTAAGAGATTAATGAATTCAAGTCTTTTCATTGGTTTTCATGAGCAAGATGGGGATCTATTGGTTATGAGATCAGGTAATTGGACTATATATGAATATCCTCTTCTCTCTCATTTTCTTTTAACCTGACATACAGTGGGATATATGTCAATATCATGTGCAGGTAGGATATATGGGTTTGCTCAATCGTACGTTTTAAGATGACTCTGAAAACGAGTTCTGAACTTCGTTATTGTTTGTGTAAATGCAATAGTTGTCAATATCTACGTAACTCCTTTTTGGAGATGGATTAAAACTTTAAAAGAAAGCAGTATGGAGCTCGAAAGCAAAAGGTTTGACAAAGTTCATGGAGAAAGAAAGCAGACTACATAATATACGAAATATATTTGTGTAATCTAATAAAATAAAATAAATAAATTCATTGCATTTGTGTAAGAAATGTATTAAGATAAGAGAGAATTGAAGCATTTTCACAATTTTGAAGTATCTATCTTTTCTTTTCTCGACTTTGTACTTGGAAAGATTATGTTTTTTTTTGTTACAATGAGAGATTATATGATCATTAGACGCCTTACAATAAATGATTTTTTTAATCATTGTAGTTACTGCTACTTTATTTGTTTTTGCAAAGAAATTAACCTCAGTTGTCTTCTTTTCTTAGAAATAATACCCAAAAAAAAAAACATTTAAAGAAATTTAAGCATGAATTTATAGAACATATTTTATTCACAAATCAGATAGAAGAACTCTACTAAAAACGTCGATTTGGAGACGTCGATTATATTGATGTATACAATAATTAATATTATTTTCACAAAACAAAAAATTCTGATATCAAGAGGTTTTCAAAATCAATTTCCAAATTAAAATAGTTTTAAATATAGTTAACTGGTTAAAAAAAATTATATAGCTAAATTGTTTTGCTAAAGATATTTATAGCAATAAAAAGTAAATAGATAAGGTTCTCCTCTTACAAGTGCATATGTACAAGTACAATATATATATATATATATATATATATTTTTTAAATTTAACTACTTTAAAACCAAATACAAATTACTTTAAATATTAAAAATATATGTGACAATTTTTTTTATGTTAGAAATCTAAACTAGAAAAAATACATTTACGACAAAATCTGCGCTTATGTACGGATATTCACTTAGTGTTAAATAAAATTTCTACTTCCTCGAAATTTGCATGAATTAATATATAAATCTCTACTTCCTCCAAATTTGCATGAGTTATTTGAAAAAAAAGAAAAAAATTGTTAAATAATTTGAAATCTTATATATATTAATTGAGAAGACATAAAAAAAAATATAAGCCAATGTATTGTTCAAAGAGGAAAATTGTTAAATATTCATTATGTAATTTACCAAAATTGTGCTGTTGCACTAGTTAATATAATGGTTATAGCATTGGGCAACTTGAAACTAGGCATAACGTATGTCGGTAGCGTTGATGTCACCGATTTTATAAGAACTTCTTTACCTTCCCTTTGAAAGGAATTTCGAGGTCCAACCATTTATTTTGTCCTGTAATTTGTCTCATACAAAGAAAAATACTTTTGTTTTGCCTCTCCCAGATTTTCGGGAACACCCAGATAGATACTCATTCCCCTTATCGACGATATCCCCGATACCCGGTGTATCTCCTCCCTAACCGTTACATCCAATGCCCAAATTGTATTTGATGATTTGGAAAAATTTATTTGTTGTCCTAACGCCACGTCATATTGTTTAAGAAAGTTCTAGAGTGTTTGACACTCCTCCTTAATTGCCTTACAGAAGAATAGACTATCATCTACGAATAGTAAATGCGAAACCGTTGGGCTTGCCCAGGCCCCTTTCAATCCCGTTAGTTTATTTTCCCGTTCTGCCTTTCGTACATTAGCAATCAATGCTTTCATGCATAATATGAATAAGTACTGAGATAATGGATCCTCTTGCCGCAATCTCCGTTTTGGAAATATGTGTCTCTTTGATTGTCCGTTAAAGAGACCAATTGAACCAAAGATTTTGCCAAACCCAAATTGAGCCAATTAGATTTAATGAAGGTTGAATTGTACATAGATTTAATAGGGTAGGGTGGGAAATTATTGTCCGTACCAACAATATTTTCTCATCTGTAACTAGTCGAATGAGAATTAAAAAATCATACAATTTTGTTTACTGCAAAAAAATAATAAGTCACTTTCCAATCATAAAAATGGTTAGAAATATTTTAGATAAAATATTGATAATTTTTTACGCATATGAAAAATGCTCAGAAAATAATTGAAGATTTCCAATCAATTTATGTCGTCGGCAAATGGTCGAAAATTTCTAACCACATTTTAACCAAAAAATATCGTCGAACGATGGTTGGAAACTAGTTAAAAAATAGACGCAAAGTATTTTAAATGTATCCGTTTGAACTGTGGTCGAAATTTTTTTGATATTTCTGATTATTTTTCGATCAAATTAGTATCGTTGGAATGATGGTTAAAAACTAGTCAAAAAAATGGACAGAAAATATTTAAAATGTAACTGTTTATAACCGCTTTGAATTGTGGTCTGCTCGGAAATTTTTTGAAATGTTGTCTACATAAGTTCCTTATCTCATTTGTAAAGAATTGGAAAAAAACAAAAAACATCATACACTAGAAATGTTTTCACATGATAATAATTTTCGAGCATGAATGTATAATAATCATAAATTTATAATATACGTATGCACAACAAAAGTCATCCAAAGAGTTGGAAACAAAAAGGGCTACTTATTTGGTGATCTATATAATTTCAGTTTTTTGTTAATTGATCACAAGAGCATATAATCAGAGTATATAATTGCGAGAAAAATAATCTCCAACGATTACAGGTTCACTGAAACTACATTGCTAATATTATTTCTCAGATTTTTTTTTTTTTTGTAATATCAAAATACCAAAATGGTTAGGATTAAGCTTCAAACATAATAGTCAGAAACATTCACAGGCAATTCAAATCTAGAAAACATAGTAAAAAGCAAGGAAGTTCCAAGATCTACCAAACAACGAGAGTTTGGTTTAAACATACAAACCAGCCGGTTCATCTCTAGAGTAGAGAGTGGAATTTGCCTAGCTTAAGCTGCTTTAGCGGTTTCACGAACAATGGCTAACTTAGCCAGAAGGCCACATAGCTGAAGATATGATCCAACTCCATCACAGATTCTTATATGCGCAAATCCAGTTTCCTGAAGAACATAATTGGCGTAAGACGAAAATGCAGGGTAAAATGTTTTGAGATGTTAAGAAGAATCAGATGTATACCTTCATGAACTCAAGTTTCAGATACTCAGCCATATCATAATTCTTTATTATACGGAAAAGCGTCGTGATAATGTCAGTTGGAGAGTAGCCCAGATCGTATAGCTGCTTTAAGCCTTGACAAGCATCGTCGAACTTACTTTCCAACACATTGCGAACTATGTTCTTGACATGAAGCGGGTGAGGTTGGTCACAGACCTGAAAAATAAGGAGAAAATAAGTGGAAAGATGTATGATTGATGATGTGAAAACCGATGTGTTTCATCAGGTAAGTGTATTATGGTTTTGTATCGTACCTTGAAGACGTTTTCTTGGTTGACAAACCGAAACCCGCTGAATGTGGCTTGCAAGTTGTTCAGAGCTTGCCTCATGTCACCATCAGCTGTGAAGATTATCGCCTCAAGACCTTCAGGTACATACGGAACCTTGAAAGATTGAGAACACAAGCAATTAGAAATGTCAAAAATGTCAGCTAATCATATTGTTTCAGCTTACTTTTATTGTTGATTGAAGATAAAGAATCCATTTCATTTCTTAGCCAAGGCAAAACAGGGGATCTCAATCATAGTATGTAAACATGTAGAACGAAAGAAAACTCGCGAATCCATACATTCTCTGCTTGAACCACCACCATGAGACGGCCTAGTATCTGCTGATCAGATAATCTAGAGAATCGAACAAGGGCGCATCTACTCTGAATGGGCTCGATAATCTTGGCTGATGTGTTACAAGCAAGTGCAAACCGCGTAGAGTTTGCATAGATCTCAATCGTTCTCCTCAAGGCTTGTTGTGCTCCAGATGTCATGCTGTATCAACAAACCCAAAACAGAAAGCAGCACAATGAATCAGAAAAAACTTGACTGGCACAATTCAAAAAGACAGTAGCAAAGCCCAACAGTGTAAAATGCAGAGAAGAGAATAAAGACTCAAGTAAAAGTCACTAACTTAGAAGCACAAACCTGTCAGCTTCATCTAGAATGACAACCTTATGACGCCCTGGAGGAAGTGTTACTTTCTTCTGCGCAAACATCTTAATTTTGTTCCTAACAACATCGATACCCCTACACCATAACAAAAAAGCAATGCCACACAGAAAATGAGGCACAACGAATGAAGATGGAACAACAATCCAAGGAATAATAAAACCAGCATCCAACATCAAATCCCATTTGTAAAAGATTGGTATCACATATAAACATACCTATCATCAGATGCATTCAACTCCAGAACAGCCTCCCTATAATTCGGGCCAAGGAGCTCGTGTGCAAGAGCCAAAATGCTAGTGGTTTTACCCGTTCCAGGAGGACCCTTTCGATATACAACAAAATAACACAAAAGCACAAATCAGATTTCTACAGGTAATACTAACCAGTTTCTTACTAAACACAGAATCCTAGAAATGGATGATGTCCAGTAAACACTATAAAAATGCAGCTTATTATCTATAAACAGGTGAAATATCCATCCACAAACCAAGCTTTCAATACTTCCTTCAATTTCACAGTTTTTCAAGCCTAAAATTGTCCTGAAATCTACACTGGAAACAAATCTAACGCCTTGAGGAGTTTCTCATCAAACCCTAGTGGTCTTTTTTATTGTTTTCGCAAATTCGAAGAGGATTGAAATCAAAGAAAGATCGAAGAACTAAGAATGGCAAAATCTCACCGCAAGGATGAGATTGGGCATGTTCCCGTCGCGAGCTATGACTTGAAGTCTTGAAACTGCATCTTCGTTTCCAACGATATCGACTACCTTGCTCGGTCTGTATTTCTCCACCCACGGGATCTCGTAACCGCCGCCGCTAGAGGTTGAAGACGAAGCCGCCATTTTTCAGCCGGAAGAGAACGAATCTCCGGTGAGATTTGGGAATTTTTCTGGTTTGGAGGGAAAATTGCTGGAGAATCCATCCCAAGGGTTTATACGATACTTTTGCATTCAAGGGCCTATAAAAAGACATTAATACAAATTATGAAACCAAAATATTGTAATTTCACTAAACAGCCCCACCAAAAAAATACTTAATACTACATATTTGCCCTTCTTATTTGTCATTTTTCATTGAAGGACCTATAAAAAGAGAAGAATGCGAAATCTTGACCAAAATATTGTAATTCCATTATATAGCCCCTATAAAAACGTGATATTTACGTATATGCCCTGCTTATTTGTCTGGTTGTCGTTTAAGGAGACATAAAATATTAAAAATTGATTTTGTGTATTTCAATTCAAACATGACGTTTTTTTTTCCCGATTTGTACGCTTCATCTTCTTTCTCTCTCTCTCTTTCTCTGTGTTCGAATCGAAACCCTAGCAAATCCGATTTTGTCTCTGAGATTGAAATTTCTCCATTTTAATGGCGTAAAGCTACACCAATTTCAACGAATTGAGATCAATTGCTGAAGAAGATTCGAAGAAGAAAAAAATGTCTACGGCGAACAATTCTTCACCTCGCCGTCATTCTACCGACGCCATTGATGCGACGCCTCTGATTTTAACCGGAGGTGATAACAACGGCGTTGGCGGAAGGAGGTCGGTGAGGAGACAAGGCCTGAGAGAAGCGGCGAGGTTACTAAGACATGCAAGTAGCGGGAGGATGATGATGAGAGAGCCGTCGATGCTTGTTCGTGAATCAGCGGCGGAGCAGCTCGAAGAAAGACAAAGCGATTGGGCTTACTCGAAACCTGTTGTGGTTTTGGATTTCGTTTGGAATCTTGCTTTCGTCGCCGTTGCTACAGCTGTTCTTGTGCTAAGCAGCGATGAGAAGCCGAATATGCCGCTTAGGGTTTGGATTATTGGGTATGGATTGCAATGTATGATGCATATGGTATGTGTTTGTGTTGAGTATCGTAGGAGGAGTAGGAGAAGAAGAGATAGGAGTCCAAGATCTCCTTCTTCTTCTTCTTCTTCTTCTTCTTCTATGGAAGATAGATACTTGGAGATGGGCCAATTAGAGAGTGAAAGCAACAGGTATGTTTCTCTTTATGCAGATAACTTTGTTCAGCTTTAGTGATTGTAATGTGAAATTTGGCTAAAGCAGTGTTTCTGTGACCAGTTTTGCTAAGCATATAGAATCTGCAAACACAATGTTTTCGTTTATATGGTGGATCATTGGTTTCTACTGGGTATCTTCTGGTGGCCAAGAGTTAGCACAAGGATCCCCTCAGCTTTATTGGTCTGTTGTTTCCTTCCCTCGTATCTCTTAGTTTTTCTGAGTTTTTCAAGTGTTAAAGTCTTTAAATTGTTCGAATGTCTTTGTTTTTTTATAGGTTGTGTATAGTTTTTCTCGGTTTCGATGTGTTCTTTGTGGTTTTCTGCGTTGCATTGGCTTGTGTTATCGGCATTGCTGTTTGCTGCTGCTTGCCTTGCATCATTGCTGTTCTTTACGCCGTAGCAGAACAGGTAACTTCTCTTAACCTGTTTTGCGTTTTTTTACCTCCAAGAAAATCGAATTTGTTCCAGCGCAATTTGGTTGAAAAATGCAGGAAGGAGCTTCGAAAGAAGACATTGACCAACTTACTAAATTCAAATTCCGAAAGGTTGGTGATTCTGAGAAACACAGTGTTGACGAAGAAGAACAAGCGCAAGGATATTCAGGAGGAGTGATGACTGAATGTGGTACAGATTCACCCGTCGAACATACTCTTCCTCATGAGGATGCAGTAAGTAAACACAAAATCGATCTCTTTTAATGTTATGCTGTGGTTAAGACTCTTTTCAGATTTTGACGGAGAAAACCGGATTTTGCTTTTGTGAATCTACAGGAATGCTGCATTTGTCTTTCGGCTTATGAAGACGAGACTGAGCTACGAGAACTCCCTTGTGGCCATCATTTCCATTGCGGTTGTGTGGACAAATGGCTTTACATAAACGCTACTTGTCCTCTCTGCAAATACAACATCCTCAAGAGTAGCAACTACGAAGACGGCGAGGAAGTCTAGAACAGAAGAAGAAGAAGAAGAAAACTTGCAAATACGCGAATATCTGTATCACTAGCAGCGAGAGGAACCCAGGAAAAAGAAAAGGGTTCGACATTTGATCAGTTTGTAGTTTTTACATTGCTTCTTGTTATATGTATATACACATTTTAGCTGATGTTGTTGAATCATGTTAACATGTTTTGGTTTTTACTTGCTCAACAAGGCAACAACATTTTGTGTCTCAACAGTGAACTATGGTTTGAGTCTGTACGAGTAACTATGAGCTTGATACATCCTTTACTAACAAAATTCTTCAGATTATTATTGACAAATTTAGAAAATAGTTAGTCGTTTTGTAATGATTTAGTTAATATCGTATTTAACGTGATTTTTTATTAACCGAAAGAGGGACTCGTTCGATACAACCTTTTTTGAAGAGAGAAATAAAATAGATGCAGGAAAATAAAACCACATCTATATAGTTTTTTTTTCTTCTTTATATTGAGTAGTGAAAAAAAATCAAGGCTTTTTCTGGAAACCCCATGGATTGTTGTTTGCCCAGTTCCACTGATCTCTGCACATCTCATCCACTCCATATTTTGCCCTAACAAGAAAAAAAAATCACAAAGAATCAGTCCCTTGTTCATAACATTTCAGCACAAAAATGATAAATCCCTTAATTCATGTTATGATTCTTGAAGTTCTTGTCAACTACTCTGTTGAATACCATAAAAATCTAATCAATTTTTATATTCATGAGCATAGAAATCGAACATATTCATGCAGAAATGGTAAAAACCGATGACTTACTTCCAACCAAGTTCTTTCTCAGCTCTCTCAGTTGAAGCATAAACAGCTGTTGCATCTCCAGCTCTTCTTGGACATAGCTTCATAGGGATTTTCTGCAAAAAAGATGTTTGTTGGTTTTTAGCATTTCTCTGCGAATCATCGATATCTCATTCGCACAAAATTCTTTGTTTGGGAAAATAAGAGAAAGTAAGAAAAGAAACTTTACCTTGCCAGAAGCTTTTTCGAAAGCAGAAACCATTTCTAAGACAGAAGTTCCTTGACCAGTCCCAAGATTATAAGCAGAACATCCTAAGATTAAGATAACACAACAACAACACATAAAACATTCTCAAAATCCTAATATTTAATTTGAGTCCATCAAATCAAAACCAAACCCTTTAAACAGTTAAATGTCTTATAGAGTTTACCAATCTTTGAGTCTGCAAACAGCTTGTTTAATGCAGCGACATGGCCATCTGCTAAATCCATTACATGGATGTAGTCTCTGACCTGCAAGTAGTGTGTATGTTAGTTTATCAATCTATCATCATAAATCCTAACCGGATTTTCGATAAAGAAACAGTGTTATCGATGTTGTACCGCGCTACCATCCTTGGTAGGATAGTCATGTCCAAATACATTGAGTTCAGGTAATCGTCCAACCGCAACTTGTTGGATATAAGGCATGAGATTGTTGGGTATGCCCTTTGGATCTTCTCCAATTCTTCCGCTCTCGTGAGCCCCAACCGGATTGAAGTACCTCAGAAGAATTATCCTCCATTCTGGTTCCGCCGTGTGAATGTCTCTAGCTATTTCTTCAAGAAACAGCTACACAAATAAAGCATGTTTTCGAGATTTTAGCTTACAAAGGCTTCTGCGCACAGTTAAAGTCCGGAAATTTCCCAAGATCTCAGTCACAGGCTCAGAAAAACAAAAGGCAAAAAGAAACCTCTCGGTTTCAAGATGAAAAAACTTGATATGCTCAAGAACTTATTACCTTAGTACGACCATAAGGATTCATAGCCTGTAACTCAAAGTCTTCCACACATGGGACTATTTCGGGTTGGCCATAAACTGTTGCAGACGACGAAAACACCATCTGTACATAAATTCCAGCATCAAAACCAATTTGTAAGCCCATCAATGTGAATCATTCTAAACCATTTAACAAAAAAAATCGAAGGAATCGATCTTAACCATTTTGCAGTTGTACTTTGCCATTGTCTCATATAGATTGATTGTTCCAACCAAGTTATTATCAAAGTAACGACGAGGATTTCCAACACTTTCACCCACAGCTTTTAGACCAGCAAAGTGAATCACAGCATCAAATCTGTTTTCCCTCACAAAGAATCATAATCTCAGAAGAAAAAAACAAAAAAGGTAAATAAAAAAATGTTTCATAATTTGAGTCTCAAAAAAGTTTCAACATTACCTCTGATTGGAAAAGAGTTTCTCAATATCCCCTTTGTTTCTTAAATCACCCTGAAATCAATCAAAACACCCCAAAAACTTATATAACTTTCCAAACAAATGAAAAATCTAACAAAATTCAAGAATCTATGAATAACAGAGCAAATTCTTCAACTTTTCTTGGGAATCAACCCAAACGGAAACTGATTTCTTTGTTTCTTTCAAAAATAGCCAAAAGTTGCATAAAAAAATCAAAGCTTTTTTGTGTGGTACTAACCAGATTAAATTCAAGCTTGTTAGAGAGATCAGGACCAACAAGCTCACGAACCCTATGAACAGCTTCGACGACAGAGTTATCAAGATTATCAATGATCGTAACCTTAAAACCCTGATTCAATAGCTGAACAACAGTGTGTGTTCCAATGAATCCAGCACCACCAGTCACCAAAATGTTCTGTTCCACTGAAGAACCCATTTTTTCAACGAAATTTCGAAAAACCCACTTCGAAAAATCGAAACTTTCTTCACTAAAGGATTAAAAGAGAAGAAGACGGTTGAGCAAATCAAGAGAGAGAGAGAGAGAGAGAGAGAAAAAAAAAAAGTGAGAGTCTTTATTATGGGATTGGATTTCTTGTGAGTAGATAAGAACGACGCCGCAAAAGCGAAATTAAGGTAAAAGGTTGAGATGGAGAAATCAAAAAGTGAAGAAGATGAAGATGGATTGATCCGTGACTTTCTTTTTGATCTTTGGAATTAAACTTTGTGAAGGGTTTAAATAACTAATTGGGGGAAATGAAAAAGTTTCCAGCTTTTTTGACCAAAAAAATGATTTTGTTTGAACAAAAAAAAAGATATTCATTTTGCCTATTTCTTAACCTATTTTTGGATTATGGATAACGAGTTACGACCAAATCCACGAGGATTAGAGGGAAATTAGGGAAAAATTAAAGTTTGTTTAGTCCTTCGTGTAATCGATTTTTGTATCCTAATATTTTGTTAGATAATTAAGGATTCTGGATAGTTTTAGACCAAATTATATGGTTATTATTGGGTTGTCCTTTCACTGGGTGCTTACAAAGATAATTGTCAACAGCTATTTAACGTTTCATAATTTTAATTTTTGTTTCTTTTTAGTCATTATAGTACCATTTCTGCAGAATTTTTGGTAATAGATAATACTATATGATATACTTTATTAGAATTTCGAATGTAACAGAAAACAAAATTTGGTATTTTCAAAATTAAACAACAAATCACTCTAAATATTAGATTGAATACACCTTCCAAAAAATATTTTTGGAGATAATCTAGTAATACATATGATTCATGTTTTTACTCTATTTATTTAATTTTCTTAATCAACACATATGAAACTTCTAATATTTTACCTACTGGAATGTATAATTCAATAATTGCTCAAAAGTCAAACCCTCCACGATCTTAAGAAAAACCGAAAATTGAAATCAAGAGGAATCAAACTCGTTAAAACATATTACTCTTTTCGTTTTTAAAATATAGATTTTCTAAAAAAATTTTGTTTGTTTCATTAAAGATAATTTTTTTTTATTTTTTAATGCATTTTTATGAATAATTAATGATGATGAATTGTAAATTTCAAAACATATTAATTGAAAATAATTAATTTTATTAAATTATTATTGGTTTAGAGATGAAAAATTATTTAATACAAAAGATAATACATTTATAGTTAAGCGTTAATTTATTTTTTTAATATATGTAAAAATTATAAAACATCTAACAATTAGAAATGGATGGAGTCGACACTTTCCTCAAGAAGGAAATGAAAAAAAAAAAAAAAAAAAGCTTAGGTAAATAAAAACTCAACAAAATAACACAAATTATTAATCTTTATAAAGTTGTAAAGAAAAATAGGAATGGATTTGACTAGTAATGATTCGCAAAGCTATAATTAACCTCAACCGTAGCTGTTTAAATGCGAAGCTATAGCATGTTTAGCGTGTCTCGTGATGAAGAAAACAACTGATGATTGCTTCTAACACAAGAAACCTAAGTCATGAATTGTGTGTTTACTTATTGTTTAATTATCAAACTCACCAACAATAATTATATTAGTATCTGAATTTTTCTAAATAATTTTAACGATAATTTATCTATCCACATATTCTAAAGATGTTGCATTTTTCTTGATGTTTCCGAATGGACATTTTTAAAAGGTAAATTAATTGAATAAATGAAATAGTTAGAAAGCATCATTCATTTTAAAATTTTCAGAAAGTGCAACATCTTTAAAAGACAAAATAAGATGATTTATTGGTACTATAAAAATGAAAATGTGGTAATAGTTAAAAGGAAAAGAATTTGAAGTAGAGGATTAACTCTTACATCAACACGTCTTTAATGGAGAAGATTAAGTTTTAGGGATCTTAATTGATTTTTTTTTTTTTTTTTTTTGTCAACAGATTTTATAATATGAGTACACCATGGAAAATGCAACATTGCACGTGAGAATTTTGATTATAAAGATGGGAAATGTATATATCACTTTGGGCCTGAATATCTTTCTTCTGGCCCACTCACTTCTTCAGACCATCAGCTAAATCCACTCATTTCCTCAGGCCATAAATTGGGATTTTAAGATTTTGACAGAAAAACAACATTTTGTAGTTTTTTGGTATAAGAATAAGGTTCTCTGTTTTTGGCGGGAGAAAATGGTTTCTAGTTTCTACAATACCTTAACGTCAAAACAGAATGTCGCAATTTTGTCCAAAACGAGATTCCATAATTTTGGCCGAGTAACACATGATTATACAATTTTGATGGAAAAATATGATTAATGTATATTTATGGGAAAACGTAGTTTTTGTTTTTGTGGAAAAACTTGATTATGCATTTTTTTGCAGTATTTTGTAGAAAATGCCATTTCGCAATTTTAACGGGAAAATACCAAATTAAAACACGATTCTGTGAATTCAGTAAAAAAAAAAAAAAAATTTGCAGTTTTTACGGAAAACGTCAAAACGATATATAAGACGGTTTTCCTTGGTTTTGACACCAAAGTATTCTGCGATTTTGATAGAAACGCCACAACGAATTATGCGGTCTTGGCGTCCAATGCTAGAACATAATTATGTGTTTCTAGCACTAAAATGGGATTTTGCAGCTTGGCGTCTACACGGGATTCCACATTTTTGGTAAAAAAAAAAAAAAATTCGCAATTTTTGGTAAATTCCAATTGAAGTTATACTATATCTCGCGTTCAACTTGATTCTTGTATGGGTTTTATTAGAATGGGATTTTATAAAACAATTGTTACCTCTTGCTACTTTTAAAGCAACAACTTTTATCAAAAAATGATTCTATTAAATATTCATAAGTTGTAATACGATCAAAAATGAATTACAAATCTTTTCTCACAACAAATTAAATACATCATTCTTTTTATTTCCCTGTTTAAATGTCTAAGCTTTAGGTTAGCAAATATCAATTAAATAAAGAAAATATTACCTTTTTTAACAACAAATAAAGAAAAGATTACTATAATAACATAAATTCATGGGTTTATTATTAGAATAGCTTCTTTTAAAAATTCATTCAAAAAAAAAAAAAAGAATAGCTTCTTTTTTCTTTAATTATTAGAATGTCTTATATACATACTAGATTAGGATCCGCGTAATACGCGAAGTTTTAATTCTAACTTATTTATAAATGATAAAAAGTAAAGTAAAACATCCGTTGTCGGCAATCGATTAAACTTAATAAAAATAAACTTTATGAAAATATAAGAAATATATGTTAAATCTTGTTGATGTAAATAAATTTTGATTAGTTACTCGCACATTTATTTTGGATATTGATTAGTAACTTTGTTTCAAGTTGGATTTCAACTCCACGTATTTCATCTTGCAATACAACTTATCTACTTCTTCCATCATATTAAACCAGATTTTTACTCCATGCATTCATTGTCAATCAATAATACCCAAAATTTTCATATCAAAATAATATATGCATAATGCATTCTATCAAATTTATGTCTATATATATCATTAGTATTAAAAAAAATAGTAAGAAAATTAACAAAAACATATTAGTAAAGAAATTAAAAGTATTATAAAATATATGGAAATTATATCAAAATTAAAATTTTGACACATGTCGTAATCTCATGAATATCAGTTTTTTCTTATGTCAAACTAATACTTTTAAAAATTGAAAATAATTTGTCTTATTTTTTTTGATTTTCTATTTTCTTTTAATTTTTATTAATATGTGTTATTTTATTTTTTTTGATTATTATTTCATTTTAGTTACACTACAATTAGAAATATTTTTTTTTTTTACTATTTCCTTTTATTTTTTTTAATAATATGTCTTATTTTTTGTTTTGGACTATTATTTCATTTTAATTATACTACAATTTGATTTAAAAAATAAATAATATAGAAAAGAAAAATTTATATTTTTTTATATTAATATATTGACACATATCACAATCTCAATTAAAATTAACACATATCAAAATCTTGTGAATTACGATTTTATCTACGTATTACGTTCATGTTGAGTACATTCTACTTTATATAATAAGATATTTATCACATATTTTTTACATGTTAGTACAAAATAACCGTTGGTAAAGTATGTGATTAGAATATTATGAGTAAGTTGACCAAAAAAAAACCAAATAGAAAAGACAAACGGTAAAAAATAATGGGAAACACATTATTGATATTGAATATTGAATATTGAATATTGACTATTGAATCATCAAGTTGAAAATGTAGGTGTGATCTAGTGGGGTCTTTTTGTTCTTTGCCAAACATTCTTCTTGGAAGAATCCGAATCTCTCCTTTTGGACGTCTTCCTATAACCATTACCAACCTCGTATTGGTCCGAAGCACGAAATATTATTTTGTTATAATATTAATGAGAATTTATATTATATAGTAATCAAATTATATGGAATATTCTATTTAGGAGAATTTTAAAAATGTTATTTTTGGTGTATCAATTTTCAAAAATACCATTAAAAATTGTCTATTTTTAAAAAGTTACTCATTAAGTATAAATTAACTAAAAACTCTTATTTATTGAAATTATGGTTATCTAGGAATTAGAGTTTATGATCTATGATTTAGAGTTTTTAATGTAAGCATAATTTACATGAACCCTAAGATGTTTAAATATCTAGATTAATCACATAATAGAATCATGAGGAAGGTTAGCAGATTATCTTCATTCATTGTAGTGGAGAGGTCTTCCTGAACAGTATTCTGAATGGAAGACGAAAAGCCTGATCTTTAAAATAGGAGTTTAAGTTTCTCTCCCCTTGCCTATAAACTGTTCTTTAGGTGTTGTGTATTTTTGGGATGCCTTTATGATGGACTAAAGGCATATATTTATAGGTGGAGAGAGGATATAATTCCTCTTTAGGGTTTTCTTAGGATTAATCTCAACCGTCCATCAAAGTAGAGATTGATTAGGAATTAACTCCATTATTTCCATTTTAATTGGACACCAAATATATTAAGGAATAGCAATATTCCAATAGAAATTAGATAACTATAAGACCACATAATAGGAAAAAGAAATATTCCTTACATTTAAACCCTAAAATGGTTTTGACCCCTAACAACTTTAAACACTAAAAACTAAATCATAAACCTAAAATAGTTAACCCAAATCTAAAAATTATTTTGAGCAAATGATATAATTTTAGTGCCATTTTTGAAAAAAAATATTTAAAAAATGACATTTTTGAAAAAAAATATTTCAAAAGTGGCATTTTAAAAACATTCTCCATCTAAAATCTATTATTTCCAAGTTGCATTTTGGCATTAAAAAAATGTATTCATTTTAATTAGGCATACACTTTTTATATCAAGTGAAGTGATCCCTATATACATTATTTAAATTATCCTAATTTTGTGAATAAAAGTAATAAATATTATCAATTTGGATCAATATAAGTTACTTAAGGGAGTTTATTGGATTTTAATGGATTTGAAAATCCATGAGTATTTAAAAATTCATAAGTATTTAAAATCTATAAATTGGATTTAAGAATCAAGTAAAGAGGATTTAAAAATCAAGTAAGGAGGATTTGAAAATCAAACGAAATGGATTTGAAAACCAAGTCAAGAGGATTTAGAAGAAAAAAGAAAAGAAAAACATGGAATAAAATATTATGATATAAAAAATATATTGGATTTATCACATATTGGAATGAAGAATTGTGGATATGTGGGATGATATGAAAAATATATGTGTGTTTTGAGAAAATAGTAAGTCCAATAGTTTGTTTGGTCAAATCCAATTCAAAATAACAAGAGTTGGTTAAAGATTTCAACATTTGTATTTATAACATAAAATTATTCTCAAATCCATTAAAATCTATTCTCAAATCAAATCTATGTTTAACTCTTTAATATTGAATAACACTTGATTTTAATTTGTATTTGAGAATCACAAATTGAATCAGACATAATTTTAATAAAGATTTTAAAATAATTAATTGAATAACATATGATTTGGTTTGGATTTCCAAATCCATTAAAATACCAAAACCTATAAACCCCCTTAAGCAGCCAGGAAAATAGGAGTTTACACGTATTTTCGATATTAATTTTATTATACCTGAATCGCTTATCAGCTACTTTAATCACGCTATATCCAATTTTGTAATTACACTTTGGAATTTATATTTTCTAATTATAAGTACCACCATACCAGTATTTCACATATTACATATACGTGTCCAACCATTTACCCATAATTATGAAAAAATCATGGCTCAAACTTTTGCTTAAAACAAAGAACATAGCATTCGGTCGGAATATTATAAACCGAAACCTAATTAAAACTTATTTTAAAATTAAAGGAAAAAAAATCTAAAAAATAATGAAAAAATAGTGGATGTCTCCCTGTAGGGCTGGGCATTCAATAAGTTCGGGTCGTTTAAGTTTGGTTTGTCGATTTTTTGAGTTTTTTGGGTCGAAAATATCATATTAAAACTAACCGAATAAAATTAAATTTCGATTCGGTTTGGTTATAGCAAAATTCGATTATAATATTAAAATTTTTGTGTGGTTCGGTAAATTTGGTTAATTTTGGTTAGTTTGGGTCGATTAACTGATTAAAAGATGCATCATTAGAATTTTTTTGTTAATTCGTACTAAACTGTAAAAAATAATGTATAAAAGAAGTGACACTAAATAAAAAAACAAATTAAGGGAACAAATAAATGGCCGAACTGAACCAAATTGAGAACCGAATTTTTTTAAAAAATTATGCCGATCGGTTTTCTCCTAATAATCGAAACAAAACCAAAATTATGAAACTTCGATTCGGTTCGATTCAGAAATTTCGGTTCAGTTTATATGCCCAGACCTATCTCCCTGCATTAAGAGATGAAGACTATTGTGGACGATGTCGAATATTCTAGAGAGTGGCATAGTCTGCCAATCTTTTGAGGCTTATTGCTCAGAACTGCTCCACATCATTCAATATATGGAAGAGTGTCCGGCTTTCTCCATTCTCTTGGATAGGTTTAGAGAATTACCAGCTCGGTTTTCTAGTTTTTTCCATGTCTCTGATTTCTCCCTCTATAAATTTAAAAAGTCGATTATTTGTCCCGTTTTAAATTTCTTGATTTTTTTGTAAACAACTCCATTTCAGATTGGATAAGTAATTGTGGTGGCATCTTTTTAATGAAATTGTTTGGTTGTTTATAAAAACAAATTGATGTTAATTACTGTTGTGGATCATTGTTTGAAAAATAACTTATGAGTGATAAAGCTTTGAATATGCATAAAAGTTTAACATGTAATGGTTTTTCTTTTTTTTTTGCAAATTGGTTGTAAATGGTGATATAAAAAAAAGTTCAGTTGAATTAAGTCAGATTCAGCAATTATGCAGGTACCATTTATACAAAATTAAATTTAACTGAATTTAGGTAGATTCAGCAATTTTTTTTTAATTCCAACTAACATATAGGTATATTTATTTCGGGTAAAAATTGGATAATAGCAAATACGCGTACCGATTAAAAATATTTAGAAATATAAAAAAATAATATGAATATGGTATATGTGTAATTGAGATATATAAAATAACTATCCAATTGAAAAAGTCATGTTTGGGTACTTTGGATAACTACGGGTAATCTTCGATAATTTTTGAAAATTTTGGTCTGAGAAATTTTGGATTATTTTAATAACTTTTAGATAATATTATAATTTCACAAAAAAATTAATAAGTATGCTAAAATAATATTCAAAATTTCAATAATATTCTTACTCATCATATTATTGATTCAACTGCTAGAAAGGAAAAAAAATTAAGCGACCAGATAATTCTATATTATATTATTATGTTAATTTTTGAAATTAAATTTTGTTAACAATTCTTTGACTAAGCTTATTTACATGTTTTTCATAGTTAAAAAACAAAATCATGAAAGAATAACTCAATTTTACTAACCAAATTATTATTTATATTACTACTAATTTTTAAAACAATTTAGTATTTTATTTAAAACCATCATATAATATTATTGATTTATATATTTAGATGATAAAAATGTTTTTCCGGCCATTTTTCGAGTTAAATCTTTAATTATTTTGCTAGATTTTGTCAAAAATCACAAACAAATTCAGCCAGATTCATCTGTTACCATTTAGATATGTAGTTATTCAACCAGAAATCACCAAAAATTCAGTTAGATTCAGCAATTCAGCAAAATTTAACCGGATTCAGCTTTGACCATTTAGATCCGTTATTTGTATGAGAATCTCACAATTCTAACCATTTTTCGTTTATTATATTTGCATAATTTACTACCATCGGCGAATATCGAGCGAATATTCAAACTTATTAATTAAAAAAATTAACACACTTATATATGGTTCATTTAGTTAACCCGTGTTTTACTTTAGACATGACATGTATATATTAATAAATTTTATAGAATAGAATATTGTATTGAGTTGTGAGTTTGATATGAGACTAATATACATATATATAGTGGTAATATTAACATAATGCTAATACCATATAATGTAAATTTTCCTAAACACATAATAGAAATATGCTAAATATAATGAAATGTAGAGAATTCTTCCATTTCGGTTTTATGGGTTTCACGGGTTTCACTTCATAGACGGACTTTGATGCTCCCTACAATATTTGGTCCGCAAGTTACACGTTTTGCTCTACAAGTTATCTCCAATACTCCCCCGCACGACAAAGGTGGGACGCGAAATGCAAGATCTGCAATCACAAAGCGGAACACTTGTATCATGGACATCTTGTCGAGGACGGACAAAACAAGTCAACAGACTCCTCCGGGTATAAACTTCAATCTTTAAAATAGGGATGAAATTTCAGCTCGTCTTCGGTCTTGGTAAAGGGAAAAAATATCCCGTGAGTGCAACTGCAACTCCACAAATAATTATCCTTCTTTCGGACAGTCCATAAATCGAACTAAAAAAATAACCTAAAAACATGAGCATTCCAATAAAACTCTCCCGTAATAGTATAATTATCAGAAAAAAAAATTGAAAAATTCCAATAGAAAATTCCAAAAATAGAAAAATTTAAGAAAACACTTGTGAAAACCCTAACCCTTAGAATCATAATCTCAAAAAAGAATACTCCCGATTGATTCTTATACCAAAAACAATATAAAAGTCACATTTGACTTAGAATAGAAAAATCAAAACGACAAATCCAATAACTTAATTAAAAACTTAAAACCAAATCACATAACCACACTTTTTGTGATTCACGTCATCATCATCTTCATCTGGCGGTTCGTTTCCGTCTCCACCATCGTCTCCTTCCATAATCGATTCGTTTCCGTCTCCACCATCGTCTCCTTCCATGATCACCATGATCGCAAACCAACATCTAATGCAGAATTTAAAAAAACTAGAATTGACTGCTCTGATACCATGACAAAACTTATAGAATAAAATATTGTATTGAGTTATGAGTTTGATATGAGATTCTAACATACATATATATAGTGGTAACATTAACATAATGCTAATACCACATAATATAAATTTTCCTAAACACATAATAAAAATATACTAAATATATTGAGATCTAGAGAATTCTTCCATTTAGACTTTATGGGCTTCACGGATTTCACTTCCTGGACGGGTTTTGATGCCCCACAATACTTGATCCGCAAACTACAGGTCTTGCTCCCCAAGTTATCTCCAATATATATATCTTATTATATAAAAGAGAATGCGCTCACAATTATAACTCATCAGATTGTGACATGTGTCATTTTAATTGAGATAATGACACGTGTTAATATCTTAAGTTAAAAGAAAAATAATCGGATCTTATTATATAAAGGAGAATGCACTCAAAATTATAACTCATTAGATCGTGACATGTGTCATCTTAATTGAGATGATGATACGTGTTAATATACTAACGTATAAAGTTAATTTTAATTTAAATAATATTTTCTTTTTATCTAAAAGTTAAAAAAAAATACATCATCGCAAAAAAAAATGAACGTAACAAAAAAAAGTCAATGTCTTTCTGTAAAAAAAATTGTCATTAAAAAAGGGAAAATTTGTAAACAAAATGTCATTAAAAAGATAAAAAGAAAATTTGAAAAAAATGTCATTAAAAAGGTAAAAGAGAAAATTTGTAAAAAATATCATTAAAAAAAAAGAAAAAATTGTTTCATGTTAATACGTTTAAAAAAAAAAAAAAAATACCATAACTAATCGAGAAAGAAAGAAAAAAAAATATATCATTGGAAAAATTTGTAAAAAAAAATGTCATTAAATAAAGGTAAATGAGAAAATTTGTAAAAAATGTTATTAAAATAAAAGTAAAAGAGAAAATTTGTAAAAAAAAATATCATTAAAAAGGAAAATTTGTTTCATATCAATACGTTTAAAAACAAAAAAAAAGGAAAAATGTCATAACTAATCGAGAAAGAAAAGAAAAAAAATACATCATTCAAGCAAATCATGAATTCGAGAGTTCCACAAATCGATCAAAGCTATTTTACTTTAAATTTTGCCCAACGTGAGTGTGACACGTAGGCAAAATCATAACTCACAGATCGTGACAAGTGTTAATTTTAATTGAGATTATGACACGTGTCAATATATTAATATAAAAATAATCGCCAAAAAAAACTGTCATAACGTAACAAAAAAAAAGTCAATGTCTTTCTGTAAAAAACACATTAAAAAAGGGAAAATTTGTAAATAAAAAAAAGGAAAATTTGTAACATGTCAATACGTTTAAAAACAAAAAAAAAGAAAAATGTCATAACTAATCGAGAAAGAAAAGAAAAAACACATCATTCAAGCAAATCATGAATTCGAGAGTTCCACAAATCGATCAAAGCTATTTTACTTTAAATTTTGCCCAACGTGAGTGTGACACGTAGGCAAAATCGTAACTCACCAGATCGTGACATGTGTTAATTTTAATTGAGATTGTGACACGTGTCAATATATTAATATAAAAATATAATACATCATCGCAAAAAAAAATGTCTTAACGTAACAAAAAAAAGTCAATGTCCTTTTGTAAAAAAAAAGTCATTAAAAAAAGGGAAAATTTGTAAACAAAATGTCACTAAAAAGGTAAAAGAAAAATTTGTAAAAAAATTTATTAAAAAAAGGTAAAAGAGAAAATTTGTAAAAAATATCATTCAAAAAGAGGAAAAATTTGTTTCATGTCAATACGTTTAAAAACAAAAAAAGAAAAAATGCCATAACTAATCGAGAAAGAAAAAAAATACATCATTGGAAAAATTTGTAAAAAAAAAATGTCATTAAATAAAGGTAAATGGGAAAATTTGTAAAAAATGTTATTAAAAAAAAAGTAAAAGAGAAAATTTGTAAAAAAAAATATCATTAAAAAGGAAAATTTGTTTCATGTCAATACGTTTAAAAACAAAAAAAAAGAAAACTGTCATAACTAATCGAGAAAGAAAAGAAAAAAAATACATCATTCAAGCAAATCATGAATTCGAGAGTTCCACAAATTTATCAAAGCTATTTTACTTTAAATTTTGCCTAACGTGAGTGTGACACGTAGGTAAAATCGTAACTCACCAGATCGTAACATGTGTTAATGTTAATTGAGATTGTGACACGTATCAATATATTAATATAAAAATATAATACATCATCGCCAAAAAAAAATTTCCTAACGTAACAAAAAAAAAATCAATGTCTTTCTGTAAAAAAAATTGTCATTAAAAAAAGTGAAAATTTGTAAACAAAATGTCACTAAAAAGGTAAAAGGAAAATTTGTAAAAAATGTCATTAAAAAAAGGTAAAAGAGAAAATTTGTAAAAAATATCATTAAAAAAGAGGAAAATTTTGTTTCATGTCAATACATTTAAAAACAAAAAAGGAAAAATGCCATAACTAATCGAGAAAGAAAGGAAAAAAATACGTCATTGGAAAAATTTGTAAAAAAAAATGTCATTAAATAAATGTAAATGGAAAAATTTGTAAAAAATGTTATTAAAACAAGGTAAAAGGGAAAATTTGTAAAAAAAAAATATCATTAAAAAAAGAAAATTTGTTTCATGTCAATACGTTTAAAAATAAAAGAAGAAAAAATGTCATAATTAATCAAGAAAGAAAAGAAAAAAAATACATCATTCAAGCAAATCATGAATTCGAGAGTTCCACAAATCGATCAGAGCTATTTTACTTTAATTTTTTCCCAACATGAGTGTGACACGTAGGCAAAATTGTAACTCACCAGATCGTGACATGTGTTGATTTTAATTGAGATTGTGACACGTGTCAATATATTAATATAAAAATATAAATTTTATTTCTCTTCATTATTTATTTCTTAAATCAAAGTGTAGTGTAATTAAAAAGAAATAATAGTCTAAAAAAAATAAGACATGTTATTAAAAAAATTTAAAAGGAAATAGTAAATCAAAAAGACTAAAAAATAGAAAATAAGACAAATTATTTATAATTGTAGTGTAACTAAAATGAAATAATAGTCAAAAAAGAAAATAAAACATATTATTAAAAAATTAAAAGAGAATACTAAATAAAAAAACTAAACAAGGAAATTAAGACAAATTATTTCCAATTTCTAAAAGTATTAGTGCGGCAAATAAAAAATTGATATTCATGAGATTACGACATGTTTTGTTAATACTTTTAAATTTATTTACTAATATATTTTGTTAATTTTTTTACTATTTGTTTAACACTAATGACATATATAGACATAAATTTGATAGAATGCATTATGCATATATTATTTTGATATGAAAATTTTGGTATTATTGATTGACAAGGAATGCATAGAGTAAAAATATGGTTTTAATATTATGGATGAAATACATTAGTTGTATTGCGAGATGAAATACGTGGAGTTGAAATTCAGTTTGAAACAAAGTTACTAATCAATATCTAAAATAAGTGTGCGAGTAACAATCAAAATCTAAATATTTACATCAACAAGATTTAATATATATTTCTTACATTTTCATAAATTTTATCTTTATGAAATTTAATCGATTACCGATACGTTTTACTTTATTTTTTATCATTTATAAATAAGTTATAATTAAAACTCCGCGTATTACGCGGATCCTAATCTAGTATATATATATATATATATATATATGTATTTCTAAATTCATAATATGACGGTAGAAGAAAAAGCTAATTACATATCTAGTGTTTGATTTGAATGTATATTTTGGATTGAAACCTAAAACTCTATGTTTGTCAACAAGGTCCATTAGGGTTTTTTTTTTTCAATCATTTACGGGAAGGTGGCATTATAGCGAATCCGAATAACAGAAAAAAAACAAAACAAAACATGGTGCTACCAAGTTAAAAACACTGGCCTTTGAGAGGCATTTTCTCTCCCATCAGAGGTTGCCCTAACCGCAAATCATCTTCTCCTCCGTTTACCCTCTCCGGTGCTCGGCGAATCTTGTCGTCACTGTGGGAGGGTTCCTTCTCTCTAATCTCTCTTCCTTTTCTCTTGCTCTTCTCCTTCACCTTTTGAGCTTCTTCCATGGGTTGGGTTTTTTATCTCGAAGGGGTTGGTGGCAAGATTTAGGTCGTCCGGCGTCGTGGCTATGCCGTTTTGGTGGCTATGGGCCTTCTCTCGGTGGTACTATGTTGGATCTGGATCTGTGTGTCCGGATCTGTAAAGATGAGGTTCCACTAGCAGTCTAGATCTCGCAATGGTGCTCCTAGAGTCTCTGGGTCTTCCGATCCTTTCTTCCGGTGGCTCTTTCGAGGTTATGGCTTTGAAGATATGTGGCGTGGTGGTTGAGGGTCTCGGTGTTGCTTGGTGGTAGCGTCATCTCTGTGGTTTCGGTTGCTTGAGGACTGCAGCGGTCCCAGATGGTTGTTATGTTCACTCTGGCTTGTCCTTTACCGTGTTCTTAATATTCCGATCTCTTTTCCTTCTTTCCCCGGCGGAGGCGGTGACGGTTTTGGTGGTGTAGGCTTTTCGCCTCCAAAGCTTGTCGTTGGAGGTTTGTTTTGGTTTCCAGGCGTCGGGTCAGATTGGAGATGTGAAGGTTGTGTCAGCGTGGCTGGGCTTTGTGTCGGGTCTTCGTTGTGGTCTTTGCGGCTTCTCTTGACTGGTTTTGTAGCTTCCCCTTCGGTTTTTGTGGCAGCTCTTTTCCGCTGTTATAGTGGTTTGGTAAGGTGTTGGTTTTGGTTTTTAGCTTTAGGAGGTTTGTATCTCGTTCCGTTTTCAAGGGTGGTTCTGGGTTTGGGTCTTCAGTTTGTTGCGGTATGTCTCTCTTCAGCATCTTCGCGTGGTCACTATCCGATCCGTTTTTGTCGCTGAGTATCGTCATCGGTTTCTGCTCCAGCCGGTTTAGTGTTGGTATCGCTCCTTGTTACTACTCCCCAGTTCTATTCGGGATCTGCTTCTCATTTGGGTTTCTTCTGGTGTGGTAAAGCATGTAGTTCTTCCCACCGTCTTTGGTATAGGAGTTCTGGTTAGTTCTTCATCCAAAGCTTGAAGCCTGGTCGTCTATTCGTGAGGTATATTAGATTCATCATAGGAGAATTCTTGATTCTAGGCATGTGTTTGTGTTGTTTGTTTGACTTACTTGTTAAGACTAATTTCTTAGCTTCAGTTTCCTCTCCTTGTAGTGTTCTCTGGACAATGTAAGTCTCCTTATTGGTCCTCTCTTACATAAATATTATCAGATGGATAAAAAAAAACATGGTGCTACTATTGTGAACACTGTTTGAATAATAATTGATCAATAAGAATGTTTTGACTTTTGACTCATCCTCGTAGAATATCTTCTTTTGTTAGAGCCCACACAAACAAACAAAAACTTGATTGTTACGCCAAAAATTAAGGACATTTTGTGTAATAACCTTTGGGATTTTTTCTGTAAAAAACTTTCTAAATACTTAAAAAATACACTGACACTAGTGTGTTTGCCATTGATCTTTTTAGATCTAGACAAGTAATTTGTAATAACTTTATCAAGAAGTAAAATTATTATGATTATTACTATACAGTTTGTTATAACTTTATTGCTTAGTATTTTAATAGATTGAATATTAAGTATACATTTTTTTGTCGGCAATAATATAGGTTAATTATGATCTAATCAATTGATTTCGTTTTTAGCAAACAAAAGTAAACTTGGTTGTGTTCGTTGCTTTTGCCAGCTATAATTTTATGCTTATTATACCATTATAGATCTAAAATCACAGGTCGAAAACCACAATTTTGAGACCAACAAAAAAACACAATTCGATTGCCAGAAAATTCGAAGCAACTTACAAAGATGACTTTTTTTTTGTTACTAATATGATTTGAGTAAACCCTAGACTAGTTAGACAAAAGAAAAAGTAACCTATTTTTGGCATTAATCAAATACACATCAGCTTCTACTTGCAGTAATAAGACACGATCTCGTTTTAGCATAAGATAAACTAATTCGAAATTAGTAATAAGACTGACTTAAAACTCCCTATTAATTTTTTTATTTTTGGTTCCAAGATTTCACTGTGGGTAACTGGGTATTGGAAAGAATATTCATTTGATTAGTTATGAACTTATGATCAGTTCAAGGCAAATGATATTTTTATATTAGTCTCTTATGAATAAGGTCTCACATATAATAATAAATTGGTTAATTAATCAATTTAATAAACACTAGAGATAGTTTAATAAAATGTGGGGCCTGCTAAAAGGAGTAGGTCTAGGGCTAGAGGGTGTTCTTTTCCATAAAACTAAAACCTATCTTTGTTGCCATTTTGTCGTACGGAGCCCATGTGAAATCAAATGATTTGGCAATTTTTTTTTTGAGAAAATAATTAATTGAAGAGAAATTAGGCCAAATAACCAAAGCAACACTAAACTAAAAATCTAACAAAACCGTCGTTTAATTTTCCTTTCTCATTTTAAGTTTTTTGGCTACTTCTTATATATATATATTTTTTTTTTTTTGGCTATTCTACAAATCATGCTTTAATTGAATTGAATTAGGACAAAAACAAATAATGGCAAATTGGTATGTGACTAAACAATTTTTTTTTTGTTTTTTACTATTGAGTTTTTTTTTTTTTGTCTTTTACTATGATTTAACCCTTTGCGAAACAAACTTTCTGGAGAGATCTGAATAATCTCCTTTTTGGAGGTTTTCTTAATGCCATTGGCATTGGCTTTTTTTTATTAATAAAGCAACTTCATAGGAAATTGACACTAAAAAGTAAGAAAAAGTGCATCATCTTTACAAGGCAAATATCAATACGATTTATTGTTTTAATAAGAAACAAATACAACGTGGTAATTATATTAGGTTAACGTAATGAGAATTTGAAGTAACGAATTTTTCTCTTTTTTTTTTTGGATTGAACAATATATATTATATATGTGAAGAATATTACTACTAATTACATCAACACGTATGTTATCTAATGGAGAAAATTACCTACTAGGATTCCTAAAGTCGAATGAAAGTGCAGGTAAATTACGAGTGTTGTAAGTTGTAACCCTACAATACATTTTAAGTTACTTTAGTTAAAAACTTACAACACATCATTATTTTTTCAATGAAATTTTATTGTAACAAATAGAAGAAGAAACTTGGACATTATTAATCAATTTTAGCCAAAGAGCTAATCTCATATTGATCCTCTAGTAAAATAAAAGTAGTGATTTTGATTTTACGTGGGCTCCACAGAATATGTAGGTCAGAACATGGCCCTCCCAACATTTTCCTTTCTCTGTCATTGATAAAGCAAGTTTTTTTTTGTTAGAAAAGCAATTTTATTTTCACTATTATTTTTATTTATTTTACCTGGTTTAAAACTTGCACTTATCCTTATGCAGCAAAGTAAAACTAAGGAATCTGGATTTTTGGAAGTTTTACTGTATTATTACACCCCAAAAAAATAACTGAAACTTCAGTTATATAACGATCCATAAATTTTCATTTATAAAATCAAAGTTTTAAGACTAAAATAAAAAGAAGATAAAAATTTAAGGACTAAAAAAAACAATTGTTGAAAATAGCTAGCCCCCTTTTAAATGGGTGTGTATGATCGATGAACAGTTTCATCATCTTCTCCACTCTCTTTCCTCAGTCCCCGAGTAAGCAAAGTTGCTTTTTTTATAAGGGTTTTCTTGGTTTGGAAAATGGATTAGAGATTAGAGTTATATTAATCCCATTTTATAATATTATCTTTTAGGGCTAAGATGGAAGATGAACATAGTCATGGAGCTGGAAGCAGGAGCAAGAAAGGGAAGAAATCATCAACAGAGAGATCCGAAGTGACTAAGAAAAATACAGTGGTGATTTTTTTTTTTCTTTTTCTTTGATAAATCAATATAAAAAAAATGGTTTCTTCTTTAGAGTGAGAAAAAATGAAAAAGAAAATAAAAACTCTGATTTGATGTTACAGCGATTGACCGAATCTGACCCTGATTATCCAAAGGTTAAAACTCTTATCTTTGTTTCTTTTTCTTCTTCTGATTGATTATCTGCAGATATATATATATTTCTCATCAATTCTTGTTTCTTTTTTGAAGGATATACCAAGTGGATCTAAGCACTACGAAAAGTTTTGGCGTGAGGAACTCAGAGAGGTCATGGATCAAGGCGTTAGGCGTAAGTAAATGACTTGACTACATGATTAGATACGTATAAAATCGAGATTTTTAAAAATATTATTATATAGTTTGTGCTCTACCCGATCGAACAAATTATTACTATTTCAACTAGAGTTGGAAAATCATTTGCGTATTGGGATTTGATTTTTATATGATTATTGGGACTACTTTTCATGTTTCTTTGCTGGTTACAACAAGATATTATTTGGTTAGCTTTTTCACACACGGCAGCTCTATACTAATATGAATTTTGTTTCATATTTATTGTGTATGTGATCGATCTGACATGTCTCTTGAAAGGAGTATTATGTACACTATGTTTTTGATAATCTTTTTTTGTTTGTTTTTAAATGTGAAGAAATTTGTTGGAATGTGGCATCAACAAGAAGCTTATCATCTCGGCTACTAATTGAAAAGAAAGTCCGCTCTCACAAGCGTCTATCGCTTCTTCATCTTTCGGTGGGTCTTTTTGACAAGACCGGTGACAAAGGAGAGCTTAAAGATTTGGGACATTTGAAGAAGTTTTTGGAAGAAGATGGTGCTATTTTGGAGAAAGATTGCAAATGTATTGACCCTTTAATTGAAATGAAAAGGAAAAATACGAACGATAAATCAAAGATCAATACACCAATTCTATGCACCCACAAACATGAGGTATCTAAATTTTGTCATCATTTTTTTAAACAGTTTTTAATAGTATTTTTAGTATCACTTTGACTAATTAATATTTCTTTTTGGAATTTTGTTTTGTAGCCTAAAAGTGTGTTTAAGGTTAGAGAGTTGATTGTGTTAACCAAAGTGGTTGAGGAAGACCTTATCCGTTTGCTCAAATAACCTTGAATTTGCAAACTTTAAAGGGGTTAGTTAATAGTGATTATAAGCCAAAGTTTACCAATATCGTTTAATTAAATATAATATTTGTGAATAGTGTTTGTGAATAGGATGGTATGTACGAAGGGCCTAAGAAAAATATAGCAGATCTTGGTTTCCACATGCTTTTGTGTACGGGGTACGGTACTCTTAATGGAGTACACTATTGGGACGTCCAAAACTCAGCTACACCTGATTGGGGAAATGGTGGATTCGGAAAAATAGCCGCGGAAATGGAAAACCGTCCTTGATCAAATCTGTTATTTATCCCGTGGTAAGTATTCGCTAGACTCCTGATCAATGTTCAGATACTACATTTATATATTTACAGTTTGTTTCTAAACAACAGCTCCTCGACGACTACACCGATGAAGAGTAACTATCACTTCTCCAAGACTAAAACAGAAAAGAGACATTTACAACTACTAATATCTATTACAAAACAAGTAAATGTCTCCTTTCTGTTTATGTAGTAGATATTTTGTTTTTCTTTCTTTGAACTACTTGCTTTACGTTAATCATTAACAAACTGCTTGCTTTACGTTAATCATTACCATATAGCCCAAGATATATATAGTTTTCATCTCCGATTTAAATAATTAACAATTTCCTAATGCTTTGAAACTAAATAGTTTTAGCAAGACCATTGAACGAAATCACTAGTCAGAACATTACTAACACAAAATTAGAACTCACATGAGATGATAGCACTGAAGTTCCGACAAAAAAGAAGATAAACTCTTCGGCCATAACACAAAAGTTTGCCATGGAAATAGCCAAAATAGCTTAACCAAAAAACACTAGTCTCCATTATCACTATTATTGAGCATAACGACATTGTCTTCTCATTCTCTCTGTATCCATTGATACAAGCCTAATCAGATATCTCTTTTATGAAAATGGTTATATGTCGGATTCTATATGGTAATACTGCAATCTTGAGTTGCCCTTATCACAAGAGACTTTACAAAAGAGAAATCAGAGAGGGAGGTGAATAAATTAGTTTCGCAAGGATAGAATTTGTCAGCAAACAAAAATATTCTTATTTGGAATAAATCTTGAGTCCGTATTGCCACATTTGAGTATTCATGTGCTCTGGCCTGCAAAGAGAAGTAGAACAGTCACCTAAAACTTTTAGCTAAAGATGGAAAAAATTGTGGAGAGGCATAAAAGATTGATTGTAACATGTAATAGTAGAGTTTAAATGGCTAAGTTGCAAGATGCTAATGAACATTCATGTAATGTCTCCTTCCACCCCTCGTAGTAAAATTTAATTGGCCATATTATGTCCATGGTCGTTGGTCGATGCTCTGAATCTACTACCTTGCTTGAATCTCGAGTTCCAAAGGTTTAGTGGTACTATGTCACCGTTGAATCAGTAATCTATGACATCTTTCATCGCCATTCTATCGCAGTTTAATGCTTCCGAATTTAGGATCAACCATGTGATCAACAACCGAGCCTACAACACACGCTCACCAAGTCCTCAGGTCACCAAACCAAACATCGTAATTGTCATTAGCACCGATGGGTCAGAGGACCCTAGAGCACGCAGGCGCTAAGAAGTAGTGATGATTCTTCCACCAAATGGCCTCAACGAACAAAGGAAAAAAAGGCTAGATAGTGCCCAGTTTTACCATTGGTCTTGCGTTGCCGAGTGTCCTCTGTCTTCCATCGATCTGACAGAAAGTTTAAGGCTTTATTCGAAGTCGATCGGAGGAGATGATAGGAGACGTTAAGTTGAACAGAAGAGGTGAGGCTATTGAGGAAATCAATCGACAAAGTTAGCTTAGCTCACTAGAAACAACAACTTTCAAGATAGTACATAAAACATAACTAAGACTAAGAGTAGCCAAATCACAATTTAGGTTTTAGAGATGGTAAGTACGCCACATTTAGCTTAACTTACTAGAAAACAACAATTTAGAGATAGTAAATAAGATATGATTAAGAGTCTCAATCTAGAGATAGTAAGTTTGCCACACGTCCAACGACTTTGTGGCGCATCCATAAAAGCTCCTATTCCAGTCTGCAAATATCAAAGGAACATCTAAGATTCTCACATCAAACATTAAGGAAAAGATGCATCCAAGCTAGTTTGGATAGATATATATACCTTGGTTTCTTGACACCGCTATCTTCTTCTGTCGAAACTGCCAAAAACAATCCAAAATACCATAAATCTCATGGAACAACCAGTTTCAAAACAGATAAAAAAGAGTAAGATCGGTTAATAAACTCCAAACACAATCATTTCAGACACTATGATCCATTCCAAAAGAAAGAGTACCTTCTTGTTCGGGTTTTGGTCTGCAAAAGACAAAGTTGCTCTTGGCAACGTTAACCAAACAGTAACGAACCCTAGCTTGGAACTTTTATCGAGTTACGAACAAGATCCTTGGCTTCAAATGTTATGAGAAACATTACCCCAGAAGACATGTGAAAATTGGCATAAAGAGGCTTGACAAATTCATATTCTGTCTTCTGTTAAGAATCATAAAACCGATTCGATACTAAGAATAATGCAGATCACAAACATATAAAAAGGAACAAGCATTGATTATTATCTCACTCACATTTTCTTGATTGTAGTCATCAAGTGATTTCTTAGACAGCTTCGTGAGTAAATCCGCATTGGTTTCTGGCTCTTTAACAAACTCACTAGCCTTTAAATCGACAGGATGGTAACTGAAAAGACATCGGAACATCGTGAAATCGATGTCGAACCCCTACACATATTCACATACTAAACTAAATCAAATCTCAAAAAGATAACATAAAACCAAAACCCTAAGAAGATAGAGAAAAAAACCTCGCTTGATTCGATTTGTTCGTTCATGAGATCAATTTCTTGCTCTGTTGTACGAAGAGGAACGTTTTTATCGGTTCGTGTGAGATAATTTGGTCTAACCCAGTCTTCAGGCTCATCAGGTGAATGTACCAAATATGCATCTTCGAGCCACCAAGTCCAAGCTTTTGCACATAATCAAGAATCAAAGATTTTGATCAGAATTATATTCACATAAAATCTTTAAAAAGTTTAAGAAACTTATAGTTGGATTCGTACCATCAGATTCTTCTTCACCCATCGCTCCTCAAGAACCCTAATTTTTGGGAAAGTGATTTTTAGCGATGCGTTTCTCTTCCGTCTCTCTCTCTCTATTAAACTATTTCTCATTACATTTAAGTCCCTTGAAATTTCTTGCTCTTTTCCGTTTAACTCGTAGTTTTATCTACAAAAATAATTCCCCCTCGAAATCTTTTATGTACTAAAGCACCAGTCACATGGCCAATCATATTATACCACATGGTTTATGCTTCATATTTCAAAAAAAATCCAAACACAAATGCAAAAAAAGAAAAAAATGCAAGAAACTACTTCATCTTATCAACTCATTTCTATTTATTTATTCTCTAAAGATAAAATTAAAATTTTGAATTTTAAAAATCCCTAGATTTATTCACACTAACCCACGATCTCACAGATCTTTGAAACTGTTCATATTTTTCTCAAAATTTAAATCACAAACGATAAGTTAAATTCATCTCTATTTACACGAGAAATTGTAAATCCCTAAATTCTCTGCAAAAATTCTCTATTCACTTTCTCATAAATTGTGATAGGATTTTAATCTCTAACTAGATAGTTCATTTTAATCTCTAATCTCTATTCACTCGGAATATCCACACTACGGTACCGAGTCTACATCAATTTTTAGATCGGCACATTCTATGGCCAATCGGTGGCAGATATCGTGTTCAGAACAATTAGGTCATTTGAATTGAGAACAAAAAGAATACACATTGGTTATGAACAGAATAGGTGGTGAAGAGCGTATTAAATTTGGGAAGACGAATGTTAATCTCTAGGTTTGTGAGATTAAAATGCAACTTATCTACTAATTATTTTATTTTATTCAATTTTTTTGGCAGCTTTGCTTTGATATATACAAGCAAAAAACTACATAGATGAGGTGAATAAAGAAGTAAAGGTAAATAAAGTACTCCTCTTCCTTACACTGAATTAATTAATGATTTCCCAAAAACATGTTTATACGTGTTTGTGGTGATTTTGTAGAGAACAAGGGTAAGATGCTAACGTTGAGCACAAGTACAATACCCAAAGAAGCTTAAGAACGAGAAGAAAAAAAGAGTAAAATGTGGTAAAACTAGAAGACCCGATCGCAGGGGACTATGAAGTTCGGGTGACAGAAAAATGAGAAGGGCCCCATCTCTAGATCAAGATCAAGGTTAATCTTGCTTCTTTTTTTGCTATATTCTAGAAATGCATGCATCGATATTATTTTTGCTATATATATATAGCTTGCTTTTGTTGTTTCTTAATTCTAAACACAAAATTGTGGAAACAAGTGTAGCCTTGAAAATGAAGAAAAGTAACAAGAGTTCGAAAAAAAAATGAAGTATACATAGGAGAAAAAGAAAGGGTATTGTATAGGATATGTGTCTAATCATTCGTTTCTTTCATCTTTTTTTGGGCAAATTTTCTTCTTGTGTTTTCGGCTCTATTTTTACTGGTTCTAAAAGTAAACTCAATTTAAGTAAATTTGATTTACTAGATCATAGAAGTTCAATAATTATAAATTTAATTTAATTACATGAAAGACTAGCAAAAAGATACCGAGGTCAAAATATCAAAAAAAATAAGGTTGATATTTTAATTGTACTTTTCTACAAAAGATTTTTTTCCCTCGATTTATGTTTGATACTTACTGATTCTCATTTGGTTAAAGAATAAAGATCAATATTAACATTTATCTTGAGTCCATGTTGGACTTTTGTAAAATAAATTTAACAATTTTTATTTTCCTTTAATATTTACCAACTCTAGAGATAACATTGTAAAGCTATATTATATTTGGAATATTATTTTAATTTTATAAAACGTATACATATTTTGTGTCCGTGCGTAGTACGGGAGATAATACTAGTTTACATATAAAATGACTTATGTACAATGATTTTTTTTTTCATCCACCTAATAATTCAACATCCATTCAATTTTTATCATCTACAATAGTTTTTTTTAATAAAATTAAACACCATATCCCCACCATTTATATATCATATAATAGAAAATAGGTTTTTTGTGGGTATCCAAATCAAATGAAACAAGTTTCTATTTATAGAGTATGAAAAATAATAAATTTTGGTATAAAAAATAATTTACTATGAAATAATTGATTTTAAATAGTTTGGACGGAAAAAAAATATCAAGAATCTACCCACAACTTTTTCATCCAATCAATACGTACCACGTAGCCTGATTTTGTTCTCCCGAAAAAAATTAAACCGGTTGAATTTTTTCAACTAAAATTAATCCATATATTTTTCAACACAAAATTCAACTCTCCACTACATCTATTCAACCTTTGAAAAAAATTATTCAACCCCTATTATACATAGTCTTATTGTTAAAACTTATTCTTAGGAGTGATGATTTCTTTCAACTTTTTAATAACATTTAAGAATGACATTTAAATACACAGTTTTTCGAATGTATGAAGAATGACATTTAAACTTTATAAAAAGAAGAAATTTTAATTGAAATTCATATTAATGCATCGAAATAATCTATTATATCATATGAGAATTTTCTCTTCTCCTAAGTTGTACACAACATCATTTCAAAACTCTCTACATCATCAAAAAAGAATAATTATATAAAAACTAAATTTAATAATTTAATAAAAAAAAATTTCATTTCTTCTATTCACTATCTTCTATTAATTACCACACAACAAAAAATATAAAAAAACAAAATTTAAAAATACGATACAAGAAAAAATAAATAGAGACTAGAAGAATTAAAATAGAAATTTTTAATAATAAAAAAATTATTATATAATTTCTTCCAACTTTAATTGAATATATCAAATTAAATATGTATTTAACAAAAGATTATTTTTTTCTCTATCTAAGATCTCTACATAAAAGAAAACAAAAAAAATATTTAAGTATATTCAATAATTTTTACTTAATCAATGTCTATTTATATTTATTGTTACTTTTAATAAGTATGAATTTAAATACAATTTAAAAAACACAAAATAATGAAAACGATTAACAAAAAAATTTTTAAAATACAAGACAAGAAAAAAATTGAGCTTAGAAGAATTAAAATAGAAATTTTGAGTAAAAATTCATATATATATATAACTATATAATTTTTTCCAACTTTAATTGAATGTATTTACTTGAATTTAAAAATAAAATGATATATTGTCACATCATTTAAGTAAAACTTTAGATTTTGTTTTAAGTTTTTGATTTATGAATTCAAGACAAATATTTTTTTCAAAGTTTCTTAGTCTTACTATAATTTTATTTGGTTTTTTTTTTTTTGAAATTTTGTTATTTTGTTCGGCCGTATTTGGATTCTTTTGCACAATTCATCTCTATTTCACAACAATAAAAATGAATTAGCCGGATTTAATTTCAATGTTCTTGATCATCTTTTTGTATTTTTCCAGTTAATCAATATTTTTAATTTAATATTTTTCCTAAAATCTAATAAAATAATAAACTAACTATATATATGAGAAACACAAAAAATGTAAAAGAAAATTACATAAGAAGAGAAAATATTTTCCAAAGACAAAAAATTATATAAATTCATGATACGAAGATAAAAGAAAAAAAATGATAAGAAAACATATTATAGAGAGAGACTAGAAAATATTAATTTTATTTTCAAAATTTTAATCGCTTATTTAGATAACATGATGTATCTAATGATAACATATGTGTAGATAACAAAGTTTTAAACAAATATCTCTTAAATAGTAACTATCGATGTTGAAGTGATTGCGAATCACTTCATATTTTCATGCAGTATAAATAAGAGAAATAATTTATCATAGTTCAAATCAAATATTATTTTGTATCTACAAAGAATTGGTTGTTGGTTGTTTTGTTAAACATAAATACTAAACTACTAAATAAATCAAAAATTTGTAACTGAATTTAATAAAGGGAAATTGGCAAGGATAGCCACTTTTGGGCACAAAACAAAACTCATAGCATATTAGTATAATAATCTGATCAAGACTAGTCAAAATTACCTAATTGGCCTTCTAATCTCTGATGAACCAACGATTTGTTTATATTATATAACATAAAAAAAAATCACATGACAAATACATGCTTCTCGTAGACACAAATTCTCGTTTTTGATGTCATTTTAAAATTAAAAGTCATAGAAAATTTGTTCGCTTTCTCGACCAAATCGTCCTAATTAAAAATCACCCCACATATTTTTATTTCTACTCTTAGCTATCTCTAACCTGAATCAAAACCCCCAACTGACTATCTCTTTACTCTTCTCTATCTCAATCCCGAACCAAAACGCCAAATTGAGGACCCAGCCACGCCGACATCGAGGACCCAACCACGCCGACCAGATCTGACCGTACCTCTTCTCCACCAAAAACCACCACCAAAGTCGCTGAGAACGAATGACAGCCATGGTCGGAGCTTTAGTCGGAGATGACGGAAGGAAACGCCAGGTGCCACACACCTCCTCCGAAGTCAACCTCCATGCAGGGCCGCCGAAAACCAGATCGACGCGTAGCCAAACCGCGGAGTCTGCCTCGCTGCGAATTTTGTCGGCGTCGTCATCAGATCCAAAGCTCGCCTTCACAACTGCCGAACAAGCTCACAGATTCGTCTTGTTCCACCGGTTCACTCTTTCGGGACATTGACTTTTCCTTCTAAACCAGTCCTCATGGAACGAACGGCTCATTTCATGATGATTGCTACTGAGCAACAAAACGGAAATGTCTCCGGTGAGACGCTGATGAGTGTCAAAGTGTTGTTGATGTGGAGAAGATCAATAATGTGAAAGAGAAGAGGCGATCAACGTGAATCATGAACCCACTCAATAGAACCACTTCACCTTTTACTTTTCCATGTTTTGTGTTCCATGTTTTAAGGGACCACTCCACACTCCACTTTCTTCCACTCATAAACGTGAATTTGTTTACCCAGATTTACAGTTACATGTTTTTACCCATATTTTGGTGTTTTTGGATTTTTGGGGTTCTTGATTTGTATCCAGTTTTCACGATTATGCAGATTTTTGGGTTCGTATGTAGACGAATACTCTATAAAAATACTATATATTAATAGTTCAATATTCGCCATGTATATAGATTTTGGGGAGAAGTGCATTTTAATAGTTATCTAGATTTTTTGCTATGTAGACGACTATTTTACTTTTACTATAACCCATGTGACGGCACTAATTTTTCAACAGTATATAGTTGACTACTTTTACAATCGTATATAGTTGACTACATACCTCACATAGTTGTATATATATATATATATATATATTTTCTCTGTAGTTAACTATTTCTACTAAATAAATAACTATTTATACTTAACAGACATCTATTTCTATTAAATTGAGATGCGTAGTCAGCTATTTTTAACATAACGTAGACACTAAATATTTCATAATAATTTACAACTACTTCTTCTATGTAGTTAACTATTTCCAACTATTAACTCTTTGTAGTTAACTAATTCTACAGCACAGACAACTACTTATGTAGTCAACTATCTCTAACTATTTATAGAGACTACGTAGCATAAATAGTTGTCTACTTCTTAAAGTATATGCGAAAACATGCATGGTAGGCAAAAGAGGATAAATAAAGACAAGTTTTGAGCTTTTGTTTTTCTCTCTAATGGCGATTGTACATTTTTTCTCTAATTGAAAACACCGAATTGTCAGATTGTTTCAATGTAGGCGACTACTCTAGTTTTTGATGTAGTCGGCTATCTTACGTTTTGTTCTAATGTAGGCGACTACTTGTGGAAGTCTTAACCCAGGTTTTGCTTTTTATAATTTTTGCAGAGCAAACGAAAGAGATAATGGCTCATAGAAAATTACCCGACAGATTGTTCAAGCTGTGAAAGAACATATAAAATTATAAACATATAGTCAGTTAAGACCCACCGACCGATGATGCTGCTGAAGGAAAGGTCTGTCCCAATTTACATTAACTAACTACCTCCATATTCTCAGTATAGTCTAATTTCTTTATCACCATTTTGTAGTCTACTATTTTACCAGTTAGCTAACCAACTGGGGAAATAGCAGACTACATTCCATTTTTGTCATTTATAATGGCTCATGTATTGCAAAATAACATACATTAATAGTCCTCTACTTTAACAAATAGATAACTATAGTTTTGACATAGCAGGCTATCGAGGGTCCCACAAATTTTGACCCAAAAATTTTGACCCACAAATTAGACCAAATACCGCGGAAGTGTACATGCCAAAGGCAAGCTTTAACGGCAATGACTGACTTTGTCACTAATCCAAAGCATCAGAAAAAAAGCAGACCATATAGAGGAACTAACTCTAATCTTCCCCCGACCAAACCTTGATGACATAACCTTCATGAATTCCAAGCTGCAAATAAATTGGTAACTATATGACTACATTTATATTTATACTACATAACTATAATTGAACTATATTCAGTGTTATCTACATATGCAATACAGACGTAAACTAAGTCTCCATGGTCTATTTTTTAGTACTTTCAAGGAGTGGAACGGCCTAACCCTCAACAGCAGCAACTTCATTGAAATTATAAATGCATCAACAACATTGTCTAAGTTTGTAAGTTTCATTCCCATATTCACCTTTTAGCAGCAAAACCGTTTGACCACCCATTTCCAGAAGAAAATAGTCAACTATTTTCGGAAAATAGCACTTTATTTTAGAAACAACAAAGTAGACGAACTCTACAAAAAATTCATATAGCTGAGACTTATGCTTTTTAAATAGTAGTTTCGTGGATGTTAACCTACTTCCCATCAGCAAAATAGTTGACACAAAACACGAAATCATTCCTAAATATTAACGCACGCTCAACTATAAAGATATTTTTATTTCTTTCATACAATATGGGCATCACTTAAAATATAGTATATTGTTGTTTTCGATCAATGTTTCTGCAAGCCTGCAACGTTCTCTCTCTCCTTGTTTCAAGGGCAAAAACGTCACTTCAGTTGCTTACAAAGTGTTGACTATTGTTAGCCTCTTAATTGACCACTTTAATATGCTATACACTCAATTAAGACACCAATTTGTAATATACACCCAATTCACCCTTTAATAAAATGGTAAAATAAAAACTCTTGCGATCGCGCATCGCGCGAGTCATTTTCTAGTTGCTTACTAATTATAATCAGTTTAAAATAAATGGAATTTTAACATATTGATCCAATTCCAAACCCGTTATTTGTTTTGTTTCTTCTCTTTTGTTGCTATCTTTATTTCCGTAATTCATCTCTGCCGTCCACATCACTAGACAATTTTCACCAACTGGAATTGTTGGTTTAAATACCAATGATTTTAGTCTACGGAACACTTTGAAATGAAAAAGGATACTTACTGTGATTGTAGACAATTTTAAATACTAGATTTATATTCTCGTGCATTTCAATTTTAGTTATACAATATGAATCGTTAAATGTAAATATAATCATTTTAAAAGATAAGTTTATATAAATATTTATATATATGTAAACTTATTTTACCAAGTGATATACAACATAAATATTGTCCACGGTAATTTTTTTTTTGAAAAATAAAGAATCGCTAGGTGTCACGTGGTGATAAATGTCAGTTGAGAACCTAGGGGGAAGAGGAATCAGACTTGGCGACCATCCTACAATCCTTTATCCCATATTGAAGTCACATGCGGACATCTCTCTAGAGATTTTGATGTTGACCCCATTTACTCAATCGTAAAAATCATTAAATACTTATGCGCACATAACTCTACATCAAATATGAATGTGCTAAATTTGACGTAATGTGCTAAAATTACTTTATTTTTAATCGCTAACGTGAATTTATTCTTCTACCCATAAAAATAGTCTCAAATTCTAAAGATGTATTATTATTCAAAAAAAATTTTCTTATATCCAAAAAAAATCTTATATAATATTACATTAAAAAATTTACGCGAATATGTAAATTTACCACTATTTTCTTAAATAATACATGTTATTTTAAAAAAAGTCATCTACATTCTAAATATGTTTAATACGTATTTTTTCTTGAAAAATGAATATTTTTATTTTCAGAAAAACCTTTTTAAATTTTGCATTTACGGTTACACCTAAACTTGTATTTTCTTTATACTAAATAATTTCTAACTGTTGGAAAATAATTGTCATCTCATTTAATATATTTTTATCGTGATAATTTCTTTCTCTATTTCTAATTATCTACAAATATTTACACATTAACTATATGTAAAGATAAAACTATATAATTTGATATTCATCTAATCTATATTCACCTTTTTGTTCTTTTATATTATTTTGTGTTGTAATTATTTTTTATATTTAATGTTTTTAAAATATTTACACATTAATTCTATGTGAAGATACAACTATCTAATTTGATATTCATCTAATCTATATTTACTTTTTTTTTCCTTGTATCGTAATTTTATTTTTGGAAAAATGGTTTTGAGCTACATGAAGGATGGGATAATATGTAGATAATCATCCCAAGTATAGAAACGTGCTTTAAACTACGCCAACTAATATGCAAAACATACCGACATACACGAAGTATATGCCGTCATGTTGCAAACATCTAATTGGGTTTTATAGAGCTTAAAAATAAAATTTGGGGTCAAACTGTAATTATTTTCTTAAAAAATAATAACTTAAAAAAAATAAAAATCAAAAAATCGAAAAATATCCAAAAATTAAAAAATTTAAGAAAATAATAATAATAATTAAATTTTAGATAAAAATTAAACTATGTTTCAGTTTTACATTGTTATAAAAAATAAATTTGTAAAATCCCAAAATTTCTAAAATTATGAAAATTCAAAACTTCAAAAAAATTTTATATTCTAAAAAGTAATTGAAAATGTAAGGTATATAAGGTTCCAAAAATATATATTTTGAAATCAATTTAATTTGTTAGAAAAATTAAGCGGATTTTTGCTATAGTCTAGAAGCGAATTTTTGGATTAAGACTGTTAGATCTCGGAAACACCGGAAATGAACTTGTTGCTTTAGCAGCACCGTCAGGGGATAGCAGCACCGTCAGGGGATAGCTGCACCGTCAAGAATCACTCACCGGTAGGAAGATGAATCTCTAGTACAGGCCCAGGCAACCACCTAGTCTGGTTGAGTTGGGACATATCGGCTAGAAACCATACTTCACACTAGCTGCACATGATGCCTCGGCAGAAAACTATAAAACTGAAATTATAATTTAATTTTTTAAAAAAAATTTAATTATTATTATTTTCTCAAATTTTTGGATTTTTTTTTTAAATTATTATTTTTTAAGAAAATAATTACAGTTTGACCACAAATTTTTGTTTTAAACTCCATAAAACCTAATTAGATGTTCGCAACATAACTGCATATACTTCGTGTATGTCGGTATGTTTCTCATATTAGTTGGTGTAGTTTAAATCATGTTTCTATACTTGAGATGGTTATCGACATATTATCCCATCCTTCCTGTAGCTCAGAACCATTTTTCCTTTATTTTTTATATTTTATGTTTTCGGGAATTATTTTTTTCATTCAATGAAAAATAATAATCTAATATGAAAGTGTATGAAACAATTGAGTCATTAAATTTACTTTAATGTTCTTATTTTCTTTTTTGATGATGTGGACTTGATATTCATCTAGTCTATATTCACTTTTTTTATATTATCTTGTGTTGAAATTTTATTTTTTACATTTTATGTTTTTTAAATATTTACACATTAATTCTATGTGAAAATACAAGTATCTAATTCGATATTCATCTAATCTATATTCACATTTTTTTCTTTTATATTTTCTTGTGTTGTAATTTTTTTTATTTATATTTTATGTTTTTTGTGAATTATTATTTTTATTCAATGAAAGATAATAATCTAATATGAAAGTGTATAAATTAATTGAGTCATTAAGTTTATTTTAATGTTTTTATTTACTTTTTTGATGATGTGGACACCATATATGGAGAGAGAACTCCCTAATTATATATATATATATATATATATATATATATATATATATATATGATTATGTTGAGGTCCAAATCAACTCTTATTCTAAAAGTAGATATTTTCCAGAAAATTTAAATTTAAAAAAAAAAGAAAATTATCAGTATGTTTTTGTGTAGTATCTTATCCTATATATATTAATAGAGGATATATTCACAAAAATCATAGGTGTCGTTCAAAGAACGTTTTAGGGGATATATCATTTAATTTAACCAATCAGAACATTTCAATTAAAACTATATGCCATGGTGGAAATCTCTACATATTCTCATTAATTTTATAACATAAGCCCATTAATATATATTTTACAAATTTAAACCCAACTAAATGTAATATTTTAGACTTACCAGATCATCTATTTTTATTTTTTTCGATATATTAATAAACTTTTTAGTATTATATCTATAACAATATTATCTATTGTGTATATATGTATTTAGATTAGTATACTATGCAAATATTTTTATTATGATGTAGTCTATTATACATATTTAATAACACTTGCAAATATTTATACAATTCATTATGGAAATGTTTTTCATTTGTTATGTCCCATAAAAGCATATAAATCTAAAATTTATCTGATTTATCGTATTATCTATAATTTACACGAATAATGAAGATCAATTTTACACTTAAAAGATATTGAAATAAATAACATTTGCATATGTTTTGAACAATTTTACACATAAAATATTAAAACTAATGGCACTAACATATGTTTAATCAAAAGTATTCAATTTTATTACATTTATGCACAATATATATCATTTTTGTACGTTTTTAAATGTTAGAATTCATATGCTTTGTCATATACGTTTAAATATTAAAAATTTATATATGTTAAAATCGATTAGTCAACCTATTTAATCATTTAATCTTGCGCTTGACGCATGTCAAAATCTAGTATTATATAAAGCAGGATGCGCTCACCATGAGCGCGACACATATGTAAAATTATAACTCACTAGATCGCGACATATGTAATTGTTATTTAGATTTTCACACGTGTCAATATATTAAGTAAAATTTATAAATTTTCCTTATCTACATTATTTACTTCTTAAATCAAATTGTAGGGTAATTAAAAGAAAATAATAAATCGAAAGAAAAAGAAAATAAGACATATTATTCAACACTTAAGAATTAAATAATAAGTCAAAAGACTAAAAAAGAAAAAGAAAATAAGACTATTATTTCCATTGGCTAAAAAAGTATTATTTTCAATTTCTAATAGTAGTAGTGTGACACAAGACAAAATTGCTATTCATTATTACGATATGTCTCAAAATTTTAATTTTAATATAAAATTTCTTATATTTTTTTTATATTTTTTTATTTCTTCACTAATTAATTATGTTTTGTTAATTTGTTTACTATTTGCTTAATACTAATTGTTTCGGATATTTTTAATCCTCTTACACAACCACTGGGGATCCGCTCATGCACAATCAACAAACATGTGAAGGCCTCGGAAAATATGGTTAGGGGGTGTTTTCTGATGGCTCTCCGACGCTCAAGTCAGAAAAGAGCAAACAAGAGAGAATAGAAGACACCATGGGGAGACGTGGATAGCAAAAGAGAGGAAGTCGGAAAATGAAGTGAGAGAGAAAAAGGTGACTCCGGTCGGACAAGAGATTGTCCGCAGAGTATCTGAACATTTGTGAGTAAGAAATTTAGTGGTGAGGCAGAGAGGAAGAACAGAGTATTTGGGGAGAATTCTGGTCAAAGAAAGACCCGAGAAGAAGAGAATTCAGGTAAGAGATCCGGAGAAAGTGGCCCTAAACAGCTAGAAAGAGACTAAAACTCAAGGAAATTAGCTTTAGTCTAGAGAGAAAAGAACTCAGTGTATGAGTTTTTAGCCAAAAGATCGAATCCATTTTATGAAGGAAATTGAGTAGTATTTATAGACTTTTACGTGCTCGGGCTCGGATACCGGGCTCTGCGGCCTTAGTTGGGTCGGGTTTTGGTCTTAAAGAAACTCATAGTTGGATTCATACCATTAAAATCTTCTACATCCATTGCTCCTCAAAAATCAGCGTTGAAGAACCCTAATTTTTGGGAAAGTGATTTTAGCGATGTGTTTTTCTTCCGTCTCTCGAACTTTCTATTAAACTATTTCCCATTACATTTAAGTCTCTAGAAATATCTTTCTCTTAGCCTTTTAACTCGTAGTTTTATCTACACATATAATTCTCCCTCAGAATTTACACATAAATGACTTGATGTTAAAACTTATTCACATAAGATTGGATACATAACATATAATGGCATATAGTTTTTTCAAATGTACGAAGAATTGACATTTAAACTTTATAAAAAAAGACATTTTAATTGAAATTTATACTAATGCATCCCAATGTAAGAAAATCGAAATAATTACTCACTAATTATAATCAGTTTAAAGTAAATGGTATTTTGACATATTGATTCAAATTCCAAACCCATATTTGTTTTGTTTCTTCTCTTCTGTTGGTACTTTTAATCGCAATTCTTATTTTTTTCTTCTTATCTAGTAATTCATTTCGGCCGCCCGATTGGGCAGATGACACACACACTAGACAGTTTTCACCACCTATTTTCCCAATTCGAACACTTTGAAATAAATAAAATATAGTATATTTAATGTGAATGTAGACAATTTTAAATATTTATGTTGAGGTCTATATCAGCTGTTATACTAATATAAAAAATTCGAGCAGATATTTTTCAGGAAAATTAATTTTTAAAAAGGAAATTATCAATATATTTGTGTGTAGTATTATGAGATATTCATGAATGGCGCACCGGAATAATTAGATATGTAGATCAATCAAAAGATTTAAATAATTTTTTGAGACAGGCTTCGTTCAATCAAAGAATTCGAAAGAATTGTTTTATATCGACTTCTTGTTCAGTGAATTTAATCAAAATCGAGACAAAGAAAAAGAGAAAACGCTCTGTTATTAACTATGATAAACTCATGTGTGACAGATTTTGAAGGTCGGAAGTCATGTGGTGGGAGGCACTACTATCCAAAAAAATTCGACATGGCCAAGAGAGCAGGAGGTTGTGTGACACGTGGATTTTGATGTGTGACACGCTGATGTGTTTTTCCTTGGCGAGGACTATAACCAGATGTGTTTTTTCTTGGCGAGGACGATAACCAGTTGTGTTTGTAGAGACAAGGATCACATATGCTATTGGTTGTTCACACAAAATCATAGTTTCACGATTTTTCAATCGGTCATAAAGCTCAGAGAATGTAATTGGAGAATTCCGACTATGAATTGAACTAATTTCTAGTTTGTATTTTCATAAGGCGAGCGAGAATTTGCTCAAGGAGTCTTTTGGACCATATGTTTGCCAAGTGAGGCAAGTTCATTAGCCTTGCCTTTGATCAGTCGAAGATATTCGCTGGTTATTTTTGTCTCTTTGGTGCAGGTCAGAATCCGATGTTCGACTTATTGGATATGGCCACGTAAGGAGTGCCAAACGCGATGGCGAGCATGCTCCAAACTTCACTAGTGGTGGTGGTAGTGGACACAATTGACTAAACCGGGAGAGTGATTGCACTGATCATTGCATTGTAGAGTATGCAGTCTTGTCTCTTCCAAACTGCAAACGCGGAGTTGTCGGTGGTGGTTCTATTGACAGTGATTGATGTTGGTGGAGCAGTGATCGTGTCATCAAGTAATTGATGAAGTTCATGACCTTTAAGGAAAGCTTGAACTTGGCATCGCCACATAAAGTAATTCGAGGTGGTGAGCTTAGTCACTCTCGACATGTTAATAGTGAGAAGAGTGTTTTGTGAATCTTTGGTGTTACACCGTGGTGTGTTCGGCGGTATTGATAAATGACATCATGAGAAAGAAAGAAGGAGTCAGAGAAGCAAAGAAGAGACATCCGAAAAGAACCGACGACTTCAAAGAAGAAGAAGGCGCCGATGAAGGAAAAATTAAGTTTAAAATTTATGCTCTGATACAATATAGGATTATGGAATTATATACAAATGTATATATATACACCTTATAGACTTCACGTAATAAAGAAATATGCAACTACATATTTGGGAAACAATTAGTATGAGATATTTTAGAATATTCATAATATGTTGTTGGGGTTAGGTTTCACCCCACCGAGATCAACTACTAAAATGGCTAAGTAAAGATTTTGGGCTTACCCAAATGTGGTGAGCCTAGCCAAACCCAGCAAAAACTTTAATGGGCCGAACAACCTTTCGATTCGCTGAGCCGAATACCTCGGAGAGGTGATGAGCCAAACCGCCGACGAGGCGACGAGACGATGAGGTAACGAGGCGATGGGACGATGAGGTGACGAGGTGACTAGCTGATGAGCCACAGAGGCGGTGATCCGATGAGGCGACAAATCCAATCCTTCGATGGGCCGAAGCAACGAGCCAACACCTCAGATGGGCCAAATCATTAGCAATAAGGTCCATGGGCCGAGCCAAATGATCAAACATATCGATTTACGTATTCGGCGTGTTGGCGGCGGAGAAAAAAGGGATAAAGACAAATAAGAAAAGAAGAGATACGAGAAGATACGAGAATATCTTCAAACGGGCACCGACTAAGATCTCTATATAAACAAAGGAAGTCATTCAAAAGAGGAGATCCGCAATTTTACCTAACAAAAACACTTGTCATCTACTTTACATTTTTCTTGTATCAAAAGCTTTACGAAACAGTTTAATAAAAATACCATCTTTGGATCTCTGTTCTGGTGGTTCATACTTAGAAATTTCAGTTCCCTAAATTTTTTTTACTAAATTTAGTTGTGCGAGTTCCGACTCCCACATATGTGGAGTTAGATTCAAAGCATCATATTTTGTTTAAAATATTAGTATCTCCAAAACATAATTTTAATTTCATTTTGAGATTATGATATATTTAACAAAGCATCTTATTTCTATTGAAACATAAGTCCAAAAAAGGAAAAGGTATCGGTATATTTGTGTGTTGAGTAAGATTATGATATATTTAAATCCAATTAATTAAAAATCATAAGCTACGAATATATATATATATATATATATATATATATATATATATATATATATATATATATATATATATATATATATATTTAAGAAACTCAAAAAGATTTTAAAAGGGAAAGTGTAAAAACAACTAATGGTCAAGTTTCTTCTCTTACTCATATCCAACGGCTACAGATTTCTCTCTATCTATCCTTATGATATTGTGTTAGTTTTGCATTGTTTTAATCATTATTTTTCAATATATTTTTTTTTTTCATTCCCATTTTGCATCCTTTTAGCATATTTAGTTTTAGGAACGTATTTCAGAGTTTTAGGATATATATTTTGCATTTGCATAGAGCATTTGTTTTAGGATGTATATATTGCATTTGAATAGCATATGAAAACTTCTTTGAAGATTACGATGACCTGAGTCCGTACATCTAGAAAGGGATGAGAACTTTCTCGTAGGTCATGAGTTTGAGTCGAGCGATCTATCCCTTCGAAGACTATTAGACAGAGATATAGCATTCTGGAATGTAATGTCGGAGAGTAGGAATCCATTCTTGAAGATTGAGTTGCTCCAAAGCATTACCCAAAGGCAAAATACAACGAAAGGTTAAGCCACATCCTCAACAATCTTTGTTCTCCATATTTTTTGGCCATGTGCCTCTTTGTTATGGGCTCTAGGCCTCTTTTAAATGGTTTGCTTTTCTTTCTTGGGTTTAAAAGGACGGCTTCGTCATCATTAGTCTTTAATGTATGCATCTTAATAGCAGATCTGAAAAAATGATGTCTGAGATTTTTGTTTAAATGAAACAACGTAACAATCGTAAAGCCTTTTGCATAGCTCGCTCGTTTGATGGTTGACCTTTTTATACTAAGAAACGATTAGATTTGTATAATTTTAGTATTTGGTCTGATTAAAATATCGACCGAAGATAACTCATAAAATACAGAACAATGTAACATGACGAGTGACAACCTCGTCTTCTGTCACAAACAATAAAAAAAGAAAGAAAACTTGATTGTTACGCAAATATTAACCTTTTCACCCAAAAGGACCTTTTAAACCTTTTGAGTTTTTTTCCTGTAAAAACATTTCTAAATATTTTTAAGAATTAAACTTACTGTAAAATGTTGGGACTCCCCTGCCCTGCCAATGACAACCTCTAATGTCATGAGCTTAAGATAGCCCTTTTCTATCTCAATAGTCATTTTGAAAAGAAAGAAAAAAAACATTAAACATATAGTATTAGGATTTACGAGTTGGAGACTTGGAGTATTTTTGGCACACACTTATGAAGTTGAGAATAACAACAGCTACCTTTGCTTCTCGACATCTTTTTGGACATCAACTCCTACTCCAATCTGTAAAGAGAAGAAAATTAACGGAAAATCAACCATACAAGAATCTAACATCAAAGTAAAGACCCTTGTAGATAGATGTTTTGTTACCTTTGTTTCTTGGCATCTTTCTCAACATCTTTCCCGACATCAGTCTTGACAGTCCCAACGCATTCCACTATCAAAACAAACCAAATACCTATGAAATCTCAAGAAACAGCCACTTTCAACAGAAAAGATGTAAAGATGGAAGTCTTGGCAGCAAAATCTATCTTCCATGGTGAAAAGAGGCAAATATATTCCACAATGAATTCATTAAAACAAACTACTTTTGGCAGATGGAAAGCTTTATATATACCTTTTTGATCGGTTTCGGCCTGCAAAAGACGTACTCAGTGAAGGTATTTTGAACGTGGCCCTTGCTTGGAAGAGTTTTATGCGGTCATCGTAAGGATCAATAACTTCAAATGTTATGAGAAACATAATCAAGAGAATTCTGAGCGAGCCTCTTGATCAGTAAATCCCCAGTGGTTTCTGGCTCGTCCACAAATTCATCTGAATCGAGATAAGCACAATGGTAGTTGAAAACGCAGCGGAAGCACGAGAAGTCGATATCAAACCCCTGTTTTCACATACAATCAAAACCCGATTTTAGTTAATTGCGGTTCTGCTTCTTCTTTCATCTTCAACTCAGCTTTGACGTGATTCGTCGTCAGATAGAAAATGATTTAGATCATCACGCTCAGTACATTTTTCTCCTCGGATTCTTTCTTTCCTCATCGATGCTCTCAGTAATTGGTCACTTTTCAACATCTATAGCTATACTAGTCCACGAGTACCTGAGAAAATTAATATATACAAACGTTGAAAAATTACCAAACTCCCAAAGTAAATAAACAAGTCTAAATTGTTGGTAATTTGTGGAACAGAACTAATGATGGATTTTGATTAACCTCTGATGAAAATGCTATGCTAGAGATAATTATGATTCAGTTTGGATGTCAAGAACCTGGAATCTGTTTCTTAAACTTAATTAGGATCATTCATTCGCGATTCAGGTTAGGGTCAGGTTCAAGTCTTTTCTCGGGTACATCTCGAGAAATGCCAAAACCCTTTAACATGTTACATATAGCAATGAAACATCGGAGAAGACATAGAGACAGTAATGCCAAATGCGTTTTTCATGTCTACCATATCAGATAACATGTTAATACAACTATGCCTATGGACTACGGTTGCTGCATATGTTATCAGGTTAAACTATATACATCTGTTACTAAAACCAAAATATCAATGGGACAGAAAAAGAAAGAATCAAACCCAAGATTGCTGACACCAAAACAAATCCAGATTCCAAATAAAAAAAACAACCTGGTTACAATTGAGTCTTATATTTCCTCCAATCTACATGTGTTTGCAGAGAGAGCAAAAAGGAAAAAGAGAAGGGCGTACCAGATTCAGCAGTAGCCCCCAAACAAAGACAGTAGCAATCTTCAGTAGAGACATCATAAATTAAAATGGCATGAAGATAGAGAAGTGAAAAATCTTTAATTTCTTCATTCATCCTCCAATTGATATTCCTGCAAAGCAAACACACCAAACCAATCAGAGAAAACTTCCCCGGATGCTACATTCTTCTCCAAAACCCAAAAGGAAAGTAAATAAACTGGACAAAAATGAGTCAGAGGACATACCACACTCTTCTGCAGATCCACAAACATTGCCACTGCCTTTCGTAGTTCCTTCTTACTGCATAAACCGGGCAGAATATTGCGGAAACTTATGGAATTAGAATGCACACCATTAGAAATCATCTCCTGGAAAATGTCCAAGGCGCCATTAAAATCACCCACTTGACAAAACCCGTGAATCAAAGTGGTGTAAGTAATTTTATTAGCAACTATTCCTCTTCGACACATCTCGCCGAAAAGCTCCAATCCATCGTGAACCTTTTTAGCCTTGCAATAGCCATTAATGAGTGTATTAAAAGTCACTACGTTGGGAGAGCAGCTTTTGCTAGCCATCGAATCAAACATCTCTCTGGCCTCATCTAGTCGTTTCTGCTCGCAGAATCCATGGACCATTGAGTTATAGGTGATAGCATCGGGGACTATGCCTCTACGGAGCATCTCTGCATATAATTCTTTAGCCCCAAAAAACTTTCCTACTTTGACTAACGCGCTGATCAATATATTGTAAGTTTGAACATCAGGTTGCAAACCACTGAGGAGAAGATTAGTAAATAAATTCCATGCATCGTTCATTTTACTAGCCTTGCACATTCCATGGATGATGACGTTATAAATAGCAGTATCCAGATCCATATTACTCTTCTGCATGACCTTAAACATTTTCAACGCCTTTTCTGGTTTCCCATTATCGCAGAGACCGCGCAGCAAAATGCCACGGGTTACGACATCAGGGCACACACCATGAGAAATCATCTCGTTGAAAAGGTCTTGGGCGACACTAAGATTGCCCATTTGACAGAAGCCGTGAATAAGACTGTTGTAAGAAACTGTATCAGCAACAAATCCTCTTCTACACATCTCACGGAGAAGTTCCACTCCATCATCTACCCTCTTAGCCCTACAGCATCCGTCTATGAGAGTATTGAAAGTGACTACGTTCGGAGTGCAGCCCTTGCTAGCCATCAAATCAAAAAAGCATTTTGCATCATCTAGACGATTCTGTTTGCAAAACCCATTGATCATTGAATTATATGTGATTGTATCAGGATTCTTTTCCATATCCTTGAATATCGCCAATGCTTTCTCTATCTTCCCAGTATCACATAGAAAATCTAACAAAATGTTGAAGGTAATGATATCACAAGGCACGCAAGACTCAGACATCTGTCTCATAACCTTTTGGGCGACATTAAATTCGCCCACTTGACAATAACCATGGATAAGAGTGTTGTAAGTGAATGTGTCGCCACATATTCCTTGATGGGCCATATCGCAGAAGAGTTTCATACCATCATGTACTCTCTTAGACTTGCAAAATCCTTTTATGAGAGTATTATACGTCACCACATTTGGGATGCAACCCTTGCTAACCATGGCGTGAATAACTTTTTCCGCCTCATCAAGGCGACCATGCATGGAAAGACCATTGATGAGTGAATTGTAAATGCGAATATCAGGATCTATAGACCTTCGGATCATCTCCTTGTAGAATTCTTTAGCCTCTAAAACCTTCCCTTCTTTCACACATGCATGGATCAATCCATTGAAAGTGATCACATCAGGGTCGATTTTCTTGGCCATCATATCGCTAAGTAATTCAGCAGCATCACTCGATCTGCCCGACTTACAAAGACCCCTTATTAGAGAGTTGTATGTAACAAGACTCGGCCTAATCCCTTTTTGCTCCATTTGGTAGAATACTTGGAATGCATCACTCACATATCTGCTTTTGCAAAGAGCATCAATGACAGTGTTGTAGATGTCGAGATTCGGTTCGCATCCCATTTCTGAAATCCTATTCCTGTCATTGAGCAACGAGCTAAGCGTGACTTTAACAGGTGCATAACCAAGCTTAACCATTTTTCCAAGAAAAGATAAAGCAAGAGAGAGATGAGAACATGGACCAAAACAATTCATTAGAATATGGCAAGTATAGAGATTATGTGGGATTCCCAAAATCTCCATCTCTTGGCACAGAGAGATGACAACATCAAACTTGTTCATTTTGGCGATTGCACTCAACAATTTACTGAAATCAACAATGGAAGGGAGAGGACGAGACTGTACCATCTCACTGAACAAAGCAATAGCATCGTCTAACTTAATATCATGAAGAAACCCATCTCTAATCTTGTCTCTGTAACCATAACTAGCACCAGAAAAAGCTCGTCCCCAGCAACAAATGGAAGACGAGGGACAAGCAGTCGAAGGATTACCTTTAACCAGAAGATTCCGGTGAACAAATCTTTTCGCTGTCGAAAATCTCGTCTTCTCAAATCGGCTTCAGGTGATTGGATTTCTTCTCAATCGCTGTGTAAATTTGGATTAGCCCTAAAATGAAGAGTGCATAGCTATGGATCTCTTTGCTGTAAATGCAATCCCAAACCTCATCTTCTCGAAACTCAATCTTTTACTCTAAAGCCCTAAAATGAACACTGCGTTGCTCTCTCAATTCATGAAACCTTCGTGAGAAAGAGAGAACAAGGAAGAAAGATTCCGGTGAACAAATCTCTTGGCTGTCGATCTCATCATCATCTTGTCGATTCGGCTTCAGGTGATTAGGTTTCTTCTCAATCGCTGTGTAAATTTGGATTATCCCTAAAATGAAGAGTGCGCAGCTCTCAAAAGGAAGAAAGATGGATTCGCCGTTAGATCATTTTGGTATTTGACGGTCAAGATTTCATCTGATCATTTGGTTCACTCTTGAGTTCTCTGGTATGGTTCGGTTTTTCTAATTTTTGGTTTTGTAATTTAAAGAGAAATTTGTTAAATTACGACAAATTAACACATCTATTATCCCAATACACTTTTTCTCTTTTTTGCTATTTTTTGTATATATTATTCTTAATCAAATGTAAATAATTAAAAATAAATAGTTTTTAAATTTTTAAAAAATCAGAAAATTATAAAAATGGAAACAATAATCCATATAAATAAATTGAAATATCGTTTTTGGATAAATCAAAGTTAGAAAATATTTTTTTTGTTTGTTCAACATCTTCCAGAATTCGCGTTCCACTTCTACGATGCTTCTACGAGTCTGTAGAATGTTTGTTCTGCTTTTTTTTTTTATCTATATCTACAAAATGTAGAATTTGAGTTCTAACACATGCTCTGTGTTATACTATTTGGTAGAATATTTTTTCTACTATTTGCTCTAAACACTACCAAATCCTGAATACGTATGTTACCATTCTCGCTATCTTCTACTGCGTCCAGAATAAAAATTATACCGTATTTTCTATCTTCTACGGTATGTAGCATGTATTTTCTGCGAAGTTAGTTTTGAAAATTTCCTAAATCTAGGATCTACAATTAGTGAATATTCTACCATATCTAGTTTCCAAAAATGAAGATTTCGAAGATATTTTTCTTCTTCTTCGTTTTCTTCTTCTTCATTTCTTCTTTCTTCTTTTTCCGTTTCTTCGTATCTCTTCGCTATTCTTCTTCTCGGTTAATATGCTGCATATCTATGTAATTTTGGAGCAGATTGCTCTGAGATTCTGAAGCCTACTAAGATGACTGACCTCAGATTACTATGAGTTTAGGACAGTCAATCCGACGTATACTTTTTCCTTTTTCTTTTGAATTTGTATATAAATTAATCATTAAATCAGAACACATATCTTATTAGTCCAATGTAGCGATAAAATTTATCCGAAATAGAACGTAGAGGTCAGGGACGAAACCCATGACTTTTCACCATTCAAATGTCATTCTGGTTGATTTTTGAAAATCTATCTCTTTAAAACGTTGTTATTCTTTCTCCAAATCTAATCCCAATTGTCAAGATATATCACACGCTTGATTACTTTACACCTTTTCCTAGTTTACTAATGCCTTTAAACTGTGTTGTTTTACTGAAACTTCAGACATGCGTATGTAATAGTGAAACAGGACGGATTTTGATGATATTTCCACATTTTACTGCAAGCTGCGTTTATAAGTGTCTCTGTTCTCTGACATACTTCAGAAATGGATTTCTTCAGAGTTAGCTTAGGGAAGATATGAAATGACTGTGCAAGATTTAAAAAAAAAATTGTTTGTATTTGTGATCTGCCATGGCCAAGATGCTGAAGCTTTTCTGCTCAAAATAACTATATATGCATCCAAGTTACAAAACACATTTCTTCTTTTCTGTTTGTATGGTGGAATATATAATAATATTGAGAACAATGTAATGACAATTCGAAGATAGAAAAATCGAAATTTTACTGATATTGCCATGGAAATCTCTCAACAGCCAAAATTTAAACCAATGCCAGAGACAAAGGAAAACAGAAAACAAAGACAAATGATTGAAAGGAAAAAAAGAACAAAGAAGCAGAGGAACACGAAAGCGCTCCCCTATCCGAATGATAATAAGAATCATAAAAGATTTCTTTTTATTCTTCAAACACCGAAACCTCTCTCTTCAAGCTCTTTAATGGTTCTGAGTCTTTTCTCTCCTCTTCAATCCTCCTGAGCAAGAGGAACAGCCTGAGCCTATATGACACAAAGAAACAGTAAAGATACCGCGTTAGAGACGAACAAAGGTTCATTATTTCGATACCAAAAAGAGTTTAAAGAAGGCTCCAAGGATGAGAGAATGCATTTACCAATGGGCGATACTTCAGTGCATAGAACATCTCAAGGTAACGGTGGCTCTCAAGACGGTCAAGGTTTGAGACATGCTTCCATAAACCATACACACCGGTCAATGTTAGGAGCCTCTTTGAGTAAATCTGTCAGGTGTATATGCAAAACCCATAAAAGATAAGTCGGCTAATCTTGAGAATCAGCAAGAGTATCAGCCGCCTGATCACCATGGTAAGGATTAATGTGGACCATTAGATGAAAATTACCCAAACCCATGTTCTTGAACAAAGACTCAATATCTTCCCAAAGCATCTATGAAGAGAAAATTGGTTCGTAGACAAAACGAGTTGGCACTGTGATTGTGTGGCCAAGTTTTTGAGAAATCCAGTGTCAAAAGCATCCCATTTGTCAGAAATAGGTCGCTTTGTAGCTGTGATAGCAGTGGATGAAGATGTTTTGCCTTTGGCCTTTTGTGCGGTTGTGGACGCAATTTTAGATCGTGCAGGTGGCTTACGTGCTCCTGGAGCTACTGTAGTTTTCCCCATCCCTGCAAAAGAGAAACACCATTTTTTTGAGTAAAAGTGACAATCCAAAGAAGAACAAAAAGAAATTATCATCAAAGACGATAGACATGGTGATGAATCATAATATAACGCCAAATTATCAAACCATCAATCACCAATAGAGAAGAATCCCAAAATCAGATCAAGTAGCAGTTTTTCCTTAAGCATAATATTCGTTCGAAGCATGAGAAAATCTTAAAGAGGGAAAAACATGATGATTCACAAAATTCAACTATAAATTCGTCCACACAAGCAGTCATCATATCCCAAAAGCCAAAACTCATCTCCAATTCGGCCATGAACCAAGTTTAATCAAAAATTCAAATTTTGCCATAAACCCTAAGGTAGAATCAAAATTCACGCAACTTAATGAATACAAACATCAAAAGTCATCGATTTCTACTCATCACCACCAAATAAACGCCCAAACAACTGAAGAACAAGTCATGGTGAAGAAACGAACCAAACATGGAATGTGACTAAAAATTGTCAGACTAAATATTAGGTTTTCGAAGTCCTTACCTTAACAAATTAAAAAAAACGATGGCAGGGGTGGAAAGAACACAAAAATCCGAATGGATTAACCCAAAAATCAAGCAAATCCAATGAGAATCAAAGAAGTTATGGGGTTTCAATGGAGTTTAGAGAGAAGAAGATGAAGTTTTTTTTTTTCTCTCGCGACTAAGAGAAAAGAAGGAGAAAATTCGGTTTGATTTTACTCGATTAAAAATAATTGAGAATTTCTATTAATTTGTGTAAAATAATTTTCTAAATTAACAAAAACATTTTTTTAACAAAATTTAAGGGTAAAAACGGATTTCTCTTTAATTAAATTTTAATGGGACAAAGCTATGTATGGAAAGGTTTATTAGGAAAATGGATGTGTTAATTTGTTCTAATTTAGCAAATTTCCCTAATTTAAAAGTCTCACTCTATCAAACATAAAAAAAAAAAAAAATTAGTAGTAGACGTTAAATTGAGTCAAGAATAGACATTAACCATTGATAATCAGGATAAAGCAATTATGTTTAGCATAACCGAAGCCGGATCAAAAATCAATACAAAAGACACATTTCATGTCAATATGTTCACTGGTCTTAAACACACACCAGCCCAAAACTTAAATCCGGTACGAGTATCTCTTTTCTTCGATACATCAAAGTGTATATAAGGTTTTGAGTTTTGTTATGAGTTTTCCCTTTTATATTCATGAGGATTTTCTTCCAAACTTTCAATGAGGGATATTTGCTAGTTTTTACACTTAGCCAAATTTTTGAATCTTTACAAGTTTTTTAAATCATCCACTTTGGACATCCGTTTCTCATCAAGTGGAATACACTATGTTATAGTGCTCATAGCGACGATTCTATCGTGCTCAAAAACCGGTCATTACAATGAACGTCTCCACCAGAAAATTTACCAAAAAATAGTCTAAAACCATTTCGTCAAAACGAATTCCAACATATTAGACTATACATATCAAATTTTTGTTTTCTACTTTATACAACAAATGAGATAAACATAATCAACTATACATATCAGATTTTTGTTTTCTACTTTATACAACAAAGGAATATTAATTTTGGAGTAACCATTGTTCTGCATTGGTGGAATATACAACTGTTCCTAAAATTCTATGTTTAGCTAAATGTAAAAGGAACATTTAATAATCAAGTTAGCAAAAAAAAAAAAAATCAATAATCAATGAAAATATTGTTTGTGCCGTAAGGAACATTCAGTGTCACTCGATCTCTGCCTTTATTAATTATTGATTTTTTTTTGCTTACTTGTAGATTCTGGACAGATAACACTTTCTGTCTTCGGAAGGACCCCAACACTTATGAATTCCATTGTATTCCACTCTTGAAAATCTTTGGTCTGGTGGTTCTTGGAGATTTTGACCATCTTTTGGAGTTTGAAGTCTTCTTGAAGGAAAACGCATATTGCAGATTCTCATCACTGATCTTGTGTGTTCAACAAGTGTTTGCAACCTAACAGGGAATTAAGAAAGAGCAGTACCAGTCATGTCCATGAAGCAGCGCCTACACAACAACAATTTTAACATGCAAACGTTAACTGCGTCGAGAGAAGTAATCACAAGAAAGGAAAAATATAAAAATTTCTCACAGATGCTTCCAAGTGGAGATGGTTGCTCTACATATCACCCCTTCTCTTGAGGGTAAACTGTTTTAAGAAAGCATATCGAGAAAGCTTTTTTCCAATCTCCCATCATGCAACATATTAAAGATCAAGCTTATTGTCGAAGCATCTCCACAGAATCCACAACCCCTCATTTCATTGATGAGTTCAGCTGATGCTGCTTTGTCACAATCTCGAAGACGTGCCCTAATCAGCGTATTATATGTACCGCTATCTGGGAGAGGCCCATCTTCTTTCATTTTCCTGAACAAGGCATCTGCTTCCTCCTTTAAGCCTTTCCTACATAATCCTGAGATCATTGTGTTGTAGGTGATAACACTAGGCTTCAATCCTTTGAGGCTGAGGCTACGAAATAAACCCCACCCATCTTCAACCTTCCCAGCCTTGCACATCCCTTCAATGATAATATTATATGTGAAAATATCGAGTTCCATACCACTCTTTTGTAAATCCTGGAATACCACCAATGCTTTCTCTAGCTTCCCGTTATTGCAAAGACCATCTAACAAAATGTTGTATGTCATAATATTAGGAGGCACACCGCAAGAAACCATCTCTTTGAAAACTTTTTGGGCATTATCACAATCTCCAGCTTGGAAAAACCCTTGGATAAGAGTGGTGTAAGTGACCGTGTTGCCAACCAATCCTCTTTGAGACATCTCGTGAAAGAGTTTCATGCCATCCTCTACCCTCTTACACTTACAAAGTCCATTTATAAGAGTACTGTATGTCACTACATCTGGAAGACAGTCCTTGCTAACCATCAAAGCAAACATCTGATTGGCCTCCTCTAAGCGACTGTGCATACAAAACCCATTGATCAGTGAATTGTAAGTAATAGTATTAGGAGCTATAGACCTTTTGATCATCTCCTCATACAGTTTTTCAGCCTCCAAAAGCTTCCCCTCTTTCCCAAACGCATCTATCAGTGCATTGAAAGTGACTGCATTAGGGTCGATTTTCTTCTCAATCATATCACTTAGTAGTCGAGAGGCATCACTCCATCTTCCGTAATTACAAAGGCAACTTATGAGGGAGCTATAGGTATAAACATTTGGTTTAATTCCTTTGTTCTCCATTTCGTTGAATAGGTCGAGTGCATCATCCACATGTTTGTATTTGCAAAGACTATCAATAATTGTGTTGTAGATCACAACACCAGCCTCTATTTTCCCTTCATACATCTTCTTGAGCAGTTTTAAAGCCAAACCAGTATCACCTGTCTTACATACTCTGTTTACCACCACACCGTAAGTAACTAGATCTGGCAGACAGCCTTTCACAGCCATCCGTTCAACTAAAGCCACCGCTTCTGAGACTTTGTTGTTGAGAAAAAGTCCATGGATTAGAGTTGTAAATGTGATGGTATTAGGTTTATGTCCCAATTCCACCATTTGATCAACCAAAGAAATGGCATCAGAAATCCTCTTACCTTGACAGAATCCATTAAGAAGCGAAGAAAGCGTGACTATATCGGGCTCATAGCCGAGTTTCATCATCTTGCCAAGAATAGCTAACGCATGAGAGAGTTGAGAACGCCGGCAAAAACAGTTAATCAAAATACTGTAAGTATACAGATCATGTGAAATCCCCATCATTTGCATCTGCTCACCCAGAGAGATGACAACATCATACTTCTTCATCTTGGCGATTGCACTCAACAATTTACTGAAATCAACAATGGAAGGGAGAGGACGAGACTGTACCATGTCACCGAACAAAGCAATAGCATTATCTAACTTAATATCATGTAGAAACCCATCTCTAATCTTCTCTCTGTAACCAGAGAAAGCTCGTACCCAGCAACAAATGGAAGACGAGGGACAAGCAGTTCCAGGCTTACCTTTCAACAGATGACTCCAAAGAGCAAATCTCTTGGCCGTAAACGCAATCGCAAACCTCATCTTCTCAATCTCTCTACCTCTTTGCTCTGAAAAACTCAATAAACCCTAAATCGACATGAACAGTGTGTGTTCGGTGTTCCTCAACCACTGAGAGAGACTCAAGAGCGTGATTCCTGAAACCGGTTTAGTAAACCTGAAACCGGTTTAGTAATCCTTAATTGCCCTTTTGGCTCAATAAGGCTGGACTGGCCACTCGTATCCGCATTATTTACTAGACCAGTAGATACGTGTTTTAATATATCTATATATTTTATTATTATTTACTACATACATATAAATATAAATCTAATCTAAAATCTTACCTTAGAAAAAACCTAGCATATAATATATATATTTTTAAGTTTAAAATCATATTTTTGAATTTTCTATTATTTAAATATAATTTTTTTTAACTTCTAATATTTTAATTTTTGGTTGATTTTTTAAAAAAATATTATTATGTAAGTATTTAAATATTTTAAAAGTTTAGATATTGACTAAAGTATAACCATTTGAATTTAGATTCATGTAATAAAAAAAAAAGATTCATATAATAAGTTGGGTCGGATGACCCGCATGTATTTGTTTCTATAGAGTGTACCTATTTGTCCGTATATCATTTTTCCGAGTCGGATACGGATATTAAAAATTTATTACCCATAAAAATTGTATCTCGAAACTCTTTTTTTTTGTTAAAGGTATATCTCGAAACTCAAACGTATATGTTTTGTCTCATCCCTACTACTACTAAGTAATAATGAATGCAGAACATATATCTCATTTTTTATGATACTTGTGATCCGTTCCACTTTGTTTGGATAGACACTTATTTTTAAGGGTGAATTTGTTAAATAGCCAAATAAAAAAAAAATTTAAAAACTAGTAAAAAATCCTAAACTTTGGAGCTAGGATAGGACACATAGGGGAGATTTTGTTAGTCGGTAAATTATAAATTTTTTTGTGTTATTTTAGTCAATTCCTCTATTTTTAATATGTCTCCGCAACCAAAAAGGTAAAAATACGAAGAATCTAGAGAAATTCTGAGATACGCCACTTTGAAACTGCCATTTTGCAAAAATGCCACTGTTTAAAACTGTTTACAAAGGTGCAACTAACATTTGATCATATTCCCAAATTACCCTTTAACCAATTTTCCATAAATTTTTGTTTCGACTTTTCAGATTTCGTCTCAAATCGCTGTCCAACTCGAGATCGGTCAAACAAGCTCAAATCCGATCTCGTCATCTCCGAACCTTCCGTCTCCGATTTTGCCTTCTTCGATTTCGTCGTTTCCGATCTCCTGTCACGATCTCCTCTGAGATTTTCTCTGAGATTTCGCTGTTGGACGACGTACGCTATGAATTTCTCAGATCTGATTGATTCAGCTTGATCACTTGATTTGTTTGATTTATGTGTATTTGTTGTTTGATTTGGATTTATCGCTAGCGATGAGATTTACTTTGTGCTTGAAATATGAATCATGGGTATTTATTGTTTGATTTGGATGCATGTACAGAGATTATATGCATTTTGGCCTTGCCTAATTTCTCTTTTAATTTCATATAAATGCATGAATTGGGCTAAATTTGGTACTCAAATTGATGTTTTGCTTGATTTGAATATCCTTGTTTTAAAAAGAATGAAGCACCAGATCTAAACTATCGGTTTCATAAGTGCTTATAAGGTTTTTGATAGATTATGTGTTTCGGTGGTGATTTACAGGTGCTATTTGAGTTTCAATATCTTTGTAAACACCATCTCTATGAATTTGTTCACACCATCTTTAGTTTTATACATTAGCTTATAAAACTTTTTAATTACCTTATAAAACTTTTAAAACCTTTTAATAACAAATTAATAATTAAGCTTATAAAACCTTTTAAAATGCTTATAAAACAACAAAAAGATATGTGTTTGATGGGCACCCTTTTAATTAGTCAATAAGATTTACAAATCCTTCTAATTACTTATAATTATGCTTATAAACCTTTTAAAAACCTTATAAAACTTACAAATCATAAAAAAACTTCTCTGAAATCGGATCCCTTCATTATCTTAACAGGTCGTAATGATGGAGTTGTATTCTATGTGTGGAATGTGGAGGTTGACGGATAACAGTCATTGGGAATTGATGTTAGATGTTGAAAGAGGAGGATCTCTTAGAATTATTGACGAAGATATTAGTTTCACTGATTTAGTGGGGGTTGTGTTAGAAGATTTTGGGATTGATGGGTGTGGAAATTCGGTCAAGATTAGTTATGTGTTACCGGATAGAACAGAGCTTCCTCCAATATTTATTAGGAATGATAGGCAATTGTGAGCATTCATGAACAAGTTTGTAGAGAGTGGAGGACGTATTCAGTTATGTGTGTCAGTGGAGGAGGTATTTTTTTATCATAACTATTTGTTTATATGGTTTATAAGTTTGTTTACTGTATTTTATAAAGTTATGAAATTTGCTGTAACAGGGACAAACAAGCTCAAATCCAACGACAGAGCAAAGCTTTATCGAAATTAGAAATGAAGTTCAGTTTACTGCTGCTGCTTCTACAGTTTGGTTTTTTAAGTCCTTGTTTTTAAGTTTTTCTCACTCTTGTTTCTAAATAGATTGATCAAGTCTTCAAAATCTGTCTTTCAGGAACTAAGGACTTCAAATCCAATGATAGAGGAAGACAACAACGAATTTCGTTTCACTGCCCCTGCTCCTATATCTCACATTCGAAATGAGGTATTAATTTGCAAATAATTTTATAACTCACCTTATAAATTATTATAACATCTTATAAACCCTTTTAAAAACCTTATAAACCTTATAAGCCTTATAAACTTATCAGTTATCATATACGGTTTCCAAAGTTGCATATATTTTTGGTTGTGTAGAGCGTGTTTGGATCAGAAACGTCATCATTCTCTGCTAATCGTATTGAACGGCTGCTACCTCAAGTTTCAGCGTCTTATAGGGGTCAAACTGGTTCTTCAAATTCGTTTGATATGAATGTTGATGAGTTGTATTGTGGGAAGAGGTTCAAGAACAAAAAGAAAATATCTAGACAGTTGCAGGTGTACGCAATTAAGAAGGGCTTTGAGTTTAAGACTTATAAATCAGACTTGGGTAGGGTTTTGCTTAATTGCATTGATGAAAAATGTAGTTGGAAGTTTCGTGCAATTAGGGTTCATGCGTCAGATAGTTTTGTGATTAGCAAGTATATTAGCGAGCACAGTTGTGATTCCTCCTTAAGTAATGTTAATCATCGTCAAGCAACTGCAAAGACATTAGCCGAAATGGTAAGTAACCATTTTGAAGGAGGAAAGACTGGACTTAAACCTAAATAGCTGATGGAAATATTTAGGCATGATCATGGACTTGGGATCACGTATTCAAAGGCGTGGCGAGCTCAAGAACATGCAACCGAGATTGCTAGGGGTACACCTGCTGATGGATATGAGTTGTTACCGAGGTGGTTCCACATGGTTAAGGTGAAGAACCCCAGTTCTGTAACTCATATTAAAGTTGATAGTGCTAATAAGTTTAAGTATGGATTTTTGGCTTTTGGTGCATCAGTTAGAGGTTTTAAGTTGATGAGGAAAGTGCTTATTATTGATGGTGCCCATTTGAAAGCAAATTTTAAAGGGACTTTGCTTGGTGCATCAGCGTAAGATGGGAACTTTCAGTTGTACCATATTGCTTTTGGGATAGTGGATTCCGAGAATGATGCATCGTGGGACTGGTTTTTGAAGATTTTGAAGACTGTTATCCCTGATGAGTCTGATTTAGTTTTTGTGTCTGATCGTGCATTGTCTATTGCGAATGCTCTTGTGATCAATTATCCAGCTGCTCATCATGGGATCTGCAATTTTCATTTGGAGAAAAATCTTGAAACCCGTTTCAGGGGTTCTGCACTTATTTCTGTTGCAAAAGATGCAGCTAAAGCTTACACACTACATGAGTTTGAACATATTTTCAGGTATTATAAGGTTTTTAAAATGCTTTATAAAGTTTATTATAAGTGGTTTTGATATTTTTCAGGTTTGTCATAAGTTATTAAAATGTTTTTGTAAAGTTTTATAAGTTTGATTTATAAGTTATTAAAGTTTACTTTGATCATTTTTTTCAGGGAATTCATCTTTGCTGATCCAGAAATGTCAGATTACTTGTGGCAAGCGGATTTTAGGAAACGGTCACGTGCTCACGCACCTTCTAATCGGTACAACATCATGACATCAAACCTGGCTAAGTCTTTGAACGCCATGCTGAGAGAGAGTCGTGAGTATCCTATTGTGTGTCTTCTTGAGACGTTGAGATCTATTCTCACCAGATGGTTTCATGAGGGACGTGAGGATTCTACTAGTCATAGACATCTCATTACTACGAATGTGGGGAAGAAGATGAAGGAATTATATAATGATTCTTCATGCTAGCTCGAAATTTCTCAAGTGAATGAATTTGAGTTTGAGGTGAAAGGAGATCGGCTGATACATGTTGTGAATTTGGGAAGAAGAGAGTGCACATGTCGTATTTTTGATATCGAAAAATTCCCTTGTGCTCATGCAATCGCGGTTGCAAAACATGGCGGCGTTAGTGAAAACAACTATGTTGATGATTTTTTCTCTACTGAAAGATATTATTAACTCTTTTTAGCTAAATTTATAAAACTTTTTAAATACTTTATAAAGCTTATGAAACCTTATAAAGCACTTACATATATATATATATATATGGTTTAATTTTTTCTTACAGGTGGAAGTTAGCATATTCAGAGAGTATTCATCCTGTTGGTGATATGGCATTTTGGGACATTCCAGATAATGTTGCTGCTTTTGTTTGTCTACCACCTTCCACTCGTATCCCTAGTGGCAGACGGAAGAAGAAAAGGATACATTGTGTTTAGGAGCATGGAAAGTCTCAAACCAAAGCAAAATCTTACAAATGTGGTAGGTGTGGTCAGAGTGGGACACAACAAAAGTAGTTGTGTGGCTGCAATCAATTGAATATTTTTGAGGTCTTGTACACCTCATTTTTCACAGATTTTTAAGATTTCAAACGCTATTTGTTAAAGGTTATGAAAGCCGTATATTCTGTTATGTACTCACGTACATAGATATCGGCGGAAACCAACGGCAATACGTGGCTAAAAAATATAAAACAATTAGACGTACAAAACCTTATTAACCTTATAAATATTTTAAATACCTTATAAACATTTTAAATACCTTATAAATGTTATAGATATGTGAATCAACTGAAATCATATAAAATACCTTTATAAAACATATTAAAGTAGAGTTTAAACGCCTTACAAAATAAGTCATATTCGTCCTACAAAATAACATCTAAAGGAAGAAAAAATAACAACACAACTAGTTTTTCAGTCCTACAAAATAACAATAAAAGGTAGGGCTTCAATAAAACTATGAAGACCGACGAGGTCTCACATTCTTTGAGCATTCAGCTTCATCTCTTGGACGGGTTCGACTAGCTGTTCTTTGAAGAGAATTTTGAACCTGGACGTAGCGAGCTTGTAGTTGTTCCAATCGGAATTTGGTGGCTTCAATTTCTTCCGTCAAGAATTCTTGTTCGCGAAGTAGCTCCGATGGTCCAGTGGCTGGGACAAGAGTCTGAAACAAACGAAAAATCAGTTAGCATAAAAGTCAAACCTGGTGCACCAGCTTTATGAAATCATCTAATATTTTTTTATAAACACGCTTAGAAAACTTTTTGAAAACCTTATAAAACTTTTACAAAAACTTGATAAACCACTTCTGTTGGCACTTGCAGATATCAATAGTGCAAGAAAGAAAGACAAATAGAAGGATAAATTCACCGACCTGAGAGGAAGTTGCAGGGCCAGTAGGAGTGTAAGAATGTGTGTCAGGTGACTCATCATCAGAATAACGCTCTTCATCGGAAATTGGCTCCGGAATTTCCTGAAAAAGTCATATAACCGACGCGCCGCCAAAAAATTGTCCAGAGTCTCTGTTTTTGAAGTCGCAAAGTGTTAAAAGTAAGTCAAAACTCAAAGTATAATAGTGAATTAACAAGGTGTTATAACAGTCTAATCGTAAATACCTGCAGAAATGTATAGGTCTTTCATAGAAGTGTTGAGTGATGTTCGGTCCACTACACGAGGGTGTAGCAAGAAAGCGGATTCCCTAAAATGCTCTTCTAAATCAAAGAGGGTTTCAGGGAAAGATTCAGCAAGTATCACATCATCCGGAGTAAATCCTACATCAAAAAAGTCAATTAAAGCAACTATATCCAGAGATTTTTCTTTACACACAAAACATGATCGTGATAATCTTTTAAGGCCTGTTATCAATTATTAAAAAAAACTTAAAATGTTTTATAATGTTTATGAGTTTGTTTATATTTGAGATCTGTCTTCAATAATTACAAGGTTTTTAAAACGTTTATAAAGGCAGACATACCTATGGCAGACCAGTCATGACGGACTCTTCCAAGTCCATTATGGATGATGTAGAAGTAATCACCTCCATCAGCGTGCGCATCCAACCACATAGGAGGGTCGACATGAGACCTTTCGCCATCACGAAGGTGCAGATCAAATCGTCGAGGATTCCCCTCAACGCGAACAAGATGAAACGAGTGTGCAACCATCGATCCAGAGAGAGGAAAACTAGACAGATCCGACAAGACTTGCAGGGCGTGGATCAACCCCCAAGCTCGGAGAACCAGTTGGCTGGGAGCAATTCCCATCAACTCACAGTACTCTGTTAAGATCTAGGAGAGATGTCGTCGGAATCCAACGGCGACACATGACTGATACACTGTTGTACAAATCATTGACGGAGAAGCAGATGGAGCCGATTCTCTTCCGCGACTTATTTGCACTTGACTGTGCACAGCGGAATTGGCCTGATATGCCAAGAAGATATCGTCGTCGCCAGGATTAGCCATCACAAGGCAAGCCTGTCAAAGTAAACAAAAGATTATAAAACTATTTATAATCTTTTAAAACGTTTTAAAGTCCTTGTAAATATTACCAAAATCTTGGACTTCAAGAAAACCAAACCCAGTTTCTCCAAATCTCCTTTTTCCAAATTCCGAAAACCCTAATCAAAGAAGTTGAATCTTCCTACCGTAATCTTGTTTTTCACTAATTCCGAACTCCTAATTGCAAAAACCCAGATTTTTTTTCCCAAAACCGCTTTTTCTTTCTAAAACCCGTTTTTCGCCAAAAACAGTTTTTTTTACACAAAGACATTGAATCGCAGACAGAGAGAGAGATAGTGTCGGAAATGAAAAGTTTTGAGAAATTAAATGTTAAACTAGGTGTCCATCTTCCTATGGTAATCTTGTATTTTACTAATTATGAACTCCTAATTGCAAAAACCCAGTTTTCCCCCCCAAAACTGCTTTTTTTTCTTTCTAAAAACCCTTTTTCCGCCAAAAACACAGTTTTTTTTACACAAAGACATTGAATCGCAGACAGAGAGAGAGATAGTGTCGGAAATGAAAAGTTTGAGAAATTACTGGTGGAAAAATCCAGTTTTTTTTTTCAAAAACCCATTTTTTTTCTTGCACCCAATTTTTTCCTTCACATAATGAAATTGAAGCGACTACAGAGAGAAAGATAGTTTCGGAATGTGAAACCCAGAGATATCATGTCGAAAACTGAAAAGTTTGAGAATTCACGGGTGTAAAACTCAATTTCGTTGTCTCTGAAGCAGTTTTCTGAAATTGAAGGCTTTTCGTCTCCTTACTGTTCTTCGTCTTTTGGGATGTGAATGAACCATTTTTTTTTAAAGCGGACTTATTCTCTGAATCTTACAGAATCAAGATTTTAAATGGGCTTTTTGATCCTGAGGCTTTATCTAATGTAGAACCTTTTTAAAGAAGTTTTATTTTTGGCCCTTACTTTCATAATGTCCCTTATTTTGGTTTCTGGGTCTCTCTTTATAAAATGTTTTGGGTGTCTCTTTCATATTATATCTTATTTCCATAACTCACATTGGTAATTTTAAATACTTGATAAAATATTTTTAAATCTAAAATTAGTGATTAACAAACTAAATAAACCATATTCGTCTTACAAAATAATAAACAAAGGAAGACAATAACAATACAACTATTTCTCCAGTCTACCTAATAACACTGTCTTTTTATAATTCAACTTATAGAACATTTTAAATACCTTATGAAACTTATAAATATGTAATCTCGTATACATTTCTTTTAAAACATTTTATAATACTTTATATAACCTTTTTAATACTTTATAAATCTTACTTATTTCATTTTAAATACCTTATAAACATTTTAAAACTAAAATTAGACATTTAACAAACAAAATAATCCTAAAGATCTTGATTTAGCATTTTACAAAATAAGAACAACAAAAGGAAGACAAAATAACAACACAACTAGTTTTCAAGTCCTACAAAATAACAACAAAAGGAAGATCTAAGCAGACCGGCGAGGTCTAACATTCCTTGAGTTGCCAGCTTCATCTCTGGGACGACTTCCACTAGCAGAAGTAGCAACAGTGACAGGACCAGGAGGAGTGTTAGAATCACTATCAGATGATTCATCATTAGAAGAACTCTCTTCATCAGAACTTATCTCCTGAACATCCTGAAAAGAGTCATATAACCGACGCATCTTCAACAATTGTTCCAGAGACCCTGGAGCGAAGAGGCAAAGTGTTAAAAGGAAGATACATCAATATGGTTTTATAACAACTTGTCAAGGACTCAGAGGCGGTCACCTGAGGGGATGTACGGTAGTCTCGGACTAGTGTTGAGCGAAGTTTGGTCCACAACACGAGGGTGCAGCAAGAAGGCGGATTCCCTCAAACCCTCCTCTAAAACAAAAAGGGTCTCGGGGAAAGATTCAGCAGGAACATGATCCACTAGATGAATTCCTACAGGAAAAAGAGTGAAATCAGTTATTAAAATGTTTTATAAGTTTGATTTTATAAGTTATAGTTTTGATAAGATTTTCAGATCTGTCATCAGTTATTAAAAGTTTTTAAAAAGTTTTATAAGTTGATTTTATAAGGTTATTCGAAGAAAATTGGAGTTTTGCTTATTCATGTTGTAAAAGAGGCAGCTAAAACTTATACAAAACATGATTTTGATAATTTTTTCAGGTCATCAGTTATTAAAAGGTTTTTAAAAAGTTTTATAAGTTATGGTTTTGATAATATTCTCAGGTTTGTAATCAGTTATTAAAAGGTTTTTAAAAAGTTTTATAAAATTGAACATACCTAGGGCAGACCAATTGTGGCGGACATTCCCAACTCCCTCATGGATAATGAAGAAGTAATCACCACCATCTGCATGCGCTGCATGCACATCCAACCACAGTGAAGGATTGACGGGAGACCTTTCGCCTTTTCGAAGGTGGAGATTGAACCGTCGAGGATACCCCTCAACTCCAACAAGACGAAAAGAGTGGACAACCATCAACCCGGAGACAGAAAAGCAGGACAGATCTGACAAGACCTGAAGGGCGTGGATCAACCCCCAAGCTTGGAGAACCAGCTGGCTGGGAGCAATTCCCATCAAGGAACAGTAGTCCGTCATGATCCAGGAGAGATTCCGTCGGAAGTCGACGGCCAGAAAAGACTTAAAGAACGCTGTACAAATTATCGACGGAGCAGCAGATGTAGCACACTCGGCTCCAGGATTTATCTGCACCTGATCGTGCAAAAAAGAATCGGCCAAATATTTCCAGAATAGATCATCGGCAAGAGGAGGATCAGCCATCACATCGATAGGCTGTCAAAGTAAAAGAAACATATGTTACATACAACAAAAAGCAAGTGAATCCATCTATTCAAAAGACAGACATAAAGATCAAAAAGAACAACGTTGTTTTTGTCTCTGCGTTGTTTTTGGTTTTTGGTTTTTTCTTAAACTGAATTATGATCCAAAAAAACATGTTACATACTTAAGTAAGAAAGAACCAAAAATCCAATTTTATTCAACCATAATCTCGTTTCCAGCAAATTCGTACTGCATAGAAATTGGATTTGTACAAACTCGTTTCCCCGAATTTTGTATACCATTCAAAGAAGTTTAATCTTTGTACTACAACAAAACCAAAAACCAGTTTCTTCCAACCCTAATCTCGTTTTCCCCAAATTCCATGAATTTTAAACCTAATTCCAAAAACCCATTTTTTCCATAAACCCAGTTTTTTCATAAACCCAGTATTTTGAGAGAGAGAGAGAGAGAGAGAGAGAGAGAGAGAGAGAGAGAGAGAGAGAGAGAGAGAGAGAGAGAGAGAGAGAGAGAGAGAGAGAGAGAGAGAGAGTATCAGAAATGAAAAGCGAGAGAATTTACAGGTTTAAAAGCCGATTTCGTTTTCGCAGAAGCAGAATCGTGGGTTTGCTTTTCGTCTCTTCAACCTCTAACATTTGATAGTACCGAAAATGAAATTTGAGAGCGCAAAGTGTTAGAATCAGTGATTTCTTTTTCGTCCCCTTGGTCTGTTCTTCTTCTTGGGTGTCGCTTCGTTAAAGTAGCAGTTTTTGTAAAAGATCCAGTTTTATTTTTTAAGCGGGCTTTGATTCTGTGCTTATTTGAATATAAAAGTTTTTTTAAGCGTGCTTTGTTTTTGGGCTTTATTTTCATAATAACTTTTTCCCTTATAAAGTTATTTTAAAATATGTAAATTTATTTTTAAGTGGGCTTTTTGATTTCTGGGCTTATTTTCATAAATTCAGATTATAAAACGTTTTAAATACCTTATAAATATTTTCAAAAACTTGCTTTTTGCTGAAACAATTATAAAACATTTTAAAAACCTTATAAAACCTTATAAAATCCAGAATCAAAAACCTTATAAAACATTTTAAATACTTTATAAAATATTTTAAATACCTTATAAAACTTTTTATAAGACTTATAAAATATTTTAAATACGTTATAAAGCAGGTTATTACTTTATTAAACTTTTATAAGACTTATAAAATATTTTAAATATTTATAAAGCAAGTTGTTACTTTATAAAACCTTTTATAAGACTTATAAAACATTTTAAATACATTATAAAGCAGGTTGTTACTTTCGATTTTGTTGATATTCAAAGCTAAGAAGTTATAAAGATATATTCTTTACCAGTTTACAAAATAAAAACACGAATGAAAAGAGGGTTAGAAGGAAGGAAGGAACTTACAAAAATGTTATAAAAACCTTACTGATAGGTTATAAAACTTTTTAAAAACCTTATAAAAATATTTTAAAAACATTATAAAACCTTTTAAAAACCTTATAAAGCCTGACACTAGGATATAATAACAAACTTATACACGTAATTATATAATGTTTTATAAAACTATATTCGTTACCAAATAAAAACATGAATGAAAAGAGGGTTAGAAGGAAGGAAGAAACTTACAGAAATATTATAAACTTTTTAAAAACCTTATAAAACCTTTGAAATACTTTATAAAAACCTTATAAAACCTTTTAAAAACCTTATAAAACTTGATGCTAGGATATAATAACAAATTTATACAGGTAATTATATAATATTTTATAAAACTATATTCGTTACCAAATAAAAACATGAATGAAAAGAGGGTTAGAAGGAAGGAAGGAACTTACAGAAAGATTATAAACTTTTTAAAAACCTTATAAAACCTTTTAAAAACCTTATAAAGCCTGACGCTATGATATAATAACAAACTTATACAGGTAATTATAATGTTTTATAAAACTATATTCGTTACCAAATAATGAATGAAAAGAGGGTTAGAAGGAAGGAAGGAACTTACAGAAAGGTTATAAAACTTTTTAAAAACTTTATAAACCTTTTAAAAACCTTATAAAAACTCTATAAAACCTTATAAAAACCGTAGATTACACAAATGTAAAGATAAAGTCATAGCAAATGAAACTAGATAATATATCGAGTCTTCTACCTCGATTTAGTATAGATGTTTTGTCGTGAAATCGTTTAGACACGGTCACCTTTACTACGACCACGATTTCCATTGAATGTGTTTTCTGTTTCCCCAGTCGTTAGTATAAATCTCAAGGAATTGGATTGTCACTTGATGAGGATATTTATCTTCTGAAGTTATGCTCTGTTCCAAATCTAGACTGGATGATCTCACTCGGAATCTATCTTGATTCTTAAAATCACTAGATGTATACCCTCGCGCAACGCGCGAGATTTCAATTTTAAAACTTCTAATAATATGAATCGTTAAATATAAATATAATTATTTAAAAAAAAAAATTATATAAACATTTATATATATGTAAACTTATTTTACCAAGTGATATACAAGATAAATATTGTCACGTGGTGATACAAGTCAGTTGAGAACTTAGCGGGAAGAGGAATCCGACTTGGCGACCATCCCACGAGCCTTTATGCCAGAGAGAGTTCCTTTCATATTAAAGTCTCATGAGCACATCTCTCTAGAAGTTTTAATGTTGACCATTTACCCAATCGTAGAAATAATTAAATGCATATGCGAACATAACTCCACATCAAATGCGAGTGTGCTAAATCTGACGTATTGTGCTACAATTACTTTATTTTTAATCGCTAATGTGAATTTATTCTTTAACACTCATAAAAAAATAGTCTCAAATTCTAAAGATGTTCTTCTTTAAAAAATAATTTTTTTTCTTATATCCAAAAAATCTTATATAATATTACATTTAAAAAGTTATGCGAATATGTAATTTCACCAGTATTTTTTCAAATAATACATGTTATTTTAAAAGTCATATACATTCTAAAAATGTTTAATACGTATTTTCTCTTGAAAAATGAATATTCTTATTTTGAGTAAAACCTTTTAAAATTTTTCATTTACTATTACACCTAAACTTGTATTTTCTTTATTCTAAATAATTTCTAATTGTTGGAAAATAATTGTCAATCCATTTAATATCTTTTTATCGTGATTTTTTTTCCCTGTTTCTAATCATCTACAAATATTTACACATTAACTATATGTGAAGATACAAGTATATAATTTGATATTCATCTAATCTATATTCATTTGTTTCTTTTATATTATTTTGTGTTGTAATTATTTTTTTATATTTATTATTTTTTAAAATATTTACACATTAACTCTATGTGAAGATACAACTATCTAATTAGATATTCATCTAATCTATATAATTTTTTTTTTGTGTCGTAATTTTTTTTTATCTTATGTTTTTTGTGAATTATTGTTTTCATTCAATGAAAGATAATAATCTAATATGAAAGTGCATGAAATAATTGAGTCATTAAGTTCATTTTTAATGTTCTTATTTTCTGTTTTAATGATGTGGACTTGATATTCACCTAATCTATATTCACATTTTTTCTTTTATATTATCTTGTGTTGTAATTTGATTTTTTACATTTTATGTTTTTTAAATATTTATACATTAAATATATGTGAATATGTTAAGATACAACCATCTAATTTGATATTCATCTAATCTATATTAACATTTTTTATTTTTATTTTCTTGTCTTGTAATTTTATTTATTTATATTTTATATTTTTATGAATTATTATTTTTATTCAATGAAAGATAATAATCTTATTATATAAAACTTGATGCGTCAAACGTTGTAATTAACACGATCGTGACATGTGGCATCCGATCGATCAGATTTTGACAAGTGTAAATTTTTATTTCTAATTATATTTTGCCATATGTCAAACACAGATTATAAAACAAATCTTATTCTAATATATATATATATATATATATATATGAATAACTACCTAATAAAAGGTAAACCTAATTCAAATAGGAATATGAAAAATTAATTATTTGAAAAATGTGAGAAAATTTAATTGAAAATAATATAATATAAGAAAAATAGGAGAATAAATAACTAATTGTTAGGTTTTTCTATTAGTGATTTCACATCGATTTTTCAAACATATTTTCTTTATTTTTATGGGTGATCTGATTTTTTTTTCTATTTTTTGTGTTTAGTTTTTCTCCGGTTTATAGAATATTAAAAGAGTAACAATAGTTCAAATAGAAATATGATAATCAATTCATCAAAATTTTAAAAATAGATATATGAGTAGCAAAATAGTAAAAAAACTAAATCTAATTCAAATGGTAATGGTAATATGAAAACTAATTATTTGAAATATGTTATAGAATTTAATTGAAAATCCGATAATAAAAGACATATAATTCGTTTCTCATTAGAAGAAATATAATATGTCAATTCAGAAAAGAAAAATAAAAGTCAAATATGATTAAAAATAAGTAAATTTAATTTAAATAGAAATATGAGAATCAATTCGTCAAGATTTTGAAAAAATATATATATATATGAGTAACTATATAATAAAAGGTAAACCTAATTCAAATAAGAATATGAAAAAATGTGACAAAATTTAATTGAAAATAATATAATATAAGAAAAAATAGGAGAATCAAAATAAATAACTAATCGTTAGGTTTCTCTATTAGTGATTTCGCATCGATTTTTTCAATCTTATTTTATTTTATTTTTACGGGTGATCTGATTTTGTTTTCCATTTTTCGTGTTTATTTTTTCTCTGGTTTATAGAATATTAAAAGAATAACAATAGTTCAAATAAAAATATGATAATTCATTCATCAAAATTTTAAAAATAGATATATGAGTAGAAAAATAGTAAAAACCTAAATCTAATTCAAATGGGAATAGGAAAACTAATTATTTGAAATATGTTATAAAATTTAATTGAAAATCCGATAATAAAAGACATATAATTCTCTCATTAGAAGAAAGATAATATGTCGATTTAGAAAAGAAAAATAAAAGTCAAATATGATTAAAAATAAGTAAATTTAATTCAAATAGAAATATGAGAATCAATTCGTCAAGATTTTGAAAAAAAATATATAAATATAAGTAACTACATAATAAAAGGTAAACCTAATTCAAATAGGAATATGAAAAATGTGACAAAATTTAATTGAAAATAATATAATATAAGAAAAATAGGAGAATCAAAATAAATAACTAATTGTTAGATTTCTCTATTAGTGATTTCGCATCGATTTTTTCAATCTTATTTTGTTTATTTTTACGGGTGATCTGATTTTGTTTTCCATTTTTTCGTGTTTAGTTTAGAATATTAAAAGAGTAACAATAGTTTAAATAGAAATATGATAACCAATTCATCAAAATTTTGAAAATTAGATATAGCAAAATAGTAAAAAACTAAATCTAATTCAAATGGGAATAGGAAAACTAATTATTTAAAATATGTTATAGAATTTAGAAAATCCGATAATAAATGAATCAAAATAAATAAATAACTGTTAAATTTCTCAATCAGTGGTTTTGTATTAGAGTTCTCGATCTTTTTTTACGGATGATCTGATTTTGTTTTCTATTTTTTCGTGCTTTTTTATTTTTTCACAGATTATAAAATAATAAATTATAAACCCGCATATATGCGTGTCATAAATCCAGTCTAATATAAAAGTGTGTGAATTAATTGAGTCATTAAGTTTATTTTAATATTCTTATTTATTTTTTTGATGATGTGGATACTAGATGTAGAGAGAACTCTCTAATTATATATATGATTTTTTTTTGGTTATCTTTAAAAATTATTCTTAAACACACTCGAAAGTCATTCCATCAAATTCTTTAATTGCAACACAAGGCAATGCTTTTGCTGAAATATATATTTAGAGATGTGTATTTGCATTACTTGCTTTCCCATCCCTTCTTCTAAGCGAGTCAAGAGGCGAGTCAAGAGGCGAAGCAGAGAAGAAGCACATGCGAGAGCAACATTTCAAACACGAGCTTAAGAACATGATCTCGTCGTTAACCCACAAGGGAGCTGAGAAGGCAGGACCGAGCCAATATGAACAAGAGGAGAAGGAGGAGGAGGAGGATGGGATCAGAGTCATCACGCTTTCTGGATCCAACCTAGGAGCCACCATGAAGACCGAGCTTGACAAGAATCATGGAGACAGGAAAGGCGAGCACGAGCTTGAATTCTTGAGTACCTATGTTAATAGCAACTTTCAAGCTGTGAACAACTCGATAATGATAGGAGCCAATTACGAGACTCATGATCCAGGTGTTCATCTTGACATCTCAGGGGATGTGGAGGAGAAACCTTCGATGAAGGCGCCTGCGAGGGGGTCAAGGGGAAAGAAGGGAAAAACTCCTGTTAGAAGTGATCGTCGAGATTCTGAACATACAGAATGATTGGTATGTTCATAGACAAAGTAATTTGGCTTCTGCATTAATTTTTTCTTTTGGTTCTTGTCTTTTGATCTAAATAATCAGAGAAGTGGTGCATGCCAAAGCACTCTAAAGATGTTGTTTTCGCTTGCAGTTATCATTAAACACGTTTGATATACTCTATTCTCAATATAAATAAGATTATTGATCACCTTAGAGAACTAAAGATAAGATCCATAAAGGCAGGGCTTTAAGTTGGTGTATATAGTCAACTTTTAGCTCAAATATGGTACAAAAGATTAGACACAAGGAGAAGAACATAACCTGAATATGTAAGAGAAAGTACGAGCTTCAGCACAAGAAACACTTAGACCCTAAAGATAAAGATGTTAATAATCTTCCATTTTTTTCATTCAACCTCCAATTGATTATCCTGCAAAGCAAACACATCAAACCAATCAGAAATTTGACTTTGGACATTCATTCAATAGAAGACTTCACCAGATGCTCCACAGCCAAAACTATATACATTCTTCTCCAAAACCCAAAAGGAAAGTACATAAATATGATTATAAAAATGAGTCAAGAGGACATACCACACTCTTCTGTAGATCCTCCAACGTTGCCACTGCCTTTGTTAGTTCCTCTTTACCCCATAAACCGGCCAACGTACGGTAGAAAATATCGAAATCGGGACACAAACCATTAGAAATCATCTCTTGTAAAATGTCTAGGGCGCCGTTAAGATTACCCACTTGACAAAACCCATGAATCAAAGTGCTGTAAGTAATTGTATTAGCAACAATGCCTCTTCGATACATCTCGCATGCAAGGTCCATCCCATCGTAGACCTTTCCAGCCTTACAGTAGCCATTGATGAGTGTAGTGAAAGTCACTACGTCTGGAGAGCAGCCCTTGGTAGCCATCAAGTCAAACATCTGTTTGGCCTCATCTAGGCGGTTCTGCTTGCAGAATCCATCGATCATTGTGTTATAGGTGATAGTATCGGGGACTATACCTCCACGGAGCATTTCTGCATATAATTCTTCAGCCCCTACAAATTTCCCTACTTTGAGTAATGCGTTGATCAGTATAGTGTAAGTTTGAACATCAGGTTGCAAACCACTGAGGGGGAGATTAGTGAATAAATGCCATGCTTCGTCCACCTTACTAGCCTTGCACATCCCATGGATGATGGTGTTATAAACAACAATATTCAGATCCATATTACTCTTCTGCATGACCTTAAACATTTCCAACGCCTTCTCTGGTTTCCCATTATCGCAGAGACCCCTCAGCAAAATGCAACAAGTTACGATATCAGGACTCACACCATGAGAAATCATCTTGTTGAAAAGGTCTTGGGCGCCATTAAGATCTCCCATTTGACAGAACCCGTGAATAAGACTGTTGTAAGAAATTGTATTAGGAACTAATCCTCTTCGATACATCTCACGGAGAAGTTCCACTCCATCATCTACCCTTTTAGCCTTACAGCATCCGTCTATGAGAGTACTGAAAGTGACTATGTCCGGAGAGCAGCCCTTGCTAGCCATCAAATCAAACACTTGCATCGCATCATCTAGACGATCATGCTTGCAAAACCCATCGATCATTAAAATATAGGTAACAGTATTAGAAAATATACCCCTACGGAGCATCTCCTCGTATAACTTTTCAGCCTCAAAGAATTTCCCTTCTTTGACCAATGCATTGATCTGTGCATTGAAAGTTACAACATTAGGGACGATTTTCCTTCCGATCATTTCACGTAACAGTCGCTCGGTATCACTCCATTTACCACAGTTACAAAAACCGTCTATCATACAGTTGTAGGTAATAACGTTGGGAAATTTTCTTTTCTCTTGCATTTCATCGAAAAGATTTTGAGCATCGCTATGACAACCATCTTTGCAAAGACGATCAATGATGGCACTATAGATTACAACATCGGCTTTGATGTGGCTTTCCTCCATCTTCCTAAGAAGATTCAAGGCTGACACAGTGTCGCCCATCTTACACAATCCGTTTACAATTGTTCCGTAAGTAACTACGTTAGGTTGATGACCATTTTCTACCATCCGATCAACCAGAGCTACTGCTTCTAGAACTCGACCCTCGCGGCAAAGACCATTCATCAATGTGGTAAACGTTACGACATTGGGATGACATCGCATTTCAACCATTTGATCAAATAAAACTAAGGCTTCAGAAATCCTATCTTCGAGACATAAACCGTGGAGCAGCGTGCTAAACGTGACAGCATCGGGCTGAAAACAGAGCAAAGGAGCAAATGAAGACAGAGCAAAGGAGAGCTTAGAGCAACTGCAGAAACACTTTATCAGAATATTCATGCTGTAGATATCACATGGGATCCGACGCATTTCCATCTTCCTGTAGAGAGAAATCACAAGATCTGGGCAATTCATTCTCACGACCACACCCATTAATTTGTTGAAATCAATCGCACGAACAAATCAGTCGCATCATCTAAGCTTTTGATATAATGAGACCCACTTGTCAATTTCAAATCCTCTCCCCCAAAATCCCTTTCGCTACCACTGCAATAGACTGACGAAAATCTCTTTGAAACCTTACCTTTCTTGTCGACGCGATGATGAATCGATCTCACACTGATCGATCTAGCAGAAGCCAACATTTTTTTATCGCTTTGGTTCTGCTTTTTTCTCTAGCAAGTAAAGTAAAAAGTAAAAACGAATCAGTTGGATTGCTTCTTTGACCGAATCAGATGAAACTAATCGTAGACCATTAAATTTAGGGAAAATTGGAAATAAAAGGGCTTGTTTTTGCTCTTTGTCTATTTATACTTTTTTTTTTAAGTTTAGTAATCTAAACCTTAGATCCTATTTTGCCCTTAATTCTCATAATTAGAAAAAAATTTAATGTACATAATTTTGTTTGCCAAAAAAAAATTTTAAAAAAATTGAGAAAGAGGTTTCATCTTTGTTTTAGAAGAAAGCAAAAAATCGATTTGGGGATAATTGTCCTAATCTCTCTCAGCCGTCGGAGAAGTTGCGATTTCTTCCTCTTCCGGCGGAGGAGATGAATTCTTTATGACTTCCTTTATGGGAACGAACCACAAGCAGATAAAATTAACAACAGCTGCAAAATGACTCATCTGACCAAAATAAAGGAAGCACTGCCATTAGAGTATGATGAAGTGAAAAGAGATCCAGTATTTGCTCATGTATTTGCAATACATGAGAATGGTCTATGATACTCAGCTCGGGCGATACACAGCATCCTGTGTAGGCAATTGGTTACAAAGAAGAAGCATGAGTTATGGTTTGTGTTTGGAAGGAAGCCACTGAGATTTTCACTGCAAGAGTTTCATGCAGTTACATGGTTTAATTGCAAGGATGATGGAAGTGATTTTGAGAAGTGGACAGATGACAAAGGGTTTTGGAGTAAACTGTTGAAGAGAAAAGGAAATATTTGCATAAAGAAGCTGATGGATAATCACCTACCAGTTGTTGACACGTGGACTCATGTGGACAGAATCCGTTTGGTGTATCTTTGTGTCATAGCTGGGCTGGTAATGGCTATTGATGAGAAGAAAAACATCCCCCATTTGTACATCAAGTTGGTAATGGATCTTGGCAAGCTTCGGACATATCCTTGGGGTCTTGAATCGTTTGAACATCTACTTGCTGCTATCAAGAAAACAAAAGGTAAATTGATTCAGCAATCCGACAGCTATATTCTGGATGGATTCTCCTACGCATTTCAGATTTGGATTATGGAAGCAATTCCAGCCATTGGAGCATTGTTGGGGAAGAAGATTAACAGTGAATTTACAGAATCTCCTCGATGTTCTAACTGGAAAGGCGCTGGAAAAGTATCGTATGAGGACATCATTATACTCGAGGGCACATTTACAGCGAAGGTCACTTCCTTAACATGCCCTTGGCTTTGCTTGACGACGACAACATTATGCACGCTCGTAAGAGGGTTGCAGTTGATCTATGGGAAGCAGCGTCTGATCCTGTATTTATTGAACGAATGTCTAAGTATGAACCTCCGCAGTTAGATTCTAATATTGTAGACGTTGACTGAAAAACCTTTAGAATATTTGGTTTTATAAATATTCAGTTTCTTTCTCATTCTTGTTGATTTCACTAACATTAGCAAAGGATCTCAAGCTACCCCACCGATAGAAAGATGTAGCGGTCATCATTCTCATACAAATTTGAATATTTATAGGAAAGTAAGGATCGAATGAAATCAAATCATATGAAACAATGTTTACGTTTGACAAAACATTTTGCATAATCTTGAAATAACAAAGAGTTTGAGGAAATCAAAGCAGCCCTAATTAGGGAGAATTGGAAATAAAGATTATGTTAGATAGCCACTTGAGTTAGCTTTCATTTGGAGGTGGTTTGAAGTCATTCTGATCAATGGTTATAAAGTTATGCCATTTTTAACGAAGATATATCAATCCGGCGAGCAGAAGAAGCATGTGCAGGAGATGAGACCAGAAGGAGAAAGATCGATCCATCCAAATCTGGATCGATCCATCCAGACAAATCTGGCGCGCATGAATTTTCCAGACCAAGCCAGATCAATCCATCCAAATCTGGATCGATCCATCTAGACAAATCTGGCGCGCATGAATTTTCCTGACCAAGCCAGATCGATCCATCCAAATCTAGATCGATCCATCCAGACAAATCTAGCGCGCATGAATTTTCCAGACCAAGCCAGATCGATCCATCCAAATCTGGATCGATCCATCCAGACAAATCTGGCGCGCATGAATTTTTCAGACCAAGCCAGATCGATCCATCCAAATCTGGATCGATCTATCCAGACAAATCTGGCGCGCATGAATTTTCCAGACCAAGCCAGATCAATCCATCCAAGTCTGGATTGATCCATCCAGAAAAATCTGGCGCGCAAGAATTTTCCAGATCGAGCCAGATCGATCCATCCAATTTTGGATCGATCCATATGCTTCCCAGACGAAAAAAGCAAATTTTGAGGACAATCGTGAAATCAAATCATATGAAACAGTCTATACGTTTGACAAAACGTTTTGCATAATCTTGAAATAACAAAGAGTTTGAGGAAATCAGTCAATCGAAATGTCCCTAATTAACCCATGTTTTAAAGTTAAAAAAAACATAGTCAAACGAAAAATCTAAAAATAGATGCCAATAAAAGATATAGAATACAAAGCTTTATAAAAGACAATCGTGAGGTCGAAGACATCATCAGAGAGACATAAAAACCCATAAACGCTGAACATTCATCTTTTGTCCTCAACAATCATACTTGGAGAACAATCCTGAAATTGAAACAAATTTAATAGAGTTAATTACATGAAGGAAACTACCATCCAAAAAAATAAGGTCATGCGTATGAATTGGGATTACCGTTATTATATTGATTAATTAATTTGAACCTAATTCTGAAATACAAAATAAACAAAGACAAATGTAAAATTTTTGTACAAGCAAAACTTACAAAAACACCATCACCTCATGTTGAACGAACAACCGAACCTCTTGATTTAATACACACATATTTGTGCGACTTAAAGTTTTTACAAACAAGAGGCGGTAAAAGATATTTTTGTCACATTCATAGACGATTGTACAAGATACTGCTATGTACACCTATTACATAGCAAAGATGAAGTCTTGGAAAAATTCAAAGAATATAAGACCGAAGTTGAAAACCAAGTTGGAAAAATTATAAAAATAGTTCGAAGTGATAGAGGAGGTGATTATGATGGACCTTTTAATGCATTATGTACTGAAAAAGGCATTATCCACCAAACCACTGCTTCCTTCTCACCAGAAACTAATGGCGTTGCGGAACGAAAGAATTGTACTCTAAAAGAAATGATGAATGCAATGTTACAGGAATCTGGGTTATCCCATAATCTGTGGGGGGGGGGGAGCTTTGCTCACAACAAACTATATCCTTAACAAAATTCCACACGAAGTCACTTGCAAAACACCATATGAACTTTGGAAAGGTAACGTACTTTCGTACAAATACCTCAAAGTATGGGGGTGCCTAGCATAAGTCACAGTACCACCTCCTAATAAGGTCGCAATCAAATCTAAAACCATGGATTGTATATTCATCGGATATGCACACAACAGTAGTACTTATCGGTTTTTGGTTCACAAATTAGACGTACCAGATATCCATGTAAATACAATCATGGAATCACGAAATGCATCTTTCTTCGAACACATGTTTTCTTGTAAGGATAAACAAGGTTAAAATCAAACTCATGAATAAAGAGATGCAACTATCTCTATCAATGAGGCAAGCACTTGTGGGACATCATCTAATGATATTGAAGAAGTGGAAGATGAGCCTAGACGTAGCAAAAGAGCACGTAAGAAAAAGTCTTATAGTGAAGATTTCTTAATGGTATTTCTCCTCGAGAATTAACCTAGAACATTCATTGAAGTCATGTCTACACCAGACGTACCTTATTGGAAGGAAGTCGTCAATAGTGAAATGTAATCGATTATGCAACATCATACATATGAGATTACCGATTTACCATCAGGTTTTAAACCTCTTGGGTGTAGATGGATTTTTAAAACAAAATCAAAAATTGATGACATAATTGATAAGTACAAGGCTAGACTTGTGGTACAAAGATTCCGACAAAAAGAATGTCAGGATTTCCTTGTTACCTATTCTCTGGTAACGAGAATAACTTCAATATGAATGCTGATAGGAATTACAGCATTACGAGACCTCGAAATCCACCATATGGATTAAAAAACTGCTTTTCTAAATGGTGATTTAGAAGATGAGAATTTTATGAAACAACCCGAAGGTTTTGTTGTCCCAGGACAAGAACACAAAATCTGTCGACTTGTGGAGTCTTTATATAGACTTAAACAATCCCCAAAATAATGGCATGAAAAATTTGATGATGTCATGATGTCAAATGTATTTCACATCAACGAATGTGATAAATGCATATACATCAAAATTACTCCTAGCGCGTATATTTTGCTCAGTCTATATGTAGATGACATGCTCATTATTGGGAGCAATAAATATATTATCCAACAAACTAAGAACATGCTTAGTGGACAGTTTGACATGAAAGACATGGGTCTCACAGATGTCATTCTTGGGATAAAAACCATAAGAACTTCTGACGAAATAACTCTGTCTCAAGATCATTATGCAGAAAAAAACATAGAGAGGTTCAAGAACCACTCTACTGGAACGGCAAAAACTCTGGTAGACTTGCAACTCACCTTGTCAAAAAATACAGGGGAAGCAGTACTAAAAGTGGAGTATGGTCGGGTGTACTCGACCCGATCTAGCGCATGTAGTCAATGTATTGAGTCGCTACACAAGTAATCCAGGCAAACAGCACTGAAAATCCATAACCATTCATTAAATAAATCTACCAATTGTACTCGACCCGATCTAGCGCATGTAGTCAATGTACTGAGCCGCTACACAAGTAATCCAGGCAAACAGCACTGGAAATCTATAACCATTCATTAAATAAATCTACCATTCATTAAATAAGTATACCATCCATTAAATAAATCTACCATCACGAGAACAGTAGACTTTTCATTTTTTGGCGGGAAAATTTTCCCCTAACTTCACCTACGTGTCCTACTTTAATAATGACAGTTTCGTAAATATTTTTTTGTCTTCAAAACAAATAAAAGTAAAATGGATAGAAGAAATTGTTTGAGTAATTATGAAAGATTAGCATCAAAGCAAACTTTCTAAAGTTGTTTGAGTAAACTTTCTTATATATATTATGATAATGTATATATAGACTATGATGATTGCAGATTGTAGAGTAATAAATTACTTTAAATCTAAAATTACTATGATTTCATCTAAAAACTCACCCATCAAATAAATAAAAAAACTCCAAAGTAGTATTCTGGTAAACCAAACCAATGTATATAAAACAAATATATAACCAAACCAAGCCAAATGCAATTGAGAAGAAAAGGAAAAATATATATATAATAGACATTGATGGCTCTACATAAGAAGAACAAGAATCATCTGTGATGGGTCAGATTCCCAAAACTAAATTTCATTAATTAACCAAAGATCTAAAGAAAATGGAAAAGTTGTGTTCAAAATTCCCATAAGCATTAATGCTCAAAACGAATCACAAAATACCATTTATGATCAAGACTATCAATTTTGCGTTTTTTCTTAACTGAAGGAATCTCTGAGATCTATTGAAATCATGTTTTATTACTACTGAAAACGTGTACGAATGGCTAAGAATTATTTAAAAAAATTTGTTATTAAAAACGTTTACAGAAGACAAAAAATTATTAAAATTGCAGTGAAATAACTTAAATTGGAGAGAAGCACCAATCAACTATGAAGTAAGAACCAAGAAAGATGTAGATGGTTTTTTTTTTTACTACGCCAAGATGTGGATGTTTAATAACACCAATACATACCTACATATAGATTGCATAATATATAGACGTGAGAATGGTCCTAAACACCTAACTAATCATCATTTCTTTACAATAATTCTTTATTATCAACTAGATACCCTTTATTCACCTTTAAATCACCATCATTCGTTTCCTTTTTGGTTTGATGAGATCTTATATCCTAAATCATGATTAATGTAAAAGTGATGCGTATAATATTTTTCTAAACATATCTATATATCACGTACCAAATCTTGATACTCTTTTTAAAGTTTATGATTAGCATGCTAAAATACGCAATCACGCAGTGTGTATTTTAAAATAATTTTTGTTTTTCTTTTGGTTTTATCTTTACAACAGTTAACAATGAACTTAAGAAGAAGAACAAAACAAAGAATAAGGAAAACAAAGAATAAGGAAAGATAAACCTAAAGATTTGAGGTTGGACCTAGATTCTTCAACAAAATTTGGTTATCCGTAATTTCTGAAATCGGAACAATTTAGTAATACGTAGATTGGTAGATGATTGCTAATACAATAGAGCAATTCTCAAAATACCACATTTTGAAATTTTGTTTTCAAATATACTACCATTTACTTTTATTTTTTTTTAAATATCATTAAAATTTTGATTTTCCAAAAATACCACAAAACTAAAATTAAACTTTAAACCTTGAAAACTAAACCTTAAAGCGTAAAAACCAAATCCTAAACCCTAAAAACTAAAACCTAAAACTAAAACCTAAATCTAAAACAGTTAACCCTGAAGATGTATCTGGTCGGAGGTAAATTATGTGTCACTCAAGAAGTACCTCAGGAAGCATTTGTGGAGCAAGTGACGTGCAACAAGATGGCTTAGCTAGACCAACAAAGTCGGGAGCTGAGCTGGACAATTCAGAGTATTCTAGAAGCGTGGAAGATCAACTTGTAGGCGATCAGCATCACGAAGATTCAAGCTAATTCCTTGGGAGAAAAACAAGGGATTGGTAACTACGAAAATAGAGATTTGTTGTTATCTCTACTCGGATAGTTATTAGGTTAAAGTGGTGTAATCTATGAGTATAAATAGATACACTCAAGTCTTGTAAAGTGCACACACTTGGGGAAACATTTCTTAGCATAGGGTTTTTGGGATTCTAGTAAAAAGAGCAAAAGCTAAGGGCTAAGGGGTGGTGTGTGGTTTGCTGGATTGTGTATTAGACCCAGTAAACATGTGAGGCTAGAGATTTCGGTTTACAAGTCAAGGTGTGTCTTGATCTTGTGGAGAGCCATTTAGGAGAAACTTGTAAGTGCTTCTAAAAGAAATTTCTAATAATATTCTTTGTCGAGAAATCTCTGTGCCAAGTTCTGAGTTAGTGTATGTGTCAGTAGTTCTCTCCTTTTCATTTGGTATCAGAGCGGGCAATTGTCCGTATTATATACAGGTGAGATCATGTGGAAGGAAAATGGAGAACTACAAGGACTTGGTGACAAATTCCAAGTGGGTGCTGGATACAGACAATTATGGTTATTGGAAGTCAAAAATGAAACAATGCATCAGAGGCATCGACGAGGATGCTTGGACGGCTACGGAGTCTGGATGGACTGAACCAACGATGAATGATGTTGTTGGAGTGGTGACGCTTAAACCTAAGGCTCAATGGACTGACGAAGAGAGGAAAATGTCTAAGTATAACTCAAGAGCACTCACAGCCATTAATTGGAACCTTGCGTTAAAACAATTCAATCTGGTGCAAGGATGTGAGATGGCAAAGGTAGCATGGGACATACTGCAGAAGCATTTTCAAGGAACAACGAAGGTGAAACGATCAAGGGTGGATCTTTTGGCTTCAAAATTCGAGAACCTCGGGATGGATGAGCATGAGTCGATCGCTGATTTCAGTGCACAAATCAGTTCAATAGCTCAGGAGGCTCAGGTTCTTGGCAAGAAGTACAAAGATAAGAAATTGGTCAAGAAATTTCTCAGGTGTTTGCCATCTAAGTTCTCAGCATACAAGGCAGCGATGACAGTGTCCTTGAACACGAATGAGTTGAATTTTGATGATGTTGTGGGGATGCTCAAGGCTCACAAGATGGAACTAGATGGGACAAAGAAGCTGAAAGGGATTGCTCCTACTATTGCTGAAAGAAGTGAGAAAGAAACGAAAGATGTTTTGGGACTACTCGTAAGAAGGTTTGATCGTGCACTAAAAAGGGTTGAACAAGGACAGAGGAAAACAAGTATGAACAGGAAGAATATCGAAGCTGACATGTCCTTGAAGAAAACTGATGCTTACGGACATTTCAAATATGATTGTCCGACAGTCAAGAGAAGGGAAATAAAATGCTTTGGGTGTAAAGGTTTTGGTCACACTCAAATGGAATGTGTCAGTGACCAGAAACAAAAGAATGAAAAGACATTGCTGGGAATAAATGAGGATGACTCAGAAGAAGAAGAAAGTGAAGATGAAGAGGATTTGAGTAACTTTGTTGCTTTTGGAATCACTGAATATGTGGAGGAAAGTGGTTCATCTTGTAAGAGGAAGTGTCATCATGACCTCATGAAATCGTGACTAAGGACAAAGTGGCAACACTACATCAATATAATAATGAGCCTACATCACAACATCAATTTAATAAATGTAGTGGTGACAAAAAGCAGAGTCTAGAGTTGTAGAGTATGGGCACAAAGTCAAGTAAGGAGCGTCTCCCGAGCGTCTCTCTTCTCCCTTTATATATATCACCTTCTTCCTTTATGTGGATTAGATGACGATTGTAAAAGAAAAGAAAGAAAAAAAAAGGTTAATGAAAGAGACGAATGTTTTCTCCGTCTGAGGCTTTGAGCCATCTTTCTCTTTGGTTTGTTTTGTTATTTTCTCATTTCTCTTCATGGTATCAGAGCGCGGTGATGGAGAAGTTGCAGATATGTTTCCGTTTCCAACTCACATTAACGTGTCGAGTTTTGTATCCATAAAACTCACGGATCAAAATTACCTAGGATGGAAGATCCAGGTTGAAGCATTACTAAAGGGTCAGAAACTGCTTGGTTTTGTGAATGGTAATCAGCAGCAGCCAGCGGAGAAGGTGCGTGTGAAGCTCAACAACGAAATCTCAGAAGTAAGTAATCGTGACTATGAAGCTTGGTTACAAACAGACCAGCTTGTTCAGTCTTGGTTATATGGTACGTTGTCCGAAGAAGTCTTGGGATATGCTTTTGGTTTAAATACTGCTCGAGAAGTGTGGGTGATGTTAGAGGAAAACTTCAATCAGAACTCTATGTCTCGAGAGTTTGATTTACTTGGTGCGCTTCAAACTATGTCTAAAGGAAGTAAGGATTTAAAGACATATCTTCGAGAGTTTAAAGGTGTATGTGATCAACTCAGTTCAATTGGAAAACCTGTGACTGAATCAATGAAGATTTATCGTCTTCTTCAAAGCCTAGGCAGGGAGTATGAGCCGTTCACCACTTCGATTCAAACGTCTATGCATAGGTCACCGGTTCCTACTTATAATGAAGTTGTTTCTCAACTCACTGGTTTTGATAACCGGATCCGGACCTATGATCCACCTACTGTCAACCCTCAGATGGCGTTTCAAGTGCAGAGTTTTCTTTCTCATGGTGGTGTTACTCAAAATGAAGCTGGTTTTATCCCTCGTCAAAACAACAACTCTAACTATGGTGGTGGATATCGAGGTCGTGGTGGTTCTCGTGGAGGTTATAGAGGTCGTGGTGGTTACTCCTCTCGAGGTCGAGGTTTTTCTCAACAGGTTAACCACTGGAATGGACACGGCTCTCCAAACAATCAATCTTATTCCCGTCCCGTTTGCCAAATTTGTGGACGATTTGGTCATATAGCTCTGAAGTGTTATAATCGATTTGATAACACTTATCAGAGTGATGATGTTCCACAAGCCCTTGCAGCAATGCACATCTTTTCTCCAACGACATCTCAAAGGGCTTGGTATCCTGATTCTGGTGCTACAACACACATCACAAATACCACTGACCATCTTCATGACACTACATCCTATAATGGTTCTGAGAGTGTGATGATGGCTGATGGCTCCTTCTTACCTATCACACATGTTGGGTCCACTTCTCTGTCGACGGTTGCAGGTAATCTACCATTGAAAGATGTCCTGGTTTGTCCCGAAATTCAAAAACCTCTTTTATCTGTCTCTAAACTGTGTGATGACTATCCGTGTGGTGTCTATTTTGATGCTAATCATGTCTGTATATTGGATAAACATACACAGAAAGTGTTGACTCAGGGAAAAAGACATGAGAGTCTCTACAAATTGGAGAATCCTAGAGCAATGGCCTTTTACTCTTCTCGTCAACAAGTGGTCAGTGATGATGTGTGGCACATGAGGCTTGGTCACCCTAATACTCAGATCCTTCAACTATTGAAGAGTAACAAGTCTATTTTAAGTAGTAAAACTTGTTCTACCTCTATTTGTGGTTCATGTCAGATGAGCAAAAGTTCTAAACTATCTTTTTCTGAATCTGAGTTTTGGGCTAAAGAACCCTTGGAAAGGATTCATTGTGATTTGTGGGGTCCTTCTCCTTATATTTCAGTGCAAGGATTTAAATATTATGCTATTTTTGTTGATAATTACTCTCGCTTCTGCTGGTTCTATCCGTTGCGTACCAAATCCGACTTCTTCTTGACATTTGTTAACTTTCAAAAGCTGGTTGAAAATCAATATGACAGGAAAATAAAGGTGTTTCAGAGTGATGGAGGTGGAGAATTTACTTCTAATCAACTTAAAGAACATTTATCTGTTCAAGGGATCCAACATTATATATCATGTCCTTACACGCCGCAACAAAATGGGTTAGCTGAGAGGAAACACAAGCACATTACTGAGTTGGGATTAGCTATGCTGTTTACAAGTAAGGTTCCTTTTGTTTACTGGGTTGAAGCCTTCTACACAGCCACATATCTTATTAATCTTCTCCCTTCTCAAGTACTTCAATTGAGCAGCCCTTTTGAAGTCTTACTAAAACAAAAACCTGTATATACAGCTCTAAGAACGTTTGGTTGTGCTTGTTATCCTTGTCTTCGACCTTATGCAGCTAACAAATTTGATCCACGATCTCTGCAATGTGTTTTTCTTGGCTATAACACACAGTATAAAGGATACAGGTGCTTACATGTTGCAACAGGGAAACTTTACATCAGTCGACATGTGATTTTTGATGAGGTTTGTTTCCCTTTTCGCCAACAAGCTCCTTTGGCTCCAACTTCTGGATCTATTCCTCTGGTTACAGCTTGGAATCAGAATATTCCTTCTTCCTTAGTTGTACCTCAGGTACCTCCCTCACATTCCTTGGACACTCCCATTGCACATTCTTCTTCTCCGTCTTCTCCTACAGATTTATCAGAGGTGTCTACTGCTGAGAATACAAGTTTTACTGAGCGTACGGCAGAGCTAGACTCTGATCCTATTGGCGACAGTTCTTCTCTCTCTAGTGGGACAGACACCTCTAATTCTACTCACTCTACTTCACTATTTGTTCAACCCCATACTCTTTCTTCTACTAGTGAACATCCCATGGTGACTAGATCTAAGGTGGGTGTTTCGAAACCCAACACTAGATATGTCCTCTTCACAAGTACATCTCTTCCTGAAATTCCCAAATCTGTTATTGCTGCTCTTAAACATCCTGGTTGGCGAAAGGCTATGGAAGAAGAGATACAATCTATCCTTGAAACAGATACTTTTGACTTAGTTCCTCTTACTAATCAAATGAATGTTCTTGGTTGTCGATGGATCTTCACCGTTAAACTTAAAGCTGATGGTTCTTTGGATAGGCTGAAGGCTCGTCTTGTTGCAAAAGGGTATGACCAAGAAGAAGGGTTAGATTTTACTGAGACTTATAGTCCTGTTGTCAAGACAGCCACAATTCGCATTGTGCTCTCTATTGCAACAGCAAAGAAGTGGTCAATCACTCAACTTGATGTCAAGAATGCATTTTTGCATGGAGATCTTCAAGAGGTAGTCTTTATGCAACAACCTCCTGGATTCGAAGACCCTACCGCTCCTAATCATGTATGTTGCCTTAAGAAGGCACTTTATGGTCTGAAACAAGCCCCTCGTGCCTGGTTTGATAAATTTAGTAACTACCTCTTGGAGTTTGGCTTTTCTTGCAGTAAGGCTGATCCCTCTCTGTTTGTTTATCATCATGCTGGCAAAACACTCATTCTTCTTCTCTATGTGGATGATATTCTTCTGACTGGAAGTTGTCCTGAGTTGATGAAGTCTCTGATACAAGTCTTGTATACAAAGTTCTCTATGAAAGACTTGGGACAGTTGAGCTACTTCCTTGGAATTCAAGCTCACTTTCATTCTTCTGGTCTATTCCTCCATCAATCCAAATATGCAGAAGAAATTCTTGTCACTGCTGGCATGGCATCTTGCAATCCGATGCCCACACCTCTTCCTTTAAGGTTTGATCAGGATGCTAATGACAATGAATTGTTTCCAGATCCCACTTATTTCAGGTGCTTAGCGGGAAAACTTCAATACTTAACCCTTACAAGACCGGATATCCAATTTGCTGTAAATATCGTCTGTCAACGTATGCACGCTCCTACTATCACTGATTTTCATCTTCTGAAGCATGTCTTACGTTATATCAGAGGAACAAGTCACCTTGGTCTCAATCTCTCTTCTACGAGTGAGTTGCCTATGCTAGCCTTTAGCGACAGTGATTGGGCAGGCTGCAAGGTTACGAGACGGTCTACTACTGGGTTTTGTACCTTCCTTGGTCCTCATTTGATCTCATGGAAAGCTAAGAAGCAGCCCACTGTTTCAAGGTCCTCTACCGAGGCTGAATACAGAGCTATGGCCGAGACAGCTGCAGAACTTACTTGGATTTCATCCGTTTTGCGTGATGTAGGTGTCTCTCAACCAAAACCAGCTCGTCTCCTCTGTGACAACTTATCCGCAGTACACCTAACTGCTAATCCGAAGTTTCATGGTCGTTCTAAACACATTGAGACAGATTACCATTTCATTCGAGAGAAGGTTGCATTAGGTCTTATTGAAACATGTCACATTCCCGCGCAGTTTCAACTCGCTGATGTGTTCACCAAATCACTTCCCCAACTTCCATTCATGTCTCTTCGCAGAAAACTTGGTGTTTGTCTCCCGCCAACCACAAGTTTGAGGGGGGATGTAAGAGGAAGTGTCATCATGACCTCATGAAATCGTGACTAAGGACAAAGTGGCAACACTACATCAATATAATAATGAGCCTACATCACAACATCAATTTAATAAATGTAGTGGTGACAAAAAGCAGAGTCTAGAGTTGTAGAGTATGGGCACAAAGTCAAGTAAGGAGCGTCTCCCGAGCGTCTCTCTTCTCCCTTTATATATATCACCTTCTTCCTTTATATGGATTAGATGACGATTGTAAAAGAAAAGAAAGAAAAAAAAAGGTTAATGAAAGAGACGAATGTTTTCTCCGTCTGAGGCTTTGAGCCATCTTTCTCTTTGGTTTGTTTTGTTATTTTCTCATTTCTCTTCACATCTGAGTCAGATTCAGAGGAAGAAGGAGAAACTGACGTAAAAGAAGGATACAAAATAGTTTGTGACACACTGTTGAGAGTTGGCAAAGAAAACATAGCCTTGGTGAAAGAAAAACTGCGTCTTGAGGCACTCGTTGAGGTACTGCAAAAAGAGCTGCAGGCTGAAAGAAGAGTCAGTCAAGAGGTTGCAGCATTAATGAAGGAGAAGCAGTTGCTGGCAACAAAGGCTGATAAACTGGAAAAGGCTGTGAGTGCTGCAAATTCAAAAACCATGAGACTTCAGGGTGAACTTGATCAACAACACAAGAAGATCAAGATGCTTACCGGTACAAAACAACTCGACAAGATACTGACTTTTGGAAGGACAGAGAGATCTCACATAGGATGGGGATACACTGGAGGAACTGAATCAGGGAAGGACAAAATTGAGTTTGTCTCAGTAGGTATGCATCAGACTTCAAAGATCGATCTGAGAAAAGATGCACCAAGAAATAGGGGGTACTACTTATGTGGAATACAAGGTCACATTAAAGCCTACTGCTATAGGCTTTGGGAAAAGATTGACAGAACAGAAAACAAGGAAATTTCACCTGGAATGGACGCCACAAAAATCAGATCTGGGTGAAGCGATCTGAGCTATACCAAGCTGCATCAAGAACTGAGACAGATCGATTTGGTGAAAAAGGTTTAAGATGCAACATGGCTTTTCTGTCTACTGAGGAAAAGGAAAATGGTCCATGGTATTTCGACAGTGGTTGCTCACGCCACATGACCGGAACACGTGAAAACCTTCAAACGATTAAGCCTCTCAAGGGAGATGTAGTCACATTTGGCGATTGAGGCCTAGAAAGCATTAAAGGAAAAGGTAAGACATGTGATGCAGAACTTCCAAAGTTGATAAATGTGTACTTTGTTGAAGGACTGAAGGAAAATCTGATAAGTGTGAGTCAACTGTGTGATGATGGATTAACAGTCACCTTCACGAAAGATGATTGCAAAGCCTTTGATGAAAATGGAAAGGATGTTTTGAATGGAGTACGTACGTGCAAAGAATAATGGCTACGTGTGGAGTGAGTTAAACAAGTGTCTCAGTGGAAAAGATGACATCATTTTTTGAGGCACATCACAGAAGCTTGTGAGCAACATAACTCAAGAATTTGAGATGAGCATGGTTGGAGAGCTGAGGTACTTTTTGGGATTGCAAGTAACTGAGACAGAGGATGAGGTGTTCATTTCACAAAGCATGTATGCACTAAATCTGGTAGGGAGGTTTGAACTAGACACTAGCAAGGAAGCAAGAGACGATGCATGAGAGGCTGTTGATGAAAGGCTTTATAGAGGTATGATTGAGAGTCTGGTGTACCTTACGGTGAGTCGGCCTGATATATGCTTGAGTGTTGGGATATGTGCAAGGTATCAAGCCAAGCAAAAGCAATCTCATCAAGGGAACATCTAAGTTATACTACTCAAAAGGTTCAAACCAGAACCTAGCTGGATATTGTGATGCCGATTGGGCTGGGAGTGTTGATGACAGGAAAACACTAGTGGAGGATGTTTTTTTCTCGGTAACAATCTGATTTCCTGGTTGGGCAAAAAGCAAAATTCAGTGTCTCTATCCACCGTGGAGGCTGAGTATATAGCCATGGGAAGTTGTTGTGCTCAATTGTTGTGGATGAAGCAGATGTTAGCTGACTACGAGATGGATTCTGGATCACTCTTGGTTTACTGTACAACAAAAGTGCAATAAACATCTCCAAGAATCCAGTTCAACACTCAAGAACAAAGCATATTGACACAAGGCACCACTTCATCAGGGAATTGGTGGAGGAAAGACAGGTAGTGATTGAACATGTTGTCACTGAGTTACAACTCGCAGATCTATTCAAAAAATCCTTGGATTTTAATCAATTCGTTAATTTAAGAAATGCCATTGGAATCTATGAAATATTTTTTTGAGGTGTGCAGGGCTGATGCAGGTACTGACTCAAGATGTATACAATGCTCAGATTTTGTTTGGAGTCAAGGTATCTTAGTGGAAAAGAGCTGCCCGTTGTGTCGTCATGTTCCTGAAGAAGTACAGGTTTCACATCGAGAAGAGAAGCTTAATCCAAAGAAAGGGACTGATAAGTGTTAGTAGCTGAAAAATCACGGGATGTTGCTAACACGTTTGTCAGTCCACGAGAAAAAAGGAGGAAAATAAAAAAAAGGCAAAAGACAAAATTGGTGAAAAAAAATCACTCAAAAGCAGTCTTGCACCTGAGAAGTCAAGTGATGGTGCTCGACTAGCAGCTCTCTCATGATGAATAAAGGTTGAAAACAGAGTGGGGAACATGATAAAGACACAATGGTGTGAAAGCTAGCCACTGAGGTGTTGATAACCAGATGCTACAAATCGTGCAAGAGCAAGTTGCAATCTGTGTTATGTGCTGAGTCAGTCTCTGCAGTACCTCAAGTGAAAAGATGACATCTTTGAAAGAGAAGTGAGTTTAAAAAAAAATCAAGGTTAATTTTTGTGTGATGGATCTTAATCGTTACACATGTGAAAGTTATTTCAGGTCTAACTCTCATCATTTGATCTGATTTATGTGGTTGTTAATGTTGGTATATTTGGCCAGTGCTACTGATTTTGGTTTTGGTTTTAAAATAAAAATATATTGTATTAAACTACAGGGCTAGTTCGGATTTCAGATCCTCAAAGTCTGGATGTTGGTAGAAATGCTGGAACCTACAACTTGTTGTTTCCATCATTAATCTATGGGATCTTGACAAACCAACACATGGTTGAGTTGCGTAATGGAGAAGCGCTCATAGGTCACACAAGGTATACAAGAGACAGGAGGACTGGTCAGTGGTATTTTCAGAATCGTGCAAAGCAGTCAGCCTCCGACAAAACTCAGGCATCAACCTTTGATCACGCTGTTGCGAACCCGAATGCACCTCAAGGACCAGCTGATGTACAACAGGTTGCGTTTCACATTCCTGAAGGTCCTCACGTTACGGTTGCTGATGCTGTCAAAGCTTTTAAGTCCGTTGCTCAGCTGCTACTTGTGACTCATGGAACACTCACAAACCTGGTCGAACAATTGGAAGGTATGTTTTCTACCCTTAGTTCTTCAATGTATCTGCTTCCTTATGTTTTTAACTTGTGTGGTCTCTCAAGCAGGGGGAGAAAAGGGCAATGCAAATGATGCTGAGTTTTAGGGGGAGTGAATGAGATTGTTGTTTTCTGGTTTTTATTTTAACTCATTCACGAATTCAGGGGGAGTAATGAGATTTGTTTTATTGGCTCCCCTTAATCGGTTCGGATATGTATTGAAAAACCTAGTTGGATTTCTTCTTTTGGTTTTATTAATGAAGGTTTTCAGATATTCGGTGTCCTATGTTGTTGGTTGCCTTGGTGTGTGTGCTGTAATGTTTTTGCAGGTGCTTGAGGAGACGCACAAAGCTAAAAAGGGGGAGATTGAAGATGTATCTAGTCGGAGGTACATTATGTGTCACTCAAGAAGTACTTCAGGAAGCATCTGTGGAGCAAGTGACGTGCAACAAGATGGCTTAGCTAGACCAACGAAGTCGGGAGCTGAGCTGGACAATTCAGAGTATTCTAGAAGCGTGGAAGATCAGCTTGTAGGCGATCAACATCACGAAGATTCAAGCTAATTCCTTGGGAGAAAAACAAGGGATTGGATAACTACGAAAATAGAGATTTGTTGTTATCTCTACTCGGGTAGTTGTTAGGTTAAATTGGTGTAATCTATGAGTATAAATAGATACACTCAAGTCTTGTAAAGGGCACACACTTGGGGAAACATTTCTTAGCATATGGTTTTTAGGATTCCAGTAAGAAGAGCAAAAGCTAAGGGCTAAGGGGTGGTGTGTGGTTTGTTGGATTGTGTATTAGACCCAGTAAACGTGTGAGGCTAGAGATTTCGGTTTACAAGTCAATGTGTGTCTTGATCTTGTGGAGAGCCATTTAGGAGAAACTTGTAAGTGCTTCTAAAAGAAATTTCTAGTAATATTCTTTGTAGAGAAATCCTTGTGCCAAGTTCTGAGTTAGTATCTGTGTCAGTAGTTCTCTCTTTTTCAAACCCAAATCCAAAATTTTTAATTATAAAACAATTAAAGAGAGGGATCTAAAGCAGTTAATCCAAATCCAAACTAAACCGTAATTTCTTGTGTTTTACTAAACAATCAACATTAAAGAGAAGGGATCTGCTTCAAAGATTAAGACAAAAAACTTATTGTTGACATGAAGTACCACATGTCAACGTAATCAATAAACAATTATAATGAATAAAATGTTTTAGTGATGTAGAATTTTGATATGATTTTTTTTTTCATAGACGATGCCTTGGATGCTTATATTGTATCATATATTGATGACTTGGATTGTATCATATATTGGAGGAAGGAATTTTAAAGATAGTGTTTTGTATCTGTTGTTTTTAAAATAAATGAATCTATTTTAACAAAAATAAAAAATAAATGAATCTAAAAATAGAATATTTTTTATAAATGATATAATATCTTCTTAAAACGTATCTGATTTTTTTTTAAGAAGATGGTGATTATATATATTTTGAGAGATTATTAAAAGATATTGTAAATCAGTTAGGGGGCTGGTGTTTTACAAAACAACTAGATTTTAACTTCCGTCAAGCGCAAGATTAAATTATTAAATAGATTGATTAATCGATTTTAACATATATAAAATTTTTAATATTTAAACGTGTATGACAAAACATATGAATTTTAACATCTATAAACGTACAAAAATGATATGTATTATGCATAAATGTAATAAAGTTGAATTCTTTTGATCAAACATATATTAACGCCATTAGTTTTAATATTTTATGTGTAAAATTGATCAAAACATATGCAAATATTATTTATTTCAATATTTTTTAAGTGTAAGATTGATTTTTATTATTCATGTAAATTATAGAACAACGATAAATCAGATAAATTTTAGATTGATATGAATTTGTGGTACATAACAAACGAAAAACAATATATGTTTTCTAATAATGAATTGTATAAATATTTGCAAGTGTGATTAAATATGTATAATAGACTACATCATAATAAAAATATTTGTATAGTATACTAATTTAAATACATATATACGCAGTAGATAATATTGTTATAAATATAATAATACAAAGTTTGTTAATATATCAGAAAATTTTCAAAATAGATGATATGATAACTCTAAAATATTACATTTAGTTATGTTTAAATTTGTAAAACATGTATTAATGGGATTATGTTATAAAATTAATGAGAATATGTAGAGATTTCTACAATGGCATATAGTTTTAATTGAAATGTTCTGATTGGTTAAATTAAATGACATGTCTCCTAAAACGCTCTTTGAACGACATCTATGATTTTTTGTGAATGTCTCCTCTATTAATAGATATTTAGGATCCGCGTAATACGCGAGTGTTGAATAATAATTTATTTATATATGATAAGAAGCAAAGTAAAATATCCGTTATCGGCAATCGATTAAATTTAATAAAGATAAACCTTATGAAAATGTAAGAACTATATGTTAAATTTTATTGATATATAAATATTTAGATTATGATTGGTTAGTCGCACACTTATTTTAGATTTGGTTGGTTATTCGCACACTTGTTTTGGATTTTGATTAGTAACTTTTTTAAAAACTGGATTTCAACTCCACACTATTCATCTCGCAATACTATCCATCGTATTAAAACTAAATTTCTACTCCATGCACTATATGTCATTTAATAAGAGTCAAACGTTTCATATCAAAATAATAAATGCATAATACATTCTACCAAATTTACGTCTATACATCATTAGTATTAAAAAATAGTTCAAAAAAATAGCAAAACATTATTAGTAAAAAAATAAAAATATATGGAAAATTATATTAAAATTTTGACATATCTCATGTATAGCAAGTTTGTTATGTATTACACTCATACTTTATGTATGTAGCCCAGTAATCCTAAGCATAAAAGAAACACAGAAACCCTAGAGGAGATGACTAATCCTATAGGGAAAAAGAAGATGATGGATTTGCATCCGCCTCCGTTGTTTTCGTCACTTCCAGATGAAATTGTTGAGAGTTTCATAGCCCGAGTGTCGAGATCTTACTATGAGGAACTCTGCTTAGTGTCCAAGAGTTTCTACTCTCTTGTCTCTTGTCGGAAAATCTACACTGTCCGATCGCAAATCGGAGCCACAGAGCCTTGCCTCTACGTGTGCTTGTGGTTACCCGGGACCAAGAATCATAGCAAGAATCATAGCTGGTTCACTCTCATTAATCGCCTTAATCCGTTCAAGGATCTGTTATGTCCAGATCCGGTAAGACTCTCTTCCTCCTATGATCCGGCTCGGTTAAATTCAACCAGTGTCACCGTCGGTTTCGAAATCTACCAGATGGGCGGAACCGTGGGAGACAAGCGATCCAAAGCCGTTGATGTGCTTGATTGTCGGAGTCACACATGGCGTCGTGCTCCTAACCTAACAGTGGCAAGGGAAAGCGCCAAGTCTTGCTTTTTAGACGGGGAAATATATGTAACTAGAGGAGGAGAGGAGGAATCCAAGATTTGGGGTGAGGTTTTGGACATAAAGACTCAGACTTGGAAGCCATTGCCTAGCCCTAGTGAGAATGGCTTGGTGGATTCGGATTACCAAATGTTAGTTTTGGGAGGAAGGCTATGCGTTATCACCAAGCATAACAACAAGTATGCATTTGATCCGAAAGAAGGAAGATGGGTACCAGATGTGGGATTTTTGGGTATAGTAGAACCTATACTAACTGGGCCTTGTTGCGTTATAGACAATGTATTGTTTGCGGAACATGGCCGTAAGTTCAAGTGGTATGACTCAAGGTATGGAGATTGGTTACTGGTTGAAGATTTGAGAGGTGTGTATTCGAAGCGTTGTCGTGGGCATCAAACGGTTCAATTAGTTAACCATGCGGGGAAACTGGTGATTATATGGCACCAGTGGGAAATGTTTGCAGATTGGCGCGTCCCTCAACCATACAGGAAAATATGGTGTGCGGTGATTAGGTTGGAGGAGCGGGTGACTCCATTCCGAACCCAGATTCGGGGCCACGTTGAACTGTGCAATGTTGTTGTGCATGATATCCACAAGTCATTTAACCTCTTGAGCTGCCAATCGCTTTCCATGTGAAACCCATCTTTCTATTTAACTTATTACAATACTTCTTCAAACATCCTGTCTTAAATAATCTATAGTTGATATTTCTATACCTCTCTATTCCATAGACCACTTATTGTTACAATGGTGTTGTTCTGTTTTATAATATCTCTGTTTTTGCTCTGTTTTTATAGTGAAGACAAATCTTGGAATCTCCTACAAGGATCTCTCTTCTAGTCAATTTCGAAGCCTTTTCCTGACATTTTCTGCAGATTCTCGTGTTGTTTCTCACCATAACTGGTCTTCCTGTTTCCGCAGAGATCAATCCAAGACACGTGGCGAGTCTTACCGAATGTCTTCTTGGTGAATTGCTTCTTCTCTTCAATCGTCTCTCTTTCAAACACAGTGAACATAAGTGTCTTCTTCTTCACCAATCATCCTCGAGACTACATCATAGATCTTGTTTGCCTGCACGTGGGATCTGTCCGTTTCTGAACACATGAGTTATGCTCTTCGTCTCGACAGTGCTGCGACTCGTAGTTCTGAATATGCATTTGCTCTTCATGAGAAGCTTGATCCTATTTACACCTTCCCATCTGCAGACTGCATACATGTTCAAAAGCAAGACAAAGCATCCCGTGTTATAGTGTTCCATCTTGAAGACCTGCTCTGCTGCGAATTCAGCTACGGCTATGTCCTTGTGGCTTCTGCTTGCGTTTAACAAGGATCCCCAAATCCGAGATGTTGGCACAAATGGCATTTCTTCAAAGAATCTCTTGGCTGAGCTGAAGTTTCCGGTACGACCAATGAGATCCAGCATGTACCCATAATGCTCTATCCCAGGATCAATCCCGTATTCTCTTTTCATTGAATTGATATGATCCCATCCTTCATCGATCATACCGGAAGTCCTGCATGCTGCTAACAGCGAGGCCAAGGTGCTCTAGTTTGGATTTACTCCAAAAGTAATCATCCCTGAGAATAAGCAAATCGAAATTCTCCCAAAACCGTGTACTGCATAGGCCATGATGATGCTGTTCCATGAAACAACATCCTTAAACACGGCGGTCGAAACATATTCTTGCATCCTCGAGGCCTCCACACATCGCATACATGGGAACGAGTCAATTCAAGATGATGGTGTTTGACCCGTATCTGGCTTTTACGATATAGGCATGAAGTTGTCTACCTTCACTCAGGGAGAGAGATTCTGCATAAGCTGGTAGAATACTAGCGATTGTCGTGGAATCAGGCACAAGAGATGAATCCCATAGCTCTTGAAATAGCTCCAAGGCTGAATAGTTCTTCCCGTTCTGCACATAAGCAGCGATGAGACCAAATTCTTTTCAGCCATTCGATCAAACACAGCCTCGGCTGACTTTAACTGCCCGCATTCTCCATACATATCAATCAGAGCAGTTTCCAATACTACATGAGGAAGAAAGCCACTCATTGCGTACCTGTGAATCGTTCGACCTTCCAAGATCTGACAAGCTGGAAGCAGATTTATCAATGTGATAACATCTGGCTGCAGCCCATTGGCCTCTGGTATTTTCTGAAAACAGAGAAAAGCATCAATTACTCGGCTTTTTCTACCATAACACCCTATCATAACGTTCCAAGCTACGATGTTCCTACCATTAAATATCTTCTCTGCATAAATCACTTCACCATATTTACTGTACAAGTCGAGAATTTATATCATTACCATAACATTACCAGTTTCAATTCTACTTGGAATAGCGTGACAATGTATCTCCTTTCCCATTTATGGACTATGCACATGAGAACAAGCACCTAAAGCGCTCATGGTACTAAACCTGTCCAGTTTAAATCCGCATTTCAGCATCTCCATCTCCAAGCGCAAGATACCCAGAAATCATGTAAATCATTGAGCTTAGTTAGCTTGGATCGTTCCCGAAGAACAAGCCAGGCAGGTTTCAAGAATCTCGGGTCGAATACGAGATTGCCTGAGCTTTGTATTATTTTTTATTTTGGTTTACTCTCGTATATAACCTATTGTCTTCAAAATCTGTCAACGATTCGTTCTTTCTAGCTTTGTATTATTTTTCATAGGAAATAAAAATCAAATTCATAAGAGACTTTTACTTGTTTTTTTAATTTTTATTTGACAATGAAAACCTATGAACACCACACCAATGGTTATTCGTAAATGATTAAAAAAAAAGGTGGATTTCGAAAGGGACTGAAAATATTTAACTTGCAAAGCAGGTTTCTGTAAAGACACAATCCTAAGAGAAGAAGTCCTCACGGCTATTACCATCTTCATCATCAGATTCATTTTCATCAACGCTCTCATCATTGAAGGTGAGGATAAGATCAAGAAGCTCTCTTCCAATGGATGAAGATGATTCTCCTTCTCTGTTAGGACTCATACTTCGCTCCTGCAGCGAGGAGAGTTGTGCCAATAGCTCCCGCGGTGAAGATACACTATACATCCATCCCCTAGGCGTTGGCTTGCGCTGGAACACAAATTTCAAAACAATATACAATCATCATCATTAGCGTCGTCATCATCTTGGTAACTGTTAATACCGTAGGACCATGATTTCTACGATATGGCAAACTGAATAATTGCGATAAATGATGATACAAAACAGAATTAAGATATGTTGGGGTCAATTTTCACCCCATCGAAATTGACTGCTGAAAATGGCTAAGTAAAGATTTTGGGCCTAGCCAAATGCGGTGAGGCTAGCCAAACCCAGCGGAAACGTTGATGGGCCAAACCAACTTCGGCGGTAGGCGACGAGCCAAAATGTTGGCGACGAACCAAAATATTGGCGACGAGCCAAAATGCCGGCGCCAATCCAAAATGTTGGCGACGAGCCAAAACGCCGGCGAAGGCAAAATGTTGGCGACGAGCCAAAATGCTGCTGACGAGCCAAAATGTTGGCCATGAGCAAAAACGCCGGTGACAAACCAAACAGGCGACAAGCTAAACAGGCAAAGATCCAGACAAGATGAAGAGGCGACGAGCCGGACCTCTGATGACCCAACGAAGCAACGAGCCCAACATCTTGTTGGGCCTAGGCAACGAGCCACAAGAATTTGGTGGGCCGAGGTAGAAAGTCAAAGTAAGAAGCCACACCCGAACTGATTTAGACAAACCAGAGAAGAAATAAAATTCCGAAGAATAAGGAAGTTTTCCTTTATCGTTTAGGAAGAGGCCTAGCCGACTTATTTTTGTATAAATAAACATGTACCCTTTTGAAAAAGGGATCCGCAATTTGACCTACAAAACACTTGTTATTTTCTCTGCAACAGGTTTCTAAACAGTTTGAATAAAAACACTATATTTGGATCTCTGTTCTTGTGTTTTTTTTCATAAAAGTTTTCGAATCCCTTATTTTTTCTAACCAAGTTTAGTTGTGCAAGTTTCGACTCCCACAAGATACAACCATCAATACCAAATTTTGATTCATGAAGAACGGTTTGTGCGGAGGCGAGACGCTCTTTCCTTTATTCTTTATTTTCCCGTAGTGTGACGGTTTGATGCGATCAAAACCCCAGGATACAAAACGAGTTCCAACAACTACCACAATCAATATTCCTCTCACTACCACCATCAACATTTTTCAAACAAAGCAACAGTGGCCTAATTAGTTTTGATGTCATATCAAACTGAAATGGGCAAGAATTCAATTTTAAAGAACTAACTCTTCAATCGAATTTAAAGAATTCTCAAGTAGATCCAATGTGATGCAGCTATTATTCACACGCTGTACTAATCCATCTTCACCATAAGTGTAAAATATATGAAGGTCACCACAAGTGTAAAATACATAGCTTATGAGCTCGTCTTTGATGCAATCCCAAGAACAACGTCTCAACTTTCCCACTCTCAAAAATAATTGCACGCCGAACCTGAAGGTGTTTTGGAGTATTTCACAAGCTTAGAAAGAAGAAGCTAACCAAGTAAGCGTGATACCAAAAAAAAAAAAACTTTCTTGAGAATTCAAAGGATTACCATTCCATCTGCAGCACAAGTCACAATGGTTGGATCATCAGAGAAAGGCATAAAATTGGCCTGAAACACGTTATAAGCGTGTCCTGAGTGGAACGAAAGCTTAACTTTCCCGAGCTGCCAGTCCCAAAGAATGACTCACCGAGCCCGAAATCAGAACACCTTCGGCATTGAAGCTCACTGCGTTCACACAACCGTTGTGCTTCACTAGCTTCCGGTGTATCTCTAGACGCAGAACCAGATTCTACAACAAAAGAACCCATCAGAATTCAACGGGTTTTTCAAGTGATCAATTTTATAAAAAAATTCAATAACTAGTCAATCGCGGAATCTGAAAGGAGACTTGAAAATCATTCAATTGGACTATACTACTAAATCCACCAATGAGACTCATAAAAGAGTCCCACAAAATCAAAAATTTCGAATAGAGATTAAAATAACGAGGAACAAACCTCGGAATTCCCACCGACCTCTCGTCGCCAAAAAGGATGATGAAATCCATTAAGGTTTGTTTGACCCCTCTTCGCCTTCGAACTCTGTAATATGAGCAAGTTTACACGGTCGATGAGTGGTAAAGGAAAACCGTTTAAGTGTAGATCTCGTTTCTAACACCATCGATTCGACCCCTATTCGCCTTCGAACACTGTAATAGGAACACTTTAAGTGCCATAGATCTCGTTTCTGCCATTAGTTCCAGAGAATCGTGCGACTACCTTTGGTAGAGGAAAACCTTAAGTTCACGATAATGCAATAGATATTAGAATCAATGTTCTTAAAAGACAAATCTTATACTCACCTGCAGAGAATCTACGATTGCAGAAGAGATTCTCAACAAAGATTGAGAGCTTACGTAATGAAGAAGACAAAGAGAAAGAAGAGTTTTCCTTTAAAGTTCTGAATGAATATTAGAAAGTGAATTACAATCCTTATATAGTTTTTCCTAATAATAACTTAACCCATGACAAAACCCAAATAATAATAATATAATATTTCCTATATCAAATCTTCTCTATTTGAAAAACCTTGACCTCAAGGTTTAAAAGAATGAACGTCATAGAGAATTGCCCGAGTAGTTTCCTCAAACCATCCAATAGCTTCCAAGTAGCTTTCCCTTTGAGAAGCTTTTCCTCATAGAAGCAGTTGATAACCCCATACTCTTCCCCTTCATAAGTTCTAAATTGTGAGTGAGCCTGGAATAAGAACAAATCTTCCACTTGTAAAAACAAGATGAATCCCGCTTGAATCACTGAATGAGTTATTCCCTGTGCGGGAAAAGCTCTAGCCATGGTGCTTTTCTTGTATTTAAGCCACCAATCTTTGCACAACTTCCTCTTTTCCGAAGTTGAAACCCAACTGTTGCTACCCAACAAGTTCATATGTGCTTGCATCTTCAAGCTCTGAACTGTTCTTCTATTTTTCTTAACTTCAACGTGACACCTATGATCAGCTTTGTCCATTACCATGAGCTGATCTGGTGAGTGATTCAACACTTTCCTTTGCATTAGATCAATGAAACAACTCAAAGCTTGAACTTCATTTCTTTGTACTTAAACTTCCAGGACTTAGGAGACAAACTCAGTTTCCTCCTCCCTTGTTGTAACCTGTATTTTCTAAGAAGCATTTTTTCGAACACATGGTATGCACTGTCTTTGCTATTTACACATTCAAAACCAGATTGAATCTGAACTTGTTCGTTGCATATGCGTATGGAAAATCCTCACCAATGTCTAAAGATCTACTGCAAAATCTATGGTTATGTTCCAGGACAGATAGCGATACCTAATGTTGCGAAACTTCTTGCTTTTGATGAATAAAATCCATCGCAAAAGGTACAAGAACTCATTACTGATTCCTTTTCTTCTGGCTGTAATTCTTCCTCATGAATCATTTCTAACACCATCGATTTGGATGCAACAATAGCTTCTACTTCTTCCTCATGTACAACCGATTGCGATGTCTCTTCTCCCTAGTTCTTCGGATGAACCTTTTCATATAATCGTCCTATAAGCAAGCATTGACGAATGGTTTGAGGCTTAAACAGTCGGATATGCATTTGAGTATCCATACACGATCCTGCTAAGTATGCACTAACAAGATAATTCTCTGGCAATGTCACTCTGGTCCTAGTCAGCTCGAATCTATCATGATACTCAACAATACCATCTGTTTCTCGTAGCTGCTTCAATTCTGCTATAAGATCATCCACTATCTCATCAAATCTTTCCTACAACAACACATATCTTCCTCTTCTTGGCTCCAGATTATTCTGATGAATCATCGGAGTTGATAAAATCACCGGTGAAGGCCTTCTGATGTTCTGATCGTCGCTTGTTGACGCGTTTCCCCGATTGACAGTGATTAATCGAATCGCTGCGAACATATCAGCTATGTTCTTATCGATTTGCTTTGCCACAATTTCTTCTAAAGTTTGCGTTCTCTGAAGCATGTCGTCGATGCGTTTTCCCAAAGAATCCTCAACATCTTTAAGTGCCATAGATCTCGTTTCTGCCATTAGTTCCAGAGAATCGTGCGACTACTGATACCTTTGGTAGAGGAAACCCGTAAGTTCACGATAATCCAATAGATATTAGAATCAATGTTCCTAAAACACAAATCCTATACTCACCTGCAGAGAATCTGCGATTGCAGAAGAGATTCTCAGCTAGGATTGAGTTTACGTAACGAAGAAGACAAAGAGAAAGAAGAGCTTTCCTTTAAAGTTCTGAATGAATATTAGAAAGTGAATTACAATCCCTAATATAGTTTTTCCGAATAATAATAACTTAACCCATGACAAAACCCTAATAATAATAATGTAATATTTCCTATATCAAATCTCCCCCATTTGAAAAACCTTGCCCTCAAGGTTTAAAAGAATGAAATTCCTTATGCAGGTCATAGAGAATTGCCCGAGTAGTGTCCTTAAGCCATCCAATAGCTTCCAAGTAGCTGTCCCTTTGAGAAGATTTTCCTCATGTAAGAAGTTGATAACCCCATACTCTTCCCCTTCATTAGTTCTCAATTGTGAGTGAGCTTGGAATAAGAACTCAGAGAGAAACAATCCCTTATATAGTTTTTCCGAATAATAACTTAACTCATTACAAAACCCTAATAATAATAATAATATAATATTTCATATATCAGGAAATCTAGATCAGACTCACAGAGAAGATTCTAATAGCTCTGTATCTCACCGTGAAATGTCTACTTCAGTGAGAGAGAGAAAGAGAGAGAGATAGAAGAAGCGTACTGTTAAGTCCGTCGCCGGCAGAGGGCAATTCATTGGCCAATAAGAATCTCTAATTTATTATTGGGCTTTTGGTTTCTTATTAATCTCTTCTTTTTTTTTGTCACAAGTACACTTCGATTATATGAATATATTGTCTGTAACTGGAAACCAATAAGGGACAAAAGTGTCGTTTAGTTCCGGCATGAAACCTAGCCATTTCTTTGGATTTGACACCATTTAGATTATTTCCTTTGAATCTGTGACGAGTAGAGAACATACCGGTTTTTCCTCTTCAAACATGTAAGAGCCCAAAATAACGCAAGATATGAATATCCTATTCGACTATAGTTTTAGGGAACTAAAGCATGTTTAGAGAACAGGGGAGAGCTCATTAGAGAACCTCAAATGCTGCCTTCAACAAATGATCTCAAGAATTATGTTTGGAAAATACTAACTTTCCCAAAGATAAAAAACTTTTTATGGAAGTCTCTAAGTGAGCGGTCCCTGTAATAGACCTTCCGACTAAAAAAGGAGTGAAGATGGATTCTAGATGGCAAGTATGTGGACACGAAGGGAAATCAGTGAACTATGTTCTTTTCTCTTGCTCTCTAGCCAGACAGGTTTAGGCACTCTCTTCCTTTCCATCCCCTGAATGTGGCTTTGATAAAGTGGCTATAATGCCAAACTTTTTCTACTTAGTGAAAGCTGCCAAGTTGAGTTCTTGTCATCTGAATATAAGAAAAAAATTTCTTTGGTTACTTTGGTATATATGGAAGAACAGAAATGGCCTTTGTATTGAAGGTAAACAGTTCTCAGCATTGGAGGTCAATAAGGCCAATGAAGAGATGAAATGAAAGGATTACAAGCATGGAAGGGAATGATGAACCTAAGGCACCGAAGAAGTGGAAGCTTCCTCCTGAACCTTGGATCAAATGTAATATTGGTGTATCATGGTCTAAGAGGAATATAATTGCAGGAGATTCTTGGGTGATGAGAGATCGCAATGGCCTGGTCTTATTACATAGTAGACGATGCTTCTCTAATATATCTTCCCTTCATGAAGCAAAGCTTGGTACTTTACCTTGGACCCTTGAAAGTATGAAGAGTCATAGGGTGTCAAAGGTGATGGTGGCTACAGAAGCTTGAGATTTGGTGGATGCGGTTGATAGATTTCAAGCTTGGCCATCTTTTGGGTATCAAGTTTCAGAAATCGTTCATGGAGCTTCTGCATTAATTGAGTGGAAGTTAGTTAAAGAGTTCAAAGAAGCTAATAATAGAGGGACAAATCTCATTGCTCAAAGTGTTACTCAAAATGGTAGATACCACTCGTATGTAGCTGCGGGACAACCGTCTTGGCTAAATGGACTCTTTGTGAGTGAGAGTGTGATGTCCTCTGTGAATGGCTTCAAAGATGACTCGGGTTAGAAGTGCTACATACCCATTTTTGGTCTATAACAAGATATTATGATTTGTATATCTCGTGCGGTAGGTGTAGGAATTTTTGGTATAAAAAGTATATATATATTTGATCCTATGAGATGGATGAAATGGCTGTAATAATACTCTTATAACATTTCTAATATTTATTCAGATGACAAAAAAAAAATTGAAAAGTGTTAGAAAGAGATGATAATTATCTATATATAATTAGTTTAATATTACTTTGCTTTTGAGATATTTATCATTTGCCGATTTAGTAAAATTATTATATTATTTAATTTTTACTATAAATAATATAATAGAAAGGTAAAAAACATAATAAAAGAATTACTCTTCTCACTTGCTCTCGTTGTCCTCTCTCTCTTTTACACACTTAATATCATCATCGTCATATAGTTCCATACTGAAAGGGTGAAGTTTAATTTATGTTTATACAATTTAAATTTAAATTTATGTGTTATTTACGGAGTGGTAGATTCGCCTCTTTGATTTTATGGTATGCTCTGCCTCCTGATTATCACTGGAAAAGCCATATAATAGGATATGTCTTTTCCGAGTTGATTGTTATTTATGGTAGACGCTGCCTCCTCGATAAAATTAAAATTATGTCTCCATAATCATATGGGAGGCTCTGCCTCCTGGATTATGTGGAAGACTGTCTATTGATTTATTATTCTTTTATTATTTCATATAGTTATTATTATTGCTTATTATATGGAAGGCTCTGCCTCCTGAATTTTTTTTTAATTTGTGTCATTATTATATTTAATCATTTTTAGTGTTTTATCACGATTCTTTAAAATTGAAAATTAAAAATTAAAAAGGGTTTTCACTAAATTGATGTTTAAAATTTTGTGATATAGTTATCATCATGTCAAATTTGGCAAAGCTCGAGATTGTCGCCCTTGATACATCTGAGAAAAATTATATGACATAGGTAGCAAATGCAAAGATGCACCTAAAAGAGGCCGAATGATGCGACTGCGAAGCGGACGATGGGCTGGCAATAAACAATGCGACTGCGAGGCGGACGAAAATTAGAATAGAAGATGCCGAATGGTAATTAGATTTTTAATTCGGTTATTGAAAAAACATTTTAAAAAAAAATTATGAAGAATAGAAGCTTGAACTCGTGACATCTTGCAAAATCTACATTTAGTTGCCATTAGATTAAGGAAACATTTTAAAATCGAAGGGCCAAATATTTATTAGACCAAGGTTTTACAGTAGGAAATGATCAAATTCACATAAATAAACCTAAAGAAAAATGATCAAATTTGTATAATTTAGTATTTGGTCCGACGAAATTATCGACCAAAGATTCAAATCTCATTAATTAATAAATAAAAATGTAATAATAGTGAAAAGACAAGTCTAGTTCATTTTCTTTAAGATATGTTAAATCTTTATTAGTAAAGTCAAAATCTTATGGTAGAAAGAAAACCAAAACCTAATTTCATATTCTAGCATTTGGTTGGAATTTGAAAGACCGAAACGTTTTTTTTTTTTTAGGTGAAACCTAAAACTTCGTATTCAAAAATAAAAATAATCGAAAAGAGCAATGAAAAATATACTAGTGTGAATATTATTTGAATAATATAATTGATCAATATTAAAGTTTTATGCATAGAGCAAGTTTGATTTGGTGGGTCCTTTTTGTTGGTCAAATGAAATCGGCAGAATCTTTTTTTCTGGGCATTTGTTGTTGCCTTGACAACGTGACAAGTGACAAGTGACAACTAGGACCTCGTCTTTCGTTTGAGCCCACCAAAGAAATAAAACAAAACTGGATCGTTACGCAAATATTTATTATCCTTTCACCCAAAAGAACCTTTTTTGTAAATAACCTTTGAGTTTTTTTTTCTTTTTTTTTTCCCTTTCACCCAAAAAAATGAACCAAATTTGACGTATAAAAGTGGAACATCTTTTTTCTTTTTTTTGAAAAAACTTTGCTTGCATATAATTAAACGTGGCAAGAGAGCCCATAGTTTTTACAATAAGCATACTCTAGAAAATAATCCATGATTAAGAGCCCAAATGAACTAAATAATTTAGGAGCCCAATAGTCAAACTTGAAGCCCAAAAACCCCAACTAATCGCATAATCCCAAACTCAGTGAATCAACTTAGGGTTTTCTTCTTCTCGAAGTAGTTAGAGCGACGAAATGGAGAAGATCTAGTTACGGGAGAACCAGAGCTGTAAAATAGTGCTTGCTGCTTGCGGATTTTGTTCACGAAAAGAGGAGATTCTATTCCTGATGGTGGAGTCAATCCGCTTGCGAAGGGTCATAGCAGGTCGATTAGTGTTTCGATGAAGCCGGTCGTTTCTCTCCCTCCAGATCTCATAAATGGAAGCTTGCCAAGCCAAAAGAAGGAGGAACTTGAGATGTTTAGTCCCTGGGAAGTTGATCAAAGCGTCGACAGTGTGCTCCCAAGTAGCAGAGGATAATTGTAGCCCCAATCTAGATGCAAAGTAGTTCCAGATGGATTGGGAGTAGGAACACTCGAAATACAGATGGTTCCTCGATTCCGTCAACCGTCTGCATAACAAACAGGTAGGATCGATTTGGATTCCCCAAGAGATTAATCTGTCACGAGTCGGACATCGATTCAGCAAAACCAACCAAGCTAGAGATTTGTGTTTAGGAATTCCACGTTTGAACCAGATTATAGGGTGCCATCGAACCACAGGGTGTGACTCCCTGACTGAGTTATACACCAGACTTGAGGAAAAGGAGTTTCTAGCCGTCCCATTTATTCTCCATTCCAAAGTATCCTCCGACTGATTAAGAGTAATTGTTGATAAGTATATTAATATAGACTCAAACTCAGCAGATCTGGCTGAGGTAATAATCCAGTTGCCACCTCTCCACAGTGAAACAAGGTTTGCTGATAAACTTATTCCCGTTTGACAGGGTCCATTCCTTCCCATAAACGTTATCAAAGGCGAGAAAGGACACCAAGGGTCCATCCAGAACCGGCATTTGACTCCATTACCAGGTACAGTACGTATCCATTGGTAAGCTACATTCCTGAGCTTTAGTAGTTGCTTGAAAATCCATGTAAATGATTGTTTTGTCTTTACATGGCAAAATAATACTATAAATTAATGGGTTTTTGAAGAAAACAAATGTGGTAATAGTTAAAGTAATGAAGGTAATTTGGATTTTACATGGCTCCCACAAAATATGTAGAAGATCAGTATAGGACATGGCGGTGTGTGTGGTCTACTCTCTCTACTCAAGTACCCAGGTTTTTTCATTTTTGTTTGTTTTTAATAAAGCAAACTATTTTGTCGCTATTATTTCTATTTACTTTCTTTCTTTTAAAACCTGTTCTTATCCAGGCGTTTAAACAAAAAAAATTGTTCTTATCCAGACGTTAAAAATATTTGTCTGTAAATATTGTTATGTTATAGCAAAACCCTGCTAATAAATGCAAGAGATGCAAGAGATGACAGACTGAAAAAATGTGTGCACTATTCACCCGCTCCATTATTTTGGTTTTGGTTTTTACTTTCTACTTTTTTGGAGCTTCTGGTGACGATCTTTATCGGAGTCACGAACATTGCTGGAAAAGGTTTTTTCTGGCCATTTACTAAGCTTAAAACAACTTGATTTTAAAGTTAAATTTCAAATTTTGCCTGAACAAAAACGGCGTACGGGCATGTGTCAAGCTAGACAAACCTCTTGGTCTTGAATCTTCGCCATGGGAACTCGGCTGTAGAGTCCGTTAAGTCTTTTGTTACCGGATCTGTTCATGGGTTGTGTGTTTTCTTGAAAAAAAATCTCCAAAAACACATGGGTTTTTGTGCTGTTTAGGGTTTTACCATTTTGGATCAGTTTATGACCTTTGTGTTTTCTATAAATAACAGGATGGAGGAAGAAGACGATGGAGACTCTTATGGTGGTGGCGGAAAGACATTGAAAAAAACGGACCAGAAAAACCCACACAGATTATCAAGGTCAATAATTTGTTTTATGCATCAATTAGAAAACTAATTGTTAATATCTTTCACTAATCGTTTATCTGATTGATGTTACAGTTGACAGAGTCAGACAAGAAATATCCTTCAGTTAAGCATCCTCTTCGTATAATAGATTTGTGTTTCTTTTGGCATTAAATTTTAATTTTCTTTATTTTTAACACGGACTTTATTTGTGTTTTGTTGAAAAAATACCGTTTAATACATAAATATAAATACTAAACAATGTTTTTGGTTTAATAGGATGTTCCGGCAAAAACTAAGAACATCGATTTTGATTGGTGTGACGACTTCGGCGTTATAAAAGAAGTGATGGATCAAGGAGACCGGCGTAAGTAAAACATATGATTCAAATCAATTACAAATGAAATAAATACATGTATGGCTCCATCTTGGTTTTAGGATAAGACCGGATAAAACTGGATTTGTCAATTTTTTGTTTCTGTTTGGATTTCTAACCATGGCTTATATATATATTGGGTTTAGATCAATGAAACCAAATTAGACTCCAAATCGGTTTTGTGTTGACTAAATATGTTTTCATAGCCTAACAAGTTTTTCTTTCCCCATAAACTTTACAAATAGATAATCAAACATACTTGAAACTACCATCTAAATCATGAAAGTACGTGGATGAAAACTTATAGCAATATATACAAAGGTTTGTCATAGCTAGGCATGAAATATTTTGGAATCATGTCCCTTTCTTTTTGATTATGCATTTGTATGTGAAAGTACATGTTGGACGATTCCGCCGACAAGAAGCTTGTCTGCACGTCTTGTAATTGAAAAAAGATTTACTCCTCCCCTATGCTTATCAGCTCTCCATCTACTAGTGGTTCTCATTGACAAGATAGATTCGACCGGGGGGCTTCAAAATATGGAGCATCTACGGAAATTTTTGATTGACTACGGTGCTGTTTTAGAGAAAATGTGAATGTCCTCAACTAGCCTTAGAGTGTAAAAACGATGCGTCTAAACCCGACCCGGTTCTATGTACTGACAAACGCAAAGATAATTAATAGTTTTTAGGTTGATCATTCTTTATTTGTTTAATGATTTTTGTGTGGTATCATTTGACTCTAATATCTTTTTTATTTGCAACATCTTCGCATGCTCAAGGTTTGTTGAAAACTTGATCATTTTAAACAAAGTAGATGAAAGAGAACTAATACGTTTGGTCAACATAGGATTCGTGGCTGTTAGTATAAATGTTCACCCAGACTTTTTAACTTTCAAAGGGGTTAGTACAATCTTTTTATTTCTGATTTGTTTTAAACATTTTCCGTACATTATTATACACATTCTTTTTATATAAAAACAGGATGGTAGCAAAAAGGTCGGATAATTGACAAACATATGCTCTTAGTGCACGGCTATAGAACAAAACTGTCGGAAGGAACTCATTATTGGAAAGTTCAAAATTTCGCCGTAATTAAATGGAGAAACAAGGGATATGAAAAAATCATTCGACAAATCAGTCTTGGTGAATGAGCACCGTCTTTGTTTACTTGCATTTTCTATCATCGGGTATGATATTAATTGAATAATCTGTTATAACTTATATTTCGATTCTTGCACTAATTTTTTTTTGGGTTCTACACAGCTCTTGAATCATTATGAAAGGCAAAGGGAAAACGTCTGAGAGAAGGGCAAATCCTTTTGGAACCAGAATCTTCCTTTTCGAACATTTCTCTCAGACGTTTTCCCTTTGCCCTTTATAATGATTTAAGAACTGTGTAGAACCCAAAAAAAAAAGTACAAGAATCGAAACATAAGTTATAACAGGTTATTCAATTAATATCATACCCGAGGATAGAAAATGCAAGTAAACAAAGACGGTGCTCCTTCATCAAGACTGATTTGTCGAATGATTTTTCTATATCCCTTGTCTTCCCATTTAATTCCGGCGAAATTTTGAACTTTCCAATAATGAGTTCCTTCCGGCAGTTTTGTTCCATAGCCGTGCACTAAGAGCATATGATTGTCAATTCTCCGACATTTCTTGCCACCATCCTATTTTTATATAAAAAAATGTGTATAATAATGTAAGGAAAATGTTTAAAACAAATCAGAAATAAAAAAATTGTACTACCCCTTTGAAAGTTAAAAAGTCTGGGTGAATATTTATACTAACATTTATACTAACAGCCACAGATCCTATGTTAATCAAACCTATTAGTTCTCTTTCATCTACTTTGTTTAGAATGATCTTCAATCTTGAAGATGCTGCAAATAAAAAAGATATCAGAGTCAAATGATACAACACAAAAATCATTAAACAAGTAAAGAATGATCAATCTAAAAACTATTAATTACATTTGCGTTTGTCAGTACATAGAACCGGATCGGATTTAGACACATTGTTTTTACACTCTAAGGTTAGTTGAGGACATTCACATTTTTTCTCTAAAAAAGCACCGTAGTCGATAAAAAATTTCCGTAGATACTCCATATTTTGAATCCCCGGTAGAATCTACCTTGTCAATGAGAGCCACTAGAAGATGGAGAGCTGATAAGCATAGGGGAGGAGTAAATCCAATATATATAAGCCATGGTTAAAGCCAGAATATGAGTTTGCCTTTATTCATTCTTTATAATATATACCTTGTTCGAAAACGCAGCCGAGTTGACGATTCGGCGGCCGAGGAGACGTTCGGTGGTGGGTCACCGTGGAGAGTGGAACTTGATCGGAACATTACGCGGGTGGCCGAGCTTTCACCATCGAGACCGTGGTTTAACCAAAATCGGCGGTTAATAAGCAAAACGGAGGAACCCAAAATGGTGAGGGAGAGCGAGGTGCGCAACCGCCAAGGCCCAAAAAAACTATTTACTTTTAAAGGTCAAAAATTCTAAAAAATTCTCCAGACGCAAAAGCGGCACTGGAACAAGAACTTGACGATTAGGTTTTAGGAGGAAGAAGAACTCCAACACGTGTTATTCACGTGAGTTTACTTATTAAGTTTCTTATTGGGCTTTGACTGATTTAACTTTTAAAGCAGGCCCATACAATTTTACATATTTGCTCATTATTTACCATCATAGGCGGGATCAAAATTTGTTCCCAACGGGTAATTGACGTCTCATCATTCTAATAGGACATATATTCCTAAAATAATAAAATGACTATAACTTTAATAATTTAATAACACATATAAATGTATGTGACATATTAGAATTATGAAAATATTTAATAAAATATTAAATTATACAAAAAACTACTTCCCAAATACTTTTCAATTTATATTCAATTTTTGAAAAAATCGCTAGGCTAAGACCGAGCGTCCGACTCACGCTTAGCACGATTCCGAACATTAAATATATATAAGTCGGAGTTCGGCCTGCAAAAGACGTACTCAGTGAAGGTATTTTGGAGGTGGCGTACCCTTGCTTGGAAGAGTTTTATCAGCTTATCACAAGGATCTATAACATCAAATGTTATAAGAAACATAATCCCCGCATAAACATGAAAATTGGCTTTAACAACCTTCACAAACTCATATTCTGTCTATTGTTTTTCAAACATTGATAAAAGTAAGCACATTTGTATATAACATCGGAATTCGTAAGACTAGTTCTCACATTTTTTTGATTATAGTCATCAGGTGATCCCTGAGAAAATTTCTTGAGTAAATCCCCAGTGATTTCTGGCTCATCCACAAATTCATCTGAATCGAGATAAGCACTATGGTAGTTGAAAACACAGCGAAAGCACGAGAAATCGATATCAAACCCCTGTTTTCACAAACAATTCACAAATTTTAAAAGCTGACTATACCCAAAACCATAAGGAAACAAAAATATTACATCGCTCTCATTGACTTGTTCTTGCATTCTGGCAAGTTCCTGCTCTGGTGAGTACTTAGCTTTGCCAGGATTATACAGAGGTTTTTGGTAGTCAGGATCATCAGGTTTCCACAGCAAAACCGCAGGTGCGACCCATTCATTCCAGCCTCAGAGACATGTTTATCAGAATCGATTGGAAGAGAGTCAATTATAAAACCTTTAAATTCGAATCGTATCTTTGAATTCACTCATCGCTCGCACGAATCCAAAAAAATCGCCTTTCGTTGAAATTTGAGATGGGTTCCCTTTCTTCTGGAACTCTCTATATAATATCTCCCATTTTTTTTCACTCAAGTCCCTATAAATTTCTTTATCTTCGTATGTTGGCCTCGTAGTTTTGATTTCATTTTAAATACCCTATTGTTGAATTCCCATTGAAAAAGCTGCACAATTAAAGTTTTGTTCTTGAAAATGAAAAGTTTTAAAAATAGATGATAATTATCTATATATAATTAGTTTAATATCACTTTATTTTGAGATATTTATATTTGTCGACTTAGTAGAATTATTATATTATTTAATTTTTATTATAAATAGAGCACTTATCTTATAAAAATGTAAGAAAATATTTTTAAAAAATTACTCTTGCTCTCGTTGTCATTTCTCCCTTGTTGTCATTTCTCTCTTTTACACACTTAATATATATATATATATATGTCATAAATCTCACCTCTTATAATATTAGTTTATAACACGTTATCTGCACAAATGTCTCTATATCCGTTCCGATCAATCATATACCGTTCCATACCGAAAAATGAGGTTTAATTTATGTTTATACAATTTAAATTTAAATTTATGTGGTATTTACGGAGTGGTAGATTCGCCTCCTTGATTTTATGGTAGGTTGTGTCTCCTGATTATCAGTGGAAAAACCATATAATAGGCTATGTATTTTCCGAATTGATCGTTATTTATGGTGGATAAATTAAAATTATGTCTTCATAATCATATGGTAGGTTCTGCCTCCTGGATTATGTGGAAGACTGTGTCTATTGATTTATTATTCTTTTATTATTTCATTTAATTATTATTATTGCTTATTATATGGAAGGCTCTGCCTTCTGAAATTATTTTACTTTGTGCCGTTATTATATTTAATCATTTTTAACGTTTTATCTCGATTCTTTAATTGAAAATTAAAAATTAAAAAGACTATTCACTAAATTGATGTTTAAAATTTTGTGATATAGTTGTCATCATGTCAAACTTGGCAAAGTTCGAGATTGTTGTCCTTGATACATCTGGGGAAAATTATATGACATGTGCAGCAAGTGCAAATATGCACCTAAAAGCGAATGGACTCCTTAATGCCATCGCTAAAGTGGAAAAGACATCTGGTGATACCACCACTAAATCGGAAACGATATCCGATGAGAAAAAGGCAAATGCCATTATATTCCTACGCCACCATATCCATGATGGTTTAAAAGATGAATATATCACGAAATAAGATCATGCAGATCTTTGGCAATCACTCAAAGATAGATTTTGATCATCAGAAATATGTGATCTTACCAAAGGCAAAACATGAGTGGTTGAATATGCGGTTTGAGGATTACAAAAGTGTTAGTGAATATAATTCTGCTTTGTTCGAAATAACTTCTAGGATAATGTTATATGGAGAGAGTGTAAGTGATTATGATATGATTGAAAAAACTCTCCAAACATTTCATCCGTTATTCGAATTTGATGCAAGTCCTCCTTGTTGCTGAACAAAATAATGAGCTCGTGATAATGAACCATGAAACCAGTCCAACTGGATCGACTATATTCCCAGAAGCGAATGTGGTAGCATCCAATTTTCGAGGATGAGGACATGTTGCGGTAGAGACCATGGTCGCAGTCATGGAAGAGGTCATGGACGAGGACAAGGAAGAGGATTCCAGACCAATAATTTCAAAGAGGGAAGAACCAACCAAAAAATTTCATGAAAATGAAGTTGGTCGTGCGAATAAAAGAAAAATCGAGAATGCATGTTACAGATGCGGCATGAAAGGTCATTGGGTACGTACATGTCGTACGCCAAAATATTTAGCCGATATGTATCAAAAATCGCAAAAGGCAAAAGAGAAGAATATTGAAACAAACTTCATCTCTGATGAATCTGGATCTTCCTTTAATGGCCTATGTGATGATAATCATCTTGATGTCGCATATTACATTGTTGATCATGAAGTATCAATGGGTATAAATGAAAACTAAAATCGATATGACATGATAATTAGTCATTTAAGCACTTTGTATAATATGCTTGTATTTTTGTAACATTTAAAAATGGTTTTTGTTGTAATATAATATTCTGTTATATAGAGTTTTGTTAATGCATCTTTTATTAATATTATGACACCAGAAGATGTCAAAATTTGAGATCAAGGACGGAGATATATGTCCGGTAGACAGTGCGATGAAGCACACAATAATTAAAGATAAAAAGTATTTCTCTATTCTTAAAATAAAAGACTCCGCCGGAAGCGTGATTACTGTATCTGGTGATGCAAAGATTATCATGGGCTCCTTGAAGACTCAGATTTTCAATGCCAAGGGAAACAAGATTTGAGATAAATAATGCATTATATTTCCCTGATTCATACAGAAACTTGTTAAGTTTCAAGGATATCCGAAGAAATGGATTATTTGAGATAAACTTGTTCGTGCATTCTGGCAAGTTCCTGCTCTGGTGAGTACTTAGCTTTGTCAGGATTGTACAGAGGTTTCTCATAGTTAGGATCATCAGGTTTCCACAGCAAAACCGCAGGTGCGACCCATTTATCCCAGCCTGAGAGACATGTTTATCAGAATCGATTGGAAGAGAGACAATTATAAAACCTTTAAATTCGAATCGTACCTTTAAATTCACCCATCGCTCGCACGAATCCAAAAAAATCGCCTTTCGTTGATGAAGAACCCTAATTTTTTGGGAAAGTGAAATTTGAGATGGGTTCCCTTTCTTCTGGAACTCTCTATATAATATCTCCCATTTTTTTTACTCAAGTCCCTATAAGTTTCTTTATCTTCGTATTTTGGCCTCGTAGTTTTGATTTCATTTTAAATACCCTATTGTTGAATTCCGATTGGAAAAGCTGCACAATTAACGTTTTGCTCTTGAAAATGAAAAGTGTTATCAAAACGTCGAAAAAGAAAATTTTTTTTTTCTCAAGGATCCCACGTGGCTACCCTCTTTTGGGCTTAGGAAACTTTGTGTGATTTAGAGGGTCTTATCTTGTGTTTTGTGGCTAAGATTAAGTAAAAAACACATTTAACAAAAGGTTTTCTCACTGTTTAACGCATCTAAGTCCTTCCTTCAGTGGTTTTTGTGGTCTGATTGGGCTGAGATTGCTGTGATAGTGGATTGAAGTTAGGGAAATTGAAGGTTTGATCGGATAGGTTCAGGGATTTCAGATTGAGGTGGTTAGTTCTCGAAGTATTTGCGACTGGAGATCCTTAGTACGTGTTGAGGTTCTGCGAGTGAACAGTTAAGGGTTGGGTGGAGTTAATCTGAAAGATAAGCTGTTGAGTACTAATAGTGGTGGGATTTTAGTCTGATTAAGGTTGAAGTTAGTATCGGTATTGGAAAGAAGCGATTAGAAGATCCGATACGGCGATGTCTTCGGCTATGGACAAAGCTATGATGCAGATGAAGCTAGTTGACGATGATGAGGATGTGCTGTTTGATTTACCAGATCTTCCGGAATACAGCTCGTGTGAGAGTAATGTGCTTAGTCTGATTGGAAGACTCCTTAATCCCGATTGTCAGAAAATGGCTAGCCTTATTCTTGATCTTCCGAGGAAATGGCAAGAAGTGGGTCGGGTTAGAGGAGTGGCATTGTCTAAAGAAAAGTTTCAGTTCATTTTTAGATATGAACATGATCTGGTGGAGATTCTGGAAAAGGGAGTCCATACTTACAATGAATGGGCCATTGCGATAGAGAGGTGGAGTGAGCATCCCCCGATTGACTTATTACAGTATGTGCCCATATGGGTGCAAATCCGCAACATTCCAGTTAATAACACTATTAAAGCTATTACTGCCTTTGGAGAGATCATAGGACATGTCACAGAGGTGCCCTTCGATCCTACCATTTCTCAAACCAGAGACTATGTTAGGGTGAAAGTGAAGTTTGATGTCTCAAGACCTCTAAGAAGAGCTAAAACGGTCAATACTCGTGGTGGTGAATCTTTTAATCTTCTATTTGATTATGAAAGGATACAGAAAAGATGTTATAGATGTCAAATGTTGACTCATGAAATGGAAGTATGTCCTCTGGTTTTGAGAGATCAACAAGAGAAGACTGAGGTTATTAAGAACCTCAAAGATGCTAGAAAAATGAAACCCCCTTTGGTGATTAAAGAAGATGACCTCCTCTTTGGAGTCTTAAGAGAAGATCAGGTGGGCATTAACCCGGTTAATGGAAGGTTTAGAATGGCAGCAGATGTCCTAGAGGGTATAAGACAATACCTAATGGTAGCAGATGGAGCTGAGAGGATCATCAGAGCAGAGGAGTCAAGAACTCTATAAAGGAGATAGAGAAGGACCCTATGTCTCAGAAAATAGTGCTGAGGTTAGAGCCGAGCCCCTTTGTGTCTTCAGATTTAGATAAAGGAAAAGGTAGGTGTATTTGGCTATGAATCGTCTGGTTCTGCTTCACGGACAGTGGATGTGGCTTCCAAGGATCAATTACTCCTAAAAGATGCCATTAACTCTGGTAGGGATATGAGATGGAATCAGAGTGTTGATTATCTTCAAACTGAAAGTTGCATTGTGGGAGGCTCCTATCCTTTTGCTCTTCTTTTAGATGATTTAACGGTTTATAGGATTGGCCTATCTGAGGCTAGTCCTTCCGGGATCAAGCCTAAAATAGGAAGACCTAGGAAGAGACCTCAGAAAAGTATTAAGAAACTAAAAGGGTTAGATGCAGAATTGGAAAAAGAATCAGTTGAGATAAAGAAGAGTGCAGAAGTGGGTATTAAAGAGAACAAGAGAGCAGGAAAAGAAATTGTCAGGATCACCAAGATCCCTAAACTTGGTAAAACAGAGATAGTCCCAATTGAGGGACTGTCTAAGTCCCAATGAGTTTCATGAGTTGGAATTGCCAGGGGTTGGGACGGTCTCAAAATCTGGTGATTCCTAGGCTCAAGAAAATGCGTAAAAATATTTTCCTGAGCTTTTGTTCTTAATGGATACGATGCATAAGAGTAATGTTCTGGTGGATTTGCAGGTTTGGTTAGGGTATGAAAGAGTTTTCACTATAGATCTAATAGGTAGGAGTGGTGGGTTAGCTCTTTTTTTGAAATCAAATATTGAAGTAGAGGTTCTTTATGCGGATAAGAATTTGATTGGCTTAAAGGTGGACCTAGGAGATGGGGGTTTTTTTGTGTGTCTTGTGTTTATGGGGATCATTGGGGGGGGGGGGGGGGAGTTAAGACCTTACATTTGGGAAAGAATGTCTAGGATTGGGGTAAATAGAAAGGAATGTTGGTGTATATTTGGGAACTTTAATTACATCCTGCATAATGGAGAGAAAGTAGGAGGACCTAGCATAAATGATGAAGTGTACATCTTTTCAATGAGATGCTAAGAGCTTGTGAAATGCAGGAATTAATCAGTTCTGGGAACAGTTTCACCTGGGCAGTGAAGAGATATGAGCTGTGGATACAATGTAAACTAGATAGATGCTTTGGCAACAAGACTTGGCATAAAAAGCTTCCGGATTCTAATCAGGTGTTCCTTAAGAAGAGAGGATCGGATCATAGAGTTGTTCTCATTAGACTGATCTCCTCTAATGATTCTTACAGAGGCATTTTTAAGTTTGATAAGCGGCTCCTTAATAAACCACTGGTGAAGGAGGCCATTATGGAAAGCTGGAATATGGACAAAGATAGAGGATTGGGCTCGTTCACTGTATTTGAAAGCTTGAGGAACTGCAGAAGAGCCCTCAGTAAGTGGAAAAGAGTCAACAACAGCAACTCTAGGGATCAGATCACTCAGATCTGAACAATCTAAGGATTTTCCTATTGGAAACCTAGTGAGAAGTTTGAAAAGAGAGCTACACATTGGTTACAAAGAGGAAGAAGCCTTTTGGGGACAGAAGAGCAGGGATCAATGGTGTCTTTATGGTGATAAGAATTCCAAATTCTTCCATGCTTCGGTCAAAGCTACTAGAGGTATGAATAGGATCGAGAAATTAAAAGAATGGGAATGGACTGTTCCATATATCAGAGGAATCAAAAAAGAGATATTGCGGTGAAATACTTTCAGGAGTTATTCAGTTCATCTTTTCCTTCTAACTTCCAGGAACTGTTCCTTGGATTTAGTCCTAGAGTCTCTGAAGAGATGAATGATGAACTGATTAAGGATGTGACAGAGGAAGAGGTCAGAAAATCAGTTTTTTCTATTAAACCCTCTAGTGGACCTGGTGCATATGGGATGACGGGGTTATTCTACCAAAAGTATTGGGAGATTATCAGAGAGAAGATCACCAGAGAGGTACAAAATTTCTTCACTTCTGGTGTTTTCCCTGAGGAGTGGAACTACACCCACTTGTGCCTGATTCCCAAGGTAAATAAACCGACTCAAATGTCTGATCTGAGACATATCAGTCTCTGTTCAGTTAATTACAAGATTATTGCTAAAATCTTGGTAAAAAGACTGCAACCCCTTCTGCATGTTCTAATCTCTCCCAATCAGTCTGCGTTTGTCTCTAAAAGAGTAATCTCTTATAACATACTAATTGCGCACGAGATTGTGCATAGTTTAAGAACTCATCCTTATGCTTCGACTGAGTTTGTAGCTATCAAGACTGATATGTCTAAATCTTATGATAGAGTGGAATGGAACTACATTAGAAGGTTGTTGGAGGCTCTGGGTTTTCACCATATATTTATTGAATGGATGATGTTTTGTGTTTCCTCGGTTACCTTTTCTATTTTGATCAATGACCAGTCCTTTGGAGTGATCAAACCTGGTAGAGGTATTAGACAAGGAGATCCTCTCTCTCCCTTTCTGTTTGTGTTATGCACAGAAGGTCTAACCCACATGCTGAATAAAGCGGCTCTTGCAGGATGGTTAAATGGCCTGAGTTTCTTCCATTAGGGGCCAGCCATTCACCATTTACTTTTTGCGGATGATAGCTTGTTCATTTGCAAGGCTAAGATTGAAGAGGTGAGGGTTGTTTTCCAGATTCTAAAGGTATATGGGGAAGCTACATGTCAGATGATCCATCTCAATAAATCCTCTATGACTTTAGCAAAGTGAAAGAGGAATTGAAACTTAGGCTTAAGAGAATTTCTGGTATAGGAATTGAGGGAGGTGCATGGGTATACTTAGGACTTCCAGAGTGCTTTAGTGGATCTAAGATAGATATGCTGCGTATATTCATGAGAAGCTGAAATATAGAATGTCAGGATGGTTTGCTAGAATGTTCTCTCAAGGTGGTAAAGAGATCCTGATTAAGGCTATAGCCATTTCCATGCCTATATATGCCATGTCCTACTTTAAGCTCTCTAAAACCACTATCACCAAGCTGACTAGTGCCATGTCTAATTTTTGGTGGAACTCTAGAGAGGAAAAAAAGAAAATACATTGGGTAAGTAGGGAGAAACTTTGCTTGCCTAAAGATCTTGGTGAGTTAGGTTTTAAAGATCTAGAGTGTTTTAATCATGCTCTTCTGGGGAAACAGGCTTGGAGGTTAATCCAGTTTCCTAATAGCCTTGTGGCAAGGTTTCTGAAAAGCAGATACTATAACCAAGAAGAATTTTTGGAGGCGACAGTGGGAAAGAATCCTTTTTTGGCTGGAAAAGTGTGATTCATGGAAGGAATCTTCTGACCAGAGGATTGAAAAAGAGATTAGGAATGGTAGAACACTGAATTTTTGGACGGACCTGTGGATAGAAGGTCAACCTATGAGAGCCCCCTTGATCCGAAATGTCACGATTGACCTGAACCTCAAGGTGGCTGATTTAATTGATGTGGAATCAAGAGGATGGGATATAAGGAAGCTCAATGATCTGTTTTACCGTGAAGATGTGATCAGCATACTGGCTATGAAACTTGTGGTTAATAGAGAGGATTTTTGGTCATGGAAGCTTAATAAAAGTGGAGATTATACTGTCAAATCAGGTTATGGGAAAGCATGTTTAGAGAACAGGGGAGAGCTCATTAGAGAAGCTCAGATGCTGCCCTCAACAAATGATCTCAAGAATCAGGTTTGGAAAATACTAACTTTTCCAAAGATAAAAAACTTTCTATGGAAGTCTCTAAGTGAAGCGGTCCCTGTAATGGACCTTCTGACTAAAAGAGGAGTGAAGATGGATTCTAGATGTCAAGTATGTGGACACGAAAGGGAATCGGTGAATCATGTTGTTTTCTCTTGCTCTCTAGCCAGACAGGTTTGGGCACTCTCTTCCTTTCCATCCCCTGAATGTGGCTTTGATAAAGTGGCTATAATGCCAAACTTTTCCTACTTAGTGAAAGCGGCAAGTTGAGTTCTTGTCATCTGAATATAAGAAAAAGTTTTCCTTGGTTACTTTAGTATATATGGAAGAACAAAAATGGCCTTTGTATTGAAGGTAAACAGTTCTCAGCATTGGAGGTGGTCAATAAGGCCAATGAAGAGACGGATCAATGGTTTGAGGGACAAGTTGTTGGAAATGAAAGGATTACAAGCATGGAAGGGAATGATGAACCTAAGGCACCGAAGAAGTGGAAGCTTCCTCATGAACCTTGGATCAAATACAATATTGGTGTATCATGGTCTAAGAGGAATATAATTGCAGGGGGTTCCTAGGTGATGAGAGATCACAATGGCCTGGTCTTATTACATAGTAGACGATGCTTCTCTAACATATCTTCCCTTGATGAAGCAAAGCTTGGTACTTTACTTTGGACCCTTGAAAGTATGAAGAGTCATAGGGTGTCAAAGGTGATGGTGGCTACGGAAGCTTGGGATTTGGTGGATGCGGTTGATAGACCTCAAGCTTGGCCATCTTTTGGGTATCAAGTTTTAGAAATCGTTCATGGAGCTTCTGCATTAGTTGAGTGGAAGTTAGTTAAAGAGTTCAAAGAAGCTAATAGAGGGGAAAATCTCATTGCTCAAATTGTTACTCAAAATGGTAGATACCACTCATATGTAGCTGCGGGACAACCGTCTTGGCTAAATGGACTCTTTGTGAGTGAGAGTGTGATGCCCTCTGTGAATGACTTCGAAGGTGACTCGGGTTAGAAGTGCTACCTACCCCTTTTTGGTCTATAACAAGATATTATGATTTGTATATCTCGTGCGGTAGGTTAAGAATTTTTGGTATAAAAATGTATATATATATTTGATCCTATGAGATGGATGAAATGACTGTAATAATACTCTTATAACATTTCTAATACTATTCAGATGGCGAAAAAAAAAAAAAATGAAAAGTGTTAGAAATAGATGATAATTATCTATATATAATTAGTTTAATATTACTTTGCTTTTGAGATTTTTATCATTTGCCGACTTAGTAGAATTATTATATTATTTAATTTTTACTATAAATAAAGAATTACTCTTCTCTCTTGCTCTCGTTGTCCTCTATCTCTTTTACACACTTAATATAATATTAGTTTATAACACGTTACCTGCATGAACGTCTCTATATTTATTCTGATCAATCCTATACCGTTCCATACCAAAAGGGTGATGTTTAATTTATGTTTATATAATTTAAATTTAAATTTATGTGTTATTTACAGAGTGGTAGATTCGCCTCCTTGATTTTATGGTAGGCTATGCCTCATGATTATCAGTGGAAAAAGCCATATAATAGGCTATTTCTTTTCCGATTTGATCGTTATTTATGGTAGGCGCTGCCTCCTCGATCAAATTAAAATTATGTCTCCATAATCATATGGCAAGCTCTGCTTCCTGGATTATGTGGAAGACTGTGTCTATTGATTTATTATTCTTTTATTATTTCATTTAGTTATTATTATTGCTCATTATATGGAAAGCTCTGCCTCCAGAAATTATTTTAATTTGTGCCGTTATTATATATAATCATTTTTAGTGTTTTATCACGATTCTTTAAAATTGAAAATTAAAAATTAAAAAGGCTGTTCACTAAATTGATGTTTAAAATTTTGTGATATAGTTATCATCATGTCATACTTGGCAAAGCTCGAGATTGCTGCCCTTGATACATCTGGAAAAAATTATATGACATGGACAGCAAGTGCAAATATGCACCTAAAAGCGAATGGGCTTTTTAATGCCATCGCTAAAGTGGAAAAGACATCTGGTGATACCACCACTAAATCGGAAACGAATCCGATGAGAAAAAGGCAAACGCCATGATATCCCTACGCCACCGTATCCATGATGGTTTAGAAGATGAATATATCACGAAAGAAGATCCTGCAGATCTTTAGCAATCACTCAAAGATAGATTTGATCACCAGAAATATGTGATCTTACCAAAGGCAAAACATGAGTGGTTGAATCTGCGGTTTGAGGATTACAAAAGTGTTAGTGAATATAATTCCGCTTTGTTCGGAATAACTTCCAGGATAATGTTATGTGGAGAGAGTGTAAGTGATTATGATATGATTGGAAAAACTCTCCAAACATTTCATCCTGGAAATGTAATCCTGCAGCAACAATATCGGGCGAGAGAATTCACCCGTTATTCAGATTTGATGCAAGTCCTCCTTGTTGCTGAACAAAATAATGAGCTCGTGATAATGAACCATGAAACCCGTCCAACTTGATCGGCTATATTCCCAGAAGCGAATGTGGTATTTCGAGGATGAGGACATGGTCGCAGTCATGGAAGAGGTCGTGGATGAGGACAAGGAAGAGGATTCCAGGCCAATAATTTCAACGCGGGAAAAACCAACAAAAGATTTCATGAAAATGAAGTTGGTCGTGCGAATAAAAGAAAAATAGAGAATGCATGTTACATATGCGGCATAAAAGATCATTGGGTATGTACATGTCGTACGCCAAAACATTTAGCCGATCTGTATCAAGAATCGCAAAAAGCAAAAGAGAAGAATATTGAAACAAACTTCATCTTGGATGAATCTGGACCTTCCTTTAATGGCCTATGTGATGATAATCATCTTGATGTCGTAGATTACATCGTTGATCCTGAAGTATCAATGGGTATAAATGAAAACTAAAATCGATATGACATGATAATTAGTCGTTTAAGCACTTTGTATAATATGCTTGTGTTTTTGTAACATTTAAAAATGGTTTTTGTTGTAATATAAGTTTCTGTTATATAAAGTTTTGTTAATGCATCTTTTATTAATATTGTGACACCAGAAGATGTCAAAATTTGAGATCAAGAACGGAGATATATGTCCGGTAGACAGTGCGATGACGCACACAACAATTAAAATGAAAGACTCCACCGGAAGCATGAGTATTGTATCTGGTGATGCAAAGATTATTACGGGCTCCGGAAGAGTCAGATTTTCAATGCCAAGGGGAACAAAATTTGAGATAAATAATGAATTATATTTCCCTGATTCATACAGAAACTTGTTAAGTTTCAAGGATATCCGAAGAAATGGATATCATATAGAGACCATGAATAAGAATGGCATTGAATATCTTTTCATTACATCGGAGAGGAAGCATACATTGGAAGAATTACCAATGACGTCTTCCGGATTATATTGCACAAAAATAAATATGACTGAATCATATGTTACAGTAAACCAGAAGTTTACTAGTACATTTAAAGTCTGACATGAAAGGCCATGACATCTGGGATCAGTCATGATAAGAAGAATTGTGCAAAATTCTAGTGGCCACCCGTTGAAAAACCAGAAGTTTTTTCAATCGGGCAAGTTTTCATGTAAAGCATGTTCTCAAGAAAAACTTATAACTCGGCCATCACCAGCTAAGGCTGGGAATGAATCTCCAATATTTTTAGAGAGAATACATGGCGATATATGTGGACCTATTCATCCACCGTGCGGGCCGTTTCGATATTTTATGGTATTAATTAATGCATCCAATAGATGGTCACACGTGTGTCTGTTGACAACATGGAATACGGCTTTCGCAAAATTTATTGCCCAAATAATCAAGTTGAGAGCACAATTTCCTGATTATACTATACAGAAAGTTAGGCTTGATAACGCTGGTGAATTCACTTCACAAGCTTTTAGTGATTATTGTATATCAATGGGGAGAGATGCTGAGCACCCGGTTCCCCATATTCATACACAAAATGGCATAGCTGAGAGTTTGATTAAATGGCTGCAACTCATTGCAAGACCGTTAATATTAAGAACAAAACTCCCAATTAATGTATGGGGACATGTTATATTGCATGCTGCGGCATTGGTCCAGATAAGACCAAGTGCATATAATAAATATTTCCCATTACAATTAACATCTGGCCAGGAACCAAATATATCCCATCTTTGTATTTTTGGGTGTGCGGTTTATGTTCCTATATCTCACCGCAAAGAACAAAAATGGGGCCACAAAAAAGATTGAGGATATATATTGGGTATACGTTACCAAGTATAATTCGGTATCTTGAACCGAAAACTGGTGATATGTTTACGACACGTTTTGCCGATTGCCATTTTAATGAAGATGAATTTTCAGCGTTAGGGGGAGGAGTTAAGGGAATCCCAAAAGATATTACTTGGTGTACACCATCTTTGGTACATCTTGATCCCCCTACAAAACAACGCGAAATGGAAGTTTAGAAAATTGTACACCTACAAAAGATGGCAAATCAGTTACCAGATGCATTTACAAATACAAAAAGGGTGACTAAATCATATATACCCGATGCAAATGCTCCATCAAAAATCGATGTTCCAGAAGAACAAATTGATGGGAGCAGAGCAAATGAACCTAAGGTTCAATTAAAGAAGGGGAGGCCAATGGGTTCTAAGGATAAAAATCTTCGAAAGAAAAAGAAATTGGGAGAACACAATGAGAAGGTTCTAGAGAAACCACATAAAGAAAAATGTCAAGAAGACATATATGAAAGGGTTCTAGAAGGACCAAATAAAGAAAAATGTTCAGAAGATCAACATTATACAGAAAATATGAGATTTTCATTAATTACGTCAAAAATGGAAAATTATGGGTGAGAAATGAAATAGATGATACTGATGGAATATTCTCTTTCTCTGTATCTAAAGAAATTGATCATGATGATCCAGACCATGAGAAACTGGTCCGTATCAGAGTGCCAGGAAAGGTATGATTGGGAGAAATGGCAAATGGCCATGAGAAATGAATTAGTCTCCCTCAATAAAAGAAATTTTTTGGACCTATAGTCATTACACCTAAAGATGTAATACCGGTTGGGTACAAGTGGATCTTTGTGCGAAAAAGAAATGAGAAAAACGAAGTTACAAGATATAAAGCACGACTTGTGGCACAAGGTTTTTCTCAAACACCGGGAATTGATTATGGAGAGACATATTCTCCGGTCATGGATGCAATTACATTCAGGTACTTAATGCGCTTAACAGCATCTAAAAAAATTGGAAATGTATCTAATGGATGTTGTGATTGCATATCTATATGGATCACTTGATAATGATATATGCATGAAAATCCCATAAGGATTAAAGATCCCAGAAGGATCAAAAATGTATGAAGTATCATCTAAGGAAATATGTTCGGTCAAATTACAAAGATCACTTTACGGATTAAAGCAATCCGGACGCATGTGGTATAATCTCTTAAGTGATATTTGTTGAGTAAAGGATACATCAACAATGCGATATGCCCTTGTGTGTTTATTAAGAAACCCTTGTCAGGATTTGTGATCATTGCTGTATATGTAGATGACCTGAACATAATTGGAACTCAAAAGAAGATTGATGATGCAAGAACTCATATGAAAAAGAGTTCAAAATGAAAGATCTTGGAAAGAAAATTTTGTCTCAGGCTTCAGGTAGAACATCTCAAAAATAGAATTTTTGTGCATCAATCAAATTACATCAAAAGGGTGCTAAAAAATTTTAATATGGATAAAGCGACTCCTTTGAGTACTCCAATGGTCAATAGATCGCTTGATATTGACAATGATCCATTTCGACCTTGTGAAAGTAATGAGGAAGTATTAGGTCCTGAAATACCTTATATGAGTGCTATTGGTGGACTAATGTATCTTGTTAATTGTACTCGACCAAATATAGCTTTTGCTACTAATCTACTTGCAAGATACAGTTCATCTCCTACGCGCAGACATTGGAATGGAATAAAGCACATATTCCGTTATCTTCAAGGTACAATCGATTTTCGGTTATTTTATTCAAGAAACCCCGAGGTTGGTCTAGTTGGTTTTGCAGATGCAGGCTATTTATCAGATTCGCATAAAGCTTGATCGCAAATCGGATACGTTTTTACAATTGGTGGAATTGCGATCTCGTGGCGGTCCCGGAAACAGACTTTGGTCACCACTTCTTCAAATCATGCAGAAACTATTGCACTTCATGAAGCATATAGAGAATGTGTATGGCTAAGATCAATGACTCAACATATTCAAGAAGCAAGCGGAATAACCACCAGCAAAGAGCCAACAATATTATTTGAAGATAATGTTGCATGCGTTACCCAAACCAAGAAAGCTACATCAAGAGCGATAGGACAAAGCACATTCCTCCAAGATTTTTCTCCTACACTCAAGAACTCGAGAAGAATAAGGAGATTGATGTTCAATATATTCGCTCAAGTGACAACGCTGTAGATCTATTTACAAAGGCGCTTCCGACTACAACATTCAAAAAACATGTTCAGAGTGTCAGAATGCGTCATCTACGAGATTTATAAAGAAAGTATTATATATATCTTTTCTAGAGAGAGAGGTGATGATTTTTGTCCCACTGGATTTTTCCATGATAAAGTTTTTAACAAGGCAGTATGCAATATATTATGGATAATTAAGGGAGAATATTAGAAATAGATGATAATTATCCATATATAATTAGTTTAATATTACTTTGCTTTTGAGATATTTATCATTTGCCTACTTAATAGGATTATTATATTATTTAATTTATACTAAGCATTTACCTTGTAAAGAGGTAAAAAACTTAATAAAAGAATTACTCCTCTCACTTCTTTCTTGCTTTTTTCCTCTCTCTTTTACACACTTAATATCATCATATATATATATCATAAATCTCACCTCTTATAATATTAGTTTATAACAAAAAGTTAACTATTGCTTAATACATTTTTGAATCAATATCGTTTGATTACTCACAATCACTCAAAACAACATCATATATACAGATTTTTGAAGTTGTTTTCTCCTTGATTTAATGTTGGAGATTTATGACATATATATATATATATAAGATCTGATATTTGTGCACACTAATTTACGTTTGTTTACAAAAATCTTCCCAACCATATGTGGGATGTTGGAGATGATATATTTAATTCATCAGATGAGACTTTTTTTTTGAGATTTGAGTTTTAAGATCTTTTTCACGATGATTCAGAGTTAGAAACAATTTTGTTTGATAAAAGAGATGAAACAGAAAATTGAAATAAAGATTATGGTCTAAATATTTAATTTTGAACGTATAATTTGTAGTTTTGTTAAGCTATTTAATATTTATATATAGAATTTGTGTTGTTCTTTTAAAAAAAAATATCATTTTGATATTGTTATTTTATATATATATATATGTGTGTGTGTGTGCGCGCGCGCGTTTCCAAAACGTACCCATTTCCTAATTTTTTTTTTAAAGTCGTTTCCACGTTTTCAAACGTTTTGTTTCCACATATCCGTTTTCGTTTCCATGCAACCTAGCTTCTGTATATCCTTTTGTAAAAAACAAAGAAAAAAAAACAATCAAAAATTTATGGTTTTTCATACTCGTTTGGTGGCAAATGGAGGAGCATCTTTCACCCTTTTTTTTTATTTGATATGGATGTGAATATATTTAAGTTTGAATTTTTTGCTTTTACAAAATGAGCTTTATGTACGCTAGAAAATGTTTTCTTGCCACACAAAAAAAAAAAAAAAAAAACAGGGCAACTTAGAGTTAATTAAGATGATTCCGTTCATGTCAGGTTCTTCGAAGCTAAATCTGCATTAGATCAGAGAACTCTTTCTTTCGTCTTTTTGCAAGAATTGTGTCTCGAATGTTACGATCGAGTGCTTTGAATACCGTTCTCGGAATGGATGAAATTCCATTGTGCAAACGATTGTTTCGTACCTTGATAGATTACCGATTGCGAGAGCAGCTTTCGAAGGATCCTTGAGGTTGGGGCTAATGGAGAGGACCGCTCAGTCCATGATGACAGAGTTATCCAAGTTGAAAAACCATGTGTACGAAGACCAGTCGCCTTTTGAATCATAATCCACAAGTCCTCACTAAATGGACACGTAAGAAAGAGATCTCATTAGAGATTTGCATTCCCCAAGGCAAGAACGGGCTGGGAGTCTGTTTAGGTGAGTTACCCACATGTGGGAAACATGTTTTAGAACTGGTCCTTTGAACCAAAAATAACCAGCCCAATTCTTTGGTGTCTCTCTTGGTCTAATACATTCCCAAGTTGCTTTTGAAGGGAAATGGTCAAATTTCGAGTATAGTAGCCATATGAATCTGCCACTTGGGATGGTCTTGGAATTGTTGTTATTAAGGTAGATATGGACAGCTTCTGCTGCAGTTGATCTTGCTGCTCGGAGCAAGCGGAAGCTACACGAGACAGCAGAGGGAGTCCCATTTGGCTTGGACCAGAAGATCCAAAAAATATTGATCGGTCCAATAATCAAACCAGAAGCTTGCTATGTTCCCATTTTCAACTTACAACGAATAAACTCTGCCACAAATGTAAATTCAAACGAGATTTTCATGTCCAAAAGTCATTTGTTCCTTCTCCCATTACACCCATATTGAGCCACTATGAGAAATTAAAAGAGGAGCCATATAAGACGAAGATATAAATTACGATTCCGTACCGTAAAGTTCTTCAGCCCAAATCCCCCTTTAGATTTTGGCAAACAAACCAAACAGTACACCAAAAAACATTTGCTTGAGAATTTTCCATAATGCCAGCCAGGACAAAGACAATGCATATATACAATATCAAACCCTAGAGTTTTTGTTTTGTTTTGTCAAACCCTAGAATTTAGAGAAACATTTGATTCATACCTTTGAATGATTCACCCATGCATCCTCACGATCAAAGACCGCCTTGCTTTGAAGAACCCTAACTTTTAGAGAAAATAAATTCGAACCGTAACTTCAAATTTCAAATTCACCAATCGCTGGTCACGAATCAAATATCGCCCTGCGTTGATGAATAGAAACCCTAGTTTTTTTGTTTTTCCCATTTATTTCATTCAAGTCCCTTTAAGTTTCTTGATCTTCGCCTTTTAACCTTGTAACCACCGTAATAACAATACAATAATAGTGCCAAAATTTTTGTCGTATGTTGAGCTGGGCATTTGAAAAATTCGGGTTAGTTTTGTTCAGAATTTCAGAACTTCTTGTTGTTTAGTTTGAAAAAAAATTATGTCGATTAAAACTAAACAAAAATTCGGTTCAGTTTGGTTCGATTTGGATGTGGTAAATTTTAGTTCGGTTTTATGTGATATTATTGGTGCTAAATTAAACCGATATTAAAATTGTAAGCATTTTCAATTGGTATATTTGGGTAAATTTAGTAATGGTAAAGTTTTATTTTTAGTAGCAACACAAGAACTCGCAACAATTCCTACAATAAGTTTATTCCCTAGTAACACAAGAACTCCCGTAAACATCTCTTGGTTCTCATTCCTTGTGGCATTTAAAATCTTCTACACCAATCTGTAAAGAGAACAAAATCAATGGAAAATCAACCATACAAGAACCTAACATCAAAGTAAAGACCCTTGTAGATATGTAGATATTTTGTTCCTTTAGTTTCTTGACATCTTTCTCGACAGCAGAATACTATAAATCTCAAGAAATTAACAGCCACTTTCAACAGAGAAAATAAAGATAGGAAGCTCTATATATAGCTAAATCTATCTTCCTTGGTGAAAGAGGCAAATATGTGGAGCTATGTTTTCAACGAGAGTAGCCTCTAAAAAATAACATTCTCACTGTGTTCCCACTAAAATTTCTACTGACCCACACCGTATTTTCAGTCCATGAATCTTTAAAAACCTCTACATCAACTAGTAATGCCCTCTTGAAAAATTAGCTCACATATCTAGTTCTACAAAATGATTTTATAAATTTCAATTTAGTAATTCTCTAGTGTGTACCATATAGCTAGATATATCATATACCTCATCAAAGTAAAAAATATTATAGATACATTGATTTCTCCACACCTTCTTTCTCCGCAGATTCAATGGAGTAAAACTGCAAAAACAATCCGAATAAGTGAACAAAGATAGACCCATCTACAAACCTATGATTGATCCAAAACAAAAACCAATTACTTTGGACGGTTTGAAAGAAAATAATACATTTTTCTCGGGTTTCAGATCGCATGATATCCTCTAACTCTTCAAAGATGAGAGCTACTCTCCAACGGCTTACGATCCAAACAATGATCTTCTTCCTTTGGAAGGAAAGAAACAATTGTCTTCACAATGGCTCAGCTATCTCTGATTCGGAAGTCTTCAAACAAATTGATAGATGCATCAAAGACATCATTCTTGCTCACAGACATCTTAAATCTTTCAAGAACTTTCTCTCTATTTAGTTCTCGTTTTGAATAGTTGATTAACATCATTTGAGATTAGTTTTTCCTCAGTTTCGATTAGGCTTTTTAATTTTATTTTTGGGCCTCTTGAAACTGTTTAGCTTCGTCAAGCTTTTGTAAAACATTTGTCCCTTTTGGTATATAATTCACATATTATAAAAAAAAAAAATCGACCTCTCCATTCGTGACACAATCTTTGGAAAATGAAAGAGGAAATCCTTGAAAAACCTAATTAATGCAACGTCATTGGCTCCCTGGATAATGGCGTGACATAACTCAACTCAATTTAGGTTTCATCTTGTTTTTTTGTTATTTTTTGGCAAGATTAATCCTCCTGGCTGGTTAAGCAATATTTTGTAATTATTTACAAACCTTTTCATTCCTTAATGATATTCATATGCTATTCTAAAAAGAAAAAAGAGATGCTCTAAGATTCTCGCTCAATTATCACAATAGTGCTTGCATCTCTTAGACATTAGTTTGCTCTAGCTCCTCTGTCAACCTGAGGATATATCAATAAAAGAAGAAACATAAAAAGATTCAGCAAAGTGAAAAAAAACCTTATTTAGAACCGGAACCATCTAAAATCAAGACTCATCAAAGTAAAAAGACATTATATAGATACCTTGGTTTCTTGGCACCTTCTTTCTCTGCAGTTTCAATGGAGTGAACTGCCAAAACAATCCAAATAAGTAAACAAAGATAGACCCATCTACAAACCTATGATTGATCCAAAACAAAAAGCAATTACTTTGGACGGTTTGAAAGAAAAGAATACCTTTTTTCTCGGGTTTCAGATCGCAGGAGATGTACTCAGGCATGTCATGATAAAAATAGCAGATCTTAGCTTCGAAGTCTTTTGGCTCATCATCGGATGGATCCTTACCTTGAAAGGTAATGTAAAACATTATGGCAGGGCAACAAGTCTCGTTATAATTGGCTTTGACAAACTTGACAAGTTGGTATTTTGTACCCTGTTAGATTTTACAAGAAAACCAATCATAAAAGAAGCACAACATCTTGTATATACGAGTGTGTACATAGGACTAGTTTCGACCTTTTCTTTATTGAATCCCTCAAGGGATTCCCGAGTCAGCCTTTCCAATAACACTCTGGTGGTTTCTGTTCCCGTGAAGAACTGGTTGTTATCATCGAAATTAAGCGGTTGGTAGTTAAAAATGCAGCGGAACTTGTTGAAATCGATGTCGAAACCCTAAATATATATAAACACAAGATTCCCCAATAATCAACACATAAAAATTTATGAAATCAAGATCCCTATACCACTAGATAAAAGTTTCCAAGATTACAAGAACCTGGCTCTTCCTGATTTGTTCGTTGATGATGCGTTCTTCATCTTCAGGAGTGTAATGAGGCGGTTGACCCTCACCGCGTCTTATAAACGGAAGATACATCTCATGAGGCTCAAAACCATCTTCGTATCTAAAGTATGCAGGTTCGTCTATAGAAGTCCAATCTGAGACCGGAAAATCGAAATTCGATCGGCACTATTTATATGTATACAGATCCTTAGACTTAGAGTTCGATTCGTACCTGGTAAATCACTCCCCATTGCTCCCTCGAATCAGATGAACAAAACAAGAACCCTAACCCTTCTTTTTTTTTACTCTTCTAATTTGGTCTCCTATAACAGTCCCTATAGGTTTTGTACTCTTCTAAATTGGTCTCCTACTTTTGCTTGTACACTAATACCCCCAAACATATATGGCGGATCTAGAAAATGTTTTATATATATATATATATATATATATATAAAAGATAGTGATTGGTTCTTTGGAATTATATATATATATATATATATATATATTATAAAATATTGTTTATATAAAAAATTAGATTTTAAACTATTTTATAAAATGGATCCAAAAATCATATCCTTTTATTAAAATACTAGATTAGGACCTGCGTGAGATTTAATAATAATTTTATTTATATATGATAAAAACAAAGTAAAATACATGTTGTCGGTAATCGATTAAATTTAATAAAGATAAACCGCACATCTATATACACTTATACTAAAATGTTTGAGCATAGAAATACATATATAAAGATTAACATACAAATATATTAATATTGAACTATTAAGCAATAAAATAAATAAATAAAAATATCGTCGTTGGATGTGTTTTATATAAAGTTATGCATGTTCATAATTTTTCTTTTTATTTTATGAAATCAACTATATATTAAATTCAAATTTTCTATTTTAATGAAATTTATCATTTACCTAATTCTTTAAAATTGAATTTTATTTATTTATATAAAAAACACAAAGTAAAAAATATTATATTATGAATGGTCATATATAATTTGTGATTAATTATCGAATTTAAATTCATTTTTCTATTTTAGTCAAGTTCACATATATTTTGCAATTAATCATCAAATAAAAAAATTATATCTTTGTCAATTTTAGCTTCTTTTTTTTTACTTTTTTTTTCTTTTTTAAAATGAAAACTTTGTTTCAAATCACGTATAGGAAAAAAATTCTTAATACTTTTAAAAATTGAAAATAATATTTTTTGTGTAACATGAAATAATATATTTTTTTTGCAACATGAAATAATATGTCTTATTTTCTTTTTTATTTACTATTTTTTTTTAATTTTTCAATAATATGTCTTATTTTTCTTTTCTTGTATCTTATTATTTCCATTTAAATACAGAGATTTAAGAAATAACTAATTTACAGAAAGAAAACTTCTATTTTTACATTATTTAGATTTGACATATGTCATAATCTAAATTAAAATTAACGCATATCATGATATACTATAGTGATTTACTATAGTGATTTTAAATGAAAGACACCACATGGAATAACAGAAAACAACATGTCACATGGGATTAAAAAATATTTATTGGATCAATACATCAAATTAAAAAGCACTGAATATTTGTCGTCATCAAGTTGAGCAGTATGAATTTTTTTGGGACGTCTCACTTTTCCATTAAACCGAACAAAAAAATAGAATAATTTGTTGGGTTTCTAGAAGATGATAACATTTTTTTTAAGAGAGCAACCGAACCTAAAAAGGATTGAACAGCTGTGATAAGATCAGGCCCTATCACTTCCCAAAAGCTAGTGAAGAATTCTACAGAAAATCCATTTGGTCCAGGAGCTTTCCCTTTCGGCATAGCAAACACAGTTTTCTGAATATCCAAAGCTATTGGCAAAGCATCCAGAAGAGCTGACAGCGTTTCCGAACATCGGAAAGGGTGCACTCGTTTGAGATAAGCCACTGAATACATGTATATTCCTGCATTTTTAATGCCTAAGAGATCATGATAGTACCCAATTACCATCTCTTGAACCTGAGCCTTATTAGAAATCCTCAAGTCTGCATCGTTACGAGGATAGTTAATGGCATTAATAGACTGTCTCACCATAAATGACACCCCGTATTAGCATCTCCATACTTTAACCACCGCAATTTTGACTTTTGTTGGAAGAAATATTGTTCAGTTGTAGCTAAGATACTCTACTGGTCCCTTACTGATTTTTCTTCCTCAAACGCGCTTGGGAGGGTGAAGAGAAAAGGGCAGCTTGTACAGTTTCCAACTTATCAAAGGCTTCTCTAGTTCTGGACTGAATGTTGGCAAAGCTCTTATGAATAATTCCATTGCAACAAAGCTTTGTTGCCTTCAATTTAAGGAGAAGCGAATCGATGACAGATTCTGAAGATACCGGAGTTAACCAAGCCTCTTGAAGGAGACTATAGAAGTCAGGATGGGAAGTGATGAAGGTGAAAAATTTGAAAGGGGTTTTCCTTTTTTCCACACTCTCAGATAAACCCACTAAGCAAAGAGTATGATCTGATTCACCTGGGGGATCAAAAACCGATGAAGACAATAGGAAAAGCATTCATCCATGCCTTATTAATGATGGCTCTGGCAATTTTATGAGCTATAGGGTTGTCTACCTGTCTGTTAGACCATGTAAACCGAGCACCCTGACTGACCAGATCGAAAGAGAGCTACTATCAAGGCAGTTTTGAAACTCCGAGATTCCTTGCAAAGATAAATTTGTTGGAGAAATAGAAAAGTGTTCATACGGGACAAGATCTGGTTGAAGTCCCCTAACAGCAACCATGGTGGCTGACTAAGCAAAGATGTTGAGGTAAGATCACATATATCACTCCATAGAGATCTCCTCGACACTAGATTGTTTCTGGCATAAACAAAGGCAATCGAAAATTCATGGTTTGTGGCCGGATTATGAACTCCACAAATAATGAATTTATCCGTTTTCTTATAAGGGATGACCGTTAAAGAAGGATCCCACACAAGTCAAATCCTTCCATTATCCGCTTCCACTGAGTAATTATACTCCCTCCTCCAACCAGGGAGAATGCGAGCTAAAACTTCATCCGCATTATCCTCTTGAACATGTGTTTCCAAAATACCGCCAAGCAAAGGCCTTTCTGTGGTTATCCATTGAGTAAGACTTCCTTGTGTACTAAGACCATTAAGTCCTCTTAAACTCCAGCAAAAGATCTTCATGGATACAAAAAGTGGTGGTTAATAGAAAGCCTAAGCTTTGGTCACTGGTCCTTGCCTTGGAGGCGAGAGACCACGAGGACGAGAACTAGCTAAAATATTAGGAGTTTTCTTGCCTGAGGAAGAGCTGATTTTCTAACAACATGGGTCGATTGGGAGCCAGAGAGAAGAGCCTGCCGTTGCTTTCGTTGAGCCTTTTTCCTAGCAGTTAGAGATTTCCAAATTGATTCCGCAGGAAGGAAAACCGAAGGACCAGCCACGAAAAAATGATTCCGAAGCGTTACTTGAGCAGCTTTAATGGGCAACTTTGATGTCAAACAACTAATTTACAGAAAACTCTATTTTTGTTGCTAAGAATTTTACAGAAAACTCAAAGTCATGAGTGGGTGTAGAAATCTATTTTTGTTTTAGTGCCATTGGTCGATTACTTTTAAGAAATATTGTAAACATTACGAACGTACGATCATAGCGGAGATTCCGTCTTTTTGGCAAGACACAATGTTTGCCTACTAACCGACGGATAAGCTTTGATGATAATGAACATTCTCCATCTTCTTCTTTTTTTTGCTAAGCAACATTCTCCATCTTTTCAATGGTTAAAGATTCCATAAATAACATTTTATTTTTGAATCATTGATTTCCTTTGGAAAAATTAGATATAGTATTACTTCTAGAAAAAATTACTCAGATTAGTATTTATTTGGACGGTAACATAGTGCCTAAGTGGGATAAGGAAGTTGTAGATGAAGATGTGGACAACTTGGTTCGTGATATACGTCACGATTGTGTAAATCGAGAAGCTTGGGATGTAATCGCATGTCCGGTTAGCAAGATGAGAAAGCGTAAAGAAGCTGTCCCCTTGAGTGATTATGAGAATTCTACAACGAAGAAGAAAAAGGATAAACAGTCTATTGGAGATTCTTCTAGTGTAAGTACAAATATTACGTTTCTATTTTTAATACAATGGAATATGTTACCATTTTCTCATTTGGTTGCCTTTGATTTATTGTAGGGAGATGGTAATGAAATGGCAACGATGCGGTTTTGGCTATATTGAAGACGTCGACAGAAAAGTAGACAGCATGGAGACCAATCTCCAATCTGACTACCAAGTTATCAGATTTGGATGCAGCAGTTGGTACAAAGGTTAATGCTATACTTACTCCATTCACTGAGAAATTCGCTATATTAGAGCATAAGATGGAAAAGCTGCAAGGAAAAAATGTAATCGAAGACCCAAAAGAAGCCGCCAATTCCAATGCTAATACTAATGAAGAAGTCACAAGTAAAGCTATGGTACGTTAGTATTACCATCCTAGTCTTTTGTGTGTATAATGTCTGTATTTTATGAATTCGTTTGGTAATTTCTAATTTATAAGAAATCGTTTTTTGAATAAAACTTTTGTTGTATAAAACTGTCATTTTCTATGATTTCGTATGTTGTTTTGTGTTGTTTTTCTATGCGTATTAAAACCGTTTATTTTTTAGTCTTGGACGGTTCAGATGAAATCCACCTCCCAGGATGATTTACCAATACCATGTGTTGTCAAAAATGTGAAGAAGGCAGGCAAGAAGAAAGTACGTGACAAGAAGGTTGTCAAAACTAAAGTAGAAGTGCCACATCTTCTCGATACAGTTTCTGGGGAAACATGGTCAGATCCGATACAGCGTGACATATTCAGAGGAGATGGTGCAAGTTTAGATGCAATTGCAGCAGCGGTTAACAAATCGAAAAAGCCATCACCACCCACACCTCCGCACAAGCGACAAACAAAGTTGGCACCGAGTCAGCTATTTCTTTTTGTAGAAAATTCTACAGTGAAGTGCATCATGACAGGTGTAACTCCATCGGTCACCGCATATGACCCGTTTGCTGATGTGGACACGAGTAAAATCCAGAGTTTACTGCATTTCCAACTGGATACTGAGTATGTCATCCTTCTTTATTTACTTATGTCACTATTAGGTGTATATTACCGACAGTGTCTAACAATTTATTTAATAATTTTGTAGGGAGGAACCTGATAGAACCAGCAACTCTAGTGATGAATTCTACAATATTATTACAACTCCGAGAGATGCATGGCCTAATGATAAATATGGGTGGTTGACTAATTCGGTTAGTACCATTTCTTTACTTTATTTTGCGCAGTAGCTAATTTTTATTTTATTTTGCGCAGTAGCTAATTTTTTTTTTGCCATTGCAGCATATGTGGTCTGCAATGCATATGTTTCATCAGCAATCTCTACGTTCTCCATCTCTGTACCACTCTCAATGGATTGTGTTTTTGGATCAGTGGTTCGTCAACAAGCTGGTACGTGATTACAAAGAATTCAACGCTAGAAAGTGGACTGCGACAGATAGCTATAAGGGTGTCTTCAATGGTACATATCCTGCTAACTCAGTGACAAACAAGAAGTGGCTTCATGATGTTAATCATCTGTATGCATACCATTTTATAAATGGTAATCACTGGATTGCTTTGAAAATTGACATTGGGAAGGAGACCATTCACGTTTATGACAGCATTTTGACATTAGTCGAGGATGATAAAGGCATTCGAAACGAATGTTGGCCATTCGCGAAGATGGTTCCTGCGATTTTGAACGCAATGGTGCCTACTTGTGTTCGGAAGAGGAGTGATAAACAATTCGCCATACGAAGATTAAAAAACATTCTCTAGAATGATAACCCCGGAAACTGTGGTGTGTATGCTATAAAGTACATCGAGTGCCTTGCAATCGATTGTACATTTAAAGGGTTGAATGATAGGAACATTCCACAACTACGACGGAAGCTAGCGGCTGAGATTTATGACGAGGTGGGACTGCCGCGCATAACTGGAGTAAATTTGACAAAAGTAGAAGCTTCAAGGAAGATAAAGCTCTGCGTAATATAATGTTCTTGAATACATTTTTTATTTACTAGTCTCAGATTTGCTTGCTCTCATCTCTCACAACTTAGGTCTTCTTTTTTTCACTGCATTATTCACGTTTGAGGAAACACCCTTTTGGTTGAAAGGATTGTTAGTTCACTCGCAATTAACAACATATCATTTGAATGGGAAATAAACTCAAAATAACCCAATAGAACAAAACCAAGTATAAATAAACAAATATTTGGAAAAGAAACTAAAACTACCTAAAGATATTCAATCATCCAGAAATCGGAACCTTACATGTCTTACAATTATGACCAGCTTGATGACATCTAAAACATGTATGTTCTTTTCTAGGCCGTTTTTTGTCTGTGGCTTTCTCCAATGCTGATTTGACTCTTGACTTTTTTAAGGTCTCCCAGGCGGTGTACGTACTATTGGAGGCAAACACACCTTCGTGGTGACATGATCTGGAACAGGCGAAGCAGCATCCCTTGGCATTATAGAAATAGAATACGCATTTCACAAGTAGTTGTTGTGATAATAACGATGACACAAAGAGATGCGATATTTCTTACGGGCTTCTGCTGCGGCAAGTGCATGCACACATGGTAATTTTTCCATATTAAATCGACAACAAGTACATTTTCTCTTAATCAAATTAACTACATGAAGAGATATTCCACCAGTAACTTGTGCATGATGTAAATCGATTGCTTGTACCTTAAGTGTCTTAGCATGTGGTACACGTTTCTGAAATAAACAAAACAACTACATTACAACAAATTTTTATATAAAGTTACAAGTTAATAATGGAGAAAGGGTGTTAATTTTACCTCTAACAGTTTCTCAACCCCACGAGTGAGTCTCGTCTTCATTGCTCCCACATCAGTCCTCCGTTCCGCAAACCATCTTGTCATCATAAACCGGACCGCATCCAAAAGTCGTACGATTGGCAAACTTCTCGAACTTGAAATCGCTTTATTGATGGACTCTGCAATGTTTGTTGTCGTTAAGTTGTATCTATCACCAGAGAAATGCACACGAGCCCACTTTCGTACATCAACTATTTCCAAATAGTTATGTAGCGCTGGATTCAACGATCGGATCTCATCATATATGGTATTGAAATCTGCATTCTAAAAGCGTTTGCTGCTTTTTTAACCAAATGAAACGCATCTTTGCCTTTGAAACCTACCAAAATATTTTTATATAGATGGTATGTGCAAACTCCGCGACTAGACTTAGGATAAACCTTTCCGATAGCATTTCCAATAGCTTTATGCCTATCCAAAATAATTGCAAGCTCTTCATCATCAGGAATCACAATGCTAAGCTGTCGAAATAACCATTCCCAAGATTCATCATTTTTCGGTATCGACGACTGCAAAAAAGCAACTGGAAATATTTGGAAATTCCCATCTTGAGTTGTTACGAGTAGTAGTGTCTCTTTATATTTTCTCAGAAGAAACGTACCATCCACGACAGTTACCTTTCTCATGAAGGGAAATCCAACTATACTAGCACCAAATGCAAGAAACAAATACTTAAATCTATCGCACTCATCAACTTTAATACGTGTGAAAGTTCCTGGATTTAGTCTTCTTATTTGGTGTAGATATATAGGCAACTCCGAGTATCCACTCTCTGCGGAACCTCTAACCAAATTTCTTGCACATAAAAGTGTCTGATGAGCCTTCCAATTATCCATCTAGTAACAAATTTTAAAAGAAAAACTCGTAATACACGTGCTAATAATCTAGAAAAGGAAAAACGTGAAGTTAAATATGTCAGAATATTACGACTAACCTTCACACCAAATCTCATGCTTAAGGCTTCCCCAACAGGTTTTGGGAGAACTTTTGAATCAACACCTTTAACAGAGTCCATATATAGTATTGCAAGTATGTCTGGAGTCGTTTGTCAGGCACGGGCAGAACATTCTGTAACAGAAGATGAATGTTCTGGAACGTACACTCGAATAGTAATCTGAGTTGAATCTCTGACTGGGGTAGCTCTTACTCCCATGTACAGCCTTCTACCCAACACTTAATAACTAACATGTCTGGCCTTGATCTGTCTACTTTAAAATCAAATTGGTTGACGACTGTTAAAATCTTCAACCTTGTCTCCAATGCATCTTTCGTCTCGAAACGTTGTCCGACAGCTAGATCGAGCGCGGATAATTCTAACTTAACATGAGGATTAACACCTTTCCCCTGAGCGTTCATCGACGTGAAACCAGTCTTCGTACTTGGCGAATTTTGCTTCTTCTCTTCTTCTTTAAGGGCCATCCCATATAAAGTAAAGTCCTCATCACCTGAAGATACTCCGTCTGAATCATCACAGTAATCGAATCTCTCATCATCGTCCTCGTCGTCTCCATCGTTTTCATTTTTTTTTGGATACGCATCTTTCTCCAAACCTTTTTCTTTCACTTCGACACAGAGTTGCACCGGCTCGGTTTTTAGTTGTTCCAAATATCCATCAAATTGCCTACGATTTCCAACGTCTACAAGCGGTGTGTTTTGGGGTAATGTCAACAACACCTTTCTAGGAAACATGTAGCTCAGTTCCACGTCGTAAAGTTGCTTCTCGATCTTGTACTCTTCAATCACCATCCGAACAAAATCTTCAAAACAAGTTCTTTCGTTTGCTCTTATAATTTTCTTCCCTCTTTTGTTATCAACACCAAACAACCATCTGTTATTCTGAAGCAGCCATTTACCACAAACCATATTAATGAGCGTCATTTTTTGTTAAAAAGGAATGAAGGATATGAGCTCTAAATGTGACAAAAGAGGAAGTCGATGACTTGTGACAAAAGAGGAAGACGATGATTTGCGGCTCCGTTTAATGTAGGTTTAATTTTGAGACGTTTGTTTTGTTTTTAATTTAATGTATGGTTTAGTCCGGTTTAAACGGTTTGGTTCGGTTAATCCGGTATGGTTCGGTTTGGATTAGCCGTTTAGTTCGGTTAACCTATAAATAAGTTAGTTTATGGTCAAAAGAAAACAAATCTGTGGTTAAAAAAAAAAAATTTATCATGTAAATATGTGGCTAAAAGAAATAAATCCATGGAATCCTAATAAATCTGTCTACATAAAGTAAAATTGTGATTAAAGAAAAACAAATCTGTTAAAAACTAATTAAGTCTGTCAAAATTAAGTAAATATGTGGCTAAACAGAAACAAATATGTGAAAAGCTAATTAAGTCTATCAAAATTAAGTAAATTTGTGGCCAAAGGAAAACAAATCTATCGAAAGCTAATTAAATATGTCATAGTTAAATAAATGTATGGCCAAAAAGAAAAAAATTATCAATAAATCGGTGGAATACTAATAAATTTGTCTATATAAAGTAAATTTGTGGCAAAAATAAATAAATATGTCTGAAAATAAGTCTGTTGCTTCATGTGACATCGGTATATTAAGTCTGTCATATAGCAAAATCGTAATTTTTTTTATTTTAGGTGAAAATTATTATAATGACATTATTGTAAATAAGGTTTTTCCTAATAAATGATTTGAAAATAAAATAGACATCAAAAACTCGTTAATAATAAAATTAAAATAAAAACTAATCTAATAATAAATTAATGCCAAACTAACTTTTTTTTCCTTACTTCTATTCAATTGTAATTTTTCAGTTTTCTATTGACGTATAGATAACGTAAAGAGAATTGATGACGAAGCCCATGAAAACTTTCACGCTAATTTTTATGTGCTAAAATAGATTTTTACGGAAATCATTTAAATGGTGTAAAGAATGAAAAAGCTAAGAAAGTGATGATTATGAGGATTACAATGTGTCATTGAGCCATGCACACTAGCGACAATAACATGCCGATGAGGATCCGAGCCATATGAAATGCGACAATTGGCTCATATCATTTTATGAAACAAAGAAAATATTATTTATAATTATAGATGCATAAAAAGATATTTCGCAGTTCACATCTTATTCTACGATGAATTGTCATTTAGCCTCTAATATAATAGAGTATATTTTTTCAATGGTTTTGGAATTTAACCTCTAACCTAAAACAGAGTTTAAAATTCTTCTTCATCAATTCATTTTTCAAATACAGATGGATGTATATAAAATTTTTAATTCACAGAAATTGTAACTTTATATTTTTCAATCTATTCAATATTTATCATGCGTATGTATGCTCATAAGTCTAACTCATTGAAAAAATAAAATCATCTGTTGTTTTTTAATACAAACAACGTATACAAAATGTCAAAAAATTGATGTTTCCTACAATTTAAATTTTTAAGACGGCAATTCTAAAATCAAAATTAGGATGACCTCAAATTTGATAGATGTAGGTCCTGTTTTTTTGTCAGTCGCCGGCGATAGCGACCAGCAACAACGATTAGCGATAGCGATTAGCGACACGTTGTGTTGTTCGATTTGTAGTCGCTGCAATTGGTCGCTGCGACTGATCGCTATGTTGTTCGTTTTACTATCGCTGCGATTTGTTTTTGAATTCAAAATTTTAAAATTTAAATATATGATATTCTATCAATTCAAAACGAGATTTGTGGTTTTAACAAAAAATACGGTTTTGGATTTTGTCGGAAAAACGCGATTTTGTGGTTTTGGCGGGAAAACACATTTTTACGATTTTGGGAAAAAAAAACGCGGTTTTACAATTTTTGCGTAAAAATGTTGTCTGCGATTTTTGCAGGAAAACATGATTTGATGGAAAAACGCGGGTTTATGGGTTTGGCGGAAAATAAGGTTTTACGGGTTTGGCAAGAAAATGCGGATTTACGGGTTTGGCGGGAAAATGCGGTTTTATGGGTTTTGACGTGAAAACGTGAATTTACGATTTTGGCGGAAAAACGCGGTTTTACGGGTTTGGCAGAAAAATGCGGTTTTACGGGTTTGGCGGAAAAACGTGAATTTACGGGTTTGGCGGAAAAATGCGGTTTTACGGTTTTGGCGGGAAAACGCGGTTTTACGGTTTTGGCGGGAAAACACGATTTTACGGTTTTGGCGGGAAAACACGGTTTTACTGTTTTGGCGGAAAAATGCGGTTTTACGGGTTGGCGGAAAAATGCGGATTTACGGTTTTGGCGGAAAAACGCAATTTTACGGGTTTGACGGGAAAATGTGAATTTACGATTTTGGCGGAAAACACGGTTTTACGGGTTTGGCAGAAAAACGCGGTTTAACTGGTTTGGCGGAAAAACGTGAATTTACGGTTTTGGCGGAAAAATGCGGTTTTACGGTTTGGCGGAAAATTGCGGTTTTATGATTTTGGCGGAAAATTGCGGTTTTGCTGTGTTGGCGGGAAAATGCGTTTTTACGGGGTTTTGGCGAAAAACACTATTTTGCAATTTTTCAGAAAAACGCGGTTTTACATTATTGCGATTTTTGGCGGGAAAATACGGTTTAATGGTTTTGGCAAAAAAACACTATTTTACGGTTTTAACGGAAAAATGCTATTTAAAAAAAAATTAATTTCATGTAATATATTTTTTTAATTAATTTTTTTTAATAGATTAAATTTATTATAATTTAAATTTATTTAATTTTAGTTTAAATTTAAATTTATTTTATTTATTTATTTGTTGGTCGCAGCCACTAAATGTTGTTTATTTTGGTGTCGCGCGACTGATCGCTGATCGCTGTGATTTGTCGCTAAAAAATCTAGCGACTAAAAATTTGGTCGCTGATCGCTGTGACCAGTCGCTGGTCGCTGCGATCCAAACAAATAATATTTAGTCGCTATCGTTGGTCGCAATTGCTGGCGACTGCCAAATGAACAGGGCTATAGTAAGTCTATGTTCAAGAGGAAAACTCAGAATTATTAAAATAGCTAAAAGCAAAATTCCATTTAAAAAAAAAAAAAAACCAAAACAGAACAGCATAATCAAACAACAACAGTTCACAACATTATTAAAGGGATGAAAAAGTACCGGTGAAAAGATTGGAGGAAGAATTCAGTAAGAAGGAGAAAAGTAAGGACGACGGTACAAAATTTGTCGAAGTCGAAGAAGAGTATGTGGATAACATAAACCCCAAACCAGTACAAATCATTAGATTTACCAAAACAACAAAGAAAGAAAAAGATTAGTTTTTTGCCGGTTTTGTATTTAGGCAAGACTTAACAAAATGAATGAATCAAAAATTTAGATGGAAATAAAAAAAGAGATCGATTACCAAAGGATTACTAAGTACAAAGATGACTAGAAATGTAATTTGGGGAATGGCAAAATTTGAGGAGTTTTTTGGTAAATTAGGAAAAGTTGGGTTTTGACTTTTTTCCCGTTTCGACACTATATATGTGTATGCTGTTCTTGTCTCTCTCTTGCTTTTTTTTTTTTTTTTTTTCTACAAACATCGAAACAGCCAAACAGAGACTGAAGAAGGGTGATGAGATCGATTTCTATCCAAATTGCATCGAAGACGAAGAAATTTGTTCATCGGAATATCGGTAATCCTCAAACTGCTCCTCTGTCGTTTAATCTTTGCGGAATCTGTTGCTGGAGACGACATCTTTCTGGTGCGAATGATGTTTACAGTGAGAAACTCAGAAATAGGTTTCTACATGATAATAAGTTAGCTTTGTTCAGTGACATGGTCAAGTCTCGTTCTTTACCTTCCATGGATGATTTCAGTAGATTGTTGGAGATGGAGATTTTGGGAATCCCACATAATCTCTATACTTGCAATATTCTAATGAATTGTTTTGGTCCATGTTCTCATCTCTCTCTTGCTTTATCTTTTCTTGGAAAAATGGTTAAGCTTGGTTATGCACCTGTTATAGTCACGCTTAGTATTGGGATAAATACAAAAGTATATATGTTATATTTCCTATTACGATAAGGACTAGGTTTTTAGGTTAAGCCGTCAATCTCTTTGTGTATATATACATGTTTTGTAAAGCTTAATAAGATCAAGTCAATTGAATACATATTCTACATGGTATCAGAGCAATTGATCCAATAAAAATCACCTACAAATCTTCTTCAAGCGTGATAGTTTCAGCTTGTTCTTTCAATCTTCTTCTTTTACTCTATATTCTGTTCTAAAGATTAATCAATATGTCAGAGATATCAATGGTTCAAACCGGAGCAAAAGTTGGAGAAGTTTCTTCAACCTCGCCGTATGCGTTACATGCTTCTGACAATCCAGGAGCTGTGATAACTTCGGTTCGTTTGAATGGTGAAAATTACAATGAATGGTCTTCAGAGATGCTCAACGCTCTTCAGGCCAAACGCAAGATGGGTTTCATCAATGGTACGATGAAGAAGCCTGCAGAAGACAACTCAGATTTGGAGAATTGGCTAACTGTTAATTCAATGATCGTGGGTTGGATTAGAGCTTCCATCGAACCCAAAGTGAAATCCACAGTCACATACATATCAGATGCGCATCAGCTGTGGGTGAATCTAAAAGAGAGATTTTCGGTTGGAAACAAAGTTAGGGTTCATCTCATAAAAGCACAACTTGCCTCGTGTAGACAAGAAGGACAGTCCGTATTGGACTACTTTGGTAAGCTCTCTGCCCTGTGGGAAGAGTTGCAGGTGTACAGACCAATCCACGTTTGCTCCTGTGGAGCTGCGATTGCGATGGCCAATGAAAGAGAAGAAGAGAAAATCCATCAGTTTGTGATGGGGCTTGATGATTCACGGTTTGGAGGAATTTGCACCACTATAATCGGACTTGATCCTCTTCCTTCTCTTGGAGAAATTTACAATAAAATCATAAGGGAAGAACAGAGGCTTACTTCAACCCGTGGACGTGAAGATGCAGTGGGCTTTCTCGTTCGTCGTGACAGCCATGTTGCATCTGAACAACAATCTGTTTCAATCACTAAACCAGATTCGCAAAACAGATCAGAAAACACAATTCTAAGATCGAGAATGTTGTGCTCTCATTGTGGACGAACTGGTCATGATAAGCGTGATTGTTGGCAGGTTGTTGGATTTCCAGAATGGTATTCTGAACGCAATGTTGGACGTGGTCAAAGCAGTGCTAGTCGCGGAAGAGGAGGTCGAAGTTCGAGTGGTCGTGGTCGTGGACAGGCTAATGTAGCCCATGCTACAAGCTCTAACTCATCAGCCTTTCCGGAGTTCACCTCTGATCAGTGGAAAATTCTTACTCAAATGATCCAAGAGAAATCTGAAACCAAAGCTTCAGATAGACTGTCTGGTAAGAGTGAACTTGGTGACGTTATTCTCGACACCGGTGCTTCTCATCATATGACTGGTTCTCTGTCATTATTGACCAATGTCGAGATGATATCACCTTGTTCCGTTGCGTTTGCTGATGGAGGCAAAACTTTTGCTATAAGCATGGGTTCTTGCACACTTTCGCCCAAGATCACATTGTCGAATGTGTTATACGTGCCTGATTTAAATTGCACTCTGATTTCCGTTGCAAAGTTGTTGAAACAAGTGAATTGCTTTGCAATGTTTACTGATACGATATGTGTTTTGCAGGACCGTTTTTCGAGGACTCTGATTGGAACCGGTGAAGAGCGTGATGGTGTGTATTACTTCACGGATTTGGTCTCAGCAAAGAGTCATAGGGTCGTTGGTACTTCTGATCAAGTCTTGTGGCATCAGCGGTTGGGACATCCATCTTTTTCAGTGTTTTCGGATTTATCTTTACTTTCCGGTTCAATAAAATCAGCTAGCTCTAGTCCGTGTGACGTTTGTTTTAGAGCTAAGCAAACTCGTGAAGTTTTTTATGAAAGTTTGAATAAAACATCAGAATGTTTTTCACTTATTCATGTTGATGTCTGGGGTCCGTATCGTGTTCCTTCGTCTTGTGGTGCTGTGTATTTCTTAACCATTGTTGACGATTTTTCTAGAGCTGTATGGACATATCTTTTACTAGAAAAATCAGAGGTCAAAGACGTTTTGAAGACGTTTCTCGCATATACAGAGAGACAATTTGGCAAGCAAGTTAAAACAGTCAGAAGCGACAATGGTGCTGAGTTTATGGTTCTATCGTCTTACTTAAAAGATCAGGGAATAATCCATCAGACATCTTGTGTGGCGACACCTCAACAAAATGGAAGGGTTGAAAGAAAACACAGACACATCCTCAATGTTTCCCGAGCAATTATGTTTCAAGCTAGTCTTCCTATCAAGTTTTGGGGAGAAGCTGTTTTAACCGCTGCCTACTTGATAAATCGGACTCCGACTTCTATTCATCAAGGTCGCTCGCCATACGAAATTCTCCATGGGGTTAAACCAAATTATAAGCAGTTAAGAGTGTTTGGCTCGGCTTGTTATACACATCGAATGGCTCGAGATAAGGACAAGTTTGGTCAACGTAGCCGGTTGTGTATCTTTGTTGGATACCCTTTTGGAAAGAAAGGCTGGAAAGTCTACGATATAGAACGTAACGAGTTTTTGGTTTCCAGAGATGTCATTTTCCGAGAAGATGTTTTTCCCTTCTCGGATGCTCCAGTGACAAAGTCAGTATCGTCCTCACCACAGGTGGAACTTGATGACGATTGGCTGATCACGCCAATCGCAAGGGGGAGCAACACTGCTCCGACGTCACCACTTGTTCCGACGTCGCCACCTGCTTCTCCTGCACCTACACATGTGTGTGAGGCAGATAAAGAGAAAACAAATGATGTCGAGGCTCCAGTGATCACGACAATCTATGAAACAGGGGAAACAGAATCACCTAAAGATAGTAATGAAAATTCGAATCCAAGTTTTGAGATTTCTGCAGATCTTGGCAGAGGCCATAGAGAAAAGACGAAATCAGTGGTCTTAAAGGATTATGTTCTTTATAATGCAGCCAGTCTTTCTAATACACATCACGCTCTTCCTCAATCCAATTCTTTGTCATCGTCTAACGCTCCAGGTAATTCATTATATCCTCTATCAGATTTTGTGTCGGATGATCAATTTTCTTCAGGTCACAAAGCATACTTAACGGCTATTACCACTGCAAAGGAGCCTAAGCATTTTAAAGAAGCTGTGGGTATTCAAGTTTGGGACAATGCCATAACAAAAGAAGTCAACGCGCTTGAAGATACTCATACTTGGGACATTACCGATCTTCCTCCAGGAAAGGAAGCAATTGGTAGTCAATGGGTGTTCAGAATAAAGCATAAAGCAGACGGTTCTATAGAACGCCATAAGGCAAGGCTTGTTGTACAAGGTAACAATCAGGTTGAAGGAGAAGATTATAATGAAACTTTTGCTCCCGTAGTAAAGATGACTACAGTTCGTACACTTCTGCGCCTTGTTGCAGCCAAACAATGGGAAGTTTATCAGATGGATGTACAAAACGCTTTCCTGCATGGTGATCTTGAGGAAGAGGTTTATATGAAACTTCCTCCGGGATTCCGTCATACACATCCTGGTAAAGTGTGCCGATTAAGAAAATCTTATATGGTCTTAAACAGGCTCCGCGATGTTGGTTTAAGAAGCTCTCAGATGCATTGCTTAAGTTTGGTTTCGTTCAGTCCTATGAAGATTATTCGCTCTTCTCTTATTCTTGCAAGGATGTCGAGCTGCGTGTGTTAATATACGTTGACGATCTTCTTATTTGTGGTAATCATGTTCATATGGTGCATAAATTTAAGGAATACTTGGGGAAGTGCTTTGCTATGAAGGATTTGGGAAAGTTAAAATATTTTCTTGGTATAGAAGTGAGTAGAGGACCTGAAGGCATTTTCTTATCACAGCGCAAATATGCGCTGGACATTGTCACAGAAACAGGAAATCTTGGGTCCAAACCCGCGCCTACACCTCTTGAGCAAAATCATCAACTTGCAACGGTAGAAGGTCCGCTTCTTGATGATCCAAAGAAGTATAGGCGTCTCGTTGGACGACTGATATATCTCTTGAATACCAGGCCGGAGTTATGCTATTCGGTTCATATCTTATCTCAATTCATGCAAGCTCCTAAAGAAGCTCATTGGTTAGCTGCTCTCCGAGTTGTCAGGTTTTTAAAAGGGACTTTGGGACAAGGCATTTTGTTACGATCAGACCCTGATCTCACGCTCACGGTGTATTGTGATGCTGATTGGTCTTCTTGTCCACTGACGCGACGATCACTTAGTGCATTTGTTGTGATGCTTGGAGGGTCACCTATCTCATGGAAAACTAAAAAGCAACAAACGGTTTCTCATTCTTCAGCTGAAGCGGAATATAGGTCTATGGCAGCTGCTCTTCGAGAACTAAAGTGGGTTCGTAAGCTATTAAAGGAATTTGGCATAGACCAATCTACACCAACACGATTTTTTTGTGATAGTCAAGCTGCGATTCACATTGCCGCAAATCCAGTTTTTCACGAACGCACGAAGCATATTGAGAATGATTGTCACGCTGTACGTGATGCAGTTCAAGAAGGGATTATTGTTACTCAACACATTCATACGAATTCGCAGATTGCGGACATACTAACTAAAGCTCTTGGGCGTGTTCCATTTCAGCTTTTAGTATCCAAATTGGGCATTCAAAATCCTCATGCTCCAATTTGAGGGGGAGTATTGGGATAAATACAAAAGTATATATGTTATATTTCCTATTACGATAAGGACTAGGTTTTTAGGTTAAGCCGTCAATCTCTTTGTGTATATATACATGTTTTGTAAAGCTTAATAAGATCAAGTCAATTGAATACATATTCTACACTTAGCTCGTTGCTCAATGACAGGAATAGGATTTCAGAAATGGGATGCGAACCGAATCTCGAAATCTACAACACTGTCATTGATGCTCTTTGCAAAAGCAGATATGTGAGTGATGCATTCCAAGTATTCTACCAAATGGAGCAAAAAGGGATTAGACCGAGTCTTGTTACATACAACTCTCTAATAAGGGGTCTTTGTAAGTCGGGCAGATCGAGTGACGCTGCTGAATTACATAGCGATATGATGGCCGAGAAAATCGACCCTGATGTGATCACTTTCAATGGATTGATCCATGCATGTGTGAAAGAAGGGAAGGTTTTAGAGGCTAAAGAATTCTACAAGGAGATGATCCGAAGGTCTATAGATCCTGATATTCGCATTTACAATTCACTCATCAATGGTCTTTCCATGCACGGCCGCCTTGATGAGGCGGAAAAAGTTATTCACACCATGGTAAGCAAGGGTTGCATCCCAAATGTGATGACGTATAATACTCTCATAAAAGAATTTTGCAAGTCTAAGAGAGTACATGATGGTATGAAACTCTTCTGCGATATGTCCCATCAAGGAATATGTGGCGACAATTTCACTTACAACACTCTTATCCATGGTTATTGTCAAGTGGGTGAATTTAATGTCGCCCAAAAGGTTATGAGACAGATGTCTGAGTCTTGCGTGCCTCGTGATATCATCACCTTCAACATTTTGTTAGATTTTCTATGTGATACTGGGAAGATAGAGAAAGCATTGGCGATATTCAAGGATATGGAAAAGAATTCTGATACAATCACATATAATTCAATGATCAATGGGTTTTGCAAACAGAATCGTCTAGATGATGCAAAACGCATTTTTGATTTGATGCCTAGCAAGGGCTGCACTCCTAACGTAGTCACTTTCAATACTCTCATAGACGGATGCTGTAGGGCTAAGAGGGTAGCTGATGGAGTGGAACTTCTCCATGAGATGTCTAGAAGAGGATTTGTTGCTGATACAGTTTCTTACAACAGTCTTATTCATGGCTTCTGTCAAATGGGTAATCTTAGTGTCGCCCAAGACCTTTTCAACGAGATGATTTCTCATGGTGTGTGCCCTGATGTCGTAACCCGTGGCATTTTGCTGCGTGGTCTCTGCGATAATGGGAAACTAGAAAAGGCGTTGAAAATGTTTAAGGTCATGCAGAAGAGTAATATGGATCTGGATACTGCTATTTATAACGTCATCATCCATGGAATGTGCAAGGCTAGTAAAATGAACGATGCATGGAATTTATTTACTAATCTCCTCCTCAGTGGTTTGCAACCTGATGTTCAAACTTACAATATATTGATCAGCGCGTTAGTCAAAGTAGGAAAGTTTTTTGGGGCTAAAGAATTATATGCAGAGATGCTCCGTAGAAGCATAGTCCCCGATACTATCACCTATAACTCAATGGTCCATGGATTCTGCGAGCAGAAACGACTAGATGAGGTCAGAGAGATGTTTGATTTGATGGCTAGCAAAAGCTGCTCTCCCAACGTAGTGACTTTTAATACACTCATTAATGGCTATTGCAAGGCTAAAAAGGTTCACGATGGATTGGAGCTTTTCTGCGAGATGTGTCGAAGAGGAATAGTTGCTAATAAAATTACTTACACCACTTTGATTCACGGGTTTTGTCAAGTGGGTAATTTTAATGGTGCCTGGGACATTTTCCAAGAGATGATTTCTAATGGTGTGCATTCTAATTCCATAAGTTTCCGCAATATTCTGCTCGGTTTATGCAGTAAGAAGGAACTACGAAAGGTAGTGGCAATGTTGGTGGATCTGCAGAAGAGTGTGGTATGTCATTTTTGTCCTGTTTACTTTCCTTTTGGGTTTGGACAAGAATGTAGCATCCGGTGAAGTTTGCTACTGAATGTCCAAGTCAAATCTAAGATACAAAATCCAGATTAACCCTATGATTGGTTTGGTGCGTTGGCTTTGAAGGATCATTAATTGGAGGATGAATGAAGAAATTAAAGATTTTTCACTTTTCTATCTTGATGCATTTTAATTTATGATGTCTCTACTGAAGATTGCTACTGTCTTTGTTTGGGGGCTACTGCTGAATCTGGTACGCCCTTCTCTTCATGTATATCAATATGTCCTTTTCCTTTTTGCTCTCTCCGCAAACACATGTAGATTGGTGGAAATATCAGACTTAATTGTAACCAGGTTGCTTTTTTTTTTCTAATTTGGAATCTGGATTTTTTTGGTGACAGTAATCTTGGGTTTGATTCTTTTTTTTTGTTTCATTGATATTTTGGTTTTAGTAACAGATGTATATAGTTTAACCTGATAACAGATGCAGCAACCGTAGGCTTAGTTGTTAACAAGTTATCTGATATGGTAGACATGCAAAAACGCTTTTTGGCATTACTGTCTCTATGTTCTTCTCTGGTGTTTCATTGTTATATGTAAAACCTGATTGTTTGAAGGATTTTGGCATTTATGTACCCGAGCAAAGACTTAAATCTGACCCTATCCTGAATCACGAATGATATCATTGAATTGTCCTATTTAAGTTTACGATATAGATTCTAGGCTCTTCACATCCAAATTGAATCATAATTATCTCTAGCATAGCATTTTCATCAGAGGTTAATCAAAATCCAACATTCGTTCTGTTTCACAAATTACCAACTATTTAGACTTGGTTATACAAGTTAGTTTTTATCCTTTTTTTCTTAATCATTTTATGTATATAGTAAGGTTGAAAAGGGGGTCTATAAATACATAGTGCTTGAATCTTGCTTGTCTGCTTTGGGAGTTTGGTAATGTTTCAAAGCTTTGTATATATCAATTTCCTCAGGTACTCGTGAACAAGTGTAGTTATGGATATTGCAAAGTCTCAATCCATGATTGCAGCTGAAGCATTCGTGTCTTGCAAATTGCTGATGAAAATCAAAATCGCACGTAGAGAACCGAAGAATCAATTATGGAAGCTGAGACTTCAGTAAAAGGAGGGAACACAGAGAAAAGGACCAATTACTGAGAGCATCAGTTAGGAAAGAAAGAATAAGAGAGTCTCTAGCAATTACTGAGTGATGATCCAAATCATTTTCTATCTGAAGATGAATCAGAGGGTGTGAGTGATTATGAGAAGGATCGGAATTTCAATCTCCGGTTACAGCTCCAGAAGACGCAGGAATCAAACTCGTAGTTGATTCTTGCTGTGCAAGATCTTGAAGCAATGCTGGAGGAAAGGAGTAAGGAAGGAGCTGATCTTCCTCCCAGACCAAGAACTTGTGATAACTATTGAAGAATCAAGGAGAAGGTCCGGTAGAAGTGAGACAGGTGAAGATGAGGATCAAAAGGCACTTGAGGACCTCGTGAAGGGACACATGGATGCAAAAGATACACACATCTTGGAGAAGAAGATCACAGACCTCTATAATGAGATCGAGATCTATAAACGAGATAAAGATGAGCTTGAGATACAGATGGAACAGCTTGCTCTGGATTATGAGATACTGAAACAGGACAATTGAAGATGCATTATAAAACAGGAAAATCACGATATCTCATACAAGCTAGAGCAGAGCCAACTGCAAGAACAATTGATTATGCATTATAAATCTTCATCTTCGCTTGTGAATGTGACCGAGCTTGAAAACCAAGTGGAGAGCCTGGAGTCTGAGCTCAAGAAGCAATCTGAAGAGTTTTCCGAGTCCTTGTGCTAGATTAAAGAAATTGAAACACAAATCGAGATCTTGGAAGAAGTGCTGGAGAAACAAGCTCAGGTATTTGAGGCAGACATCGATGCTGCCACACGAGCTAAAGTGGAGCAAGAGCAAAGAGATATCCAAGCGGAAGACGAGGTGGAAAAATGCTAGTGTAGACAGAAAACTGCAGGATGAATTCAAGAGACTCGGAGCCAGATGGATTTAATGTTTGCATCAAATGAGAAGATTGCAGGGACAACATTGTACAGGCCGCTCGGTATTGTACAAGGGAGCTAGAGTGGTTGGTTAACTATTTTCTTTTCTCTGCTCTGATTTATCTATGTGGGTCTTTCAATCTCTCTGTTCTGCACATGGATTGTTTTTTTCGTGTTTCTGGCCAGATATTCTCCTAATTAGCCACTATTAATAACATGCTCGTTGTTCTTTTTAATTGGCTCTTTCTTTCTGTTTAATGATTCAACTTGTTGTGACGTATGACTAGCCCCTCGTGTGATAGACCCCAACAAAAACATTATACGGTAAAGCCACTTCGGTACACATGGTTTTACTTTGTGCCTCTAATTGCTGCTTCTTTTTCATCCTCCTCAGACACACTTGTTTCAGGCTTTAACCAAATAGCTTTGGACATCTGAAATCACTTCTGGTTCGGCCTCTAGAACCTCTACCATTCTTGAGCATTTCTATCCACATTTGACAAAAGAAGTTGAGTCTAGTTGTAGTTATAGTAGGGTCTCCATATGATTAATCGACCGATGCGGGAATTTAGAGCCCATACCTCCTCCAAGCTTGAGTTAGAAATCACGCTTCTGAGACCTTTGTGCATATGTGGAGTTTAGAACCAATGGTTGGTTTAACTTTGCTGGAAATCAGAAACTTTCCTTGCCACAACTTGCTGTACATAAACAAGACATAAATACGGTTTAGTGTACGATCGTGATAAACAGGGATCATTACGGTTTATGCCATGTACAAATAAATCCACATATATACAGAGTAAGACAGTGTGTCAACAGCATGATCAATACAAGGAAGATCCATCAAGGTCCAATTTCAAAGGCAGGGCATTTAGTTGGAGTCGTATATTAGTCAAACTTTTAGCTCGAATATGGTACAAAAGATTAGACACAAGGAGAACCTGAATTAATCTCAGTCTTTGAGTAGCTTATCGATCAGTGAAACCGGTCGGGTTCCGGTTTAGTATCAAACCGGTTTAATAGCAGTACTTAAAAGTAAGTGTTAATTATTCTATTCGAGTAACCAGTTAATGAAATGAAATATGATTTCTTCACTAACCAGTAATATCGGATCTAGAAGTCTTATTCTCTCCTTCATAATTGAAACTTTTTAACGCCAATAACCTCTTGGCTTTGGTTAACCTTTTCTTCCAAGTCCTTTGAGTTTGGGCACAATGACTCCAAAATTGAACATAAACAAAATCATATAAGTTTTTAACTAAACCAAAATGGGTATTCACTATCAAACCAGATTAAGTATTCAGATTGTGCCTGCAACAAACAACAACACACAAACACAAGAGCTTAATCTAAACAAAAATTGCATAATTAGGTATTCAATCTCATCCACAATTTTACTCAACTAGTAACTAACCATTTCCAGATTGAATCAAAATCAAAATGGATAAGAACATAAACAAAATCCATACAAATGAAACAGCAGAGAAAGACATAAAGAAAATCCTTACAAATGAGTTCAATGACAAGGAACAAAGCATTTGCATAGTAGTAACAAGATCAAGACTTCATCACACGAAACACTTAGACCCTATTTCCGATTAATCACATCTCAGCCAGTCATAGAGAGAGCAGAGGTTGTTTAAAGATTGAAATGTGAATAATCTTCCCTTCCTTCATTCATCATCCGATGAATGATCCTGCAAAGCAAACCCACCAACCAATCAGAGGGTTAATCAGAATTCTGTATCTTAAATCTTCGCCCGAAGCTGCAGCCAAAGGCCTGTATAAATATGTGTATATAAACTGGATAAAAATGAGTAGAGGACATACCACACTCTTCTGCAGATCCTCCCACATTGCCACTACCTTTGTTAGCTCCTCCCTACTCCATAAACCGGCCAGCATACGGTAGAAAGTAATTTTCTCAGGACAAAAACCATTAGAAACCATCTCATGGAACATGTCTAGGGAGCCATTAAGATCACCCACTTGACAAAGCCCATGAATCAAAGCTTTGTAAGTGGTTGCATTAGCAGCTATTCCTCTGCGGTACGTCTCGCAGAAAAGCTTCAATCCAGCATCAACCCTTCTTGCCTTACAGTAGCCATTAATGAGCGTAGTAAAAGACACTGTGTCGGGAGGGCAGCCCTTGGTAGCCATCAAATCTAACATCTCTCTGGCCTCATCTAGGTGATTCTGCTTGCAAAATCCATCGATCATTATGTTATAGGTGATAGTATTAGGGACTATACCTCTGCGGAGCATCTCCTCATATAATTCTTCAGCCGCTATAAGTTTCCCTACTTTGAATAATCCCTTGATCAGTATATTGTAAGTTTGAACATCAGGCTCTATACCATAGAGGGTGATTAGTATCAAGATCCATCTCACTCATAACCTCAAACATTTTCAGTGCCTTTACCAGTTTCCCATTGTTGCAACGACCGTCCAGCAAAGTGTTACAAGTTACTATGTCAAGGCACACACCGCGGGAGATCATCTCGTGGAAAAGGTCCTCGGCGGCTTTAAGATTGCCTACCTGACAAAACCCATTAATCAGGGTGTTGAAAGTAAATGTATCTGCAACAATCCCACTTCGATGCATCTCACAGAAAAGCTCCATCCCAACCTCAACCTTTTCAGCCTTACAGTAGCCATTAATGAGTGTGTTGAAGGTCACCACGTTTGGAGAGCAGCCCTTGGCAGCCATCGAATCAAACATGCTCTTCGCCTCATCTAAGCGGTTCTGCTTGCACAATCCATCGATCATTGAAGAGTAGGTGATGGTATTAGGACATATACCCCTACGGAGCATCTCCTTGTAAAACTCTTCAGCCTCAACAAAAGTTTCATCACCTTCTTTGACCAATGCATTGATTACTGCACTGAAAGTTACGACAATAGGGTCGATGTTTCTGTTGATCATTTCGTGTGACAGTCGCTTGGCATCACTCCATTTACCATAGTAACAAAGACCATCTATCAGACAGCTGTAGGTGATAACATTGGGAAGAATTCCTTTCTGGTGCATTTCATCGAAAAGACTTTGAGCATCAGTAAGATATCCGTCTTTGCAAAGAATGATCAATGATGGTACTATAGAGCACAACATCGGGTTTGATGCCGATTTCCTCCATCTTCCTTAGAAGATTCAAGGCCGATGCAGTATCGCCCATCTTACACATTCCATTGACAACTGTCCCGTAAGTAACTACGTTAGGTTGATGACCATTTTCTACCATCCGATCAAGCAGAGCTGCTGCTTCGAGAACTCGGCCCTCGCGGCAAAGACCGTTCATGAGTGTAGTATATGTTACGACATTGGGTTCACATCTCGTTTCAACCATATGATCGAATAAAGCAACGGCTTCAGAAACCAAGTTTTGTGATCTTGCCAAACGTAGACAGAGCAAAGGAGAGCTTAGACAAACCGCAGAAAGATCTTATCAGAACAGTGTAGCTGTAGATATTACAGGGAATCCGACGCAATCACAAGATCTGGGCGTTTCATTCTCCCCAAGACACCCATTAGTTTACAGAAATCGATCACGGAAGGGATAAGATCGAACCATTAAATCGAACAATTTAATCGCATCATCTGAGGTTTTGATATAATAAACCCCACTTCTCAATATCAGTTCCTCGCCTCCAAAAGTTGCTTCTCCAACCCTACTTTTCTGGTTCATACGATCATGAATCGACCGAGCAGAACAAGCCGATCTCCAAAACCTAGCCAACATGTTACTTTTCTTCTTCACACGATCATGAATCGATCGCACACTGATCAATCTAGCAGAAGAAGCCGATCTACAAACCCTAGCCAACATGTTACTTTTCTGGTTCATACGATCATGAATCGACCGCACACCGATCAACCTAGCCGAAGAAGCCGATCTCCATGTTACTTTTCTTGTTCATACGATCATGAATCGATCGCACACTGATCAATCTAGCAGAAGATTCCGATCTCCAAACCCTAGCCAGCATTTTGTTTCGCCGGAGTGAGTGTGTAACGAGTGAGAGTAGCTTTCTAAATACAAAACGATGACCGGTTCAATTAGATTGGCTCTTTGACCGGTTCCATTGGAACTAACCACCGTAGAGAACACCAAAAACGAAAAATAATTTATAATTCTCTTCTATAAATATATATATTTTTTGTAACTAATCTAATCGTAGACAATGTTTCTTCTTACAATAACTAATACTACTATATATATTTTCATTAGTTATTTGTTGATAAAATCCATCTAACCAACCATTTCCAGATGGAATCAAGACCAAAATGGATAATAAGTTACTCACTTTGGAGTAAAATCATGGTTTATCAATCTCAATCGGTCCATTTCTTTGTACTAAACACTACAGTCTTCTTAAGTCCGTTTCTTTCTCTGATTTCTTTGGTGATTAACAAAAGCAAGAATCCCAACAAAGAGTTGAGTATTGTGATTCTGGAGAAACTGGTGGTGATGGCTAAGAGAACCTGCAATTTTTCATCTACTTTTCTGGTGAAATTGAACTGCTTTCTCAAGAGACACATTTCTTCAATGCCTCAGGCACTAATCGCAAATCGGGTTTAGAACCAATGGTTTATGTTGCTGGACATCAGAGCATACCACAACCTGACCCACCTGAAAATACAGTTATATCAATACCGTTAAAGTTAAGATCAACAATGATGCATCAGTTTCTCAAAGGCAAAGAGCATTAATAAGTTTGCAAATTATAGTCCAAATTTTAGCTCGAAATATGGCACAAGAAACTAGACATGAGAAGAACAGGATCTGAATTCCAAAGAGAAAGAACTGAGCTTCAGCATTGTCATATGCAACCAATAGAGAACATCACACCAATTCACCGAGATTCCATTTCTCCGATATAACCAAAAAGTAGAAACATAAATATCCATGTCCATCGTAGTCAGCGTGTGAAATTACAAGAAAGCTTAAGGTGTCAAAACCAACTTCATCTCATTACTATGGATTACAAAAACGTACGAGAGCTTTTCATTGGAAATCAAGTTAAATCGAACGGATACTGAATGACAAAGCTGGTCTAATTCTAATTGTGAGAAAGTTATTGCTGCTTAGTTATCATACGGAAGATATAATAAATAAATGAAAAGAAAACACACAAAACATGAGACTTTCTTACTTGAAGTAATGGCTGGATGAGTAAAGTCACATCTTCCTTTTGCAACTGCACTCTGACTCGTCCCTACTACTAGCATGAAATTACGCCGGTCTACTTTGTCGTTGCTTTTTTTTTTTCCAATTCTTAATTCAAAACAAGTATCGGTTCGTGAGAAACCTCGGGCATCTCTGTTTTTCTCGACCACTTTGAGGCTCATCGCCACCAATCTGTCCAGATTGAATCAAATCAAAATGGATAAGAACATAAACAAAACCCATACAAATGAAACACCCGAGAAGGACATTAACAAAATCCATACAAATGAGTTGGACCTACCACACTTCAGTGACAAGGAACAAAGCATCTGCATAATAACAAGATCATACTTAATCACAAGAAACACTTAGACCCTATTTCCTCATGAGCATGCAAGGAATTCATTCAGCCTTATTAATCACATCTCAGCAGTCATAGAGAGTGCAGAGGTTATTTAACGGCTCTATGCTCGAGAAGCCGATCAAACATTAAGACAGCAAATCCAAAATACTTTTTTCCAGTCTACCATATTAGATGGAAACTTTGTTACAATTCAATCTGCAATTTCCTAGTGTAAGGAACATTAAATAGTTGGAAATTTGTTGACCGTTAGTATCGAAATAAATCCGGAAAACTGCTCTACTGCTAACGATTGAAATGTGAATAATCTTCCATTCCTTCATTCCCAGATTGATCTTAACCCATCCTCCTCAGACACTTACAGTTCCTTTTTTATATCCCATAAAAGTATTTGTTCGCGCTTACCTTAACTCAATAATTTTTCCTCACCTTACCTTGATAAAATCTCTGATTAACCTCCATTTTCTCTGCTTCCAGAATAAGACAAAACCATAGATTTTCCATGAAACCAAAGCTTCTTCTGATGCTCACCCCTGATCTTGTGTTAACCTAACAAAGAAATACACAAAGCACAGTATAAGTCATGTTAATGAAGCTCACACACAACATCAACCAGATACACACAAATCTATCCACATGTAAGTATGTAACATTAAAACATAAGGACTACGTTGAGAAGTAAATCACTAGAAAAGCAACAAAAATACTTGATTCATCCCTCACATATGCTTTTGAAGGGAAGAGAGCTGCTCTACCACTCCTCTTCTCTCGAGGATGGTGAAACTGTCTTAAGAAAGCATATCGAGAAAGCTTTTGTCCAATCTCCCATCATACAACATATTCATTACCAAGCTTATTGCCGAAGCATCTCCACAGAACCCGCAACTCCTCATTTCTTTTATGAGTTCAGCTGATGCAGCTTTGTCACCATCTCTAAGACGTGCCCTAATCAGCGTATTATATGTACCGCTATTTGGGAGAGGCCCATCTTCTTTCATTCTTCCGAACAAGGCATTGGCTTCTTGCATTAAGCCTTCCCTACATAATCCTGAGATCATTGTGGTGCAGGTTATAACATCAGGCTTCACTCCTTTGAGGTCGAGGCTCCACGCATCTTCCACCTTACTAGCCTTGCACATTCCTTGGATGATAATATTATAAGTGACAATATCAAGTTCCATTCCACTCTTTTGCATATCCTGGAATATGAACAATGCTTTCTCGAGCTTCCCGTTTTTACAAAGTCCATCTAACAAAATATTGTAGGTCATAATACTGGGAGGCACACCATCAGAAACCATCTGTTTAAATACTTTTTGGGCATTATCACAATCTCCCGCTTGAAAAAACCCTTGGATAAGAGTGGTGTAAGTGATTGTATTGGCAACCAGCCCTTTTTGAGACATCTCGCAGAAGAGTTTCATTCCATCCTCTACCTTCTTACACTTGCAAAATCCATTTACAAGAGTGCTATAAATCACCGCATCTGGGAAACAACCTTTGCTAACCATGAACTCAAACATATGCTTAGCCTCATCTAGGCGATGGTGCATACAAAACCCATAGATCAATGAATTGTACGTGAAAATATCAGGATCTATAGACCTTTGAATCATCTCCTTATACAACTTTTCAGCCTCTAAAAGCATCCCCTCCTTCACAAACGCATCGATCAATGCACTGAAGGTAACTACATCAGGGTTGATTTTCCTCTCAATCATATCACTAAGTAACAGAGAGGCATCACTCCATCTTCCGTAGTTACAAAGACAACTTATGAGGGAGCTGTAGGTTAAAACATCTGGTCTAATTCCTTTGTTTTCCATTTCGTTGAATAGGTTGAGTGCATCATCCACATGTCTATATTTGCAGAGACTATCAATGACTGTGCTGTAGATTACAACATCAGCCTTTACGTTACCTTCCTCAATCTTCTTGAGCAGTTTTAAAGCCAAATCAGTATCACCTCTCTTACATATTCCGTTTACTACCACGCTGTACGTAACTAAATTTGGTTGACAGCCTTTCACAACCATTCGTTCAACTAAAGCCACCGCTTCGGAAACTCTGTTGTTGAGAAAAAGTCCATGGATCAGAGTTGTAAATGTGACGGTATTAGGTTTATATCCCATTTCCACCATTTGATCAACCAAAGCTACAGCATCAGAAATCCTTTTCCCATGACAGAAACCATTGAGCAGAGAGTTAAGCGTGACTAAATCGGGATCATAGCCAAGTTTCATCATCTTCCCAAGAATAGCTAAAGCAAGAGAGAGCTGAGAACGGCGACAGAAACAGTTAATGAAAATACTGTAAGTATACAGATTATGTGGAATTCCCAACTTTTGCATCTGCTCGCCCAGAGAGATAACAGCATCAAACTTGTTCATCTTTGCAATGACACTCAACAACTTACTGAAATCAACAATGGAAGGGAAAGGACGAGACTTTACCATCTCACCGAACAAATCAATTGCATCGTCTAACTTCATATCGTGTAATTGCCCATTTCTAAATTTCTCTCTGTAATCGGAAAAAGATCGTACCCAGAAACCGCAAAGAGCAGGAGCAGATCGAGGATTACCTTTCACCAGAGTATGCCGATGAAGAAATATGTTGCCCGTAATCGCAACTGATCTCTTCATCTTCTTCTTACAATTTTGCTTCAGAAATGGATTCCAGTGAATCTCTTCTTACAGCTTCACCTAGAAATCTCGACTCAGAGTTGTCTGGAATTTATCGGATCCGACTAATTTCAAACCGGTTCAATGTCGGTTATCGGAAATCTGGTTATCTTCAACCATGTTTTTCTGCGATTATTCCATTAAATAATTAACTCTAGGAATGAAAATTAATTAGGGAGAATTAGAAATAAAGTAATCTTTTATTTTGCTTTTTGTCCATATATACCTTTTTTTTTTTTTTTTAAGATTCGGTGATCTTAAACCTTTGTAATAAATTTTTTTCTATTATATCCCTAATTTTCAGAATTGAATTTTTTTTTTTTTTTTGAATTAAAAAAATTGTTGGTTCGGAATTAAACTCTCTTATTGACAAAGAGTATTCACATTAGGTTTATATAAAAAAATTCTCGAGGAGCCTCTTTCTCTCCTTCCTTCTTCGGCGGATCCGTTCAACAATTTTATTGAATTCTGACAAAAGCAGAATACGAATTCTAAAAAAGTAGAATATAATCTAACAGTATATTCGATTTCCTAAACTATTAGATTCAGTTTCAAGATTTCGAATATTTAGTTTCCTTAATTTTCGGAATTCTGAATTAATTTAGAATTGTTTTTCTGAACTTTGAAGAACATAGAGCAAACAGAAGAATACGTATTCCGCTTTTAGTAGAACATAGAGCAAACGGAAGAATGCGTATTCTGCTATTAGTAAAACTAACCTTTGTAGTTGACTTATTCTAAATTTTGTTCACAAATGTTAGACATCCTATTCTAATTTTTTAGAACATAGAGCAAAGTGCAGACGACCTATTCTAAAATTGTCTTCTAAATTTTGTAGAACGTAAATGAATTCTAAACTTTGTAAAACATGTACAGTGCGTAGATTACATAATCTGAAAGTTCTAGAACATGTATAAAACGCAGAAGGTGTATTCTAAACAAAGCAGAACAAATTTTATAAATCCAAAATCTAGTCTATTGATTACCAAACAACAATCGCACTTTTGACAAAAAGTCTTATTCCTTTATTTCTCACATGTTTGACAAAATTTTTTTTATAAAATTGATTATTTATTCTATAAAGGGTAGTTTAGGTATAAATGGAAATCTCGAAATAAAGGTATATATGGACAAATTAAAAAAAAAATCCTTTATTTCCAATTTTCCCAATTAATTACTTTGTGTTTCCAATTTGAAATTAATAACATTAATCAAATATTTGTTTTTTTTTTACTTTTAAATTTTTATTTTCGATTTGAATTTGATATATACTATTTTCACGCATATTTAAAAATAATTATAAAAGTACTTTAAAAATATATATATTTTATCCATAGTTTTGAGATTATAAATTATGATTTTTTATTAATAATTTTGATATATTAAAAACCAAATTTTGTTTTTTTTTCTGTTTTCAAATTTGTCTTCTATTTATCTTTTCAATTAGAGCTTATTTAAAATTTATCGCTTTCTAAACGTTTCAATGAGCAGGAAAAAAAAATGGGGCTATGCAAACTTTTTTGCAGAATACCTGATCGGATCCGCTTTAGATTGGTTTTCCAAGTTAGAAAAATTATCAACTATTTTTGTGAAAGAATACTTGATATTTATGGAAAATGTCACTTCAGATGCGAATTTTTAGACATTGTTCAGGACCAAATAATTCACTCCACATATATTTGAAGAAATTAAAGGAAATGTTAACAAATCGTATGTTGATGATTTCACTAAGGTAGTCAGCGATATCGCCTCCTCCATCTCGACACTGAAAACAATAAAGATTTTTTACAAAGGCTGTGAAAACTAGCTATTCTGATTGAAAATTTGATAATGTTATTACATTTAGATGATGTAATTTTACATTAATCTCAACGACGATAATATTGAAACTTACATTAATTAGCTTAAAATAATGTAATTACTACATTTTAATAAACAAATTCAATCTTCGCCTTTTCTAGTTTCCCAATAAATTACAAAAATAAAGAAGGGAGAATTAGAAATAAATGATGTTTTTTTTTCCAATTTATCCATATATACATTTATTTCGAAATTTCTATTTATATCTAAACTATCTTTTATAGAATAAATAATCAATTAAAATTTGTTTTTTGTCAAACACGTGAGAAATAAAGGAATACGAGTTTTTGTCAAATGTACGATTGTTGTTTGGTAATCAATAGATTAGAATTTGGATTTATAAAATTTGTTCTACTTTGTTTAGAATACACCTTATGCGTTTTATACATGTTCTAGAACTTTCAGATTATGTAATCTACGCATTGTACATGTTCTACAAAGTTTAGAATTCATTTACGTTCTACAATTTCTTTTAGAAGACAATTTTAGAATAGGTCGTCTGCACTTTGCTCTATGTTCTAAAAAAGTTAGAACAGGCGGTCTAACATTTGTTAACAAAATTTAGAATAAGTCATCTACAAAAGTTAGTTCTACTAATAGCAGAATACGTATTCTTCCGTTTGCTTTACGTTCTACTAAAAGCAGAATACGTATTCTTCTGTTTGCTCTATGTTCTTCAAAGTTCAGAAAAGCAATTCTAAATTAAGTTAGAATTCCGAAACTTAAGGTAACTAAATATTCGAAATCTTGAAATTGAATCTAGTAGTTTAGGAAATCGAATATACTGTTAGATTACGTTCTATTTTTTTTTCAGAATTCGTATTCTGCTTTTGTCAGAATTCAATAAAATTGTCGACATCATTCTCTACATACCTAGTTTTTTTTGTAACGATTTTTCTTTATTTTCCTGTGTTTTTAGCAACTTAATATGGTGTAGATCTATGTAATTTGTGGTGTATGGAGATCGTTTGAGAAAGAGTGGAGATTTATGGTTGATGAAGAAAAACGTGCGAGATTACTTACTTTGCAATCCACTACAACTCTTGAAGAACTCAAAATGATGGTTTCAGAAGACTACGGAATTGAACATAGTATGGTGGATGTGGAATTGAGTTATCTACCTACAGATCTAAGTGTTGATTCTCCTCCTGTTGTTATGACTAACCAACGATAACTTCAGAATTTTTGGGTATTTTAAAAGGAGGAGTACAATACGATTGTGCGTGACGTTTAAACCTAGAGTTGGAGATCAAATGAGACAATTCAATATTGATTTGAATGACCATCCACGTGATTCAAGTGATGGAAACGATGATGGTAAGGTGCGTGAAAAATCAGTAATTTTGATGAATGAGGATAAACCGAATGATGAGTTCTTCAAGCATGCTTATGACGCTGAAGTTGGTGTTGATGTCGGATCAACTTCGGTACATTCGTTGGTGAAGAAGGGGCAGCTCTTCACAAGCAAAGAAGCTTTACAGGCAACTTTGGAAATTTATGCGATGAAGTATAATTTTGACTACAGAGTTACAAAATCTGATCCGACAATTTGGAGTATACGCTGCATTGATACTGTCTGCAAATGGACTGTTCGCGCTAAGTGTTTAGCGGGGTCTAATATTTCAAAAAATCAATAAGTACGTGACTGAACATAGGTGTGCTCCTTCAAAGAAAAGCAAATTCGCTAGGACACCTTCAGCAAAAAAAATTGGACATCTCTTTATGCACAAATAGGAGGGTGTGAAGGAAGGGCCTAAACCGAATGATATCATCAATATCATGCGCACAGAGTATGGATTCGAGCTGACTTATTCCCAAGCTTGGGAGTCTCGTGAGTATACAGTCAACGAGTTCAGAGGAATACCTGAGAAAAGCTTTGGCAAGATACCAAAATACTTGCACATGCTACAAGAAGCTAATCCTGGTACGTATACAAAGTAAGAAACCAATTGCGATGGTAGATTCAAATATCTATTTATATCTTTTGGGCAATCAATAAGAGGCTTCTATAAGGCAATTCGGAAAGTGATTGTAATTGACGGTACATTTTTGAAGAGCAAATACAAAAGAGTTCTACTAGTTGCAACTGCTGTAGATGGTAACTCTAATTTGTATCCAATCGCTTTTAGGATTGCTGATTCTGAGAATGATCTTTCATGGAAGTGGTTTTTAATGCAGATTAAGGTCATTATAGCTGACGAAGAAGGTTTATCTTTTGTGTCAGATAGACATTTGTCGATTGGTAAATCGATTGCTAGCATTTACCCATTGGCTAAACATGGCATTTGCATCCATCACTTGCTGAATAATGTCATAACGTCTCACAAGGGTTGTGTTTGGTGGGTTTTGTTGCGAAAGCCTCAAAAGCGTATAAGGATTGCTGAATTTGAGAAATTATTCACAACGATTTGCAACATTAGTTCCGCGATTGGAAGATATCTAGAGGATGCTGATGTCGAAAAATGGGCTCGCTGTCATTTTCCAGGATACAGGTATGACATCAGAACCACCAACCCTGCTAAATCAATAAATGCAGCGTTGAGATTGCCTAGAGAGTATCCAATAATTCTTTTGTTAGACAGCATCAGAGAAATGTTGACACGGTGGTTTTATGAGCGTAGAGGATTAAGTGCGAAGCAGACCGATCCTCTAACAGTTGAAGTGGAGAAAAAGCTTGATAGAAGGATAGAAAAAGCTAAATTTTATGTAGCTTATCCGGTTACCGAGCACAGGTTTTAGGTTAAAGGTGACAACTCTGACTATGTCGTTGACCGGCAAACCAAAACGTGTTCATGTGAAAAGTTTAACTTAGTAAAAATTCCATGTCGACACGCCATAAAAGCAGCTTTTGCTAGTTGCAAGGATCTACACCCATTTGCCGATGAAGTTTGGTCCACTAATGCATGGAGAACGTTGTATGAGGAAACCATTAATCCAATAGGTGTGCCTGAAGATGAATGGAGTGTCCCCGAAGATGTTAAAGACGCAAAAGTTCTACCACCTGAGACACGAAGAGGCTATGGTAGAAGAAGAAAACGAAGACACGAAACAGTCGAAGACAAGATACGATCGTCACAAGGATCACAAAGGTCTAAGAAGCACAAGTGCAGTCATTATGGTCAAGAAGGACACAACAGAACGACATGTGATATACCAATATAATAACGGTAATTCCAATTCATATGCATGATCTGATTTTTTGGATGGTGTTTTCCTTCATGTAATTAACTCTATTAAATGTGTTTTAATTTCAGGATTGTTCTCCAAGTATGATTGTTGAGGACAAAAGATGAAGGTTAGCGTTTATGGATTTTCTGTCTCTCTAATGATATCTTCGACCTCACGATTGTTTTTTATGAAGCTTTGTACTCTATCTCTTTTATTGGCATCTATTTTTGGATTCTTCGTTTGACTATGTTTTTCTTTAACAGGCCACCCGCGGCGGACTTTTTTTTGTGTGGACCCTTGCGGGCCGGCCCGTTAGACCTGCGGTTTCGAATTATATGTCCAAGCCCGCCCCTCATTATCCGACGGGTTAACGGGTTGGCCCGCGGGCAAAAACATTCTTGTGTCTAAAACTCTATCTAAATGAGAGTTTCTTCATTTACACATGGGTCTTGTGCATCTGAGTTAAAAAATTCTAAGCAAGTGACAGAAACATCATGTCTTCTCTTCATAGAGATCTCGTGTTCTTGATCATGTCTTCTCTGATGTTAGGCATGAACAAGAACTCATCAAATCTGTTACAATGTCAGAAATAAAAGCATAAGGACTCAAGAGAATAACTTCTCCTATTCATTATGTTAAATATGCCTTGAATCTATTTTTCTGTGTTCTGGAAGAGTGATCACTCCAGTCAAACACAGAAATTATGCCTCTATTTTTCTGAGTAGAAACAGAGTGACCACTCCTGTTTTACTAAGAATTTCTGTGTTCTGTTTATCTTCTCGCATCCGTTACAACACATTCTAAATTTTGAACAAAGTTCAAACAGAGAAGAAGAAAAGTTCAAGAAGATTCAAACATCGAAAAGTTTTGAAATAAAGAGAGCATAGAGGAGTTATGAAAATACTCAGACAACAACAAACTCAAAATGTCTTAGAGCATAGTTACTAAAATGCAAACAGTCTTAGAACATAGACTCAAACTCAAAATAAAACTGAAACATGTTTCTTGATCAATATCAGTCTTCATCATCAACAATGGATTGGAAAGAAAGTAGTGTCTCATCTTCACCATCAAATTCTTCATACTCTTCTACATATATGACATAAAGCTATGAAGTTAGTATTCTCTATATATGTACTCCTTCACTCTAAGCCATTTTCGAATTAATCATATAAAACCAAATATTCCAAAGGTTTTTCAGTCAACGTCTATAATATCAGAATCTATCTGCGGAGGTTCATATTTAGACATTCGTTCAATAAATACAGGATCAGACGCTGCTTCCCATAGATCAACTGCAACCCTCTGACGAGAGTGCATAATGTTGTCGTCGTCAATCAAAGCCAAGGGCAGATTAAGGAAGTGACACTCGATGTACTTGATTGCATACACTCCGCAATCAGAGTTATATTTATTGAGTCCACGCGGCACCAGCGCATGTATGATAGAATATAGAGACAAATGCAGATTTTTCCCATAAGTTTTTGTGTGAATTTCCTTCATAATTCGAGGGATGGTGACTGCGTATGCCTCCACATGTCTTATGTTGTTGTTATCGTAACAGTCGAAGACTTCAACTGTTTGTAGAATGAAGTTAATGTACATCGAGATCCAGTGATTATCGTTGACGAAGAGTGGGAAATAAATTCTGTCAAAATCTAAACCCCATTTTTTGCATGTCTTCCCATGAGCAGGCAAATCACCGTTGGCGTAAGCTAGTATCGAAGGATTCCACTTGTAGTTGCATTTTTTTATCAAATACTTCAGGTACTCATTCTTCAGTTGCATGGCAAAGAGGCACTTCATGAAACCAACACGATTTAACTTCAATCGATGTAAAGATGTCTTCTCTCGAAATAAATACATCGCATCATCCATATCCTGAAAACAATTTTAAGACTCTATTAACTGGTACATGTCTAGTAAATTAAATAATACAAATTTTTACTAACAAATGGTAAAACGAACCTCATTCCCAAGACATACTTTCTTTCCCATGATTTTGTTTAGTAATGTATCATTGAACTACTGGTCCGAAATTCAAGGTCCTGAAAATGTTAAAACTTGAGAATTAAAGTAATGGGTGAAGCTTAAAAGCGTTAATTAATTGAATGACTTACTCGATTTTCATAGACCATTCATTAAAAGCGTTCCATCTAGCTTCTGAAACAAACACTAGGACAAAATCTTCGTCGTTTTGACCCGGTTCAATATCGATATTTTCCCCCAAATTTTGTGTTTGATCGAACCCGGGTAATTTTGATTTTTGTGAAAGGTGACCCACGGCTTTCTCAAGATAATCTTGTGTATCCAAATTCAGGTCTATATCTCGAGACTCATTGAACAGATTATCGAAAAACTTTTCTTCCTGCAAATTCGAAAATACAAACGAAAACGTTATATTAAAATTGTTCCCAAAACATTACATAGAGTATATAATACATTACATGATAATTATAAAAATACATAAGGGAATTATCAAACACAATTTTACAAAGTTATAGATTGATAATACACAAAAACCAAACAAACATGTAGCGTGGAAGTCTATTTGTTACGTACCACAGATTTACTCTGTTTCTCCGTTGGACTGGACAGGTACGAAGTGGAGGATCTCCTTGTGTTTCTTGAAATAGCATGTGTGGAGATCGATTTCTTGAGCTCTAACAACTCATCCTCTATTTTTATCAATCTTGCATCAACTTTGTTCTCAAAAGAGGAGAAAGAAGCGTCAAACAATCCTTTTATAAAAGAGTTCATCTCTTCATTAAAAGATCCATGTGTTGCTGCTACAAGCTGACACAACAATTTCTTTTTGCGCGTCTTTGCACCATGATCAGGTTGCTTCTTCCTAGACCTCTTCACACCATAAGCTTGGTTTCATTTATCACTCATATGTGGGACTTCAGTGACATCTTCAGGAACCTTATTTGAATCTTCTACATCATCATGCTCCTCTACATCCTCAATATTGGAACCATCCAATGCTTCATCTTCATCACATTCTCATATATGGTCTTCAAAGCAATTCCCATCTCTGATCATATCATTCAGTTTTTTCACATCAGGATCTTTGATTTCATCGGGCCATAAGAAGTCAATAGACTCGAAGAAATCAAAATTTCCTGTGAAAGATATATATGGATAAATAACATCCTGCATAAAAAACATTTACCAAAGTTGTTAGATAATCAAAACTAGCATATGATAAGAAACCATATACCTAAAACTAACCAGGAACATAGCAATAACAACAAAAATAAATTAAAGATGAAATCATCTAAGGAACAGTTCAAGAACCATTAGCCATTACGTTTTCATCATCAAAAGGTAAAAATCAGAATATGACTGTGGTAATGTCATCATTAGCCATTACGTTTCAAATATTCTGGAGCAATATTACTCTAATAAAAATTAGAGGAAATATGCATCATCGGTTTACTCACAAAAGATGTTTAGATGATAAAATACAAGTGTCCATAATATTAATAAAAACCAAATCAGAATATGACTACAAATTTAAAAATCAGAATATGACTGTCTAGTATAAGAAACAGAGAATGTTAAACTGACCTTCGCTGTAAATGTGCCCTCGAGTATAATGATGTCCTCATACGATACTTTTGCAGCGCCTTTCCAATTAGAACATTGAGGAGATTCTGTAAATTCACTGTTAATCTTCTTACCCAACAATGCTCCAATGGCTGGAATTGCTTCCATAATCCAAATCTGAAATGCGTAGGAGAATCCACCCAGAATATAGCTGTCGGATTGCTGAATCAATTTAGCTTTTGTTTTCTTGATAGCAGCAAGTCAATGTTGAAACGATTCAAGACCCCAAGGATGTGTCCGAACCTTGCCAAGATCCATTACCAACTTGATGTACAAATGGGGGATGTTTCTTCTCATCAATAGTCATTACCAGCCCAGCTATGACACAAAGATACACCAAATGGATTCTGTCCACATGAGTCCACGTGTCAACAACTGGCAGGTGATCATCCATCAGCTTGTTTATGCAAATATTTCCTTTTTTCTTCAGCAATTTACTCCAAAACCCTTTGTCATCTATCCACTTCTCAAAATCACTTCCATCATCCTTGCAATTAAACCTTGTAACTGCATAAAACTCTTGCAGTGAAAATCTCAGTGGCTTCCTTCCAAACACAAACCATAGCTCATGCTTCTTTTTTGTAACCAATTGCCTACATAGGATGCTGTGTATCGCCCGAGCTGAGTATCATAAACCATTCTCATGTATTGAAAATACATGAGCAAATACTGGATCTCTTTTCACTTCATCATACTCTAATGGCAGTGCTTCCTTTATTTTGGTCAGAGGAGTCATTTTGCAGCTGTTGTTAATTTTATCTGCTTGTGGCTCGTTCCCATCTCTGAAAAGGCGTTTTGGATATTCGCTTCCATGCTTGCAAAAAACCAGAGATTGAAAAGTTAAAAACCCAAAGAAATACATGACAAAATCTATTTTGTATCATATTATGCGTTTGAAGATGATACAAATACTAATACATATACCACGAAAAGCGTATATGTCTGATAATAATACTAACAAAGACATAACATAAGGAAACACAGTTTTAGGATAAGTGAGCAATGAAACAGAGAAATGAAACAGTTTGGTCTACGTTAGCATCCTAATTTAGTTTCAAGATATTAATCTATTTGTCCATCCTATACCTGGATTCTTACCAAACAAGGTAACTAATTGATCATTTAAAACAAAAGTAATAATACGACAACAAACAATTATAAAAGGTGAATCTTTAATCATGGCCTCTCATAAACAGAGGATATAATTTCACCAACAACAACAACAAAAAAGTAACAACTAAATGAAATTTAGAAAATCACAGCAAAAATAAGGCAGCCGTAAATCTTTGGTTCATCTCCATATTCAATAATGAAAACACCAAAGAAGAGAAAATAATTTGAATATTCACCGAGAAAAGTGATTAATAACAAATTAGCAACCAAAAATCCACATTAGAAAATATAACCAAGAAAACACAGTTGCCTAACTTAAAGGAGATGGACCCAACATATAATTAAGGAGATGGACCCAACATATAATTTGTATTTCGAGCTGAAAGAGGGAAGGTACGTTGATTGGCATAAATTTTGCTATATATGAATCAGAGATAGGTCAACCAAAACTAAAATTCTCACCCATTATTTCATATTTTAATTATTCAGGCCTAGAGATAAACATCAAGCGAAAGAACAGATGCATCAATCAGATCATAAAACTCGTTGAACCGATTTCAAAGAACATATGCAACATTCGTTCAGGCCTAGAGATAAACAAAGCCAAATCAACCACTCAATCTACAACTAAACCCTAATATAGTCAATTGAGGAAACATCAAGCGAAGACTTTAGGATGTAAAAATCTATATATATTGATACATATACAGTACTTCTGAAATAATCTACAAATAAGCAACAAACATAAGCTGAAACACATCACAAACTTAGGAATATAAAGCATATATACATATAAACATAGACTTAGAGAGGCTTATTTCATCAATTAGAAGGTACCATATCATTTGGATTGCTTCTAATAAGAAAATAAAAAGTTCATTATGGAAATCTACTAACTGGCAAACAAAAATCTTCAACAAAAGAAGATTATAGTGTCTTGACCAATCAACAAGTTTAACTTTAATAACTCAATCAAATACTTTAAGCAACAAAATCTACCAAAACTAGAATCTTTATCAAAACTCACCAGCTTGAGAATGGGGAGGTTCCTTTGCGTCATGATGCAAGAGATTGAAAAGATTCACAGTCGGGATTTTTATGGGTTTCTGTTCTGAAGATTGGAAAAAACCTTATTGTCTATACGAATCCATGAAGAGAGAAAAAGTGAGAATCACATAATCGAAGATACAAGTGAGACAGTGTTGTTTAGACGCGATACAAAACTGAGTGAGAGAGAGAGAAAGCGAGTTACAGAGAGAGAGGAGAAGAACCTGCGATTGAGAAAACAAGTACCAAACCCTAGCCGATGTTGTAGAGAGCTAAGAAGGAAGGAGAGAGAGAGAATCGACCAGAGACTCGACCTCGGTGATTGGGTTCGAGTCACAGAGGGATTGTGGTGAACGGATCCGCCGAAGAAAGAAGGAGAGAAAGAGTTTAATTTCGAACCAACAATTTCTATAAACCTAATGTGAATCCTCTTTGTCAATAAAAGGGTTTAATTTCGAACCATTAATTTTTTAAATTCAAAAATACTAAAGAAAATTAAATATTTTTTTTTAATTCTGAAAATTAGGGATATAATAGAAATTTTTTATTACAAAGGTTTAGATCACCAAACCTTAAAACAAATAAGTATAAATGGACAAAAAGCAAAAGAAAACTCTTTTATTTCCAATTTTTCCAATATATATTATAGATTATACATGTAAAAAGCCAAAAACATGATATATCTTGTTAATGATAACCGGGTCTGAGTCAACCGGTTCAGCTCTTCTTGTCTCTCACCTCCAAACTTGTGAAACTCTCATACTTATCTCTGTGTCTCTCTGATAAAATGCTATGCTAGAGATCATTGTGTTGTAAAGGACTTGGAATCTGCATCTTAAACTTAGTTAAGATATTGTATGCTATAATCTCCAGAAATGCCAATCCTATTACATGTTACCTATATCAATGAAACAACCATACAAATGACCACATTTCAATGACAAGGATCAAAGTATCTGCTTATGAAACAAGATCAACAAGTCCTCACCACAAGAAACACTTAGACCCTAAAGATAAAGATTTTAATAATTTTCCATTTTTTTCATTCATCCTCCAATTGATGATCCTTCAAAGCAAACACATCAAACCAATCAGAAATTTGACTTTGGACATTCATTCAATAGAGGACTTCACCTGATGCTCCACGGCCATATATAACTATATACATTCTTCTCCAAAAACCAAAAAGGAAAGTAGGAACCACTTATACTTCAGCTGTACCATCATCGAATGTTAAAATGGAATGCCGGAGCACAAGTCTCTTGTGTTTTCTGTGATGATCCAGTGGAAACTAGGAACCACTTATACTTCAGCTGTACCATCACCGAAGAGATATGGTCATGTCTCACAAGAAACCTGCTTGCTTCAAACTACACGGCACAATGGGATGACATTATACACCTCATTACCAACAACTCAACAAACTTCATTCGCATGTACCTTCTACGCTACGCATTCCAAGCAGCGGTGTACTCACTTTGGCGAGAACGCAATGGAAGGAAGAATGGGGAACCACACACACCGACATCCCGTCTCATTCAACAAATTAATAAACAAGTGCGCAACCGATTGTCGTCTGTTCGCTATGACCGGAAGTACAACGAAGGTTTGGAGGTTTGGTTTGGCACACGATGAAGAACTCTGCTTCTTCTACTCTGTTTTTTCAATTACAAAATTGTCAAATATGCTTTCGATTTTAAGGTTAAAGAACTACTAAACATGCCACATCCATTGTAAAACAGTTTTTTTTTGCTTGAATTAATTTAACATTCTCCTCGAAAAAAAAAAATTTGAGTAGAAGACATACCACACTCTTCTGCATATCCACAAACATTGCCACTGCCTTTGTTAGTTCCTCCTTACTCCATAAACCGGCTAGCATACGGTAGAAAGTAATGTCATCAGGACAAAAACCATTAGAAATCAGCTCCTGAAAAATGTCTAGGGTGCCATTAAGATCACCCACTTGACAAAACCCATGAATCAAAGTGCTGTAAGTGATTGTATCAGCAATTATTCCTCTTCGATACATCTCGCAGAAAAAGATCTAATCCATCGTAAACCTTTTCAGCCTTAGCCATTGATGAGTGTATTAAAAGTCACTGTGTCGGGAGAGTAGCCCTTGGTAGCCATCGAATCAAACATCTGTTTGGCCTCATCTAGGCGGTTCTGCTTGCTGAATCCATCGATCATTGAAGTATAGGTGATAGTATCAGGGACTATACCTCTACGGAGCATCTCTGCATATAAATTTTTCAGCCCCTAGAAACTTTTCTACTTTGACTAATGCGTTGATCAATATAGTGTAAGTTTGAACATCAGGTTGCAAACCACTGAGGGGGAGATTAGTGAATAAATGCCATGCTTCGTCCACCTTACTAGCCTTGCACATCCCATGGATGATGGTGTTATAAACAGTAATATTCAGATCGATATTACTCTTCTGCATGACCTTAAACATTTTCAACGCCTTTTCTGGTTTCCCATTATCGCAGAGACCCCTCAACAAAATGCAACAAGTTACGATATCAGGGCTCAGACCATGAGAAATCATCTTGTTGAAAAGGTCTTGGGTGCCATTAAGATCGCGCATTTGACAGAACCCGTGAATAAGACTACTGTAAGAAATTGTATTAGGAACTAATCCTCTTCGATACATCTCACGGAGAAGTTCCACTCCATCATCTACCCTTTTAGCCTTACAGCATCCGTCTATGAGAGTACTGAAAGTGACTATGTCCGGAGAGCAGCCCTTGCTAGCCATCAAATCAAACACTTGCATCGCATCATCTAGACGATCATGTTTGCAAAACCCATCGATCATTAAAGTATAGGTAACAGTATTAGAAAATATACCCCTACGGAGCATCTCCTCGTATAACTTTTCAGCCTCAAAGAATTTTCCTTCTTTGACCAATGCATTGATCTGTGCATTGAAAGTTACAACATTAGGGACGATTTTCCTTCCGATCATTTCACGTAACAGTCGCTCGGTATCACTCCATTTACCACAGTTACAAAAACCGTCTATCATACAGTTGTAGGTAATAACGTTGGGAAAATTTCCTTTCTCTTGCATTTCATCGAAAAGATTTTGAGCATCGCTATGACAACCATCTTTGCAAAGACGATCAATGATGGTATTATAGATTACAACATCGGCTTTGATGTGGCTTTCCTCCATCTTCCTAAGAAGATTCAAGGCTGACACAGTGGAACCCATATTACACAATCCGTTTACAATTGTTCCGTAAGTAACTACGTTAGGTTGATGACCATTTTCTACCATCCGATCAACCAGAGCTACTGCTTCGAGAACTCGACCCTCGCGGCAAAGACCGTTCATCAGTGTAGTATATGTTACGACATTGGGTTTACACCCCGTTACAACCATTTGATCAAATAAAACTAAGGCTTCAGAAATCCTATCTTCGAGACATAAACCGTGGAGCAGCGTGCTAAAGGTGACAACATCGGGCTGAAAACCAAGTTTTGTGATCTTACCGAATGTTGACAAAGCAAAAGAAAGCTTTGAGCAACTGCAGAAACATTTTATCAGAATATTCATGCTGTATATATCACATGGAATCTTGCGCAATTTCATCTTCTGATGGAGAGAAATCACAAGATCGGGACGTTTCATTCTCACGGCCACACCCATTAGTTTAGAGAAATCAATCGCCGAAGGGAAGGGACGAGATCGAACCATATCATCAAACAAATCAATCGCATCATCTAAGCTTTTGATATAACGAAAGTTACGAAACCCACTTCGCAATTTCAAATCCTCTCCTTCAAAATCTCTTTCGCTACCACTGCAATGGACTGACGAAGAAGGTGGGCGCTTTATAATTGTACCTTTTTTCTTGTCGACGCGATGATGAATCGATCTCACACTGATCGATCTAGCAGAAGCAGAAGCAGAAGCTTCCGATCTCCAAACCCTAGCCAACATTTTTTATTCGCTTTGGTTCTGTTTTTCTCTATAAAATACAAGTTAATTATTTAATGGGTTAATTTGCCAACTCACCAAATTTTTTTAATAATATTAACCATTAGATTAAGATTAAATGGTTAGGGTTTTTATTATATATATTTTTTGTTATTAATGCTTTAATTTCGTTTTTTTTTTCTACCATTTAACTAACTAATCGTACTTAAATTAGAAGGGTTTGGGAAAAGTAGAAGCAAAACAATACACAAAACAAGATCTTCTCTGAGATTACAAAAGAAATCATGGCTACAGATTTCAGATTTCAATCTTGGGGAAAAGACTGACAAAGAAGCAGTAAAAATGCTAATGGTTTTGTTCGGTGTCTTAGAGAAAATTCAACACTGGTTTTTTAATTCATCTATTTAATTCAAGGATAATTGTACTCTATATTAATCTTTCTATCTATAATTCACTATCTAACATCATGTAAAACAAAATATAGTAACTAGCATTTGACTTACCTAAAATCTCGATTTTATCCACAAAATTTACTCTCAATCACTTTGTCTTATCTCGTTGCTATAAATCAAAAACATCTAAGTCCTAGATTAAGATGGTGTTTCTTCTCCTCCATTAAACTCCCCACCATCGTCTCTTTTGATCAAACTAAGCCACCGCTAGAGATCGATATAGTTAACTATATTCAGAAATCAATATAATAGGTAATTATGTTTCAGATCATAGTTAACTATGTATGTTATTTTTTTTCATTATGCAAATTATAATAGGTAACTACGTTCTGAACATAGTTCACTATGTTTGTTTAAATAAGTAACTATTACAACAACATTTTTCATGTAGTCAACTATGTTATGAAATCGGTAGAATATACAACTATACTCTGAAAATAGTTAACTATGCTTTTAAAATAGTTAAAATAATTAACTATACTTTTAAAATAGTTAAAATAGTTAATTATTCTTTTAAATTGATAACTATTTTACGAAAATAGTTAACTATGTTTTAGATAGTTACAAAATAGTTTGATAAATAGAATACGTAATTTCGAAAATAGTTAACTATATTATTAAAATAGTCAACTGTTACAACATATTTGTTTTTTTGTTTTGTTTGTATAACAGCTTTGTATATCTACTTTTTTCAGAGATAAAGACACATTTGTAGGGGAAAATTTTCAGAAATGGAAGCAATTAGAGATTTTTTTCATACTTACCTTAATTACAACAGTTGTAGAGATAATTTCGTCCTATATTTAATTCTCTTTCCTACTTACCTAAATCTATTTTTTGACATGTTATTTACCCAATTTTCTCTTCCAAATATAATATTCTACTAATTAACCCTTAATTTAATTTATAGATTCTCTTTTAATTTCGTTTTTTTTCTACCATGTAACCAACTAATCGTAGTTAAATCACAAGGGTTTAGGAAAAGTAGAAGCACAAGAATATACAAAACAAGATCTTCTCTATGATTACAAAAAAAAATCATGGCTACGGATTTCAGATTTCAATCTTGCGAAAAAGACTGACAAAGAAACAGTAACCCTCTCGATTTGGCTTCGGTTTTTTGTCAATGTCAAGCTCTTATCAGTGAAATTACAGAACTGCGGATTGCGAAATGAGATAAAAAAAATTGTAGACAAAAATAGTATAATAAAATTATTGTATAATTGGATAAATACATAGATCTACATAATATAATATAAAAAATACTAATATACATATATTTAAGAATGGAATTATATTTTTGAGAATCTGTATTTTATGTCTAAGAGTTATAGCCAAATTAGCTATATGACCAAACAATGTTTGAGACATTTTTTGCTTTTCACTAATTTAATTTTAATTTCCCCCTATTCGATTTAGATATAGGTTAGAGTGTTAGCGTGTATACAGTTGCATGTGTGTCAAAAACAAATCTACGAGAATCTCGAAAGTTGAAGGAAAAACCCGAACCTAAAAACCAAGTGGAGTTGATTTAGATCAGCTTTCGAGTGACATGATTACATACTCGCACTCATCTAGTATTCAAGATGTTTTAAACCAGAACCGGCTCTGGTCCATGGCGAGGGGGCGCAGGCCCAAGGCCATCTTGATTAAAACAAATTGTCTATATAAAAATGTCCATTTTAAAATTTTTGTCTATATAAAAGGGTCCATTTTTTGAAAAAAAAAATTATTTATTAAAAGGCCCAAAATTTTTGTTTTGCCAAGAGACCTAAATTTTTTCTAAGACGGGCTTGTTTTAGACGATAACCCTTCATAAAAATCAAACGTCTGGTAAATTCCAAAAATTGTCCCGAACGAATGAAGTCTTTTTTTTTTCATTGTAGTCGAGCATCCTAACATATAAATCATATGTTTGTGATCTAATGGATTAATATAAATGTAATCTAATGGCTTTTAGTAATAGGGTTGGACACGGAGCGGATATCCGAAAAATGCAGTATTTGTGATCTGTTTCGTTTTTGCCGGATATCAAATTTTCCGATTCGTTTTGCTCAATTTACCAAAAATAAACCAAAACACCATATTTTTTTTATTTTGATATAATTTTTAAACTAACTACTGAATAAATATATTAAATTATCTAATTTTACCCAGTATAATAAAATAAAAATGAAATTGTGGTTTTTGTTTAAGGAATAAAATAAGAAATCAAATACATTTTCAGTTAAAAAATATCTACTTTCTTATACTTTTTATTAATATTTATTAATAAATTTAAAATGTTTAAATCTATTTTCACTATGAATATTTTCGTCAAACATATTTAAAAGGTCCAAAAAATCAAATATACGCTATACATCTATCATATTATATGTATATATAAGTAATATATGGATCAGCGCGGATATCCGGATTTTTAAAATTTGTATTTTTGATTTGCTCCGTTTTAGACGTAAACTATTTGTTCTGCTTTGATTCATAATGGATATCCGAATTTTTCGGATCGAATCAAAGAAAATACCGAATAAGAGAGAAGAAGACATACTACACTGTCTATAGAAGCTGAGCTTTAAGGGAATGTAGGAAACACAACTTGTCCAAGCTTGAGTCAGAACTCCTTGCCACACCTTACAAGACGAAATACGAAATACGAAATTTTTCACGTTACAAAGGGGAAATAAGATGGAATTATTTTCAGTGTCGCAACCAATCGACCTAGTTACACTTAAAATTGTTATACAGAAACTGAGATCAATTTGTATATATATTTAAATTTGCGATTATCTTATATAGAAATGTGTTTCACTTTGGGATGGACTAAATACTTAAACCAAACCGAACATAATTAAAATTCACCAATTCGAAGTGGAACCAAATTTAATCTGAATGAGTATAGAAACTTATATACTAAATTATCCGAACCGAAGTAGAATTATATGAAACCGAAATAAAGTAACCAAACTTACCGAAAATTAGTAAAAATTATTACTTTGTTTATATATTTTATATTTTGTGAATTGGTTATGTGATTGTTAAAATCTATTTTAAATTATTAATTGCTGACACCTATTTTTAAAAGCTAAAATTAATAATGTTTAAATATGTGTAGTTATATATAGATTTATTGTTAAAACTAGGTGAATTCCCGCATTATACGCGGAGATAATGATTTAAAAAAAAATTAAAATAATTTGGTATTATGCGTAAGATGGTATAAGTTATTTTTGATATTTATTAAAAAAAATTCTTAAGTACATGTTTACTATCTCATAGGAAAGTATTTTATCCGCGTCATACCAAATAATATTTTTAAAATAAAATAATACACTTTGTGTCCTAGAGTTCGAAGAAAATTATTTGATATAGATTCCTCACTTTTTCTTCTTCATCTCCTACGTTTTCTACTTTTTCACCATCTTCCTCTTTTGGTTTTTTTATTTGTAATCTGGTTTGAATTTTTTTTTTTTTCTTAGATACTTTTGATTGGAATGATGTTTTAAGAAAGATATAGTGATGCTGAAAATAAATTTGAAATTTAATATTTTTATTATAGATTTTGGATTAATTCGATTAGTTTTGTTTGGGTTAAACTTGTTTATATTAATCTTAAGACGCGATTACAACTCGAATAAGCCGGGGACTCAATGCCAAAGAGTTCGAACTTAAAGTATAATTAAAATACAAAGCATGATAAAAATAAGATAAGAAGTTACAATCGTAGATCATAACCGTAAGCTCCTTTAAAAGGGCAAGTTCTTTTGCAGTCAAAAGCGAGCGAACGAAACTTTTAGCTCTTAATATTTTCGAGGCTAAGCGTTTAAAGACGTCCTCCACCAAGGAAAAGGTTGGTAGAATGGTTCTCTCCAAAACGGAGGAAGGTGATGAAAACGATCTCTCCATAAAAGAAGAAGTTGATGGAAATGGTCTCTATATGAAGAAAGACTTATATGGATACGATCTCTCCACAAAGAAAAAAGTTGTTGTGTGGGACAGGCATGAGGCGGAAACGATTAAATCTTCCACGGCAAACGAAATAGTATGGTTTGTGCAATACTTTGATGGGTTGAAGTTGGGTTAAAGGCCCACTAAGAAAATATTGGGTTGTAGGAGGGTAACTTGGCCAGGCCCAAATCTATGCCACAACAAGAGCGAGTGTTGACGGCGAGGCAGTCATGCGGGAAGATGGAGAAGCCCCAAAGGGTCACCGGAAGCTCCATTTTTTTGGTGAGAGGGTCGGTGGTGATGGCCATAAGCTCTGTGAGAATGCGACGGATTAATTCGATTAGTTAATACTTTTTAATTAAATTTGAAAACAAAATTAATGATTTTTTACCATTAAAAATTATATTTGAGATGTATAATGTAAAAATATAAAACAAATATTTTAAGGGGGGGGGGGGTATTCAATATAGAATTTAGAATGATTTGAGTTTTAATGAGTTTTAAATGATTTTGGGTGAATTAGGAAAATTGTTATGATTTGTTATTAAAATTCTATGAAATCACACATAAAACCATGATATTTAGATTTTTATATTTTTAACTAAGAAACTCCACTAAAACATCTTAAAATCACTAAAAGGGTGTTATTCAATGATGGATTTTAATAGAGTTTAATCTAAGCAGAATCAACTGTTATTCAATCAATGATTCTAAATTATACTTTAAAATCTGGTGTTATTGGATGTGGTGTTTGTAAATCATGTCTTAAAGGTTTTAAAATCTGGTGTTATTGGATGTGGTGTTTGTAAATCATGTCTTAAAGGTTTTAAAATCATGTCTTAATGAACAAATGATTAGAAACAAAATCCAAGGTATACTGCAGAGATTTTAGAATCCACACACATAAACTACATCCAAAATTAAAATTTTAAAATTTTTAAAACTGATGGAATTGACTTCAAATCATTGATTCAATAACACCCCCAAAAAGTTTTTTAAAATCCGCTCCTTAAAACATTTCCAATAACAGTTGATTTGAAAAAGTACATTTTCAAATAACTATTTCAATAACACTGAATTTTAATAGATTTTTTATATTTCATGTTTGAATAACCAAATATTTATCATTTTAATACAAATTTTTCAAATTCTCGATTCAGTACACCCCCTTAATTTGTAGTCTGAGATGTTGTGTGATAATTTTGTTGTTGTGAATAATTTTGGAACTGGCACGTAAGTAACTTTCAAATAATCACTTTAATTTATTTAAAATAAAAGTGAATATTCTTGAAGATTAAGTTGTATTTATTTTTAAATATAAATATATATATTTTTAAAATTATTGAATTTTGCGTTTCGAATATGTTTAAATTTTAATATTATTATTGTGTTTTTTCTTCATATTAATCAAAACGCCAAAGTTTTTGATCATATAGAATCAAAACGAACAACATATGAAAATCGTAAAGAAACAACTAATAAAATCATTTACATTAACATTGATTTTTCAATATTATTTGGATGTTATTAAATAAATTATTTTGAGAGATTGAACAATGAAAGAAAAAATAATCTATGATTTTAAAGGAATAATCAATGGTACTTATTTATACTAGTAGTAGTTTAAAAAAAGGAATATATATATATTAAAAAGATTCGGCATATAATATGTCATTATTATAAAAATGGATTGTTGTTTTCATCGGTTAACTAAATCTTCATTAAGATTTGTTTTGATTTGGAAATTGCAATAAATACACATTGGCTAGATTATATTATTTTGAATAAATTGTTACGATCGAATTATTTCGTTTTTATTGTTTTATGATATTAATTTATTTTCTGTATTTATGATTTATAGAGATTTTATAGTTTTTAATGTATTTTGGATTTTTATTTATTTTCAGTTTATGTTTTCAATATTGACATTAAAAACAAAATACTAAGATTATTCGTATACAAATATAATTTTAGAGTTAAATTTTATTGTTACGACTATTTTTTTGTTATCTTCGTACGATTTTACTTTTTTTAAGGATTTTTTAATATAAATTTTTACACTATTATATTTTTTTTAATACATGATTGTTTATATTTTTTTAAAAATAGAAATCGAGTGGCATAATATTATAATTTCATGAAATTTTGTGAGTTAATTGTTTAAGATGACACGTCATAATAAAATTGGTGAGAATGATTGTGGATGTGACACGTAAGCATTTTCTCCAAAATCATTTCACAAATAATGTTAAGGGGATATATTTTGAAAAATTCTTTTATATGCTCATCGATTTTTGAAAATAAAAATAAAATACATTTATTTTAATTTTGTGGAATTATATATTTATTATTGTTCAGAATTAATATTAAAAATTTTCAAATAATTATTTTTGGCAACTTTAAAAATATTTAAATATGTTTGACAATTGGAGTAAGAGTAATCAAAATATTTAATATTTGAAAATAAATGTATTTGATAATAAGTATAGATGAATAGAATAAATAAATAAATAAAAAGCTGAGAAAAATTGTGGGAGTAACACATCAGCAAAAGTGGCATCCAATGTTTCTCTTTTACTATATAGAAGATTAGTTTCATATTTCATAAATTTTAATTCTATATCTTATAAATGATATAATAATTAATGAGTATTTTAATTATTTTATAAAAAACTATGGTGTTAGTTTATTTGTTTATAAACATATAATTTTATCTATTATATTGTTTCATAATAATAAAATCCGAAAAATAAAATTTTATAATATTTTGTTTTCAATTTGTTTTATACTATACAAATATATAAAATTTAATTTTATAGGTTTAGAGTAATTATAAGAGTAATAATATTTTTTTATATATAAATTTGAATTTAATTAATTGGTAAGGTTTTTCTGTAAAATACTCCTCAATTAATATATAAAAATTTAAATGGATGATGAAATTATGTTTGGCAATGAGTATATATTATGTTTGGTAATGAGTATAATCAAACTAAATAAGGGGGTGTTATTCAATGATGGATTTTAATAGAGTTTAAATCTAAGCAAAATCCATTGTTTAATATATTGTGGTACTGGCTCATCAGCAAAAGTGGCCTCCAATACTTCTCTTTTAATATATCGAAGATGATATGTAAAATTTTAAATGGATGATAAAATTCTGTTTGGCAACGAGTAAATATTGTGTTTGGAAATGAGTATAACCAAATTAAATAAATTAAAAAAGAAACTGAGAAAATTTGTGGTGCTGACACATCAGCAAAAGTGGCATCCAATACTTCTCCTTTAATATATTGAAGATTATAGTCAAATTAGCTATATAACCAAACACTGTATGTTTCTCAATAACCCAATTTTTCCCGTACTCGATTTAGATATGTGGTTAATCTGTTAGCGTGTATACAGTTGCATGTGTGTCAGAAAACAAATCTAAGAGAATCTCGACTTATAACTACACATATACATACACCGACTACATATATAGAAGATAATAGGTTTTGTAATTTTGTTTGTGTTATATTATATTCGCTAGCATCAACAATCAATTTTGCTATTTCGCAAGTCCTGAAAATTCTTCCAAATGCATTTTCACTGATATTACTCTAATGTATTTTTTTATCTTCCCCTAAGTCTCTATATTCTTTGCCAATGTTTTAAGCTTTAATGAGTTTATGTTGGCACTTGAATTATAAGAAACTGAGTGCTTATGGATTCCAGTGCGTCAAAATCGTGTTAGTCTTAGAAGCATGTGAGAGATTAGTTGATTTCGGTTACAATTCAAGATATATGTTTAAAGTTGCAAAAATCATGTAATACCATTTATGGAAAAACGTAGTGCATGTGGAGAAGTTTAAAAGAATTGATTTGACTATCTATATCACCAAAGTGCACTTATATTTTTCGTAACTGATATTGACTAAATTCTAGAGTTAAGCGTGCTTAAGGTGGAGCGATTTCATATAGGGTGACCTATTGAAAAGTCATTCCAGTATCGTGTGAGTGAGGACAAAACACGGGAAAATATTTTGCGGTGATTTACATGGTCAGTAAACAAATCTATCGAGCTTTCCAAAATAGTACAACGACCTTCAGACGAGGGTGGAATCCATGGGCCGAAAGAGGACGTTACAAATTCGATTAGCTGGAATTTGTAGGTTAACTAAAAGATCTTCTAATATATTATTTTGAAGAATCATTTGTGTTCTAAAATCGTTTCAGTTTTTAAACTCTCTAGGTTCTTGAGTTTTCAACGACGTCAATCACAAGTCACCAGATTATATCAAACCAATTTTGTCACATCATGTCTGCAGACAAAAAACTATTGTATTCGATTTTCCAATGACATACGACTAGGTTGCGCCTATATAATGTATGTTTCCTATGATAGAGTGATGAGAATTTAGAATTAGAAGAATATTGTATTGACTCTCATGATCATAAATGTACATGGTAAATACATTTATATAGTGAATAAATTAATCTAATTGTCTAACTAAAGAATCATATAAAGATATATACAAATCTCTAGAATATATTCACAATATCTTATTTGATCATATGGATCTTCTATATCCGATAAATAATATCTTTTCATTCCTTCCAATGAAGAGGGAGGAGATAAATGGAATCTGATTGACTAACCAATGATAATCAATTAGAGAGAAAACTGATAAAATCGCTAGGTCATAAAGGACATATACGTCGAGGACAAAATTTCTTTTAATTTACAAAATTCTTCGATTGGTAATTCAGCCCTTCCTATCGCGCTCGATTCCCGAAACGTTTCAACCCCAGTTCGAGAAACTATTTTATGTCCATCAAACCCCTTCTAAGATCAACATACATCAGATTAAGAGTAGGATCAGATCTCAAAATGGCAAGAATTACACCCTCCTTTCACCCTCACAATAAATCTCAATTTTCTTGACAATTACATTGTCTCTTTTTTACTTGAACATCAAAAAAAATGTCATTTTGTTTTGGAAGCCACCGTGACAATGTTTTGTCTTATGAAGCATGCCCCATACCGAAAGTTGAAAGGAAAATCCGAACCTAAACACCGAATAGAGTTGATTAGATAAGCTTTTGAGTGATCGGATCGCATACTCGCACTCATCAATAATCTAGTATACACGATGTTTTTCGACGAATAATCCTCCATAAAAATCAAACGTCCAGTAAATTCCAAAAGTTGTCCCGAACAAATGAAGTTTTTGTTTTCACTGTAGCCGAGCATCCTAACATATATGAAAGCGTATTAAATATATATGGGCTTTATAGAAACGTGATCTAATGGATTTATATAAAATGTAATCTAATGGCCTCCAATTATTTGAAAACATTCCTCACATTTCCGTTTTCACTTATATATATATTTTTAGGTTAAAATTCTAAAGTTGATGTGGGGAATTTTAGAGGTGTGAAACAAACAGAGGATGCAACATTTATGGGGAGTATTTAGCGGTGGTCAAACTCAACCTAACAATAATCATTCAAAACAGTGGAAATCCTGACACGTGTCTCAAACAGAATTATTTTCTTAGGGATATTCGTTTGCTCCAATCTCTGTATTAAAAAATATATCCCTCTTCTTCGTCCTCAAGAGTTTTTACAGAAAATCTAAAAATGGCGCACCCTAAGGTTTTCTTCGACATGAGCATCGGTGGGCAACCGGCGGGGCGGATCGTGATGGAGTTGTACACCGACAAGACTCCGAAGACGGCAGAGAATTTCCGAGCTCTGTGCACCGGCGAGAAAGGCGTTGGACGAAGCGGCAAGCCACTTCACTTGAAAGGATCTTCGTTTCACCGTGTGACCCCTAATTTCATGTGCCAGGGCGGAGATTTCGTCGCCGGGAACGGGACAGGCGGCGAATCCATCTACAGAGCCAAGTTCGAGGACGAGAATTTCGAGAGGAAACACAGGACCTGGTGTTCTCTCCATGGCCAACGCAGGTCCTAACACCAACGGATCTCAGTTCTTCATCTGCACCGTTAAGACTGACTGGCTTGACGGCAAACACGTCGTGTTTGGTCAGGTGATCCAAGGCTTGGACGTTGTCAAGGCCATCGAGAAGGTCGGATCTTCCTCTGGAAACCCGACCGAGCCAGTGGTTATCGCCGATTGCGGTCAGATCATCTCTCATCGTCGACGTTTCTACCATATTAGGAATCTTTTTAAAACATGCTTGATTACTCGTCGTACCAAAGAAAGTGGTACTAGTCGTACCAAAGAGAGTAGTACTACTGCTACTACTGCTGATTCCGCGTCTTCCGAGGATTCCGAGGAATTGTTAGAGGATGATGATGTTTCTGTCTCGTATTCTTCTATTACTTGTTGTAACAATTCGTGGGTGTGGGGCTCAAGAGTGCCCGAAAGGGGTAGGGTTAGGGTTAGTAATCAACGTAATTGCACGAACAACATTGTACAGGCCGCTGTTGTACATACCACTACTGTACACAACGGGAAGCGCATAGTGTGCAAGGAAGCTAGAGTGGTTGTTTAGCGTCTGTCTTGTTGCTGCTATTTTTTTTTGTCTACTTTGATTTGTCTCATGTGGGTCTCTTTCAATCTCTGTTTCTGCTATGGATTGTGTGTTCCTGTTTTGTGGCTTGATATTCTCCTAATTAACCACTAATAATAACATGCTCTTTTTTTTTTTAAGTGGCTCTTTCTGTTTAAAGATTCAACTTGTTGAGACATATGACTAGCCCCTCGTGTGATAGACCCAACAAAAAATTGACCCGAATTTTTATTTTTATTTTATCCGAAAATATGAAATCAAATGGATCCATGGAAATTTTTTTAAAATGACCCGGAAACATTTATCATCAATATTGAAGGTTTAAAAGTTTCTACAGGTTTGGGGTTCGATTTTTAGAGAGTACAATTTCTTACAAATTAATGAATGCAAAATTTATCGGAGGTTCCAGAGTACTGCAGGTAGAGCCGTTTGTCGTAGTCTCGTGTGTTACAGAGAGAACATGACCATTGTGGGGATGTCGTACATACAAAACCGTCTGTTGTGGATCCGAGTAGTGCGGGAGAGCTGAGTCATGAAATTATTGTTCGTAAGAACTTTTCATCATAATCACATATGCTGCATGTAGTTGAATATCATTATAATAGAATTAGATCAGATATCTCTAATGATAATGTAATAGATGACAAAAAAATGTAAATATATGGCTAATAAATATGGCTAACGCCAAAAAATCTTCATGAGCAAAGAAATTGAAGATTGCAATCTTGACCAAATCTTTTTTCCATGGAATATTTTTGCAATACAAACAGAATTATTCTAACAATATAATTTAGTATTTAATTTATTATAATCATCAATTTTCTTTTAGAAAAATATGTATTAATTTTCTAATATATTTTCGAGTTAACCTAAAAAAAAAACGAATACCTACCTATTCGCTATATAAAGAGCACAATGCATTTCACATCTAAAACATTTTAAGTTTTATATTTTCAAAAAAAAAATTGTAATATTCGATCATTTTTAATAGTTTCATCTTCAGATAACTTTGCAATATTTGATTGTTCGGGCCCGTTCTAATCATTTTTTCTCCCTTCATATATATGTCGCATTGGAAATCTCTAGGCGAAAAAATTCCGACATGGATAGAGGAGTTGGCGAACGGGCCAACGTCTGTTGCCAAGTCATATCCGATGTAATTCACCCGGGAATATGCTTTTAAGATTCATAAGGAAGGCAACACAAAGTCAACTTCTAATTCCGGTATTTTTTCACATTCTGATGATGTTGTATACTATGGTGTTCTGCGTGAAATATTGGAGGTTTATTATGATACACAAAGGTTTAACCCTAAAATATCACTGCAAGTGCACAGCAAACGAAGTAGTATTTAGGGATCGAATCCACGAGAACCAAGTGAAACGCTACGAATCTATATGAGTGAAATTAATCTAAGATGACAATATGGTTGTTTGTTGAAAAGTGAAACGAAATAGCAATGTAAAAACGATGTAAAATCAATTAAAAACAAGCGTTAGGTCAAGGACAATTCGCAGAAATTCAGAGATCATGAACGAGACAATTATTCAGGGAACAATAAGCGCAGTCTTAAACTCAAACATGAATGTTTAACCAATCCACTGTCGTGGTATCAATTACTTTATCTAGCAATCTAAGAATCTAAAATATCGTTTGATCTTAAAATTCTAAACAAGCATTAACGAGCAGGTTTGATATGTTCACAAATTGCCTTAACATCAGCTTTCGTTGGCTAAGGACAATTCGCTCACCTATGTTCTATCAAGCAATCTATAGCACTTTTGATGAATAGATTAAACCCTAAATCAGAGATTAAGTGATCAATTTAATCTAAGCAATGAGAACAACGATAGGTGAAGACAAGATGATAAATTCCTATCTATGTCTGATTCAATGATTCATAAATTCCCTTGAAACCCTAAACCTAACTATGAAACTACTCAGACATGGATGCAAAGAAACAAGAAAGAGATGAAGAAAAACTCATAATCAAATAAATAGAATTCCAAAAGGGTTCAGAAATCTTTTCAGAGATGTAGAGTCAGAGCTTTGTCTCCCCAAAGCTTACAAATTGCAGAAAACTAGAAATCTGAATAGAAAAGAAGTGTGTGTAAAAACTTGTGTAGAAAATAAAAGTGTTGCCTAAACAATGGCTAAAAATAACATAAAAATAGGTCTAATAATGTTTTGGTCTAAATTTATGGCAAGTCCAAGCCCAATAAGGAAAAACTGAAATTTTCTTTTTTTCTTCACATGTTTCTTTTGCTGCCAGACAGACATGTCTTCACTAAAATTTGCATAACTTTTGATCGCACCGTTGGAATGACCTAAGATTACTTCCAAAAGAAAGCTAACGCGACGCTCGATCTTGTGTCCAAATTTCAGGTCGATCCATTGGTGGAAACGTATCCAAAGAGTGCCGAACTTCTGACCTTTCCGCAAGATAATGCATCTTCACATATCTGTTTGCAACCATTCCTTACTCCTTATGCCTTATACTCCATCCAAACATGTTTCAACCTGAAAAGACTCTAAAACATAGAAAAACTCGATAAAACGATGAATATCATGGTTGAAAACCGGTAAAAATCATGATATATCAACTCCCCCAGACTTAGCCTTTGCTTGTCCTCAAGCAAAACAAAGAACTTAGTTTGTGAAAGAAGTTTGAAAACGCGGAAAATCACCTTCTATTTAGAGTGTTGTAATGACCATTCATCTCATAATCCACACACTGTAAAACCAATCTCAATCGAACCACTATGTACTTCTCCGCAGACATTCGCAGCTTTCCAGATTCAACCCATAATTTCACAACGTCGTCCATAAGCCTTTCATTGCTGGGTCTCATCAGTGATCTCAATGCCAAGAACCTTATAGACTCATTCACGTCCTTTGCCATGACAACTATCCATACAATCCTTGGTACTCTTTCTCTCCCCCAGACTTATTATTTGTTCTCATCTTTTTTTTTTTTTTTTTTCAAAGGTGTAGGCGAATAATGGTATCACGGGAAATTTTTCTAACCTCGCTTCCAACCTTTGTGTGATCATTCCTCTCAAAGTAAAATAATGGGATCACAGGAAATTTTCCTAGCCCTTTACTCGAAAGAAAATCTTTTCATCTTTTCTGCTTTTATTTAACTTAGAATAAGGGAGAGGAGTACCATTATGTTTCACACATGATGCATTTTTCAGGCAACGAACGAGGAGTCAAGCCCTATGAACACCAATCACGTCTGATAAGGTAAAAGGAAGAGCTCAGAAATTAGCTCAGGCTTAGTGGATTTCGTTGGAAATCTGGATGTCTCTAGTTAGCTGGTCAGTGTTTGGATTTTTCATTAGTCAAATCTGAATGGATTCTGCAACAATGGTTACTAAGATAGAAAAATCAGACAACAAACCAAGAGAAAAGTCATCATTCCCAACAAATTTGACTCAATAAATCGATAAACTGACTCAAAGAGAAAACAAAATAAAATAGTGTTAGTAAACGATGAACACCCTCCCCCAGACTTACTTCACACCGTCCCGGTGTGAAAATGAATCAAGAGAAAGGTAAAATAGACTCAAAAGATGAAAATAAAAGAATTTTTATTTTTTTTTGTACAGAAAACGTACCTTGGCTCGGATCGATCGATCTGAAAACATACGGTGGTTTGGTGCCCACGTGGATCGATCGATCTGCAAAATAATTTTTTTTTTTTTGCACGGACTTTGCACAGATCGATCGATCGACATCCGGATCAATCGATCCACATGTAGATCGATCGATATGATGCTGGGAGGTCGATCCAAAAACTTTCGGCAAATCGGATCGATCGATCAGCCCCGGTTTTGCACGGTTTTTTTTTTTTTTTTTTTTTTTTTTTTGAAAAGAAACCTTAAACACTTATTACCAAAACCAAAAGTTAGAAAATAACTGAAAAATAAAGTATGTATACTTACCGGTGGGTTGCCTCCCACCAAGCGCTTGTTTTAAGTCTTTAGCTTGACTTATGAACACATAGGTTAATCATGAGAATCAAAAGGTTGGACCAATGGACCTTTGGTCCTTCTCCTATGAGGAAAATGAACAAAATATGCAAGAGGACACATCCATGGTAAAGAGATAAAACTCTCATCAAGGGACTTTACTACAGATGTAGCATATATCTTGAAATCTTCCTTGGTTAGATGCTCATGAGAATCAAATACATTTAATGGAAAGAGAAAGTCAACTTCAGGTTTAAACGAGTTTTTCACAAAATAGTTAACTTCATCCCCATCAATCATGTATAACACAATATTCTCATTGCTAGAATCTATCTCAACCTCAGGGTCCTCTATCTCATTCAAGAGATCATCTATATCAACCACATTCTCTAGGTAAGATTTTTCAAGAAACGATCTAGATTCCTCTAGCATTGAAAACTTAAACTCGAGATCATGAACACTTAAAGCACACAGATAATTGATATCAAAATATACTTCATGATAATCCCTAGCAAGATTTTCTACTCTTAGAGTATCTAGTCTTTGAGTCTCACATATTAAATCATAACAATCATCAATGAGCTTGAGAGTATGCAAACTAGAAGCTACATCTTCACAGCAAGGCATGTGACTATCCTCATTATTATGAAATTCAAAAGTTGAATCACATGTACCTTCTAGTTGGCATGGTGGAACCCAATCTATTAACTCTTCAAGTGCATGAGCTACCATTATCTCATAATACGTGAGCTCCCTTCCTTCAAGTGATGCCCGGTGTGAGATGAGGTTCAAGCGGATCATAGCTGCTAGGTCACTCTTTGTCAATGTTGGATTTTCTTTGTAAAGCTCTTCCAACTTCATTTTTTGTTCTGGTGTAAGCACGCTCTCATCAAATGGTGGCTCCACATATGGCTCATCTTGAATGTATTCTTCAACTGTGTCTCCCTCCTCTTGTGGCCAATCATTGTAATCCATGGCCATCACTATAAGAAACTATACAAAAATAAAATAAAAAGTTAGTGTCTTAGACTAAATTTCAATCAAAAATTCGAAGGCAACACAATTGGTCCCCGGCAACGGCGCCAAAAACTCGATACACAGAGTTTTAACCCTAAAATATCACTGCAAGTGCACAGCAAACGAAGTAGTATTTAGGGATCGAATCCACGAGAACCAAGTGAAACACTACGAATCTATATGAGTGAAATTAAGCTAAGATGACAATATGGTTGTTTGTTGAAAAGTGAAACGAAATAGCAATGTAAAAACGATGTAAAATCAATTAAAAACAAGCGTTAGGTCAAGGGCAATTCGCAGAAATTCAGAGATCATGAACGAGACAATTATTCAGGGAACAATAAGCGCAGTCTTAAACTCAAACATGAATGTTTAACCAATCCACTGTCGTGGTATCAATTACTTTATCTAGCAATCTAAGAATCTAAACTGTCGTTTGATCTTAAAATTCTAAACAAGCATTAACGAGCATGTTTGATATGTTCACGAATTGCCTTAACATCAGCTTTCGTTGGCTAAGGACAATTCGCTCACCTATGTTCTATCAAGCAATCTATAGCACTTTTTATGAATAGATTAATTCCTAAATCAGAGATTAAGTGATCAATTTAATCTAAGCAATGAGAACAACGATAGGTGAAGACAAGATGATAAATTCCTATCTATGTCTGATTCAATGATTCATAAATTCTCTTGAAACCCTAAACCTAACTATGAAACTACTCAGACATGGATGCAAAGAAACAAGAAGGAGATGAAGAAAAACTCATAATCAAATAAATAGAATTCCAAAAGGGTTCAGAAATCTTCTCAGAGATGTAGAGTCAGAGCTTCGTCTCCCCAAAGCTTACAAATTGCAGAAAACTAGATTTAGGAACAAACAAAACCCATGGATTTAGGAACAAACAAAACCCATGGATCACAGTGACATCAATTAACCCGGAAGGAAGGGTAGACGGGGTTTCAGATAATGAACATTTGCAACAGAACACAATTGGACATACTGCTCTGATTGATCATTCACTAGAGGTTGACCTTGTCGTTGACTTCAACGAAGAGGTAAATGATGCTGTATTTTGAGGATTCATAGGAAAAGCTTGGAGAGTTTGAGGAAGATTAAGAGTCAGCACCTTCAGATGATTCATCGAATTCAGATTAGTTTATAACCATGTATATTTATGAAATATTTTGTAATATATGTGTTTATGAAATGTTTTTTTAATATATGTGTGTTTATGAAATATTTTTGTAACTTACCATGAATATTCACGACCTTCTGCATTTGTTGATTAAGCATACCATTGGAATACCATTGAAAATTTCCCACGGATTTTCGACGACTTCAGCAGTCCGTGGGAAATCCGTTGGAAATTTCTGACGGATTTCCTAGGGATTGTGGTGTATAGTTACGAAGTTTAATAAAAATATCCAAAAGGCCATAAAAATATCCAATAGTTACATATAAGATATAGTTGATCAAATAAATTCCAGTAAACCATTCCCATCCTTACATTTTGAAGTTACGGATGATCAAGTATAAGAGTTTCGAAATCTATAGTAAGTTATAGATATGTTATAAGAGGTATTTCGATTTGTATAGATATGTTGTGTATATTACATATACATATAGTTATCAATGTTTAATTGTGGTGATGACCTTATCCAGTCATTACAAGGCGTAGGACCATCAATTACACATCAAATCTGTACCATATACCTTAAGCCGTCGGAAATCCGTCGGAATTTTCCCACGGATTTCCGACAGGAATGATATTTTTTTTTTAAATACGTGAGCGGTGGAGAATCCGTCGGAAATTTCCGACGGACACAGATATATATATTTTAATTAATTTGACCGACCAATGAGTGTACATGCAAAAAAGTGTAAACGGTCGGAAATAAATATTTCAACGCCAAAATTTTGGAAAATGCGCGAATGACATGTTTTGTTATTTACGAATACGCGGCAAATTAAATAGTTTAGGACTGATTTCCGACGGAAAATGTTTCCCCCGGCTCTTTCCGTCCGAAATCCGTCCAAAAATCTTTATATATTCAACACACGCACCTTTTCTTCTCATTCTCCTATTTCACTTTCTCTCACTGTGGGAGTCGAAACTCGCACAACTAAATTTTGTAAGAAAATTTAGGGGTTCGAAAAACTTCTATGTAAAGAAACCAAGAACAGATATCCAAAGATGGTGATTTTATTCAAGCCGTTTCGAAAGCTATTCTAGAGAAAATAACAATTGTTTTTGTAGGTCAAGTTGCGGATCCCTTCTTCAATGGGGTACATGTCTATTTATAAAAAAATCAGTCGACTAGGCCTCTTCCTAAACGATAAAGGAACACTTCTTTATTCTTCGGGATTTCCTTTCTTCGTTGGTTTTCCTAAGTAGGCTCAAGCGTGGGCTTCTTACTTTGACTTGATAACTTGGCCCACCAACCTCTTGTGGCTCGTTGCCTCGGCCCGACAATATGTTGGACTAGCTGCTTCGCTGGCTCACCAGAGATCCGGCTCATCGTCTCTTTGTCTTGTCTGAAACTTTGTCTGTTTAGCCCGTTACCTGTTTGGACTGTCGCCAACATGTTTAAGCGTCGCCAGTATGTTGGCACGCCACCAGTTGTTTTGGCCTGTCGCCAAGATGTTTGCTCGTTGCCAAAATATTTGGCTTGTCACCGTTATCTTGGTGCGCCACCAATTGTTTTGGCTCGTCGCCAAGATGTTTGGCTCGTCACCGTTATCTTTGCGCGCCACCAGTTGTTTTGGCTTGCCGCCAAGATGTTTGGCTCGTCACCGTTATCTTGGCGCGCCACCAGTTGTTTTAGCTCGTCGCCAAGATGTTTGGCTCGTCACCGTTATCTTGGCGCGCCACCAGTTGTTTTGGCTCGTCGCCAAGATGATTGGCTCGTCACCGTTTTCTTGGCGTGCCACCAGTTTTTTTGGCTCGTCACCGTTATCTTGACGCTCCACCAGTTGTTTTGGCTCGTCGCCAAGTTTTTTGGCTCGTCACCGTTATTTTGGTGCACCACCAGTTATTTTGGCTCGTTGCCAAGATGTTTGGCTTGTTGCCAAAATGTTTGGCTCGTCACCGTTATCTTGGCGCGCCACCAGTTGTTTTGGCTCGTCGCCAAGTTGTTTGGCTCGTCACCGTTATCTGGCCGCGCCACCAGAATATTTGGCTCGTAGACGCGTCCCTGATGCCGAGCCGGAGGAGTTTTGTTTGTTACCTCGGTCTTTGGGCTCGTAGGTGCTTCTCCCTAATGCCGAGCCGGAGGAGTTTGGTTCGTTACCTCGGTCTTTGGGCTCGTAGGTGCTTCTCCTTGACGCTGAACCGAGGATCTGGTTTGCTTTGTCGTACCTCCGCCGTCACGGCTCGTCGTCATCCTCACCGTTATGGCTCGTTGCCGAACCAGAAACTTGGGCTTGTTTAGCTAGGCTTTCCATTTGGCTAGGTCCAACATCTACACTTAGTATTTTTAGCAGTTGATCTTGATGGGGTGAAAACCGACCCCAACAGTTAGCCCCCTGCTCGGTAGTATTATTGATAATAGTGACGAGGTGAAAAGTTAAGATCGAGATAAACGTTCTTTGGGTTGCCGAGCCAAATTTGACATACCGCCGAGCTATTTGGCAAACCGCTGAGCTGTTTGGCGTACCGCCAAGCTGTTTGGCATACCGTCGAGCTATTTGGCTTACCACCAAGCTATTTGGTGTAACACCGAGTTATTTTACATACCGCCGAGCTGTTTGGCGTACAGCCGAGCTATTTGGCGTACTGCCGAGCTGTTTGGCGTACTGCCGAGCTGTTTGGCGTACCGCCGAGATGTGTAGCGTACCTTTGAGCTGTTTGGCATACCGCCGAGCTATTTGGCGTACCGCCGAGCTGTTTGGCGTACCACCGAGCTGTTTGCCATACCGCCGAGCTGTTTGGCGTATCACCGATCTCTTTTGCCTACCTATTTGGCATATCACCGAGCTGTTTGGCGTACCGCCGAGCTATTTGGCGTACCGCCGAGCTATTTGGCGTACCGCTGAGCTATAATGTTTGTTACCGAGTTAGTTTCAATGCTTAGATCACCGAACCATTTTGTCATAAGAGTATTTGACAAGGCATTTTGCTGAGGAAAAAGGCATTTTGTCGAGGAAAATGTGATGAGGCGTTTTGTCGAGATGTTGTGCCAAAATTATCATGATGAGGCGACGTGCACAAAAACTGTCTTGTTGCTATGTGTCTAAGTACCAGTGTGCTATGAAGCATTGTATATTAGGTTTTAAGATGCTAAAGACTATCGTGCTAAGGAGCGAACGATATACGTTTAGTACTATACTTTTGAGATGTTGAAGACCAGCGTGTTAAGAGACGTGCGATTGCTGGGTTTAGACCAAACATATTTATGTATCTCATGCTAGACGATATACGTCTAGTACTATGTTTTTGAGATGTTGCGACCAGCTATCGGTTGCTGGGTTTTGAGCGCTTTGTCAGTTTTAGGGCTTGCGGTGTTCCGACTTACATTCCCATTTTTGACGATGAAACATGTTTAAAATCGCATACTAACTGGTGGGTTTAGTATTATGCTTCTGAGATGTCGATGACCAGTGTACCGAGAGGTGTTTACTGGGTTTAAAAGTTTATTTCGAGTTTTAAGACTTGCCAGTTTTCGACTTACGGGTCCCTCTCGAAGGTAAACTTATAAGAATATCGTTCAGGATATACATTTCGGATATTAGACCAGGTTATACCCGGTCGGAATTTATATAGCGCACTTCTATACCCGTGAGAGGATGTTGGAGAACCTTATTCCATATAGAAATAATTGTTAAATCCATAAAGGATGCAGTAGTTCGTCTGTTGTGGCCAGCAACAGACGAGATGGTAGAATATCCGTGAAGGATGTAAAGTTGTGATTTATGTAGACCAAGTGACACGAGTTTGTGTGTTGAAAAAGATTGAAATCGTTGTCTTTGAGAAGTGTAATGCGAAAGATCGCGTTTTTTGAGACATGGGAGTATACATGTATACGTACCCACTCCCCCCCCCCTTAAAAAGGAGGGGGACAGCTGAACCCTTTGCAGGGATCAAGTCATCTCGTAGTTCATGTGAAGTATCTCAGTGATAGAATTTCTTCAAGTGAATTGCGTTCCAAGATCTTAGTACTGGAATACTGGCCATGTTAGCGAGCTCGTACACTCCCGGGTGAATTAAAGTTGGCTAGTTCGTTCTCAGGTTCCCGATTCACCTTGAATTTCTTCTGCTTCATCTTCGTGTTAAGTTCTGCTACGGGATTCCTAAGCTTATGCTCGGCCATAACACAAATTCGGGACTCCTTCTGATTCCCACGAATAGTTTTGATTCCATTCAACGTCGAAAACTTATGCATAGGTGGTATGTTGATGGGACAGCTCTCATAGAATTTATCCAAGGGGTTCCCATGATTACGTTGTATATCGCGGGATGGTCTGCCACCAAAAATTCTACGATTTTTGTTACTCCTTCGGCTCGGACGGGTAGTCTGATCATTCCGAGGGTCATTATTGTTTCTCCTGAAAATCCGGTGAGTGGCTTTGGCATTGTTGTAACTTCGGATAGACTGATCTCTATACGCCTTAACGTTTCTCGAAAAATAACATCAACAAAACTTCCTGTATCTATCAGCACTCTGGCAACGTCGTGGTCTCCTATGATTAACTCGATAACAAGTGGATCGTTATGAGGCTGGTCAATGCTGGCAATTTTATTTTGCTCGAATGTAATCACGTCATTTGGTAAATTGGCGGGCGCTGACCAATTGATGCTAACATCCTCCTTGCGCTGGAAAGCCTTGATTGCGGACACCGTATCCATGCAGTATTGGGATCCTCTCATTATCATGTTAATTCTTCTTCGGGAATCCTGATGTGCTTCCTCGTCGGTTTGCCTCCCTCTCTTAGCCACGTCTCTAGTTAAGACGGTCTGATCGGGCTGGTCTTTTTCGTCTTCTCGTTCAAAAAATTTAAGGCTGATAGTGTCGCCAAACTCTCCTGCCGTTTGTTTTGCCACAATTTTTGCGCCAAGACTTCGACAATTAGTGGTTGAGTGTCCGTAGTAACGATGGTATTCGCAGTAGGTCTTCTCGTCATAAGTGTTGGAGTTTCTTGCCCATGTGTTCCAAGGGACTGTCTCACGACCGGCACCTACTTGATAGTTATGGGTGCCTCCAAAACTGGGTCTTTCGTGATATTCATATCCAGTTCCTTGATTATTTTTCCTGTAATGCGGCGGGTTTGGAGCTTGAGAGGAGCAGTTCGTCGTTTTCGCCACTCCATATTTCTGAGACAACACCTTCATTTCCTCTTTGTTGAGTATGAAATCTTAGGCTCGGTGTAGCGCATTTTGGATTGATAATGGCGCATTCAAAGCGATCTTTTTTCAGAACTTCGATTCGTACCACAGCGACCTTTATAATGCGAGCAAGGCGGCCTTGTCGCTTACGCCCTTGACCTTCGACATCACTGCTTTGAATCTTCCCATGAAACTTCGTAGTGTCTCCGTAGGCCCTTGAGTTAATGTCCAGAGATCGGCATCAGAGGCTCCTCGATCCATAAACATGGAGTAATGCTTTAGGAAGGCGGCAGACAGTTGCTGGAAATCATCAATGGAGTTTCGCTCAAGTCTGAAAAACCATTGGAGGGCTGCGCCTTTTAGATACTCCACAAACAGCAGACAAAAACCAGCATCTCTCTCCTTTTCCCTAAAGTTGGCTCCGCATATTGCTATGATGAACGTCGTTATGTGCTCCTTTGGGTCGGTGGTCCCTTCATAAACTGGAACTTTGATCTTTCTTGGGTCGAAAATCCTTGCCTTGGTAATCCGAGCTATAAACGGTGTGTTGTGTGCTTCTTCTAGTACGCGGTCAATCTCCAGGATTTTACTGGTTGCCTTGTGCACCTAGATCGGACGGCTTTCATCTCAGCGGTGGGACGATCCAAGGAGGCTCGGATTTCATCCAGCTCTTCTCTCTGGGCTCGGCTCATCGTTCTCGGCTCGCCAGCGTATTGCGCCTGTTGGACCCATAGGAGATTTTATTCTTCCTCCACTAAGTTCCTGGCTCGATTCAGGTTAATGTCGCCTTCGTTGGTTCGGGCTCCCATCATTGTTGGTGCAAATCCCTCGTCAGCGAGATTCTCCGTGTTGTGGTTTCTTTCTTCGCGCCCCTCCTCATTGAGAATGATTGCCACAGCCGACCCGTCTTTGGTGTGTTGGTCACGTCCATTGCTGGCTCCTCTTGCTCCTCGAATCGATCGAGGAGGTTCGGTGATACTTGATCTGGTCGCCACTGGTGTTTGTTCGTCGGTTGGATGTGGTGGTGGCAGTCCTCCCAAAGTCCTCGGTGCATCGCGTGGTGTTGAAAAATCCAGAGCCGTCGGTTTTAAGCTAAGCCGTCTAGTGATTCCGCTGATATGTGGGTTCATCGTCGAACCTATGCCTCTGAATCGTGTGTTTCTGGCTCGGCCCTCCATTGCCAGTGTCTCGATTTTCTTTGTTAGTGAGTTATTCAGCTTATCTTGCTCCTCCGCCTTCTTTAGCAACGTGGTTATCATGTTCTTCAATTCTGTCAGCGTTTCTGAAGTGTCTTCCGTGTTTGCTGTCGGTGGATTGGTTCTCGTTCCAGGAAGGTCAGCGCCAGTGTTACTCGCGTCATCGCCGCTCCGGTCTCCGTTGGTGGTCATCGTTTCATATCTTGTATTCGATGGTTCTTAAGTGTCAGAAAGTTTAAAGACTCCCCTCAGACGGCGCCAAATTGTGGGAGTCGAAACTCGCACAACTAAAATTTGTAAGGAAATTTAGGGGTTTGAAAAACTTCTATGTAAAGAAACCAAGAACAGATATCCAAAGATGGTGATTTTATTCAAGCCATTTCGAAAGCTGTTCTAGAGAGAATAACAAGTGTTTTGTAGGTCGAGTTGCGGATCCCTTTTTTAAAGGGGTACATGTCTATTTATACAAAAATCAGTCGGCTAGGGCTCTTCCTAAACGATACAGGAAAACTTCCTTATTCTTCGGGATTTTCTTTCTTTTTTGGTTGTCCTAAGTCGGCTCAAGCGTGGGTTTCTTACTTTCACTTGCTAACTTGGCCCACCGACCACTTGTGGCTCGTTGCCTCGGCCCGACAATATGTTGGGCTTGCTGCTTCGCTGGGTCACCAGAGATCCGGCTCGTCGTCTCTTTGTCTTGTCTGGAACTTTATCTGTTTAGCCTGTTACCTGTTTGAATTGTCGCCAACATGTTTAAGCGTCGCCGTTATGTTGGCGCGCCACCAGTTGTTTTGGCTTGTCACCAAGATGTTTGGCTCGTCGCCAAAATATTTGGCTTGTCACCGTTATCTTAGCGCGCCACCAGTTGTTTTGGCTCGTCGCCAAGATGTTTGGCTCGTCACCGTTATCTCGGCGCGCCACCAGTTGTTTTGGCTCGTCGCCAAGATGTTTGGCTCGTCACCGTTATCTTGGCGCACCACCAGTTGTTTTGGCTCGTCGCCAAGATGTTTGGCTCGTCGCCAAAATGTTTGGCTCATCACCATTATCTTTGCGTGCCACCAGTTGTTTTGACTCGTCGCCAAGATGTTTGGCTCGTCACCGTTATCTTGGTGCGTCACCAGAATGATTGGCTTGTAGACGCCTCCCTGATGCCGAGCCGGAGGAGTTTGGTTCGTCACCTCGGCCTTTGGGCTCGTAGGTGCTTCTCCCTAATGCCGAGCCGGAGGAGTTTGGTTCGTTACCTCGGCCTTTGGGCTCGTAGGTGCTTCTCCCTAATGCCAAGCCGAAGGAGTTTGGTTCATCACCTCGGCCTTTCGGCTTGTAGGTGATTCTTCTTGATGTCAAACCGAGGATCTTGTTTGCTTTGCCGTACCTCCGCCGTCACGGCTCGTCGTCATCCTCACCGTTATGGCTCGTTGTCGAACCAGAAATTTGGGTTTGTTTGGCTAGGCTTTCCATTTGGCTAGACCCAACATCTACACTTATTATTTTTAACAGTTGATCTTGATGGGGTGAAAACCGACTCCAACACTCACTAAAACTCTTCACCTCCTCTTTTCCTGTTTCTCTCTACCCGAACTCAAACCATGTAAATGTTTTCTTCTTTAATTTCTTGTTTTTAGTATATAGATTGGTAGATTTAGAGATTGGAAATGATCTTTTGTTAGATTATGTGGCTTAGTCTCGGGTTTCAAATCCATTTTGTTTGCTCGTTTTGTTTTTAACCCAATTGATTTTGAAATCAGGCTTTTCCATGTGTTGTTGAATTTAGGGTTATGACTATCGTTTGTTGAACACAACATTTTCCAGTGATAATCCATCGTTTTATTTATTTATTTATACACTTAAATAAATGTTTTTATTTTTTTATTTTATAAAATATTTTTGTGCCCGAATAATTAAAAATAATTTTTAAAATTTACAAAAGTTATATATTTTAGAGAAATTCCCTACAATACCATCAAACCAAGTTTAGTGGACAAACTTAGCACAAGGAATTAAAAGTTCCTTAAATACCATTATTTAAAGGATACACAGACTTTTTTATCCTCATATGATAACTCAACCTCAAAAAATAAAAGAAAATTAACATAATTAAAAATGGAAAAAACAAAAATCGATCGAAACTTTTTTTTCTCTTCTGCACAAAATTGTGATGACGATTTCATGTTCTTCACGAAAATTTCCAACCAATCGTGATGATTTTGTGATCGAGCTCAACCACTCCTCTTTTACCGATCTCAATCACTCTTCTGTTACCGATAGCTCAATCGCGATAGTCTATAGCTCAATCAAGCTCTCATTCACGATCTGGATTCGAAATCGAAGAGTATCTTTCATCTATGTCACTGGTCGATTTGGTTTGTATTCTATTTTTTTGATTGATTTGGGGAAAACAAAACCAGATTCTCGTTTTTGATATCGATTTGGGAAAAAAACGTCGACCTCTAACACTTGCAACTTTAGTTTGTTTATGAATTTCCCCAAATATGATAACATGGATATATGTAAAGTTATCTTTGGTCTGGTTTTGCTTGCATCCTTTTGAAATTTGTTGAAGTTACCCAAATGGAGCAACAAAAATACTTCAGTTACGACTCACACCATGTCTTAGTATATAGTGATGGCTACACTGTCTTTGTTTGTGTTTTACCTCTTATACGAGATATTCTTTGTTCTTTATGAGTTAAAACTGTAATCTTCAGGTTTTCATTGTATCTATTGTGTTTGACATTACAAAACTTTAAATTTCAGCTGAGTAGCACAACTCTCTTCAAAATTTCAGCTAGATAGGAGCACGTATGACACTGTCGTCTTGAAAAAACCTTGACAAAGCTGCTTCAACGAAAATTATACACTCTATTTTTCTTTTTCCACTAACAAAAATTAGGCTAAGAGAAGTTTATATAACTCCGCATGACCCTAACTACATAGAAAACCCAATGATGAAATCTTGCCTTTTTCTTTATTTTAGGCAAGTATGGTGGAGATCTATGCTACTTTTGGCGAGTGGAAATTTAAATGCAAGCTCCAATGGGAATTTTTTGTAGATACAAAAAAAAAATCACTTTGTGAGTTAGATGAGAACGTCACATACAAGGATTTAGTTGAAATGATTGTCGAAGACTTTGGAATTGACTGCTCAGTTAAAGAAAGAGATATTGCACTCAGCTATGGACTTCCAATAATAATGAAATTGACTTAGAGGATTCTCCATCAATTTATATGCGAAACGATCGCCAAGTAAGAAATTTCATCAAGAAGATAAAAGAAGATCTTGAACTGATTCGTTTGTGTGTATCAGTAAGTCACAAATGCAACCGATTGACTAGTGTTAAATAGCTTGCATAATTTAACTGTGCATTCTTTGTTTATTAACTATTTAGGAAGGCTTTCCCAAATGTATAAAAAACTTTCCTAAATAAAAAATTTCGGGAAGGATTCATAACCATTTAGGAAGGCCTTCCTAAAACATATGTCACATTTTTTTTAGCTCTACTTACTACTCTTTCAATACTAAATTCCTTTTCATTTGATTTAGGTGAATGACAAATGCAAAGAATTTGCTCTTGAGATTGTTGGTAGCATCATTCAATCAAAAACCATACACACTCAACAGATTTGTGATATCTTATGCAGCGGCTCTGGCAGAGGAGCACACAAGAGAGATATATGAAGAGTGATTCTTTTCCATAGTACAATTCCAAAATACATTTTGTTACTATTTGCAAATGGTTACTTTGTTAAGGATACAATTTATTATTTTATTGATTGATTTTTGGACTACACCTAAGTGGCAAACGATTATGGAGTGAACTTGTATCTTTGTCTAGTTCCATAAACTAATTCGATGAACTGTAAGTATTTTAGGAAAGCTTCCTGCATATTTAGGATATCATTCCGAATTGGGAAGGACTTCCTAAATATGTAATAATACTTCCTAAATATAAATGAAAGGTTTCTGAATTTAACAGCAACATATGTTTTGATTATGATGAATTTGAATCTTATGTGACAATACCATCATTCGTAAAACATCAATACATATATTTATAAAACTAAAATACTCAAAAGTGACAAGATCATCATACATACATTCATAAAATATCATACATACTTTCACGAGATTTCTAAAGAGGATCACTTTGTGAGGCACGGTTGTAATTGTATGCATAGCTAATGTAATGCATCATATGATTAGTAACCGTGAATAGTCTGGTTTGCAAATACTCAATTCCTGAGGCGAAAGTATCTCTTCCGTATTCTTTATATAACTAAACGATGCAAACTGATTTACTATTGCTGAATGTGGCTCAGGTATAAGTTGGAATCGCGGCCGAGACATTGAAATCCTTACAGGAAATGAATCTTCTTCCATATTTGTACCTATAAAGAATAGAGAAATAAAAATGTTATTGTATTGTAGAGTTTGTATACACTTCTACAAGTTATAAAACAGGGCTTTGATTTAGAATAACTCATTGCAAAATCAAAGATCACCAATTTGTTTATAAAATAAAGCAAACTCTTTTTTCTTTACGAATTTAGGAAGACCTTCCTAAATATGTAGAAAATATTCCTGAAAAATCAAGAATCTTTTTTAAAAGTAATCTAGGAAGGATTTTCACATATTTAGGAAGACCTTCCTAACTAATCAAGAAACATGAAAATTAATATAAAAGATGACAAATGACAGAATATATAGCCCTTCACTAAGCTTCCTAAACACAAGAATGCCCAACTACTATTATCTAAGACAAGAATGCCTATTTCCAAAACATATGTATATGTTGTCATCTTGAAAGAATCCTTCATAAATACCAAAATTTGTATATCTTGGTCCTAGAAAAGTGATATAGCTATTTCTCATCATTCCAATTCCAAAGCATAAATCTTTTAAACAAAATCTGGATTTTAACTTTGAAATATTTTAATTGCAATTGTGATTTCATACAAAAAGATTCTTAAGTTTTAAACCTTGGCAGAATTGTACTCAGAGACTTTGAAGGAGGCAATGGCTTTTGTCAATAGGAGGATCTCGGTGAATGTGCATGTTGTCAAGACCTGCCAACAAAAGATATACAAACTCTCTTACTAGTTTGGTTCTAAGTAACAAAGTGTTTATTAATTCTCTACTACGACACTTACACTAGAATCAGTGTCGATTTTGACAAAGCGTTCTTGTACTTGTATTGTGTAGTAACATCAGTAGCATGTACTCCTCCTTTCTTCAGAGCAGTAGACTTAAGGCCCTAAACAAGAACACATACAAGAAAATAAGGCTCTCCATTCATGCAATTAACCACAGAGTTGAGCTGCTAGATTAATTTCAGATAGTCATAAGGTTTCTGAAGCCAGAATTTCCTAACAACAAAAATTCTATTAGCTAATTGATACCGTCACATATAATAATTCAATTATACAAAGAAATTGTACAATGAATCATACGGTAGAATCCTTCAGAGATAACCTTTGAAATCAAAGTCAAAGCTACACCAACGTTGACCTCATTTTCACTCCTCATCAAACATCTAGTCCTTAAACAGAAGTAATTTAATCCTATACACGTCCTGTCTCGCAGATCCCTTGACAGTTATACCAGAGATCTAATCCAGAATAACTGATAAAATTGATTTTAACAAGCGGATAAGATCGATCAGACCGACAACATATACTCCTGAATGCAGCGAAATGCAAAAAAAAAAATATAAATTCAGAACAATACATCTAAGCACGCATCAAAATCGAAGTCGAACGAAAATTTGAGAATAGAAAAGGAATGCGTCGATATAATCCATGAGAGAACCATCGTCTGCCATTGATGTAGTAAGCTTTCTTAGTCTCGGCCTCCGTAGAGACAGATTAAAGTGAAATCAGTACGAACCAAAGCAACCCTAGAACTTCATTCTTTTTCATATTATCGGAGAAATAGAACGAGACAAAGAGAAAGAGGAAGAGACAGAAAGAAAGAGGAAGAGCCAGAGACAATACCGATTAGCAAGCCGGCGACGATGATTCTGGTAACCTACATCAATGATTCCGATGATGAGAATCGCCGAAGCCGCTTCTCAACATATCGTTTTTTGCTTTATGATTTTTTTTTGTTTTTTTTAATTCTTAAACTAAAATAAAGGGATTTTTAGTCATTTTGCTAATAAACTTGTGGTATTTGTGGAACTTTGAAGATGAGGTGCTACTTTTGTCCACAAAACTTGGTTTAGTGCTATTTATAAGAATTGCCCTATATTTTAATATAAAAACTTTGTTATATATTTGTAAGTAAAAACATTTTTTATATGTTTATAATATAGAAACATTTTTTATAACAAAAGTATTTACGTTTTTATTTTTGTGGGTTATAGTTACCAATTTTTAGAAGCTCCATATTGTTCTATTTATTTACAGTTACAGAAATATATTATATATTGATAAAAAAAATTAATATTATTTTGCAGGTCGCGTACGGGTTTTCGTGCCGGTATGGGCCGTTGACGTACGGCGAACCAAGATGATGCAACACCTAGCCCGTCTCATATTCCAGACTCTCAGAGCTCTGCACTGCTTCAACAGCTCACGGTTGAAGAGTTGGCGCAGCAACCAGGCCGAAAATCGATTTTTAAAATTATACAACAAACTTAAAAAAAAAAATTAATACAACCCTTAGTTAGATTTTCATAACCATAAATGTGATAATGCATAATTATATTTTTAAAATAGTAATCCAGATTTTAGCGACTAAATAACTCGCTAATTGACATATTCAAATTAATTTTTTTTAAAACAATAATTTCTTAATCAATCCTTAAAGAGTAATATAGAATTTAGTTTTCAATCATTTTTGTTGCAATCCACCCGTTTTGGTGAACATGAATAATATAAAAGAAATTCCTGTCGAATTTTTTTTTATTATATTTCCTATTTTCTAGAAAAAAAATATTTTAAACTTAAAAAAAAAATTTCGTAATATATTTTTTGCGGAGAATTACGATTTTTTTTCAAAACAATAATTACGTTTATACACATAATTGAAATAATAATATCTACCAAATTAATGATAGATCGATTTACCTAATCATATATATTATATATATTTCTAACCATATATAAAAAGAGGCAAATAATTCGGATATAAATAAATTAAAATTTCACGTTTAATTACTGAATAGATATAAAATAAAATATTCTTTAACAATATTTCCCTTAATCAACATTTTTATATTTAATTAATCATATAAATTAGAAAAAAGCTTTCTAAACTTCTGAATTTCTTGCAGATGTTAAAAAAAAAAAAACTTCATTTCTTTTATATATGTACCATAGATACAAAGGATATATTTTTCACAAACTATTTTACATTTACTAATTTAATTATTAGTATATTATCTAGATTAATCAATAATCTTCTTACTATTATTTGGGAAGTGCAATTAGTGAAAAATCTTAGTTGTTTTAATCTTATTGGTTTTCTCCCAAAAAAACTATAACATGTCTTGAAAAAATGATGACATGTCTTTAAGAAAAATATGACGTGACTTAAATCTCTAATCAATGTTTTAACACAAATTATTATATCAATAAAATACCATGAACAATTTTCGAATCCTTTTTTAAAATTAACAATCAATTTCGAATTAAATAAATAAATTAACAACCAATAGAAAATTTTAAAAACATTATCAACGATTTTATAAAACAAAATAATATTATAATATATTTTATATTCACCTAATATTATACTCAGTTTTATACTAAATTTTATATAAAAACAATTATATATGCATAATATATAGAAAATAAATTAATTGAATTTTATCTGATAAATGAATTTTTTGAAATTAATATTTTTTGATTGGCTATAGAAAATCAATCCTCTTATAAGATGTTATATTCCAAAAGATAATACCCATAAAAAACATCAAATATTCCAAATAGATGCTACAACCATCGAAATCTATGAATAGTTGTTGAAAGATATTTATTAAGAATCTAAATAAATAGTCAAATTATTATATTTTTATTATTATTTGCTAAATATAATTATTGAAAACCCTAAGTTGTTATAGTTTCATTCGTTTATAACAACGGAAATATGACATGACAAACATAAATAATGACACCTATCTCTAATCAATCTCTACAATGAACATTTTTCAGAAAATTAAAACAACAATCTTTTTAAGAATAAAAAAAATTTACGTATCTATTATCAAAGTTTGGAAAATAATTTTAAAATAAAAAATTATTTAAGTATCTAAATTTTATATACTCTGAGTTTCTAGTTTTTTTATTGTAAGGATTTATGGTTATTATTTTTTATAGGAAAATATAATGTATTTAATATTATAGTAGCATCTCAAATTAAAAACAATTACATATCTTAATTGTATAATAATTATTTTAATTTTAATTCAATCAAAAATAAATTTCTTGTACAATAATTTTTAAAAATTTTTTAATTCAGTCAAAACAAATTTATTGTGTTAAATTAATACCAAATATATTAATTTGTTCCTCATCTAATAATTTTGAAAATAATATACGCAGTCTTTTAACAAAATTTGATACCGCTTATATTTGTGCATAATATATTTGACACCTCCTAACACAACAAATTTATATTTTAAGAGAAAGGGTTATCCGAATACAATCTTTGTATACTCACGTTTCTAACAAAAATTATTTACAATCTTTGTATCCTCATTTTTAGACAACCACATATATCTTCTTCAATTAATTTTATCTTCACAAATCTAAGGAGATTATTATCTACTATATATATGATTTGAAAAAAGTTAAAATTACTAAGTGGTTTTAATTTGATTTGTTTAAAAAAAAAATGATGATGTGTAATGTGACGTGTAAATATGACATCAGATGTGATATAGCACTAAAGGTGGTGTGTTTTAATCTGATTTGCTAGCCTTAAGAAAGAAAAAGTTAATTTAATACATTAAAAATAGATAGTTTATATATATATATATATATATATATATATATATATATATTTTACCTTAGATCATGTTTTGGCTTTGAATCTCTGTAAATCGAGAAGAACCAAATTTGATGGTTGCAACAGAGGTAATATTAACACACCCAAAAAAACGAAGACACGTCGAAAGTGAAAGCATAGACAAAGCGAGGGATAATGAAGCGATAAGGCGATTAGAGGTTTAAATATTTAGTAGATCAACCATTAATATTAGCCACAAAATTTTATCAGTTTATTTGCTTAACAAATTTTATGTTGCTTCATATATTACATGACACAAATAGAGGTAACTCAATTGATTATAACGTATATCCAATAGATAGATTTTTTGCGAATATATTATATATATTTGTTGTTTGTGTTGGTAGATGTTCATCGTTTCTATTGTACTAAATTAATGGCATGGTAATCTTTTTATAACTAAAAATAGAGAACCTCTTAAGTATCTATTTATGAAATCAAATGACTATATCTTCAAAAACACAAGTATCAAAGTCAAGAACACAACTCATTAATTTATTAAGAACTCATCAACTAAAGTCAACAAGGGGAATGATGCTTAGTGATTCATTCATGTGACTCAATCGAATTAGGGGTTTAGTTTTTAAGATCATCTATGGTTTTTGGTTTTTTGGTTTTCGAGTGTTATGTTTCTTGATTTTACAGTTCTATTATGTCTCTTGATATTAAATTTCTATTGTTTAGATTTTTATGTTGTTTCTCAGACTTAGTTATTATTGACCACCTAATAACAATTTTATTTTCGTTCAATTTATAGAAAGAATAATAGTTAATTGTGTCTATGTTTGAAAAAATTCAGAAAAGTTAGAAGATTTAAATCAGTGAATATTAAGAAATATGAATATTTTGAATTGACTAATCCTTAATAAAATTGACGAAGATAATTAATTCCCTTTCTAAATTTTTTATTTTTAAGATATTGATAATATATTCTTAGTTTCCTTTCCAAATTATTTTCTTCCAAGATATTTATCCAACCAATATCGTCAATACTATTAAAAAAATTAATTAAGTTTTTCCCTAGATTTTGATTTAAAAAATCAAAAATTTAAGGGCACATAATCGGTCAATATCTAAATACCCTAATACCTTTCAATCATACATATATTTGAAGCGACCATTTTCCGGTCAAAATTTGAATTCATAGAAAACGCATTACTCTTTTTACTTACAGGTTTTGCTTCCAAAGATTCAAATAAATCTTCGACATCTATTGAAACGGTGTCTCCTACAGAAGAAGCTTCACAAATTAAAAATGAAATTCTCAAGTAAGTTTTTGATCATTTTTTTCATTGTTCCGGTCTATGCAAAAGACATCTATATATACTAATATTCTTTTTTTTTTTGTTGCAGATCCAAAGAGTCAGATACTGGTAGTCCTATTTAGAAACGACTTGAAGACTATTTTATGTGAGAAAGTAGTAATCATAAATATTCTTGATTACATGATATACTATTTTTTGATAGGAGACTACTAAGCCGGGTTTGGTTTCTGCCTATTTTAATCTCTTATAAAAATTATAACAATATTTCTCAGACTATACCTCGAGCAAAGTAATACAATTAGTCATAGAAGGAAAAAAAGACGATATAGAAGAAGATGAAAACGATGAAGAAGAAAAAGAAGATAAGGAAGAAAAAAAAGGGAAGATGAAGGAGAATATGAAGACAAAGACAAAGAAAAATCAGGAGAAAAAGTCAAATAAGATAAAGAAGACAAAGACGATGAAGAAGAAGAAGAAAAATCAGAGAAATAAGAAAACTTGGAAGAAGAATAAAAACGAGTAAAAATCGGAAGAAGAAGACGAATAAAAACCAGAAGAAAAAGAGGAAGAAACCGGAAGAAGAAGACAAAATCAGAGAAAGCGAAGACGATGAAGAAGAAAAAAGAAGAATAATAAATCGGAAGAAGAAGGAAAAGAAGACGAAGACGAAGACAAAACTGAAAGAAGAAGAAGTCTGAGAAGAATGAAGAAACCCAAAAGGAAAAAACATATAGCACGAAGAAGAATACGAATAAAGAAAAGAAGATGAAGAATAAAAATTATAATAAAAAGGAAGAGAAGATGAAGACGAAAACAAAACCGAAAGAAGAAAACAAAGAAGAAGTCGGAGAAGAACGAATAGACCGCAAAGAAGAAAAACCTAGCGACTTAGGCCATAGTAACAGTCCTAGAAGAAATAAAAGAATAAGCAGAAGAACAAGAAGGAAGAAGAACGATGAAAAACAAAGAAAAAACTGAAGAAGAGCACGAAGACGAGGAAAAAGACAAAGAAAAACCAGAAGAAGAAGAAGATAAAAAAAAAGTTAGATAAGGCAAAGAAAACAAAGACGATGAAAATAAGAAAAAAAAAGATGAAGAAGAAGAAGAAAAAAATCAGATATCGAGAAGAAGAAGAAACAAAGATCGAAAAAGAAACAAACGTAGACCATTACTATTTATTAACAGAGTTTATATAAATGGCAAAAATATTAATGAATGATAAGAAAATATAGATAATTACGTATTATCATTAATGGAGTTTACAAATTTGTCATGTATATGCATGACGCAGGTGAATCACCTAGGGAGAAGAATCAAAAATCATTTTTTTGGTTTTGTGTTTTTTTGGAGTTTTGGAGTTGTGTGTGCCCTCTATTTCTCGCCATATCTAATTTTTCCAATTTATTAAAATATTTTTTACTAATTATGAAATTTTACATATTGTTATCTATTGTTTGCGTTTTATTTCAACACAAATAAAAAAGTTACAAAACGGAAAAACCTCTACTTTCAAGGTAACACTCAAAATATTAAAAATATTATCCAACGCGTATTATTTTCCTACATACATATAAGTTTAAAAACTACCAATCATGCATATTTAATTTTTAATAAATTGATAAATCGATTAATTTATCTTATTAAATACTGAAATTAACTTATTCGTCTACAAATTTTCATACCCGTACATGGTGCGGGCAACCACCTAGTTAAAAATATAAGTAATGTCAATGCTCTGTGCAAACTAATCTAATAAAAACTAAAAGTAATACAAGTAAATTATATTGTGGTATTTTATGGGTTTGTCTGCCAAAACATGTAAAATATTAGCTCGATGCGAAGCAGATTGAATGGACGGGTTAGCCCATTTTGAGATGGGATATGGTTGATATTCTACGAGCAATCTTTTGCGGGTTGGTCTGCCAAAACATACAAAAGTATGTTTATCTTACTATTTTAATTGAAAATAAATTTTGTTCCATGTAAATTAATATAATTTAATACTTCTAAATCATTTTTACAACTTCTTTTGCAGGTTGGCCAAAATATTAGTCTGATTCTAAGCAGATTGAATAGGCGGGTTAGTCCATTTTGGGACGGAATGTGATTTATATGTTTATGACATCAGTCATTTTCGGATTCGTCCATTTTGGGATGGGATATGGTTGATATTTTTACGACACCAGTCTTTTGCGGGTTGGTCTCCCAAAACATGCAAAAATATGTTTATCTTACTATTTTAATTGAAAATAAATTTGTTCCATGTAAATTTATATAATTTAATACTATGAACTAATTTTTACAACTTCTAACATCTTATTCGAACAACAAAGTTAAATTATACTATTGTTTTTTTGTTTTTTACAGGTTGATCTGCGAAAAATGCAAAATATTAATCTGATGCGAAGAAGATTGAATAGGCGGGTTAACCCATTTTAAGATGGGAAATGATTGATATTTTTACGATAGCAATCATTTGTGGGTTGTTTTGCTAAAACATACAAAAATATGTTTATCTTATTATTTTAATTGAAAATAAAATTTATTTTATGTAAATTTATATAATTCAATTATACTAATTAATTTTTACAACTTCTAACATCTTATTCACAAAAATTATATCACTAAAGGTCAAAAACGAAACTCAAACTATATTCTTTCACTTGGTATAAATAACTTCTCATTAAATTTATATTAAGAAAATAATCAACGATAACATGCAAAATCTATGTGGTCGGACTAAGTGACATAACCTACGTACGTAAGATATACACCATGCATTTTATTTCATTAACATCTTATATAAGAGAAACATATTATAATACAAACCAAAACAAAACGGATTTGAGTTTTCCATACAAAACATATTATAGTACACTTTTATTTACTCTCTTATCTAAACCAAGAAAAACGGACTTGGATTTTTTTATACAAACTACGTAAGAGATGCGGACAATATTAGATTAAAAAAAAATTAAATATCACTACAACTCTAAAAATCTAAATTCAAATCAGCCTAAACTACATAATATAAACAAGGGGTTGTTTCAAAAATAACCCACAATTTGTGGTCAACCCCAAACATAATCCACTTTTTCTTCCTCTTCATATTTTACCATTTTTTCACAAATAAATCCCTAGCCTCAACACTTATTCACAAAAATGCCATTATGATACAAATTTTTTTTTTTTTTTTGTAAAATCCGAAAATAAGTAAAAAACACAAAAACCATAATATATCAACTTATTTACGAAAATGCCATCTTCATCAATTTTTCAACCACCATGAACAACCAATTTGGAGCTCTAAATGCTCAATATTTGTGCTCATAACCTCTTCATCTTCCATTTCCTCTCCAATTTCATACAAAAACCTCTCTAATTTTCGTTATAAAATTTTTTCTCTCATAACCTTATATTTTCTTGTGGTTTTTGCATCTAAAACGGCTGGGCTTCTTTGTTACCGGTGAGATTCGAAGTTTCAGGTGCTCGACGAAGCTAAAAACGAGCTCGAACAGCGGAAAAAAGTAAAATCACTTGATTTTCGCTAATTTCGTATTTGTTTCGCGATAGCAGATTCCATCTGAAGTCTGCTGGTCAACGGAGAGCTTAGATTTGCAATTGACCATTTTTGAAAATATCTGAAGGAAACTTCACCTGAAGTCTGCGCGTTCTCCTTTGGAAACAAAAAAAACTAGTGCAGACTTCATATGAAGTCTACGTAAAAGTGAGGTTAGTTTTGCATTTGACCAAAATTTTGACTTTACATAGCAGACTTCACATGAAATCTGCTCAAACCAGACTTCTCATGAAATCTACTCTGTAAAAAATCGAGGTCAATTTTGCATTTGACTGAAACTTTGACTTTTATAGCAGACTTCGTGTGAAGTCTACTCTGTACGGAGAGGTTAGTTTTGCATTTGACCAAAATTTCGAACAATTGACCAGGAAAAACATTAATTCGCAGACTTCGGGTGAAGTCTGCGACTTATTTAAATAAATAGTAGACTTCAGGTGAAGTCTACTATTTATTTAATTCGAGATTTTGGTCAAACACAAAACTAACCTCTTTTCGGCGCAGACTTCACCTGAAGTCTGCTCCAAAAAGTCAAACTTTGGTCAATTGCAAATCTAACCTCTCATTTTCGGCGCAAATTTCACCTGAAGTCTACTTTCGGTAGCAGATTTTATTTGAAGTCTGCGCCATTTTTACGGTTTTCCGCGTATTTACGCAGACTTCAGGTGAAGTCTCCTCTAGAAAGTCAAACTCTGGTCAATTGCAAAACTAACCTTTTTATTTTGCAGATTTCGGGTGAAGTCTGCTCTTATAAAGTCAAACTTCTGGTCAAATGCAAAACTAACCTGCTTTTTACTGAGGAGACTTCACCCGAAGTCTGCAAACTCTATAGACTTCGGGTGAAGTCTACTCCGTGATATGCCTTAATTGCAAAAGTAACCTAAAGATACAGACTTCTCCAGAAGTCTGCGGAGCAGACTTCAAACGAAGTCTGCTCTGGAGACTTCTGGAGAAGTCTGTGTTTTAAATTTTATTAAAAATCCATTTATATCTTATTTATAATTAAGATTTTTTTGATTTTCTTGTTCTGACATGTGTATTAGTTATTGTTTTTGCTTTTGTATGAGTTTGACATGTTTATGTGAAATATTAATGGGAGAAATCAATTTTCTTGTTTGATTAGCCTTTAGCTCATATGTGTAGACTTCGTATGAAGTCTACTTCGCAATTACGATCGCTAATGTGTTTTTATATGTTTTTTCAGATGGTTCAGTTACCTGTTGTTTATGGAGAATGGGTTATGGAAGATAGGTCGTGGCAATTTGTGGTGGATAATCTGAGAGGAGGAAGAATGTTCTTTTTGAGTGATGGTTGTACACATGGTGAACTTGTTGAAATGGCACAAGACGATTATATGCTAGATAAGCAAACCGAGTTCGTGGAGTTAACTTATTCATTACCGGAATCAATGTTGCAACATATTACTCCGGATACACCTCCTATGCATGTCACAAATGATAGACAAGTTCGTAATTTGATCGAGTTATGTAGAACGCATGTTTTACGTCTTTGTGTCTCGAGTGGGTTCGAGATGGATAATGGCAATAATGACAATGTGGATGGATTTGTGGACAGTGATTGTGAAGAATATGCAGATGAAGATACGGACAAAGATGCAGACGAATATAAGGATGAAGATGCGAAAGAAGATGAGGACAAGGATGCGTCTGATCGTGGTGATGTTATTCGTAATTTGGATGATGATTTGAACGGAGATGATGGTATTGAAGCTATTGATGGTGTCGATGATGATTATAGTGAGTATGGAAAAGTAAAAGATGAGGATGAAGAAGATATCTCATTTTATTTCGTAGGTGCTAAGGCCCGTTGTGTTGGTGAAGGAGGAATAGCAAAAACGGCATGGTCCAACAATATATTTTTCAAACAGAGTTTTGCTAGCAAGGACGAGCTAGTGTCAGAATTGCGATTGACGGCGGTGATGTTAAAATTTTCATTCAAAGTATATAAGTCTACGAAAAGTCTTTTTGTGGCTACATGTCGTGTGAAAGGATGCGGGTGGAAGCTTAGAGCGGGTGTAAAGAATGAAGCGAACAAGTTTTGGGTGACAAAGTATGTGAAAAGTCATACATGTTCAATGTCGGACCGAGTATCTCACCGTAGACATTGTACTCCGAAATACATTGGTAGGATATTTATAGAGCGTGTTGGAATACTCGTTGGAATTACGCCGCAACATATCAAAGATTCAATGAAGGTGATGTTTGGTATGAATCTGGATTATACCACTTCATACATAGCATTGATATATGCCCAAAAATTTATGAGGGGAACAGCCGAACATGGATATGAGAATCTGCCATCTTATTTGCATCTACTCCAGAAAGCCAATCTAGGAACAGTGACCGGTCTTGAACTCGATGCTGATAATAGATTTAAATATTTATTTATAGCGTTTGGAGCCTCCATAGCTGGTTTTCAGTATCTTAGACGAGTTATTGTTGTGGATGGGACTCATTTAAGTGGGAAGTACGAAAGGGTTATGTTAGTGGCAGCCGCACAAGACGGTAATTTTTAGATATTTCCTTTGGCTTTTGGAATTGTCGATAGTGAGAATGATGCTTCATGGGAATGGTTTTTCACCAAATTGTGCGGTTGTATCTCGGATCAATACCCTTTGGTGATAGTTTCTGACAGGCACGCGTCCATTAAGAAGCCGTGCGACACGGTTTTCCCTTGGGCAACACGAGGTATATGTTATTATCATCTTCAGTGTAACATTGTCACGAAATTTAAGGGGAAACATCTCATGTACTTGGTAAAAGGTGTTGCGTATGCGTATACGCTTGACGATTATGACCGATACATGGACACGATACGCAGTGTAAAGTCCAAACTTGCGATATACTTGGAGGAGGCGGATCCAAAGCTATGGTCACGAGTTCACTTCGAGGGAGATAGATACAACATAAAGACGAGCAACATTGCCGAATCTATCAATGCCGCACTTAAGGTAGCTCGAAGATTTCCCATATGATTCCTTTTGGAATTTATCCGAGAAAAGCTAGGAAGGTGGTTTTGTAAAAGGCGAGAAGATGCTTTAAGTCTAACAACACGCCATAGTCGGGGAGTTGAATACTTGTTGACGATTCATGACCATTACGCGTCTACGATGACGGTAGAAAGTATTGATAATTGGCAATTCTATGTGAAGGGAGGAACACGGGATTGTATTGTTGATTTGCGAAATAAAAAGTGTGCATGTGGTGTCTTTGATATTGAGAAGATACCTTGCTCACATGCTATTGCGGCTATGATAGCGACTGCTCAAGATGTGTCTACGGGCGTTTGCCCGTCCTACGCGAAGGACTGTTTGTATGCGGCATACTCGGAAAATATTTATCCCAAAAATGACGCCTTAAAAGGTCCTGAAACAGTACCATGTCTGCCTCCTTACATTAAGCCTCGTCCTGGTAGGAAGAAGAAGTCGAGGTGGCAAACTTGGCTAGAAATCGCAAGGATGAAAGGCACAAAACCGGGGAAGATTCACAATCAATACAATTGTTTTAAATGCAAACAAACAGGTCATACTCGACCAAAATGTGTAAGTTAATCTCATCTTGCAATTAGTACCATCTCCTTTTTTTATTGTAAGTCATGCGATTGACAGCGGTTAATCATGTTATAACATGTTTGTCTTGCTTATTACAAGCTTTTGTTCAACATTTCTTGTCTTGTTTGAACATGGTATTATATAAATGTCTGGTTTTTTTTTATTGCATTTCCTAAACAATTTCTTGTCTCCTTTTTTTATTGTAAATCATACACTTGTATCGTTCCATAAAATCTAAGATGACATAGGAAACAAAGGAAGGAAGCAAAAGAGCAAAAAGTGGTTGAGAATCAGAGTTACATCATTAGCTGTACAAAATAAAGTACAAAATCCGAGTTACATCCCGCAATAGTAGCCAAAAAATAAAGGATATGAGTTTTTCTTACATCTACAAAATATATGCAAGAATCCTAAAAGTTAAGCGGGATTACAAAAGCATAAAACTCGGTGGACGACGTATTAGTCATATAGGTCCAACAAGTTAAAGGTGCGTAATTCCGTACCACGTATGTTAGTCTCGTCGAATATCTTCCCCACGGGTATTCTTCAAAAGCTTCTAAATCCACCACTAGCCTAGCCAAGTTAACCCGTGTGGGTGTTGTACCTTTCCGTGCTTCAATGTAACTAGCATAGATGGCTTGATATCCAAACCTCATGCGCTCCTCCCAAGTCCATGATTTACATAAACTACACGCTGCTGTTAACTCATCAGTACTTGGACCCATCTCGATACCCACACCAAGAAGCTCCCAAAATTCTTTCATCTCGTCTGTAACCTCTACCTCCGGGGTTTCCAGATTCGCAACATACTCACAGTTGAGACCGGTTAGATATTCAAACTCATACAACGAAAACCTCAACGGGTTTACACCAATGAGACTCCATATCTCATACGGCTTCTTGCACTCTAGCTGAAAACTTAGTATATGATGTACCAACCTCGATGCCCAAGCAAAATCCAGAGCGTGGAACTTTAGAAACACACCCAATCTCGAGTTCATAAGCTCTGCCCATTCATCTTCTTCTAGTGATTCGGCTAGAGCGTTAAAAATCTTTGCATCACCACTATAGTAGCCTATGCTTTTAGTCGGACAGGGCTCATCGCCTTTCGTAAAAAATCTTAACGGGAATTCTGGCGTAGTCATTATCGGAAAGGACTTCTTACACAACCAATCTGCGCATCAAATTATTAAAGAATTAAAGTCTGCTGTAAAAGAAGTCTGCAAAAGAAGTCTGCGAAAGAAGTCTGCGAAAGAAGTCTGCACCTGAATTCATTGGAACAAGTATGACAGTGAAGTCTATCTGAGAAGTCTATTGCTGAAGTTTACGAGTGAATCCTGTAAAAAGAAAATACAGATCTAAACTGAGAAAATCGGCTACGAAATCAAAAAAACACAGTCAAACTGAGAAGGTTTCCGAAAATACAGAGAGATGAAGAAAAACATAAAGGAAACAAACCTTCACAACTACGAACAGGTTCAAAATTCGGAGTGTTTCTCGAATTCGGAGGGAGTGAGATCTGCAGCTCGAAACCGGAGTGATAGAAACGAGCAGATCTGGGAAATCAGACGGCGACGAGAACCAGATCTGAAAAGTAAAAGAAGAAGAGGCGTTACCGGCGGAGGAAACAAGGGAAAACGGTGGAAGACGAAGGAAGAGGAAGAGGAGTTACTATTTAGAATCAGCAGAGACGACAGAGACAACGGAGAAGACGGAAACGGCGGAGACGGCCGATGGTGACGCCGACAATGGCGATAATGGAGGACAAGGGTTTGAGCGGCGTGAGTTGACGCCGTTTGAGAGAGAGAGAGAGTGTCTGAGTTTTTTTTTTTACAAATTTAGGGTTTCTTCAGTAAAATTCATTTATATATGGAGGTAAAAACATTCGGTTAGGTTAATAGTCTTTGGTTTAACAGACTTCACTTTCGGTTAGGTTAATAATTTTTGGTTTAGCAGACTTCGTTTGAAGTCTGCTAACCCCTAAACTCTCCCCGAAACCCTAAACGCAATGTAGACTTCACCTGAAGTCTCTAAATTGGAACAGACTTCACCCGAAGTCTGCTACCCAAAAACCTAAATCGAATATTTTCAATGGATTATTTAACATCCTAAATAAAAACTTATATCAAACATTCAAAAAAGTTTAATATATTCATAATTTAACACTTTTATGGAAATTTAACATTTTAAATAAAAAATTTATAAACCCTAAATGTAAAAACATGTTTCCAACTTATAATTTCAAACCATTACCCATATTTCGGACTCGTAACTCGGAGACATACGCAAAATCACATATATAACTCAAAATTTAACATCATCTTATAGTTAACTCAACTTTGAAAATCAAATCCCACACTATAATCTCTACAAAGTTGTTTACTCTAAACCCTAAACCATAAATACGAATCCCTAAACTTATACCATTACTACCATAAACTCATGAAACTTATAAATATCAAACAACAATAACTACCAACATGTGACCACATCAATATCTAAACATATGGTTATGGACAAGCTTATTTGATATCTCATGTCTTCTTTTAGTATTATTTCATTATTAGCATGTATTTCATTTATAATATAATTTTTCTTTGTTGGTTTAATTTGATTCAATTTATGAAATTTTAATTTTTATACTTCACAATTGTTTATAGTTTGATTATGAATATAATTTTTTAATCAAATTAATTTTTGTTAATTTATAAATTTAAATATTATATGTAATTATGTAGTAGACTTCTTCTGAAGTCTACAAAGTGCAGATTAGACTTCCTGTGGAGTCTACGAGTTCGACTTCTAACTAAAATTTACAAAGCAGACTTCTCTATTACGTTGCAGACTTTTCGAGGGTTAAAACAGTAATTGTGTGCTGCATTTTTTTGTTTGGTCATAAAAAGGTGTAGTTGTAATTTCACTACCCATTTGGGTTACTTTTGCCAAACATGAGATAAATGGTGTACATTTTTATTTAAAATGAATTTTTGAGTCATTTTTAGTAAATTCCCCTATAAACAACGCCCATATTATTTCATAACCATCATATATTACCAAAAAACATTGAAACATTAATTCCCCCGCACACGGATCAAATCCTAGTTAATAATTAACTCTCGGAATGAAAATTAATTACTTTGTATTTCTAATTTGAAATTAATGAAATAATATTGTCAAAATATTTGGGGAAAAAACATTGAACAAATATTTGTTTTTTTTAATTCTTAATTTTGTTATTCGGTTTAAATTTGATATATACTATTTTCACGCATATTTAAAAATAATTATAAAACTATTTAAACATATATATATATATATATTATATATATTCTCATTAATAGTTTTGATATATTAAAAACCAAAAATACATAATCTTTTTTCTTCTCGCTCTCGAATTTGTCTTCACTTCGACTTATCTTTTTAATTAAGATTTATTTAAAACTTATCGATTTCTAAACGTTTCAATGAGAAGGAAAAAAAATGGGGCTATGCAAACTTTTGGTATAACAACTTACTAGATTCGCTCTATATTAGTTTTTCAAGTTGGAAGAACTGTCAACTGCTTTTGTGAAATAATATTTGATATTCATGGAAAATGTCACCAAATGGAGACCTTTGGGCATTGTTATAAGGGCCAAAAGATTCATTTCACACCTATTTGAAAAAATTCAAGGAGACACTAGCAAATATGTTGTATGTAAATGATTTTACTGCGCTAATAAGCGATACCGCCTTTATAGGTGTTAGCACGTTACAAGCGGCAGATATTATTGTTAGTATGTCACAAATGTCAGATATTATTGTTAACATGTTAACATGCGATACAACAAGTTATTATAATTGTTATCATATTAATTTTGTAAAAGAATTTTATGATCTTAATTTGAATTTCCATATTTTTAATGATATGATAACTGAGTTAACCCGATAAACGTAATCTTATCGCGATATCATATTACTTAGCATGTTAATCAATTTTTTATCTACTAAAATCACAGTGTTTTATGTATCCGGTGATGAATAGTGGTCGGCGATTTTGGATGAACAGTGTCGGTGGCGACAGATGAACAGTATCGATGGCAGATGAACCATGTTGACGACCAATGATATTTTACGTAATTAAACTAAATCTAAAGGATATTTATGATTTAAAAAAATATATATTTTTTAATTTTTAAATTTTTATTATATCACTACTATTTTTTTAATTTTTTATTTATCCATAGATAATTTTTAAATTCACCTTTATAAATATGTGTTATGCGTAATATATATTATATATGTAACGTTCAAGAATTAAGTTAAAAAAAAATTGTAGAAAAAAAAGTGGAAAAGAGATGTGAAACGAGGAAAAAGAGGAGAGATAATAAATTATTAATATTCAAAGCCTTAAATATTATGCTGTAGAAAAATTGATTCTCACAGCCGCCAATATACTACCTTTTTTAATTTGTTGGCTGTAGCTTCATTTTTTGAAGCCAAAGAATGATTGGTTTGCAATTGGGGTGTAGAAAGAAAAATTGGCTGTCTACAGCCTCCAGAGCTCTTTCCAATCAGACACTATATATATACTAAACCCTAAGATAAATTAAATCTAATGAACATAATAATTAAGCTCAACTAAACTATACAAAAACCCAATATGATGTATCTCTTAATAGTATTAAAGCTTCAAAAGGAGCGGTCTCTTTTTACAAAATCTAAAGAATTAAAACAGCAGCAGTGTAAATTTCTCTAAACTTTACGGTTTATACATGAATATTCCCAATTGACTAATCAAACCCCTGATTGTGTATTTGTGTTTCCATGCATGTCTGACTCAAGTTGGTTTTCTACGCTCGACGATGTATATCTCTTATATGAGGCTGGTTTTGAGCCTGATGACTTTTATTTATCCCGTTTGTTTATTTCAATTAATGTTTGCGTAATTGCGTTTGTGTTTCAATGTTATAATGATTAAAAGTATTATAATATGGAAATGCAAATGGAAACGTAAACTCAAACAAAAAAATGGGGGGTCTAGATTCTTCATATATATTAGACGCAACAAAATCGGTGAGCCTAAGTACTCCTTCCCACAGGAAGATCTTTCCAATTTCCCATGATGACGAACGAGTCATAAAAAGTGAGATTTTGATCTTCTTCATTTTATTCAATCAATTTCTTTGCATGCTTGAAAAATTATTATGTTCATTTTTGGGAAATTTCGATGTTTAGAGGGCTTTGATATCGGTTTTAAGAAATTCAGTTGCGATTTTAATTACCAACATCTTGATCTTTAGGATAAGTTTTTCGCTGAGGAACAGAAAACACCAGAAAGTTGTCTCAAAAACTCCTTGAAAGATACAACAGTCAAAACTAGTCCTATACTTATGCTTTTAAAATTCGCATTGTGTACGATAATATAGGATGTGATTTATCTATGAATTCTTTTTCTTATTTTGCACCCCCAAAAAAAAAAACAATTGTTTTTTCTTGTTCAAACATGGTATGGATTTTGAAATTGTTAATGTTGTCAAAGCCAATTTTCACGAGTCTCTTCCGGGATAATGCTTCTCATAAGGTTTGAAATTTGCTTACCTCTTTTTCTGTTGAGAACAATTTGGAATTGGTTATTATTCTCTTTTTTCTCAATCTTTTTGGTATTTAATTTGAATTTTTTTGGCAGTTAAGTGCGTTGGAACAACCGTGTCAAGAAACCCAAAGGTAATTAAGTGAAATATCTACTTATAAATGTATTTAACTTCGCCTGCAAATTTTCCTTTAAGTCTTAATGTTAGAGTCTTAGTGACAATAGGAACTTTTGTATGCGCAAGGAGTGAGAACATAGAGATGCTTATGTTTTTTAGTGACCTTCTTTATTTATCAACTATGCGCACTTTAAAACGAAACTATCTTGTTTTATAACACTTGGTCAATCAAATGTCAATCTAATTACACCATAGCGTAGACAAACACATAGAGAAATGGTATCAAACAAGTAAAGGAGGAGGGACATTTGCTACATAAACAGAGATATATTTAACAAATAAAGTAGAGATGTATGTGAAACTATTGATTTAGGGATTGCTGGTCTTCAAAGGGCAGGCTGATTGATATTTCGGGTATAAGGGGTTCTATTGATTTAGGGATTCAAATTCATGCATCAGTGGAGCATGTTTTACAAACCCACAGAAGAAGGAGGCATAGACAAGAAAGGTACAATACCATAGAAGAAGTGATCGATGAACAGAGGAGGAGAGGTAACTTAAATGGAGACGATGTGGTTTTATGGAAAAAGAAGAATGATATTTTTCAACCGAAATTCAACTCCAAAGCTACTTGGAACTTGATCCGTGAGAGAACTACGTCAAGGATTGGTGGAAGGGAGAATGGTTCTCTTACGCCACACCAAAATACGCATTCCACTTGTGGTTAGCCTTTCATAATCGTTTATCAATGGGAGATCGAATGATATTGTAGAAGATTGGAGCTAACGGATCTTTAGTGTTATGCCAAACCTCTCTGGAAAATCGGAATCATCTTTACATTAGGTGCAATTTCTCAGAGGCAGTATGGGAAACTTGGTTCGTAAGGTGTTAGCATCAAACTACACAATGGATTGGAGTCGACTCAAAGAGTTGTTGGTAACTACATCGCAAGATAACCTCCACTTATTCTCTTGCGATATGCTTTCCAAATTTCTTTTCATTCGATCTGGCGAAAGCGCAACAGGAGACATGAGAACCTTCAAAAACGTCATCTCAACTAGTTCAATCATTGATAAGCAAATCATGAATCGTCTTTCATCAATTCGCGAGATGAGAGATAATCGATACGAAGGAGCAATGGAGGTTTGGCTTGGGTCTCATTGATATCCATTATTTTGATCTCAGTCTATCCTAAGATTTTCATACACTATTTTATTTCAGTTACACTTATTGTAAAAATATTTTTTGTTTTGGAATCAATTTTACATTCAATTCAAAAAAAAAAAAATGTATGTGAAACTAAGCGAATACTTCTTTACTTGTTTGCTTTCCCAATCAAAGTAGAGCCGTAATTAATTTGGTTCGGCTATTGATTGTTAATTTTACAAAATTTAACCATCAATAAACTAAGATCAACCAATTCGTAGAAGTTTCTGGCCAAACAAAAATTTATTATTAGTTTCTTGAGTTGCAAGAAACAAAAGGTTGATGAATATAAGGGCTTAACAAAAAATTATTACCATGCATATTCTATCAGCGGTTGGCAATTTAGCATTATCAATGAAGATATGTTTTGTTTTTATTTATCCTCGTGATTGACCGAGTTTCACAAAATTTTCATGTCAAAGTGCTAGTTTGATAAAAACAAAAAAACAGAAGTGCTTGCATGCATGCAGGTACGTAGCATGTGAGCAAAGAGGATTACAAACTTACATCACTATTTAAATAATGAACATTGCATGAATAATGAACTTACAAACTTACATCACTATTTACATCACTATACGTACACATGTTTTTGTTTTCTAGTAAAAAATATTGAATTTTTAATATGAAGTTTGTGGCACTTGGACATAGGTGGGCCTTTTTGGTCCAACAACATGCTCTGCTCTGCAGAATCTCCAGTTTTGTACATTTCTCTTACCAATCATTGAACAATATCTCTTTGTGTTGTGGCCAATCGCGTCCACATTTCTTCACGAATTTCCCAACAAAAGAAAATATATTCCAATTTTTTTTTAAAATTTTGTAGAATAATTGGTTTGATTAGGAAATTAGATTAAACCGAATGGAACCATGAAAATTTTGAAAGAATTATTAAAGTTATAAATTATTATTATATACAAATGTTTGTAAAACTCATATTTAATTCATTAAAATTTTGTGCAACTAAAATAAAATTTGGTTCGTGAAAACCCATTTAGTCCAGTGGTTTGACTAAATGTTCATTAATGCTTACACACCAGAAAGTATGGAGTTCGAATCCAGGAGAATGCGGTTTATGCAAATTAATGGAACCAAAAATTACAGAAAATTTCAAGCATAGTGCAAGTAAAACTGTTCGTCGTGTTCCAGCATGTTCGTCGTGGTTCCTGATAGTTCTAAGTTTTACCATAGAAAAATCAATGTAAGTGCACAGAATCACAGTTATAGTATAAAGGGTTATCATATCCCTAGAGATCTAATGTTGTGCGGCAAATTCTAAGTATCGAATCAAACTAAGTAAGTAAATAATATGACTAACGAAAATACTTAAGAAAATCGGTTGGAAAACTTGTTAAACGCGAGTTTTAATCAATGAGACAAACGTTAGGTCTTGGAAAATTCTTAGGTAAATCCGAATTGTAGACTAAAAGGATTGTTAGGATTTTTATGAAGATCCGTTCTCGAACTCGAAACACAACTGTAAAATCAACCAACTTTCGCTGCGAAGATTATCTATGTCTAAACCATAGAATCTTAAATTTCTTTGCAAATTCAAATAATTCAGACAAGCATTAAGGTTCTGGTTCGATTGTTCACAAAATTACTAAACCAAATTCTTTGCGAATAATTATTTTGCTCATCTAAAATAGTTTAGGCAATCAATAATACTTTCGCATCTGTTAATTAACCTAAGTTCTGAATTCTAGGTGATCAAGCTATAATTAGCGTTTAGTACGATCTAACTGAAGAACCACGTGGTTATCCTAACAATATATCTAATCTAACAATTGATCTTCAACCTTTGAATAATCCTAAACTTAACAAGCAAACTACTCAGACATGGTGATTGAAACAAACATCATGAAAAGAAAAGAGTGCATAAAAGAAATAAGCAAAATATACAAAAGAGGTTCAAATTCTTCTCTCAAACGAACAGAGTCTCGAATTGTCTCCTGAAAAGCTCTCCAAATTGTCAAAGCCAAAAATCTGAATATAAATCAAATACCCCCCCCCCTTCTTCTCTCAAACGAACAGAGTCTCGAATTGTCTCCTGAAAAGCTCTCCAAATTGCCAAAGCCAAAATTCTGAATATAAATCAAATACCCCCCCCCCCCCCCAAAAGGTTGCTTAAAATAAGTATATATAGGTCTAGGGTCGGATTTGGTAGAGTTTGGATGAGGTCGGATTTTGTAGAGTTTGGATGATTCCGGGGGGAAAAGGAAGTTCAGAGTTACCTTTTTCGTCTGGAAAGAGATGGATCGATCCAGTGAGAGATGGATGGATCTGGTTTGATATGGTTCAATCTGAAAAATTCCTGCGCGCCAGATATTTTGTGATTGATCGATCTGACTTGGTCTAGAAAGTTCATGCGCGCCAGATGTGTTAGGATTGATCGATCCAGATTTGGATGGATCGATTTGACTTGGTCTGGAAGTTCATGTGCGCCAGATGTGTTGGAATTGATCGATCAAGATTTGGATGGATCAATCTTTTGCCTTCTGGTCCCGTCTCCTGCACATGCTTCTTTCTGCTCGCCAAATTGGCATGTCTTCACGAAAAATGGCATAACTTTCTAACTCTTGATCGGAATGACTTCAAACCACCTCCAAATGAAAGCTAACTCAAGTGGCTATAATTTCTCCAAATTTTATCGCAATCCAATTAAGGAAATCTTTTCAAATAACACCAAATTTCCAAAGATACAGCATGATCACACACCTTCATACGTCCAATTGCACCCAAAATGTCTTGTCTCCTCCAAACCGGCTTAAAACTTGTAAAGACTTAATAAATAATAAAAGACTCTAAAAGTACATTTTGACTCGATAAAACAATGAATATCATGGTTGAAACCCGGTAAAAACCATGATATATCAGTTCCGCATGTTAAGGTTAAAATTGTCCGTTGTAGAATCGTCTATGTAATTGTTCTCATAATTTATAATAATTAATATTTCATACATTAAAACAAAAAATTGGTTCAATGCATCCCCTTTTGGTTCTCTTATCTAGCATATTGGACAAGATAGACTAAAAGCTCAGAGACTCTCTCTAAATGCTAGAATTGCACACGCATATGACTCCTAAAGATGGAAACTCCATGCTCCTAGATCTAATGTCGTTTTAAGCCTTCACATCTATCTCACTACCGTTAATTAAGTTACCTAGCCATGATTACTCGGGAGATCACTATAGTTGGCAAGTTGATGGAACAAGCCGATCCCAAGCTTCTCCTCAACTAAGAAAAGTTGAGAATTTTTTAGACATCGAGACAATGTGAAACTCATAGTCTTCTTCAGTTTGGTTTAAAAGAGCCACGCCAAAGCATGATTTTATCTTTATCAAACAAAAAATATGATTCGGATCTTCCATTTTGACAGATTGCTTACACAGTTTTGGACTTGGATAATGCTAATATCATGGACAAATCTTGGACTTGCACCGGCCATTTTCTACACTTTGACTACTGTGCCACTTAATTTGCTCAGCAAAATCTTGGACTTGCACCGGCCATTTTCTACACTTGGACTACTGTGCCACTTAATTTGCTCAGCAAAATCTTGGACTTGCAACGGACATTTTCTACACTTGGACAATGCTAATAGCATGGACAAATCTCAAGAATGGTTCTTCCCCATCGATCCTCAGGAAACTAGTGATGCAAGCCATAGTCTACCATATCGAGAGAGAGAGAGAGAGAGAGGAACGACAGGCTCCACAATTAGCAATCAATCCTGGCATCGGTCATCTACAAAGAGATCGATCAATAAATTTGCAACATAATCTCAGTGCGGAGGCATCAAAAATCTTTCGAAAATCAAATTCAAGGAGAGTGAGTTTACAACACAGTCATTGTTTATTTTACGAGTTATGCAAAAATCTGTGATTTTAGTCAGTTTAGCTTTTCTTTTCATTTTTCAGCTTTTTTTATATAGAAATAACCTCTGTATAGGAAAAAAAAATTAATCACTTGTAATAGTTAACCTTAATGTTCACAATAAAACATAAAATGTAATAAAAGTATTAATAGAAATATCATATAGCTCGGATCCATTATATGTGTGCCATCTCTACATATCATTTACAAATCCATTTTTTTCAAAAGTTGAGAAAATGGGCCAAGGCCCACTTGACAAAAAAAAACTTATAAATATGAAAAACGAATCTTTTTATGATATCTTTTTTATTTAGTCCCTTTTAATTTTTATTCGCGAAAAAGAAATCATAAAATGTTTAAAATAAATGTTTCAAAACCGAAAAAAAGGAGTCACCTTTAATACTTCGGTGAACCCTAGAAGCACGAGAGCTTTCTTCTTCTACTTCCATTGTTTGTCTTTGCCAAAATCAGAATCAAATTGTTACCATTTTTACGATTACAGAGTTTTTTAGGGCTGATCTCAACCTTCATCGATTTCATACTGCTAATTCATTGAACTAATCATGGAAAAGAACAACGTCCACGACGAACAAGGTACATGAAAACCTCTGCCTTTTTTTTTTATCTCTGTTCTTCTTCTTTTTTTCCCTGAAGATTCGACACAGAGCCACATATTGATGGGTTTTTAGTGGACCGTGATGAAGAAGAAGAAGAACAGAGGCAATGTAGTAGTGATAAGAAGAGTAGAAATCGAAGTAAGAAAGACGACGATTTTAGTCTTCACGAAGATGATTATCTGCATGTTCAAGACAACAACAACGTCGATTTACAAAATACAAAGTATAAATGTTTGAAAAAATCTTCAGGGGAAAAGGATGGAATCGATGAAAGCCGAATCGATGTTTATGATGATGAAGAAGATGAATTGAGAGATTTCATTGTTGATGATGAAGATGATGGAGTGAGGAAAGGTTTTAAGAAAAGGAAATACAGACAAGGAACTGATTCGAACGCTTTGCGATTCGCTTATGATGTATTTGGTGATCCTGAAGAATTGTCGAAACTTCGGATAAAAGATTTGGCGTATAACGAAAAGATGGTAAGAAAGCTAGAAGATGAGTTTGAACCAAGTCTTCTCTCTGATAAGTACATTAAAGAGAAAGATGATGAAATCCGGAAGCTTGATGTTCCTGAGAGAATGCAGATATCGAAAAAAGTCATTGGAATCGATCCGGTAGATGAAATCAGCATTGAGGAAGAGAGCAATTGGATTTATGATCAACTGGATCATGAACAAAGCCGAGGTTTTTCGGTTAAAAAGGATGACATTTCGAGATTTTTGGAGTTATATCATGTGTAGAAGTTGGAGGCACCGTTTATAACTATGTACCGGAAAGAGCAATGCTGGAGTTTATTGGATGACGATGATGATGTCAATCTAGACAAGAAGCCTGAGACAAAGTGGCATAAGGTCTTGTGGATGATTCAGGATTTGGATAGAAAGTGAATCCTTCTTCGGAAAAGGAAAATCGCTTTGCTTGGTTACTATACAAAACATTTTGAAGAAGAAACCAGGAGGTTTGATCTGTTTGAATCGGTTATCAAGAGCGGCAGAAACAGAGAGAGAAGTCGATGATGTAGACTCAAAGTTCAACTTGTATTTCCCTCTTGGTGAAACCGATGAAAGGCAGTATAAGAGGCCGAATAGGAAATCACAATATAGCATCTGCAGCAAATCGGGGATCCGGGAAGTTGCAAACAAGTTTGGTTATAGTGCTGAGCAATTGGGGCTCGCGTTGTCTCTGGAAAAAGTTCTTGTTGATGAGCTTGAGGATGCAAAGGAAACACCAGAGGAGATGGCATCAAATTTTGTGTGTGAAATGTTTGAAGATCCTCAAGCTGTTCTTAAAGGCGCATGGCATATGGCTACGGTTGAAATAAGCTGCGAGCCATCGATCAAAAATTATGTTCGCGGGATTTATATGGAAAATGCAGTAATCTCAACAAGTCCTACACAAGATGGGAATGTGATCATAGATACTTCCCATCGGTTTTTGGGTGTTAAGTGGTTACGCAAAAAGCCATTGAGCAAGTTTGAAGGTGGAAAATGGCTTCTCATTCAGAAAGCAGAAGAGGAGAAGCTTCTTCAAGTGACCTTCAAGCTGCCTGAGAATCACATGAATAGGCTAATTAGTGAATGCAGTGAACATTATCTAGTGTTGGTGTTAGTAAGTATGCTCAACTCTGGAATGAGCAGAGGAAACTGATACTGGAAGATGTAGTTCACGGTTTTATTTTGCCGTCAATGGAGAAAAAAGCAAGATTGTTGCTAACTAGTAGAGCGAAGATTCGGTTGCTTTCAGATTATGGACAGGTTTTATGGAACAAAGCGTCTTCAGGGCCATATCGAAAGAAAGGAAATGAGAGTAATAGCTCGGTTGATGAAGCTGCGCCGAGGGTCCTGGCGTGTTGTTGGGGACCTGAAACTACATTTGTGATGCTGGATTCATCAGGAGAGCTGCTTGATGTGCTTTACGCAGGATCCATCGGGTTGCGATATTCTCGAGATGTAAATGAGCAGCAACGTAAAAAGAAGGATCACGATCGTCTTTTAAAGTTTATAAGTGACTACCAACCGGATGTTGTGGCTTTAGGAGCTATAAATTTGAATTGTCTTCGCCTGTTGGATGAAATTTATGAGGTTATATTCCAATTGGTCGAGGAAATGGCACCTCGAGATGAGATGTATGATTTATCGGTTGTTTATGCAGACGAATCTCTTCCTAGGCTGTATGAAATAGAATATCAAGTGAACAGCTTCCTCAAGAGTTAGGGATTGTGAAACGCACGGTTGCTCTTGGTCGGTATCTACAGAATCCATTGGCTATTATCGCAACTTTATGCGGTCCAAGTAAAGAAATTATGTCTTGGAAGCTTCATTCTTTGCAGGATTTTCTCGAGCCAGAGGAGAAGTATGAGATGGTTGAACAGGTTATGGTTGACATAACGAATCAAGTTGGAATCGACATTAATTTGGCCTCGAGCCACGAATGGTTTTTTTCTCCTTTACAGTTTGTTTCCGGGCTTGGACCTAGGAAAGCTTCATCTTTGCAGAGGTCTCTTGTTAGAGCTGGTTCGATTTTTGTTCGCAAGGAACTGATAAATCACGGTCTTGGTAAAAAAGTTTTCGTTAATGCAGCTGGTTTCTTGAGGATCCGCAGAAGCGGGATGGCTTGTAATAGCAACCAATTTATTGATCTATTGGATGATACTAGAATACATCCCGAATCATACGGCCTTGCGCAAGAATTGGCGAAAGATGTTTATGATCAAGATGCTGTCAGAGCTGATGAGGATGATGCGATAGAGATGGCGATAGAGCATGTGAGAGAGCAGCCAACTTCTTTGAGAAAAGTTGTTCTTGATGAGTATTTGAGAAGCAAGAAACATGAGAATAAGAAGGAAACTTATGTCAATATCATGAGAGAATTAAGCTGTGGTTTTCGGGATTGGCGGAGTCCGTTTAGAGAGGCAAATGAAGATGAAGTGTTTTATATGATTTCCGGGGAAATCAAAGAAACAATCAGAGAAGGGAGACTTGTGCAGGCCACTGTCCAGAGAGTAACGAGTGGAAAAGCCATATGTGTAATAATAGATTGTGGATTAACTGGGATTCTAATGAAGGAAGATTACTCAGATGATGGGAGAGATATCGTTGATTTGTCGAACAAACTGTGTGAAGGCGATATCATTACTTGCAAGATCAAATGGATTAAGAAAGATAGGTATCTTGTGTTCCTCATCTGCAAAGAAAGCGCAATGAGAAACAGCTTGAATCTCGGGGATGTAGATGATTATTACCACGAAGAGGATCGAAACAGTGTCCTGATTGAGATAGAAAGAGCTTTAAAAGAAAAGACGCAGTTTAACTCTCGGATGATTGTTCATCCTCTGTTTCAGAACATCACTGATGAGCAAGCAACATAGTATTTGTCTGATAAGCATATTGGAGAAAGCATTGTTCGTCCAAGCTCTCGAGGACTCAATTATCTGACTTTGATGATCAAGATTTTCGATAATGTGTATGCTCACAAGGAGATTATCGAAGGTGGGAAGGAGAACAAAGACACATTGAGCGTACAGCGTATTGGAAAAACACTAAAAATTGGAAATGAAACCTTGGAAGATCTAGATGAGGTGCGTCTTTATTTTCCTTATATATTTTCAGTTTGCTATAAGCGAAACACAATTGTTCGATTCTTGAATATGCTTGGCGTTTTCAGGTAATGGATCGGTATGTTGATCCTTTGGTTGCTCATCTATGACAATGCTTAATTACCGGAAATTTCGGAATGGGACAAAGCCGGAAATAGATTATCTTCTTCGGGCTGAGAAGGGGCAAAATCCGACAATGGTAGTTTACGGTTTAGGGGTTTCATATGAACATCCAGGCAGCTTTATATTGTCTTACATACGCTGCGCAAATCCACACCATGAGTATATCGGTTTATATCCGAATGGATTCAAGTTCAGGAAGAGGATGTTTGTGGATCTTGACAGGCTTGTAGCTTATTTCAAGAGGCATATTGATGATGATCCAATGCTTTATTAACTCAGTGCTATCAAATTAGGTCAGGTACTATTTATTGATCAGAATCTATAAAGAAAGACTCTTTCTTTGACTGATTGCTTTTTATGCAAGAAACCCATATGGGAGGATTGGTTTGTTAACTTTGGAACGTAATTAGGTCTGTTGTTTAGTAGAATTGTAGAAGTATTAAACTTAAGTTTGCAATAAAAAGTTGTAAATTTCACAGGAGAAATGTGAAGAGACAAAGTTTAAATTAGCAAGCTCTGTTTATTGTAGACAGAGTCTTGTTTCCAATTCATCTCTGTCTTGTTTCATGGAATTTGGTTTTTTTTTGTCGGGGTTAAATGTTTGAATTTAGGGATGTTGTCATGGGTAAAAAAACCTATCCTACCCGAACCCGAAAAAAATCCGCCCAGAAAAAACCCTGATTTAAAAAACCCGAAAAAAACCCTGTATTAATAGGGTAACCCGAAAAAACCCTGTAATTTTCGGGTTACCCGCGGGTACCCTATTTTTTTTTTTTTTTTTTTTTAAGAAATTTTTTTTGTAGTTTTTTTTAGCTAAATTGATTTGTGTTTGGAAATTTTAGCATAAATTTTACGGTTGTTAGATAGTATTGCTAATGATGACAAATCAGAACATGTGATTGGTTTTTAAACCTTTGATAATAATTTTCTCTGATTCACTACGAACATGTTACATGTCCATGTGTACGTCTCCACGTCGTAAATATAGAAACTTCTCAAACCTTTTTTAATTGATCGGATTGCTGTAATTATAAATTAGTCGTTGACCAAAAAAAAGCAATTTTAGTAGCTATCGCGATGAGTGATCGATCATACACTTGAATTGAAAATAATAATAATAACTGGCTTGACGTTTCTTAGAAAGTCCAAGACTTGATTGAGTTCACCACATTTCAAAAAATATATACTCTGAGGTGTTTTCAGTAAGCGACAATCAGTAAGCATCTGTTTGCAAACATCAAGTTTTTCAAGTTTTCTAACCACAAAATGCAACGACTCCAATAAGAGGTTTTTAAAATCAAGAAACTAAGAGTCGAGAAATGAGACAATGACCAAACAAAACAGTTGAGAATCTCAAACAAAATAATAACCAAATCCAACAAAATCAAATTCTCATACTCTCCAAACTTTGCAAAAACAACAAGATCCTAAATCTCATATTCCCGAGCTACTTGCTGTCGTTGTACCGTCCTTGTTTTCATCATCAAAGTAATCTTCAATGTCATCTAAAAATTTAAAATATGAATTTGTAAATACATAAAAATCTATCTTTGAAATACAAGATCAAAGTTGATAATTTACCTTCAAATTCTGCAAAACCTCTTAACCAATTCCGAGTGCAAAGCAGTGCTTGAACATTTTTTGAAAGGAGACGGTTTCTGTAAGGACTTATAACCCGACCTCCAATGCTAAACGCTGATTCTGATGCCACCGTAGTGATTGGAATGCTGAGTAATTCACATGCGAGAGAAGCCAAATCGCCATAGCGTTGTCCATTGTCTTTCCAATAACTTAAAACCTCTATGTCTGTAAAAGACCTCGAATCTAGCCTGGGCTCATCCAAATAAAGTTCCAAATTCGTTTTTGTATTGTCTAGACCAGGCTGGATGCTCCTCTCAAGCTCGAAAAGATCCTATGTCAGAAGATTTAAAAATATTGAGACTTAAAAATACAAGCAGCGGGAGTAAAAAAAGCATAAACATAAATTCGACACAAGACATTTGTCAGAAGATTTTTACTTTCATTTTCAAACTGAGACAACACAAGTCATGTTTTTCTGGGTACAACACAAGTCATTTTCAAATCGAACAGCTTTGAAAATTTTACTTTCATCTTTGATTTAAAGAAGAAGAAGCTTGCTTTTCTGGGTAGAAAATCGACGAGATTGTCAACGAGAAATCTAAAACAAACCTGGAAATTAGTCAACGTCGGGGATGCAAGTATCAGCAGAAGAAGAAGGATTAAGAGAGGATTAAGCGGTGGAGCGGAGACGATAGCTAAAGAGAGAGTCGACACCGTCGTGATCGGTGCCGGAGTCGTGGGTTTAGCGGTGGCGGGTGAGCTCACCCGACGAGGAAGAGAAGTGCTGATCCTCGACGCCGCCTCAACGTTCGGCACCGTGACGAGCTCCCGCAACAGTGAGGTTGTCCACGCCGGAATCTATTATCCACCAAACTCTCTAAAGGTACAACCGTACAATCTTTCTCTTGTGGGTCGAGTCAAAATCGACGAAATAGTGCTAAAATTGATATGAGTTTGTTGCTATCTTTGGATTTTGATCAGTAAAAGATGAGGGAGAGAGAGATGAATTGGGAATTTGGGGTCGAGGGATTAGAAACGAGTGAGAGAGAGATAAAAACAAATACTCTAGAAAAAAACGTCGTCGTTTGATGTTTAAACATAAGTTAAAAAAAAACCTATCGGGTACCCTAAACCCGATAGGGTAATTTATAAAACAAGACCCGCCCGCTTTAAACCCGCGAATTTTTGAAACTAAAAGAACGGGTCATGGGTTTAAAATCTCAGCAGGGTTTAGGGTACCCTACGGGTTTTTACCCATCATTAACATCCCTATGTTTGATGAATCAAATAATGTTCCTCTTACGATTTTTATTTTTGCAGATTGATCTTAAGGTATCGCTTTGTTGATGTCTGATTCAAGCACAAGAGCTACTTTATGTTATTTTAAAACTTCAAATGACAATGCATATTACGCCAATAAGAAATTTGCTTCTTCTTTTTTCAAATTCCTTTAATATTTCATTAAAGAGTGTTTTTTCTTTTCTATATCAATTAGCAAAAATCAGAGCTTTTTTATTTTTATTTTATAAAAAACCTCAATCTTGAAAGAGCCTTGAAGGTGCCTTTTGGTCAAATGATCAGATCTGATAAGTACGAAACTGCAATTGTGCCACCATACCAGTTAATATAAAAAGAGAACCTAACACTGAAAAACAAAATCAACACTTTAGAAAATTTATTTATTTAATTTGGTTTAGTTGGATATATGGAATGAAAACTAATTTTGAATCAACATTTACTTTAGATTACATACGAATAGATAAAGAAACCAATGGGTCATCCGACCCAATTCATTACATGAATCTAAATTTAAAGAATTGACTACATATTTCTTCCTTTTAGGAATGCAAACTAAAACGCTATTTTTCCAAACTTTTTGTCTCTCTAATTTACTATACTAATATTTTTCCGTAATTGTAAAACTATATGAACTTTATTCCTCTTTATAATTCACTAAATGAAATTGATTTCACTAATTCTATTTAATTAAACTGTAATTACGTTTATGTTTACCTGAATTCAAAATAAAACAACCCAATATTTTCCCAAATTCAAAAGAATGCAACCCAATTACATTTGGACCACTCAAACTAATTGAGTTTTTTTCAACCTACCCTAAATTAGTCTATGTATAATCGATCTTAAGAAATTTATTTAGAGAAAAATCAAATTAGAGTTTTTGGGTTCTTGGAAGATATATGAAGCCATATTATGGTTCTCGAGACACATCGTACTGCTGGTCTCGCAGTCACGAATCTAGAACACGAAGAATAATAACTCACACTTGCAAGAATTCAGCTCATAACCAACAACCAATGTTAATGCACTCTTCGACTCCATAGAAACCATTACCGTAGAAATCGAACATTAGTTTCCTCAATATAGTAATATAATGGATTTGACACAATCTGCGAACTCGACACTGACCTTTTTTCCCCCTTTCGTAAATCCATTGTCTTTTTCTAATAATTATCGTTACAGAAGACGAAACATAATTTTATTTTCCCCAATTACTTTTTTAAATCTGAATCGAAAAATCGAAATTTTCGAATGAAAATTTGAACTAAATTATAAAATAATCTGAATGGAATGTAGATTTCTTTATCAAATTATTCGATTTCAAACCGAATCACGGAATTAACCAAAATTTATTAAAACATATAATAATATAACAACCGAATCGAATGCCGCCACCTCTGCTCTTCGCAAAAGCCAACGCGTTATCGATGTTCTCAAGCTACTCGGTTATATTCGGTTTGATTGAAATAACATCTTTAAACCGGAATTGAGCTGGTTTTCGTATCTCTCACCATTGTTACCTCTCCTTCTAGCTCGGTATTAGGGATTTACAGAACGATGAGTGTCGAAGTCGAAACATATTGAGAAGACACCTCAATCATCATCTGAAGCAAAATCGAAGGTTATGAAGAAATCGATTGCGATGTTATCTTCAGCGAAGAGATTTCTTCAGTATCAGAAAGGTAATCCTGAATCTGCTCGTGAGTCTCTCTCAGTGGTTGAGGAACACACACAGTCATACACTGTTCATGTCAATTTTAGGTTTATTGAAATTTTCAGAGCAAGAGGTAGAGAGATTGAGAAGATGAGGTTTGCGATTGCGTTTACGGCCAAGAGATTTGCTCTTTGGAGTCATCTGGTGAAAGGTAACCTTGGAATTTCTTCTCCCTCGTTTTCCATTTGCGGTTGCTGGGTACGACCTTTTTCTGGTGCTAGTTATGGTTACAGAGAGAAGATTAGAGATGGGTTTCTTCATGATATTAAGTTAGATGATGCTATTGCTCTGTTCGGTGAGATGGTACAGTCTCGTCCTTTGCCTTTTCAGTAAATTGTTGAGTGCCGTTGCCAAGATGAACAAGTACGATGTTGTCATCTCTCTCTCTCTTCCAACAGATGGAAATGTTGGGAATTGCACATGATCTCTACAGCTTGAGTATTTTGATCAACTGTTTCTGTCGCTGCTCCCAACTCTCTCTTGCTTTAGCTGTTCTTGGCAAGATGATGAAACTCGGCTATGAGCCCAGCATTGTCACGCTTAACTCTCTGCTCAATGGTTTCTGTCACGGGAATAGGACTTCAGATGTAGTATCTCTGGTTGATCAAATGGTGGAAATTGGATCTAGACCTAATACCATCACATTTACAGCTCTAATCCATGGACTTTTTCTCCACAACAAAGTCTCAGAAGCATTGGCTTTAGTTGATAGAATGGTTGTGAAAGGCTGTCAACTGAGTTTAGTTATTTATGGTGTGGTAATAAATGGAATATGTAAGAGAGGTGATACTGATTTGGCTTTAAAACTGCTCAAGAAGATGGAGGATGGGAAAATAGAGCCAACTATTGTAATCTACAGCACAATAATTGATAGTCTTTGCAAATACAAATACGTGAATGATGCACTTGAGCTATTCAACAAAATGGAGAACAAAGGAATTAGACCAAATGTTTATACCTATACCTCCCTTATAAGTTACGTTTGTAATTACGGAAGATGGAGTGATGCCTCTCAACTACTGAGTGATATGATTGAGAGGAAAATCAACCCCCAATGTAGTTACTTTCAGTGCATTGATCGATGCATTTTCAAAAGAAGGGAAACTTTTAGAGGCCAAAAAATTGTACGAGGAAATGATCCGAAGGTCTGTAGATCCTGTTGTTATTACTTACAGTTCATTGATCAACGGGTTTTGCATGCACGATCGCCTAGACGAGGCCAAGCAGATGTTTGAGTTCATGGTTAGCAAAAATTGTCTCCTAGATGTAGTTACTTATACTACTCTTATAAATGGATTTTGTAAGTCGAAGAGGGCATGAAACGCTTTTGTCAGATGTCTCAAAAAGGATTGGTTGGAGACACAATCACTTACAACACTCTTTTTTTGGTTGTAATTTATATTTTTGTCAACGAGCTTGAGTTTGTTGTTAAAATAAGTTGATAACAATTGCTTTACTTCTTGATAAGCTCTAAAAAAAAAGAGTGGGAACAAAAAAATTGGAAGTAAACCAATTTGGTAATAAGTATTAAACCGGGACTACCGGTTTCCATAGCTCGGGTTATCAGTTTTCTCTCGCTCTGGTTCCGTTTGATGAAAATTCGATTAGGGTTTTTGCAATTTACAGCCTGAGACTGAGGTTGAGAAGAAACCCAATTAAGCTGAAGCCAAATCGGAGAAGATGATGATGAGATCGATTGCATCGACGGCGAAGAGATTTTTTCATCGGAATCTCAACGGGAAAGGTAGTCCTCGAATCTGTTGCTTGAAACGAGTTTTCTCTGATGCTAGTTATGATTACAGAGAGAAGATTAGAGATGGGTTTCTACATGATATTAAGTTAGATGATGCTATTGGTTTGTTCAGTGACATGGTACAGTCTCGTCCTCTCCCTTCCATTGTTGATTTCAGTAAATTGTTGAGTGCAATCGCCAAAATGAAGAAGTTTGATGTTGTCATCTCTCTGGGTGAGAAGATGCAAATGATGGGGATTTCACATGATCTCTATACTTACAGTATTTTGATTAACTGTTTTTGCCGGCGTTCTCAACTCTCTCATGCGTTAGCTATTCTTGGGAAGATGATGAAACTCGGCTATGAGCCCGATATAGTCACGCTTTCTTCGCTTCTCAATGGTTTCTGTCACGGGAATAGGATTTCGGATGCAGTATCTCTGGTGGATCAAATGGTTGAAATGGGATATGAACCTAATACCGTCACATTTACAACTCTAATCCATGGACTTTTTCTCCACAGCAGAGTCTCAGAAGCGGTGGCTTTAGTTGACCGTATGGTCGTGAGAGGCTGTCAACCGAGTCTAGTTACTTATGGTGTGGTAGTAAATGGAGTATGTAAGAGAGGTGATACTGATTTGGCTTTAAAACTGCTCAAGAAGATGGAGGAAGGGAAAATAGAGCCTGGTGTTGTGATCTACAACACAATTATTGATAGTCTTTGCAAATACAAACATGTGGATGATGCACTCGATCTATTCAACGAAATGGAGTCCAAAGGAATTAAACCAGACGTTGTTACCTATAGCTCCCTCATAAGTTGCCTTTGTAATTACGGAAGATGGAGTGATGCCTCTCGACTACTAAGTGATATGATTGAGAAGAAAATCGACCCCGATGTAGTCGCTTTCAATGCACTGATAGATGCGTTTGGGAAAGAGGGGAAGCTTTTGGAGGCTGAAAAACTGTATGAGGAGATGACCAGAAGGTCTATAGCTCCTAATACTATTACTTACAGTTCACTTATCAATGGGTTTTGCATGCAAGATCGTCTAGAGGAGGCTAAGCATATGTTTGCTTTGATGGTTAGCAAAGGTTGTTACCCAAACGTAGTGACATACAATACTCTTATAAATGGATTTTGCAAGACTAAGAGGGTAGAGGACGGTATGGAACTCTTTCGTGAGATGTCTCAAAGAGGATTGGTTGGAGACACAGTCACTTACAGCACTCTTACCCAAGGGTTTTTTCAAGCTGGAGATTGTGATAATGCCCAAAAAGTTTTCAAACAGATGGTTTCTTGCGGTGTACCTCCTAGTATTTGGACATACAACATTTTGTTAGATGGTCTTTGCAATAATGGGAAGCTAGAGAAAGCATTGGTGGTATTCCAGGATATGCAAAAGAGTGAAATGGAACTCGATATTTTCACATATAATATTATGATTGAAGGGATGTGCAAGGCTGGGAAGGTTGAAGATGGGTGGGATTTATTTCGTAGCATCAGCCTCAAAGGAGTGAAGCCTGATGTTGTAACCTACAATACAATGATCTCAGGATTATGTAGGAAAGGCTTAATGCAAGAAGCGAATGCCTTGTTTAGAAAAATGAAAGAAGATGGGCCTCTCCCAAACAGCGGTACGTATAATACGCTGATTAGGGCACACCTTAGAGATTGTGACAAAGCCGCATCAGCTGAACTCATCGAAGAAATGAGGAGTTGCGGGTTCTGTGGAGATGCTTCAACAATAAGCTTGGTCTTTAATATGCTGCATGATGGGAGATTGGAAAAAAGCTTTCTCGATATGCTTTCTTAAAACAGTTTAGGGTGATATGTAGAGCAACCATCTTCACTTGGAAGCATCTGTGAGAAATTTTTATATTTTTCCTTTCTTGTGATTACTCCTCTCGACGCAGTTAACATTTTGCATGTTAAAATTGTTGTTGTGTATGCGCTGCTTCATGGACATGACTGGTACTGCTCTTTCTTAATTCCCTGTTAGGTTGCAAACACACTTGTTGAACACAAGATCAGTGATCTGCAATATGCTTTTCCCTTCAAGAAGACTTCAAACTCCAAAAGATGGTCAAAATCTCCAAGAACCATCAGACCAAAGATTTTCAAGAGTGGAATACAATGGAATTGATAAGTGTTGGGGTCCTTCCGAAGACAGAAAGTGTTATCTGTCCAGAATCTACAAGTAAGCCATTCCCAATTCTCTGTCGAATTCAGGGGTATGCAATGTTCCTGGTACAAGTTAGTTTCGAGTTTTTTAGATCCAGAAGTTTTTGAAACTACTAAGAAGGACTTCTTGAGTGTACATGCTCTGTTTCAGCTTTTAAAATCCTTTAAGCCCCAAATTGCAGGCAGAAATGATGAACATGTGATCTATAAGTTCTTATAGAAATTGTAAAGGTTTATTATATAAATCACTTCGTGATTATATTTCAGTCCTTATGATTATAGATCTACATAATTGTTTATATTAGCTCCAATGGTTTGTTCATATATCACTTAGACATATATCTTCAAAATATCATGTTAAATATTGGGTATGACGTACTTTCCATTTCAGTATGTTATGTTTTTAAAAAGTTACCTTTATTTGAAGTGAGACCCTTCTTTTATTTGCAGCAGAAGATAGATAAGGAGAGTGACTTCTACTAATCTTGATAGGAAACAAGACATAAAGATAGATAAAAGGTAGATAAATTCTTCAGGCTACGGGAGGATCTTCGTGTACAAATTTCTCAAACTCTTCCCTTCCTCTTCCATCCGGATTCTTCTTCCATTCGATGAATTTCTTTGACGCCTCAATGAATTTCTCCATATGAAGTCGTTTCCATTCCTACCAAATCAAATCGACACACGTTTCGCCAAAACCATTAAGCAACACAACTTACAAAAAGACTTGTTAGTTTTTGATGAATCAAGAAGTTAGAAAACTTTGTGAGCAAATGGTTTCAACCTCGAAATCCCATTCTCCATACATGTCAGGATCCCCCCTGTTGGCCCATATTAAGGTTTCCACTTGCATCTTCTGGGATGTGTCCTGCATCAATAGAGATTAAAGCTTCAAGCATTAACCAATCTCAAGACCATCAAAGATCATAGACTGTGATTAGAGATGATGAAGTGGAACTTACAGTTAATACAACCTCAACAGTCTTCCTCTCATATTCAGCTCCTTGAATCATATCTAAATTCTGTAGCTGATCATCTGTTAATCCAGTTAATACCTGAACGAACATCAACTCATTTTTCAGGTTTCCAATATACAAATTTTACAAGGTTTTTGTTTGTTGTCATCTTAGTCTATTGATCTATTGACCATTTCGGTTTTGCACAGAAGAAAGAGATGAATCAAACCTTGCCGTTAACAACTCCGGTCTCAGAAGGAGCAATACATGGATGCAAACGTCCTTTGAGTCTGTACCTGTGACTGTAAAAACCGAGAAATTGGTTTAATTTATCTCCACGAAATCTAAGCAAAAGGAATGTCAAAGATGTGAAGAAAGATATACAAGCCGTGGAGTTGGGCGGAGACTATGACCGGAGTGCATTCGAGGATCAAACCGACGACGGCTGGTTCTTGAAAACTGCCGTACACGAAGACGTTGTGCGATGGAGAATGATCGGAACTAGTCATGTTTTTTCACTGTAAATTGATTTGTTTTAGTTTGAAAATGTGTTGGGACAGAAGATGAGTTAGTGCTCTTTTTATTACCAAGTATCGTTAGCCTACTTACTTTGATTTTTTCATCCTCGTGTTAGATAATGAGACAGTGGACGTGTTTGTCTTTTTATTTTCCTAGTCAACAGTCATAGCTTTTGTTTTCATCAATAAACAAATGCATACTTTTCTTGATTGATTAATTTCCACTCAAAATTTAATATCATTTCTTTGGAAACTTATCTCTTTTGCTCATGTTTCAGTCAATCTTGGTGGAAATATGATTCAATTATCCTCTCTTTGATTCACTTAATAACCAAATTAACTATGTTTTATACTATATGATTGATTCCAATGTCTCTATTATTTTTACATGGCGAGAAATTGGTGATTACAAGTCCACCAAGTGTTATTAATTTATCAAACACCAAAATATCGTGCACTTTTTTTTTTTTTTTTTTGTCTTTGATATATGTTATTTTAGCCATTCAATTCACGGTAGTATATATTCATTTATCAAGCTTGACTCATTGTTTATTCTTTTGTTTTTCACTTCTTTTTACGATATATACTATGTATGGTTATTTCAAGTGTATGTTTTGGTTGTATTATTCTATTTTATTAATTTTCTGTTTATGCAAATGTCTTTGATTATCTCCTGTCTTTCACGTTTTCAATTGTTTAGATGATGGCATGAAATTCGAATTAGACACCAAGTTTGCATGGAAATCAAATGATGTTGGTAAGCATCACTCATGAAGCTCTTGAAGGTGTAGTATTGACACTACATCAACAACATATCAAGAATGTTATTTCGAAAGATAAATTATATTGCATGTGTTCCATCAATATGTTGCAAAGAATGTACAATGTTTTTCTCCTCTAAAGATTGCTCTTATGATGCCCATACACTGGATATCCGCAAGTGGAATTCTAAGCAGATTTTTTTTTTAATATAATTCGATCCTTTTTTTTTGAAATTTTAAGCAGATTCCAAAAAAAAAAATAACAAACTAATGGATCTCTGATTTTTACTTCAAGTAGAATTCTAAGCAAATTTTTCCTTTTATTTCCTTTTGAAATTTGGAATAATTGTGACGTTTGAGCATAAATGAGGTATTCTGATAACATTTTGCCGGATCACGTAATTATAACCAAATTGAGTTATAGACCAAATTGAACCGAATATTAAAATGATGGGAGACACTTTTGAAATATCATTTTACAAAAATGGCATCATGAGTTATCCATTTTCACAAATGCCACAAATTAAAGATTTTTTAAATCTTAAACCTTAAAATTATAAGTTTCAAAAAATGTTTTGATTCTAACAAACCCTAAATCCTAAAAACTAAACTCTAACGTAACATAGTTAATCCAAATATAAATGATATTTTGAGTAAATGATATAATATTAGTGGCATTTTTGAAATTTTTTTTAAAAAGTGGCATTTTTGAAAAGTGGCATTTCAAAAGTGGTATTTTTCAAAATTTCTCTTAAAATGGTTGGTAATAAGAAAAAAAATCATCAGAATTATATATAATATGTCGTGCTAAGATAAAACTCTAAACATATACCTTTTTACATCAATCTAAACATTTTATTTTAAAGCCAAATGTATTATCAGTGGCAAAAAATAAGTAATAAAATAATTAATAAATTTTAATTTTTAAAAAAATTAACTAATAAAAAGTTGTTTAAGATTTATAGCTGTATTCATTTAAAAGACTTCAATGTAGATTTTAAAACTTAAAAAAAGAAAGATATGGAAAATCTTATTTATTAACTTTAGATATATCTCTTTGTCTTCTAGCATATACATTTATAGACATAATTTATTTTTCAAAATATATCTAATATTTTCTTGATTTTCCTTTTTATCCATTTGTTCTTATTTCAACAAATTAATCAATTTTTAAATATAAAAACTAATTAAAAATCACATAAAATAACTGGACAATTTCTAGAGTTTTTTTTGTTTACCTTTGTAAAGTTTTATTTTGTAATATATAAAAAACAAATATACATAACACGGCCCATGTAGAGATTCTGTCATAAAGATTAGATTAGTAGATCAACGTCATTGTGATGAATTATATAAAATCAGAGTATTGCTTTTTCATTTCTTTTTATTGTAACATCAGAATTGCTTTTTCATTATTATTTTTTGTTTCTATGCTGTTATTTACTAGTATATATTCATCAACATATATAAATTGTAGAATAGATAAAAAAAACATTTTTAATAAAACTATTAAACAAACTTTATAAAAAGATTAATTTGTAATTTCCCTGAAGAAAGAGAAAAATTATAATTCCCTAATTTCACAACTCAGCAGATAACATCTGTAAGGCTGTGTAACAAATTAACAATGTCATAAGTTTTGAAAATATTGACCCAAATTTGGAATCTTATTGAAAAAACTATTTTTAATTAATTACTCTAATAAAGGAAATGAAAGTGAAGAAAAAAAGCTGGCTACAGCTAAATCCCAAATTCCCAAATATAAATTCCCATATTTGTTCGTGCGGAAAACGATCTCTGGAATTGAAAAAGACAGATTTTCTTAAAGATCCAACCAATCAGACAAAAGCCTCACATCTCTCTCTATTGGGATCTGAATCTTCACTTTTTCTCTGAGAAAATTTTTATAAAAAAAAAGATCAGAAGAGAAAAAGAAAAATGCCTCATGGAACGCTTGAAGTTGTTCTTGTCAGTGCCAAAGGTCTCGAGGACACAGATTTTCTGAGTACGTTTCCGTAAAATCCTTAGAACCTATTCTTGTTTTGTTTATGGGTTTTGTCTTAATGTGTTAAATCTGTGAATGTATATATGCACGTGTTTTTAAATATTTCGACTTTTTGGATCAAAGATTCAATATTGTGAAATTGGTTGGTAATAATCCGATGTTCTTAATGGAGATTTTACCAGATTTGTGTATGTTGACTAGAAAAATCTAAACTTTCTGCTTATGAAAATGTGATACTGGTGGATATCTAATTTTTTTGTGTATCCGTTTTATGAAAGTTTGATCACAGATTCACATTCTTCTTTGACCTTTGTGTAAGATCTTGATCTTCTGCTAATCCGAAATAATTTTTATTCTAATGATCTAGACCATTTTATTATAATGATCTAATTTAATTGATGGTTATGGACATGTAAAATCTGGATTTTGTTTCAAGATTTAAGATCAAAGAGAGATGCTTGTTTATTTTTAACATAGCCTTGTGCATATGTAAATTCGATTGCATATTCGTTAACTGATTGCGCCGCTGCTTATGAACAGATAGCATGGATCCTTATGTGCTTTTCACTTGTCGGACTCAAGAACAGAAGAGCAGTATCTCATCAGGTAAGTTTTCAATCAAGATCAAGGGCGCAAGAAAATATCGATCTTTGTTGTGCTTCAAGAGTTAACGAAGAAAAATCACGAGTTTTTGCAGGACAGGGCACAACTCCGGAATGGAACGAGACATTTATCTTCACTGTCTCTGAAGGAACAACAGAGTTAAAAGCGAAAATCTTTGACAAAGATGTCGGTACAGAGGATGATGCGGTTGGTGAAGCAACGTAAGATCCTCAAATAACATCTTCTTTAGCTTCCTTGTTCTGGTTAATAGAATTGGTGTTTCTCATATTAATAGATTTAGAACCTAATTAAGGAGATATATGTTAAAACAATGTAGTATTCCATTGGAGCCGGTTTTCTTGGAAGGAGATATCCCACCAACTGCATACAATGTGGTGAAAGATGAAGAGTTTAAAGGGGAGATCTGGATCGCGCTCTCCTTCAAACCCTCGGTATAAACAATAACATGATATCTTGCATTGTTCTTGATTCCGGTTTTTAAATGTTAAGTAGAGTTTTTTTTGGTGATGTTTGTTAGGAAAACCGAAGCAGAGGTATCGAAGAGGAGACTTATGGAGGCTGGAAAAACTCCGAAGCATCATACTAAAAGAAGAAACCAATGTGTGTTACTGTTTGATTTAAGTCTTGGGAATAAAATGTTGAGTTTCCATTTGAAAGGGAAGGATATTTTGTTCAAAGAGTTTCTTCTTCTTATTATTATTATTCTTGTGTTCAGATTGGATTTTTATGAGTCAAAACTCCTGAGATTGTGATTCTTTTGCCAAGAACTTGTTTCCATCTTGTTTTGGTATGAAGATTTTTCATTTCTCTCGAGTCTGCAAAACTTGTTTTGGTGGTCTTTCTGTGTTTGTTTATGAGATATGCTTGAATGAGTCTTTATTGGGCTTATGCTCTTTTTGCTCTTGTTGTCTTGAAGCTCTGTTTTGGTCTCTTCTTCTTAATTTTTCTGTTTGACTATTCGTTTTGTTATCTAGATATTTGGATATGGAAGTGGAATTTGTCGTAATAAGTGGTCTTGAATATTCAAATTACATATTGATCTGTTTGACTATTGGTGTTACATTTCCATCGTTTTTTAAAACACAATGCATTATGCTAGATTTGAATTAAGGTGATGACACAACAACAACACTATAGCAAAAACCATTAATTTCCACACAAAATTCACTAATGGTTTATTAATTTCTAGTTGTTGTCGGATCAAACACGTTCTCATTTTGTTACGCTTATTTTGTTGCTGAGAATCAGTAATTTTTTTTAATCCAATATTGTCCTACTACTTTTATTGCAAGTAAAATTTTGGAATTATGAATCGAATAAAAAAATAAAAAGATAAACAAATAAAATAACACCACCACAAAAATGTTGCTATCAAACCAACCCGTTACAAAATATCGGTTTGGTAGGTTAAGTTGGTTTAACTTAATGGTTTGCATAAACAGCGTCAATAAATCCCCATGCGCAAAGACGGTTTTACCCTTTCTTCTTCCACACGTATATATACACCCCAACATCCTTCGAAATCGGACTAGAGTTTTCTTTTCCAACAAGCTATGACGACAAACATTCTTCGCAAGGAAAACAATAGGCTCCCAGCGGAGGTGAACCGAGTGCTCTTCGTTAGGAACCTTCCCTTCAACATAACGAGCGAGGAGATGTACGATATATTCGGCAAGTTCGGTGGGATTCGACAGATTCGGATCGGTTGTAACAAGGTCACAAAAGGCACTGCCTTTGTAGTTTACGAGGACATCCGCGATGCGAAGAAAGCAGTCGACCATCTCTCTGGCTTCAACGTCGCGAATCGGTACCTCATCGTGATGTACTACCACCACGGTAAGATGAGCAAGAAGTTGGACCAGAAGAAGAATGAAGAAGAGATTGCCAAGTTGCAGGACAAGTATGGAGTCTCTACCAAAGATAAGTAACCCTACTGCGATTTTTAGAGTTTTTTTTTTAAATTTCTATGAGTTTGTTTGGTGGAGTTTTGTTTGTGTTTTCAACTTGTTTGCTCCTTTAACTCCAAATATAGCTTACGCAATTTTGTGATTTGATGCAGTTGATGATTTTGGATACCAACCCTGTTTGGAGTCATATCAATTTGCTTAGGTTTTGCTCCAACCCTAAGGATATTTTGCTATACAAGGTTCTAAGGTTTAGGGTTTGGAGTCAACCCTAAAGCATCATAATATATTTTTAATTAGATATACATATTTAAAATATATGTAATAAAATTACTTTTAACCAAAATATATGGAAAGAATAATTTAAAAACAATTGACGCAATAAATTGAAGTGGTTTCTCAAGGAACTATATGAATCTTCTATCAGTTCCTCTGAATCTTTCCTCGTCATCATGTAAATATAAAAAGATTGAATAGGATATAAAACTACGAAAAAACATAGTTCTGAAAGCTTTCCAATAATTTGATTTTTGTGACTCTTATCTATTTTTCGATGACAAAAGCTTCATTTTCTTCTTTGTGAATCCGTTTTATGAAAGTTAGATCACGGATTCAGATTCTTCTTTGGAGTTTTATGTAAATCTTGAGGACACCTAAAATCTGGATTTGTTTTTAGATTGACAAATCTCTCAAGATCAAGGGATTTTGCTTCTATTGAGATATATTTCTGAGTTAATTTCCCGTGACCACTCTAAATGACCTCAGAATATTCTAAATGACCTCAGAATATACCAAAGCAAAACTGATACGCGACCTGAAAGATAATATCCCAACCATTGAGAACAAACTGGTACCAAACGTAATTCAACATCATGCAAGTTTTCCTATTAAATCGATAAAGCAGGTTTAGGATTCATAACACAAAATTGATTTACAAATCATAAACCGTTGATCATTTCTTGTTTTATAGCTAATGTAAGTCTTGTTTTGGCACAATTGTTCATTTCTCGAGTCTATAAAACTTCAATCACTTCAAATTCTACTCGTCAGCTTCTGATTTATTATCATAAGTTACAGTTACTAGGCACATACATACATACACATGTACTAATTATTTATACATTAAGGTCTTTGAACAGCTTAAACCAAAGAGCTTGTGAAGTCTCTTTAGTTTCCTGCAACTGTCTTTCGCATAGTAGTACCCATGGAATTGCAAGTAGGTAAGCTTGAGCTTGCAACCTGTACACATGGAGGATCAGGCGACTTCTTTTTCTTGGATTCAGGTTCTTCGTCCAGCGAGATTTTGATGTTGGAGAAGCTAGGCAATCCGAAATCGGGTAAAGGTAAATTACTATCAGCACTCCCTGCAGCTGTAAAGTGTTGCTCAAGGTACCTGCGGATTACGGAGTCATCCTCTACTTGTAATGATCTAGTGAGAGGCTCAAATGGGAAGTTTGGACACGGTTCGGGCCACTCGATAGGTTTTTTCTCCATGCCTAAACTCGAACTTCCCTTTTTGCCTTTTTGAAGTTTTTTCGTCGGTGCTTCAGTGTCTTTCTTCTTGATGTTCTTAGGTGAACATGTTTTCGTGTTCTTCTTCCGCTTTTTAGAGTCACCTATGTTCTTTTCTTGCGGATTTAAACCACACCCAATGGTGTTGCTAAGATCATCTGCAGAGGATCTAGCTTTAGAATTCTCAAAGACAAGTACAGAATGTGAAGGGGCTTCTCTGTATGGAAAGAAGACCGATGTTCTCGACTCATTAGCAGTTTCTTCCTGCGCAGCTTGAGCTTTAAGAGGCTCTTGACTCTTATCTCCTGATTCCTGAGTCACTTCAACAACCTTTGATGAAGCACTTAGGTGCATCAAGTCACTGTCTTGGTCACCGATCTCAATGTTTCTTGTTCCTATTCCTACTGTCCCACTTTTATTCCAATCCTTCTCTACCAAACTATCATTTGCATGTTCACAGTCCAGGTTGATTTCAACAGTAAATGTTCCAGTCAAACCCGGGATCTCCCTCGCCTTATCGGCAGATTCAACCACAACATCATGCAAGTTTTCCTCTTCAAAAGACTCGACTAAGTGAGATACAACCTGAGCCTCTTCCAAAGTGTTTGCCTCGTTACAACCTTCTTCATTTGAAGCCTCAGCATCTGGAAGTTTTTTGTCACTGTCACTACTCATATCCTCGTCTGCATATTGACAAAACTAATGTCTTCAGAAGCAATAGATTCACTAACCAACTATATTACTCTTTGGTTTCTTTCTCCACTTACCTTCAAACACACATTGCGTTTTTGCTCGGGACTCCAATTTCTGCATTCTTTCTGGCTGTGACCGTAGCTACAATAAATAAAACATAAAAATTCCCATCAATACATGTTAGAGAAGAAACATAAGAAAACTGGAAACAAATTCACTTACGCAAGTAGAGGTTACGTCAGAGAAATTCTTCACATTCTCTCGGGAACCTTCATCCTCGACATATTCACTCTCTGACCAATCTTCGTCATCCATATCATAATCATATGACTTGTAAAAAACATAACATGAAAAAAAAAGTATCAATCAGGTACAACCTCTTTTCAAGATTCTAAACAAAAAACATTCGAGACTTGTAATAAAATCGTCCATCTTACAATGTAATCAATCCCGGTTTCCTCTACTTTTCCCAACGAAGCTTCAGATTCCACATTGTTCTGATACTGGAGTACTTCTTGCTTTAAATTGGTTTTGAAACCAGTTGACATGTACTCATATATCTACAAAAGAAAACATCTTTCACTCTTAATAACAAATGCCTAAAACTAACCGAAGATTACTCCGCTATACCGTATATGGATTTCCACCATAAGCACCAATCCTCAGCTCCATTTTCCAATCATCCGGAAGCCACGAAGGCCTTTCTCTTGCGGTGACACTATCTTGAGAGGCTTTTAACTGAAACAAGAGAAAGATACATTATAGAAACAGAGACCAAAAAACTTTAAGGAAAAAAAAACGGAACTTGGAAAGTCTTGAATCCATACACTTGCTTTCCTTCTCTCGATTGCGGATTCTCTTTTCTCTCGAATTTTCTCCATTTTAATGTACTCAAGAACTTGATCCTTGGTAGAGAACTTTTTACCCGTTCTCAAATGCGTGTAAGTCTACAAAATGATTAACATTTGTAAATTTCCATCTCAATGCATACAAGCTAAACAAAATCGACAGGTCGAAATCGAAATTTTCTCAAATTGATGATAGATTTTCATAAACTTTCTCAATTACAGGTCGATTTTCTCAAATTAACGATGGTCGAAATTCTCATATCAATGGGCAATAATGGATTTTCATAAAAAGAAAATTTCAATTAGAGGTCGATTTTCTCAAATTAAAGGTTTTTCACAGAGAACTTAAAGACCCGTGTCTGCATTGGGATCAAATCACCAAAAATACCGAAAATTACGCATCAGAAATCTAATAATTAGTGTGAATTGAAGAAGAAAGAACACATAAACACAAGCGAGAAGAAACTCAGGTGAAGAGTTTTAAGTAGTACCCTAGTTTGGCGACCGCGTTTTAGAACCGTAGAATGAGATATCCAACCGGCGGGAAGCCAATCCGGCGTGCTATCCGCCGTGATTGTTGGCGGAAGCTGACGCAACATTTCCCAACGAGAAGATTCGGCCTGAAACAGAGATTTTTTTTTCCGGTGATCAGTTTTTTTTTTTTTTCACTGTGTGTCTCTGAGAGCGACAGAAGAAACTCAGGTGATAAAATATCGTTGACATGGCGTTATTTAGAAGACACGTGACAGTAATATCTGAATGCTTTTACATATTAGTCCTTATATAAGCTTTATTATCGATATTAACCCCAAACTTGTGGTTCAGTATTTATAATAGAGAGAGGGCCGAATATTTTCGTTTATATTTAGATTGAGCCCGAAAATACGATGGAAAGAAATCTAAATCGTTTACAATGTTATTGAAGGTGAAGTCGGGACGACCCTTATCGCAGAATGTAGTGGATGAGGTCGGGACTAGCTGCTAATGCCGAGCGGAACGTGTCTGCTCGGAGCGACTGAGAGGGCTGTTTCTTATCTTCGGTCGACGGTGGTCGATCGGAAGTTTGTTTTCAGAGTTAGAGTCCAAAACTATGCGTTTTAGGTCCCTTGTGCTCTGCTCTCCACCGATTTCTCCCCCTCAACTATAAGGTTTGGTCCTTATTTATAGGTAAATGTCGGTCAGTTACTATAGTTAAATTTAAACCATAACAACTGATTTAGTTACCCTATGATTAGGCCCAGATCTCCTTAGTGAGTTGAACTTCCATTCAATGGGTCTTTATGATCTTTCCGGACCAGATCCATACTATTAATGGGTGAAGACCATGTCTAACAAAACTCTTTGTTTCAACCTCAAACTCCAATTGCCTAAATTTTTCAGCTAAAAAATATATATAGACAATTCTCAAAAATACCACAAAAATAAGTTTTTGTTCCAAATATACCATTATTAATTTTTTTCTCCAAAAATACTTCTAAATTTTTTCTTTTTTCAAAAATACCACAAAATTAAAACTAAACTTTAAACCCTCAAAAATAAATCCTAAACCCTGAAAACTAAACTCTAAATCCAAAATACTAAACCCAAATCCAAAAATTTAAATTATAAACCCTTAAAAATAATTTTTAGTGTTTGTGATATTTTTGGAAAAACAAAACTTTTTTATGGTATTTTTGAAAAAAAACTTAATGATGGTATGTTTGGAACAAAAATATACTTTAGTGGTATTTTAAGGAATTCCTCAATATATAAAAAGTGACATATTTTTATTAAGGCGATTCTCAAAAATAACACACTTTTAAGTTTTTATTCTAAAAATAGCACCACTAGTTTTTATTCTAAAAATAGCACCACTAGTTTTTTTTCCAAAATACCACTAAAAGTTTTTGTTTTCCGAAAATAGCACAAAACTAAAACTACATTTTAAACACTGACCAGAAATCCTAAAAACTAAAACTAAAACTCTAAAAACTAAACCTTAAACCTAAAATACTAAATCCAAACCTAAAATTTTAAATTATAAACATTTAAAAATCATTTTTAATGTTTGTTGTATTTTTGGAAAACAAAAAATTTTAGTGGTATTTTTGGAAAAAAAATTAATGACTATATTTTGAAAAATAACTTATTTTAGTGGTATTTAAGGAATTTCTCTTTTTATTATTGAATTTTTTTTTGAAAATTAAATATAATTTAAAAAGTTTTTGTCGACTAATTCGAAATTATGTTTTTATTTCATATCATTAATGATATTATTTTTCAACCACAATTTTTAAAAAAAAATCTTTACTAATGTGTATGCGTATAAATAACATTTATTTTTCTTAACCGGTTGCAATCATATTATGTGGGTAAAATCTGATGTATTATTTGAAACGCTCACAAGCTTCAAAGAAGGACTCAAACACTTCCTGCTGAGAACCAATTATATTGTTCATGTGTGATGTCTTCGATTTAATGTAGAAGTGATTCAGGAACATAACTCTACACTCTTCCCATATTGTTATCGAACATGGTGGTAGGGATTTCAGCCATGCGAGTGTTTTGTCGCTCAATAAGAAGGGGAACAGCTTGCACTTCAAATAATCAGGAAGAACCCCCATTCGAATTTGGCAGTGATGCAAATGTCCTCGAAGTTCTCAATATGGTCCATCGGGTTCTTAGAACCTAGACCATGAAACAATTGCTGCTTGATAAGAGCTATGATATGCGGCTTGATCTCATAGTTATGTATGTTGAAGGGAGGTGGTCTGATGGCAACACAATTCACGTAAAATGCATGTGGAGTGTCGATATCTCCAATAACTGGAGGCTGAGGCTGCCTCTAGTTGTTAGTAGGTGCAAGTGGATATTCACCAATGCGAGGATCCTGCTGATACAAAACCGGGTGCTGCTGGCCCTGAAGGATTCCACGCAGTGGAACCAAACCTGGTGGATCCTGAACACGTTGATCATCAACTACACCATTAGGAATTACTTGTTTATTGTTGCCACCCATTACAACTTGTTTCAACTTGGATTTTCTAATTTTTCGCTCTCGTCTCGGTAATTGTTGGTTGTCAAGTGATATCAGATCTCCAGAGCCTTTTATTCTTCTTGTCATTCATTTGAAATACATACAAAATAGAGAATCAAACGGATTAGTAACTAGTAAAAGAAAATTTTGGTCCCCAACAACCGCGCCAAAAACTTGATACACAAAGTTTTAACCTAGAAATAACATTGTAAGTGCACAACAAATAAAATAGTATTTATGGGATCGAATCCACATACACCAACTGCCACACTACAAATCTATGAGAGTAAAGTAAAGCTAAGACAAAATATGGGTTGTTTGTTTTTGTTTTGAATGCAACAATTTAAATGGAAAATCAAATAATGATGTAAACTTATAAATTAAAAGCGTTAGGCCTTAGAGATATTCGTAGGGAATCTTGAATTTCAAATCAGATAAACAAGCAGTGAATCAATGAAGCATCGTTCTAAAACTCGAATCACAAATGTATGAATAACCTAATGTCATATAATTAATTACTATGTCTAGCAACCTAAGATTCTAAACTGCCATTTGAATTCAAGAAACTAAACATGCATTAATTGTTAAGGTTCGATAGGTTCACAAAGCACCTTAACATCAACTTTCGTTGGATAAGGATGTTTTTCTCATCTATGTTCTTTTAGGCATTTAATCAAACACTTTTGGTGCGTTAAACAATCTAAGATCATAACCTAGGTGATCAAACGATTTTAAGCGATAGGAACAACGATAGATGAAGAACTATAAGATAAATCCATATTCTAGCAATCTGGTTTAACAATCCATGGAAATCTCTTTGAAGCCCTAAAATCCAACTATGGATCTACTCATAGAAATCAAAGTAGACAAGCAAATAAATGTAGAAGAAAGCATAATTAGATTAAAGTATAAAACTATGGTTCAGAAATTTTCTCAAGAGCTGTAGAGTCAAATATTCGTTTCCCCAAAACTCACAAAGAAAAAAGCCTAAAAGTCTGAATAAAAACAAAGCATAGCCTAAAAATGGCTAAACCTAAGCTTATATATGTCAAAAGTCGGATTAGATTGGATATGGAAATCTCCCAGCGTGAAACAAAAAATCAAAAATTTCATTTTTTACAGTCTGGACACAGATCGATCGATCCATATAAGAGGGGATCAATTGATCCATATAGATCGATAATTATGTGGTGTATAGATCGATCTATTTTGTTTATAGAATTCTGAAAATGTGCAAATCGATCCACACCAAGAGATGGATCAATCGATATGTCCTCTCTTTGTGCTGGAACCACCCGTTTTTGCTCTGAAAACTCCAATCTTCATCCAAAACATCTTTTAACCTGAAATGACTCGATATAGACTCAAAAAACTCGATAACACACAAAAAGCAATGAAAACACGGGTTAAAATGCCTTAAAAATGCAACACATCAGAAGGGACTTAATGGGAGGACAAAGCCACTAAACATTATTTATTACCCTCATGTGTGGGAGATGTATTTATCTGCTGCTCCTCGTATGTGCATCTATGCTTTTCTTAGGTATATATATTCACAATATTTAATTGCCATGTGCTTAACCAAAGTTTTTTGTTTGCTTGTTTTAGGATCATAGAGGCTAGTCTCAAGGCGACCATCTTTGTAGAAACAGACAAAAATCTGCGACGAATAGGAAACTCTTTTCTTGCTATTATTTTTTTAGGAATTTGTGTTTTTGCACTTGTAAGAAATTTCAGTTAAATTTTTTGTTGTTTGTTATTTTCACAGCCACTCTTATTCCACCTTAGAGTGAACATTGTTCATTTCTTGAGTTTGCAAAACTTCAATTGATCTGATTTTCATGGTTTTTAGATTGACACACCATAACAGCGTTATTAATGCTAGCAGGGAGAGATAAAGTGAGATTGAAAATCAATTTCATTTCATGAAGCTAAATCAGCATTATCATTTAATATCTATACGATTTTAGAAGAAAACTTAGATGATATTGACTAGTCAATCTATTGTCACTAAAGACACATAGTTTTGTCTGAGGATAGGTATAGTGAAAGTATGAAAACAAACTTCAAAAAGTTGAGACCTAAAATGAAGAAAAGTATCAAGACATGTGCTTAATGTGTTGATATTGTTTTAAGAGATGGAATTCTGGTTGTAATGTCTTTGTAGAAACGGGTAGATTTAGACATGATTTGGATATTTTTATTTTATTTTTTTGTTGAGACATATGTTCAGTCTCTATGTCAAGAGTCTCAAGACACGTGTTTTGGTGTGTTGATTTGGTTTTAAAGAAGGATATTAACTTGTTGTTTAGGATATGTTATCTCTTTGTATCAAGACATATATAATCTCATTGTTTTCATGTAATTTTTGCTTACATCATTTAAATATCAAAAATTCTCATTCATTTGTTTTGTCTTTGTGTCAAAAGTCTCAATACATGTGTTTGATGTATTGTTATGGTTTTAAGAGATGAAATTCTGCTTGTAATATCTTCAAAGAAATGTGTAGATTTAGGTATGCTTAGGATATGTTTTGTCTTTTTTGTTAAGACATGTTCAATCTCTGTGTCAAGAGTCTGAAGACATGTGCTTGGTGTGTTGATATGGTTTTAAGAGATGATAAATTTGTTTAGGATATCAAGTATATTTAGAGAGAATCTATTTGCATCTGTTGAAATAACGTGTTTAGTATGACTCATCTTGTTGTTGCTAAACTATGGATTTTGTTATTTTTTTATACACGGTGATCACTTCATCTTTAAGGCTATGGAGCTTCTTGAAAATATAGAGAAAAAATGTGTAGAATTCAATGGCACATAACATAAGAATGAGTTGATTTCTGTATTAGGTGAACAGATGATGGATAAACTAATGATGTGCACAACCATGGTGGCGATGATGAATATGTCAAAAGTGCATTGAAGATAATTAATGTAGCTAATGGTTTAATTTCAGGCACAATTGAGATTGCTAAGGGTAATTTGTGTCCTCCATTTGAGTTTTCTTAGAAAGTAAGGTTTATGATCATATTTTACCATATATATTATCTCTCAAACACAAAACAGTTAATTCATGGGTTGGTTATATTTGAAGTGAATGGTTAAAATATTTATAGTCATTTCTTGATGTTTAAATTGATACTTTTGCACTATGTTATTTTACATCCAAATATTTTTGAAGGCGGCAATTTACTAATACGCTCATTAGCTGTACAACATCTCTCCTTCTTTGCCTTCTTAAACCCTAATTAAATAAATGACAGAGGAGTTAAATTTATCATTAAGTCATCACGTATAAAACACGCATTATATTTCATAGTAACAAATAACAGACTCTCCCTCCAGTTTGCTCCAAGATTCTCGAAAAAGTTTGCTCCAAAATTCTCAAGAAATAAATGTGCATGACATTATGTTTCAAGGCTATGGTAAAACTTGATTCGATTTGATTCATTCGATTTTGTAGATAAAGGAAATATCGATTGGATCTTATTGTGTGATTCATTCAATTTGTGATTCGATTCGATTTTATAGATAAAGAAAATGTCAACTGGAAAATGAATGCTTAATAACATGATTCGATTCGCTTTATGCAAAAAAGAAAGATATCACTGTGATTTCAGATATTATGTCAATATACTAAATTAGGGACATCGGATTAGGAAACATACTATAAACCTTTTGATTTCAGATCTTATGTCAATATACTAAATTAGGGATATCGGATTAAGAAACATACTATAAATCCCTTGATTTCGGATCTTATGTGAATAAAGGAAACATACTAAACTGTGATTTACTTACTATGTAATTAAAAAACTTAAAGAATTTTGTCATGTGATTTACAGGAGCAAACCGTCTAAATTAACTCTTGGAGATTTCAAGACACCGCTTCCTCTTTGGTGCAGAACTTCATGAGCTCATGCGAGTTGTTAATATTATGCCGGATTCTGCAGTTCATGTAGCTCAACTCACCGAGGGCTTGTACAGAAAATATTCTAATGAGTAAGTAGATGCCAATGAGTGGACTCCAATTAATAACCAAGGAGGGAGAATGACAAGATCTGACACTTTGAGCGTATTTTACATCCAAATGTTATTTTATGCATGCAAAAAAATTATCCTCATGGACAAAATACTGTTATAACAACGAAAACTGTACAAATATTGAAAATTTTGAGGTTTACTATACATAAAATACAAAAAAGATACCGAAATATTTACGAGGCATACTAGATTGGTAGCGGAGTTGGAACACCGAAAAATGAAGTTAAAAACTGTAGGGTTGACGTCCAAACAAAAAAGGTTAATATCAACAAATAAAAATTCTAAAAACAGTAAGATACAAAGTTTTATTGTTGACTTCAAATATGTATCGTTAATTTAGTATACCTACAAAAAATTTAATGTGGAAGAGTTTTGTCATATCATTATTGTTGAATTCAAACATGTATTTCACAACCTTAACAAATTTAATATTTTGTGTTGTATTGTTTGACACAGTAATTCTGGCATTGTAGTTTTTTTGTGTTCACTACATGTGACCACTCTTTTCAAACTCGTATTTTTAATTTTTTTTGTCATGAATCTAAATCCACGTTATAATTCAATATCCGTTTAATTAAATTTTTGTTTACCAAAACTAAAACCATACACAGTTCGGGTTGAATATTCGTTGGTAGTTAATCTCGTTGCTAGAAACCGGTTCAATTATTTGATGTATAATTTTTGTTGTCAGATGCATTCCAAAATTGTAAAATATTTGATGGTTTTAGTGTTAAAATGAATAATTTCATATGCATGCTAAAGTTGTAAAAAAATCTTCTTAGTTTATCTAACACGAGTAAAAGAATATAAGTTGTGGTTATCCTAAGAAAAAATATAACATCAGCAAAAAGAAAATTTTCAATAAGAATACATTGTATAAGACTTGAATAATGAAAGTATGAAAACAAACTTCGGTTATGCCTGGAAAAAAAATTACAAGGTATAAACACGAAAACTGTAAAGAATATTAAAATTTTGAGGTTCACTCAAGTTGTTTCGGAAAGTAGATAAGAAATGCAAAATAATACCAAAATATTTATAATCCATACTAGAGGGGTTGCGGAGTTTGAACACCATGATGAAGTTAAAAGCTGGTGGGATTAACGTTCAAACCAAAGAAAATGTTTGAGGTTCAAATCGACAAATAAATATTCTAAAAATATTAGGATGCTAAACTTTAATGGTTTACTTCAACCATGTATCATTGATTTAATTCCACCAGCTTTGTTGGTTTACTTTAATGGTGTTAATTTAGTATACCTACAAAACTTTAATGGTTTACTTCAACCATATTTGTCATATCAGTTTTGTTGAATTCAAACATGTATTTCACAACATTAACAAATTATTTGTCTCAAAAAATTTGGCATTGTTTTGATATCTTATGTGTTCACTATCTGTAACCACTCTTTTCTAACTCAGAATTTTTTAATTTTGTTTCACAAATCTAAACCCGTTTTATCATTCAATATCTGGTTGATTAAATTTTGGTTCTATCCAAAAGTAAAATTGTACCTGATCATGTTGAATATCCGTTAGTAATTAATCTCGCTGCTGAAAACCGCTTCAATTATTTTATATACAATGTTTGTTGTCAGATGCATTCTAAATGAATAATGTTTGTTGGTTGCAATGTTGAATTGAATATTGTTAGATGCATTCCAAAGTTGTCAAAATATTTTCTTAGTAAATCCAACAAGAGTAAAAATATATAAGTGGTTATTGCGAGAAAATGAATGTGTTCTCAGCATATATAAGACTTTCAGTGAGAATATATTGTATAAGACTTGAAGAATAAAAGTAAGAAAACAAACTTTGTTGAGATTTGAAAAGAAGAAAATCATCGCAGGATATAAATACGGGTGTGAAAAAAAATTGAAAACTTTGAGGTTTACTTGAACAATACCAAAATATTTATGAGGCATACTGATGGGTTGCAGAGTTGGAGCACCAAAAATGAAGTTAAATTTTTTTGGGATTGACGTCAAAACAAAAAATAAGGTTTGTGATTATTGTCGACAAATAAATATTCTAAAGGGATTAAGATGCAAAAATTTATCGTTGACTTCAAACATGTATCGTTATTGTTGATTTCAAACATGTATCGAGAATTTAAACATCAAACTCGACTAACACTTCCATAGAGAGTCTGTTACCGTCTATTTTCTTTCTTGCTTCTGTGTTCTTTTGATTTCGCAAATGACGGCTTCGACCATGTGAGCATTGAATTTTTATTTGTTGCTTTGGTGTTCATTTCTCTGTTAATAGATTCATGTTAGTCTTTTCCAAACTTGTTTTGTTTAGATTATGACTTGTGCTCTTGTTTAAATTTTAATTTTCTTCTTTTCTATGCACTTGGCCTTCTCTCTTGATTCATTTGTACGATTGAATTGTGTTTATTTTGTTGTTGAAAATTAGTAATTTTTTAAACTAAAACTAGTATTTTGTATGTGATATTGTTCATTGTTCAATTCTCACTTGAATTATCGGTGGTTGTTTCTCGTTGTCATGTGACTTTGTGGTGACTCAATTCTCAAACTGGGGCTACACCAAAGCAAAACTGATACACGGCTTGAAAGATAATATCTCAGCCATTGAGAACAAACTAGACGCACTAAAGGTAGTTTGCGATATTTTGTTAAGAAGGGTGGAGCAAGAGGAGAGTTTTGGTAGCCAACAAAAGTTTAACAAATTCCAGACCTAGATGGAAAGAGCTGACACATTTCAAAACGAGATAGTTGATTTTCTTAGCTCCAAATACCAAGAACTTCAATGTTTGTGTGTTGATGATATTTTTCTAAAAATCTCCGAGAGTTATATCTACGTCCGTAACTGAGCCATCTATTTCTGCACTATTCGAAGAAATGCCAGTTAATCCCACAATTATTGGTTGAAAATCAATTCTCAAAAGGGCGTGGAAGCACATCACCGATAATTGTGTAGGTATTGTTGGCTTAAATATATATTACTAATTTTTCTAATGTAATTCTTTTGTCTTAATAAATCTCAATATGATTGAATTCATGTAAAATGTATAAATGGAATAACAAAAAAATTAGTTGCAAAGCATCAATTGGTTGAAAATTTTCTCTCTTTTTTACATCGACATCATTTGAAAACATCATTTTCGTAAAATGTTCATTAAGACTCTATTTTTCAATCAATAGAAAGAATGATCATGTAAAAAGATGTTACATACGTATGAATTTATCATTTTTGTAAGAAAGTTTCACATACGATTATGCTTACATTTCACATAATATATTGGTATTTTATGTATATACTACTGATAAACAAAATTAGAAATTAATATTTATTGCATAAATAATTACATTAATGTGGCTCATTTATTATCTTAATATCTCGTCTATAAGAGACACTGTCAAATTTATCACTACACCTTTGAGATTAAATGTGAAGTCACACTTCATCTACAAGAACAATTAGCCGTTTGTATTAAGAAAACATATGCGAGAGAATATATTAGTTCAAAATGCATATATACATGTAGATGTGTGTTCTACATTTTTCACTCAATTTACTTGTGTAGTGATCCTGAAAAATACTGAAAACACTAGGCAAATACATGCGCTATGCCGCAAGCGTTTTTCGTATTCTTCATTTATATTTATCTAATGTCATATTTTGATAAATGAATAAAGGGTTTTCTGCAAATAAACCCTTAAAGTGGCTAGGGTTTGTGACTTTACACTCCAGGTCAATTAAATACAGGCCAACCTCTGAAGTAAGAGTCAACCCGCAATATAATCTTCGGCCGTGTATTGATTTTTTAGTCTGTATATTGCTATGTATAACCTATCAAAACTACGTCATTTTGGTCATTTTAAAAAAGAAATAAGTGAAGCATAAGGGAGAATCAAACTCATGTTCTATGTGATATAAGCACTCACATATGCTAATTGTGCTACAACAGTTTTTTGATGAATATACAAACAAATATATGTATGTAGTTTAGTGATATGAATCTATGCCAAAAATACAAATCTCTTAAAATAGTTAAAATACCAACATCGTATCTCCTTCCTCCGATTACGTCTGCATCTCCTCCGACGACCAGCACAGATCAAACTAATAAGTAGAAATATTCGATTTTTCCAAGCAAACATGGTGCATTTGTGGTTCTGGATTGGGGTTGCGATTGTTTGCTTACACGGTGCATTTGTGGTTCTGGATTCGATTCAGATCTCGAAATTGAACATGGATTTGAGATGAGTATTCGTGCCTTTTAACTATAGTTGTAATGGTTTTAAGGGTCTGGTGTTGTTTAATTGAATGTAGATTCATAATGAATCTCTACAGATTTTAGATCAAAGATTTTTGTTTTTGCAGTCTCTAGTTATTGTCTCCATAAGTAACGAGGAAGAGAGGAAGAAGTGGGGGAAGAGAAAGCGATTCTCTCAAATAGTGTTATAAACAATATATGTATGTAATTCTCTTAAAACCGAGTTGGAGTAAATGATAAGGTTGCTTGTGTTTTAATTCTGAGGTTAGGAGTTCGATTCCTCATTTTAAATTTGTGGTGTTTAAAATAATTATTCAAAACGACATAGTTTTGATAGGTTATACACAGCAATATACAGACTAAAAAATCAATACACAGTCGAGGATTATATTGCGGATTGACTCTTACTTTAGAGGTTAACCTGCATTTCATTGACCTGGAGGGTAAAGTTGCAAACCCTAGCCACTTGGAATGTTTATTTGCAGAAAACCTATGAATAAATGCATAGAAAATTAATATTTTGAATAAAAAATGAATATGTTTGATGTGGTATTAGATTTTTGATATTGTTGGTGTTATATAGTGATAGGAGATGATGAAAAAAACATTATCACTATAAAGAGAATTGTTTCAAGTGAATCAAATAAGAGTGTAAATAAAGAATAAACATGTATGTCTTCATGCATAACATGATCAAGAACATGTTTTTTTAGTTTACATTTCTTTTAACTCTCATGTCTAGTCCAATTTGCTTATAAACTCTCAAAACATTTTCTTCTACCATGAAACTTTTTGTATGTGTCTCTTTCAAAATTTGTAATTTAAATTATTACTTTCTACTAATATTTATGATGGAGACATAATGGACTTCACAGTATATGATTTATTATCTATTAATGTTCTTCAATTTGTTACATCTCTCTTTTCTTATTCCACGTTTATTATCTATGTTATTCAATTTGTTACATCTCTCTTTTCTTACTCCTTGCCTATTCTCCCAAATTCTATCATGTTTTATTGTTTTCTTTACTACTCTTTAGAATGGTACCTTTCCTTCTCATTCTCCATATATCTCTGCATCGCCAACATAATGTAATATCTTTTAATCACCCATGGAATCATTCTCATCCAAAATTGCCATCACTAGCTGAGAAAATAAATGCAACCAATTCTCTTGAAGTGGCTAATGTTCTATTGCCATGATATGTAACATTGCATTAACAAAAATTAATCAAATTCCAAACAAAGAGAAACAAAAGAATACCGTAGAAAAATAGAAATACTTTGTGCTTAAATATTCGATGATGAATGAGTCCAAATGTCAAATATTCTTCTCTAAAATGAATGTAAAATATAAATTTTCAATGCATTATGAATGGTGATGATAATAAATGCACATGCCCAATACAATTTATAATGATTTCCATTACAAACTCAAAAGCTCTATGTGACTTAAATAGTTTATTCTTTAATTTTGAATATAAGTCATATAATGAAAAGCATGAAACAAACTAAGGGTAGTTTTTTTACGAAGATCTACCATGATAAAGGGATATTTCGCCGCATAAGTTTTTTAATAAGATTTCTTTTTGTATGTTCAGAATAAATACAACAATCATCTCAAATCATAAAGCTAAACTTGGCAAAACGAAATTCATGATTAAAATGCTACATGAATATATACGAATTGTTGCGAACTTGTCTAGAGTATAAAAATTAGATGATGGAAGAGGGACCAATGGTCCACCACACGCATTCCATAGCTCAGATTCAAACACTTGTCGCCTGGTAGAAACATGCACGAACTAAGAAATTTTAGAATATGATCCAATAGTGAGGATAATGTCCTAACCTGAGAGACCAAAATCTATGGCAGCCTTTCTCTGTTGAAAGTTTGGTAAGTACTACGTACACAACTGGAAGAAAAGTAAACAAAATTAATAACAAACTGTAATTGAAGGAGAATATGACTATAATGACATGGGTAAATCGGTATATTTGAAGAAGAGTAAATTCATATTGGGATAGTGGAGGGAGAGCGATCGCCGATTTAAGAAGACACGCAGCGATATCTTATCTTCATTTATTGGGAGAGACAGAGAGGTTGCAAGGGTCGAAAAGATGAATGGCTGGCCTCGGAAATGAAAATCAATGTCTGACTTGGTTTCAATGTCTGATTTGGTTTCCAAGTAAATTTTAGAATTCTTCCATGTCATTTTTCATTGTTTGTGTGTATTTATGTTTTGTTTTGATTGGTTTTTCGGACTCAGTTTTTTGATGAGTTGTCGTTTTCTGAGAGCACAAAAAGCTGAGTTGTCATCTCCTTGAGTGACTTTAGTGTTATGATAGTATTGATTAACCTGTTATGGCTACTAATTGTATATCAATTGACAAATGTTGGAAAAAATATTGATTTCCTTGCATAGTTTAAGAAAGAAAGAGCATGCTACACTGAAAACGATATCAAGGCGATGACCTTCACTGGGCTGATCGCAGAGGAAAACGACTTATCATGCCGAAGACTTCCACATATGCAAAGCTTTGTTACAATTTGAGTATACGACTTATTGGGTGACAACGCCCTATATGATCACTTATTTTAGATGTTCAGTCTCTTGTTACCACATAACATTGTGTTTAAATTTTCAATTTTTGTTACCGCGGAACATTTTTTTCTTTTCGTTTTGGACAGCTATCACAGATTTATGCATTGAGTAATTCGATTCCAAAAAACTTGTCAATTTGATTTCATTTTTCAATATTAAAAAATCTCAATTTTTAAAAATTTGTGGCTAAACTTTTTGGCAACCTTGTTTGTAATTAAAAGGCTAAAGCGGACAAAACTAAAAACCAAACCAAACTAAAAATAGTTTTTATCTTTTTTTCTTAATTATGTTCCAATCTCAGCTCCCACATAAATTAATACAACAAGAAAACCAACTAATCATACATATTTTACACATACAAAAAAAGTATTACAAATCTCTCTGTGCGTATCTACAATACATTATGGTTTATGTACAAATACAAGAAATATAAGAGAATTTGTTGACACAAAAAGAAGAGAATTTTTTTTCTCAGATAAAAACCTAAATTAAATTAAATAAATATTGTAACATATCATTTGTTGTGAAGCGGGTTTGGACCGCCGGGAACTTCTCTAACCGAAACTCCGTAGATTTGATCGTACTTCTCGCCGGCGCTCACTTCCGGTAACATTCTCTCGCCGTCAGGTCTTAATCGCCGGAATTGTTCGTGGAACTTCTCCATGGCCGTCTTACTAGGAAGCTTTCGACCGCCGGAGGAGAAATGAAGCCCGGCGAAAAGAAAGATCACGACGATTAGAAATGATAATCTTTGGCTCCAAGGTTTCATTTGTTTCTTTCTCCGAAATAATTTTTTTTTTTTGGTTTCTTGACTAATCTTCTTTGATGAGTTAAGCGTAAGATTTATATTAATTACTAGATCGTTGGCATGGGCTTGCAAGAGAAGTAAACAAACAAAATTCCCATTAAGTCATAAAATATTGGTTAGCTTCATCATGTGAAAAGACTAATCTAACCTTTCATTGACCTATAAGAAAAGTTTATTGTATACGTATTATAATACAATTATGTGATGTAATGGCGAAAGTAATTAGACAAAATATCAAGGGAAGATATAATGTATAAAATAACATAGTTAGGAAAAAATATCTAAGGGATCGAAGAGCTTACAAAACATAATATGACAGGCTTTTATTTTCTTAAGAAATTGAACTTTTATTAAATTGTGTAATCATATGACCATATATTGTTCTCATCGTTACAATTTTTTGTTGTAATGTGAAATTTATTAGTAGAAAAAAATATTATTCACAAATAAAAGTGGAACTAGAACAAAAGCAGGAATACATAAATGAATTGAATAAAAACCTATGTGGATGATTTGGATTAGATCCAATGGTCGAGAAGATTACCATATATATTTGCTAGAATGAGAACATAGGAGAAAAGCAAATCAGCAATCCGGTTACGAATAGCTTTGTCAACGAGGCTAATGAGATGACCATACGGATGTTAATTTTACGAATTTTTAACTAAAATTGTATGTATAGATTGAATGTTAAAAAGAAAAATTCCTGATGGGTTTTGATTGATTAATAACATTATTTGGTGAGGTGTTTAGGCTTTTCTTTTCGTAAATTAAACATTCAATTGTAATGAGTTTTATTTGTTTCCTCTTTAGTTTAGTTTTAACGTCATCGTGGAGCACGTTTTGTCGTTTGGTAAATTGAGAAACAGAAGTATTGACGTTTTCACAAACGGGTATTCTCGTAGTTTAACCCAACAGGTAGAGTGCTCGCGTGGGTCACTAGACTACCTTTGATCACACCGTTGACTTTCAAATAAGAGTTTTTTTTTTGTTTTTGGCTCCTCAAAATAATTATTTATGTAACTTAACATATAATTATTACGCGTTAAGTAATATATATATATATATATATCAGAGCCACCGATTTGTGACATTGTATCGGTTGGTATAATGTGTATCATTTTTGTGTAATCAATAATCAAATGATAAAAATATAGTGTTATGAGATATGATAAAAATAGAAAGTCAACTGCCAATAGTTTTTTTTAATTGGATCTACGGTATGTTTTATAGAGATACTACACATGTTTATATATATGTTTCGATATTTTTAGCTCGTTTAGCTCCTTTTCCTAACTTTTTTTTTTTGCAAAATAGTTTTATGATAAAGCATAATGGGAAACCTCGTAAAAGAAAATTATCTCAGAATTTGCATAATTATTATTTCATTATTATAATGTGATATATATATATATATAATTATTATTTTATTATTAGGATGTGTGCATGTTATATATATTATGTAAAAATAGTGTGCCATGTAATATAAAACTAATGCGCATTTAAAAGAGTATGGATGTTTCACAAGTGACCAATTTAGTGACATTCATAAGTCTACCAAAAATTGGCATCACTTCATCAGGGATTGAATTTCTTCCTTTACAAATGTAGGGATTAATTTGACTAATAGATCGGCATGTTATAGCTTAAATGATGATAAAAGTATATATATATACATATATAGATATATATATATATATCCATATATATGGATGTTCTTAGTAAACAAAAGAAATATGGAATCATCTTTTCGGTTTGGTTTTTATGGAATAAGATGAAGATCCATCTTAACCGCGGTTCTTTTTAAAAAAAAAAATTTATTCTTCTTTCATAAAATGGACATCATTTCAAAATTACATTATGAGCTTAAAGATGATATCGACTTTAAAAGAACAAAAAACTTGAATTAAGAAACACAAGTAAAGAAGATAATTGAAGCATAGTAACCAGGAAGGAAAGAGGGAACGCACTTAGAACTGGATGAAGCGAAATCAAGTTGACAGGTAAGTCTCATACCCTGCTTGAGTAATTGTAGAAGTTCGACACTGATTGTCAACATCCATTCGATCAAGACCAGCAAGCTTAGCTCTAAGGAGGAGTTGAATCTCTTTTAAAACTACTTGCCTTGCCTTGAAAACACCCGAATGAATCCTTGAATTTTGTTCTTTTCAAATTGAGTACACCACAGCTTGAAAGATTTGAGCTTTCCGTTCCGAGAGAAAGATCTGACCCAAGAGACAATATCCTGAAATAGCAAAGGAGGAGAAAGATCTTGGTGCCTGAATAAAGCTTTCCAAACCTAGTTAGAATAAGGGCAATTGAAAAAGAGATGGGATCTCGTTTCTAGAGCTAAATCACAAAGTAAGCAATCAGCAGAGATATTAAGGCCCCATCCTCTCAAACGATCACGGGTGGTGAACCTATCACGCAATGTTACCCAGAGCATGAATGCATGCTTTGGAATCCTCTGCTTAAACCACACTGAACTGAACTGAACCAGAGAACACTTTGAGACGGAGGATGAAGAGAAAGCCAAGTCTTTGAAGAAGAGAATAAACCTGGAGGAGATGATAAGAAATTTCTCCAAAGGAATAAATCTTCTTCTGAAGTGGAAAAAGCCGGTGTAGATGGAATACAGCTTCTCAGCAACAATAAAATTGGGTGTCTTCTAAATGTCCTTAACCATGAGTATTTTTCAATGCTTGAAAAATTGTGGCTGAAGAGGAAATTCCTGTAACTCGTGGACCATTTGATCCGGTGACATCAATCAAGGGGCGTAGCTTGGTCCAATCATCATGCCAAAAGAGATATCTCCTTCCCGGCGCAATTTGACATGACAGTTATGGGCGAGCCAAAGGCCGCAACTTCATCAATCATCTCCAAATCCAACTACCCACATTATGGAAATCGAAAGTCCAAAATAATCTTCCCGAAATGACCATCTTTTGTATCCAAGCAACCCAGAGTAAGCCAGTGGAGGCAAATAAAAGCCATATTAGCTTTAAACAAAGACTTGGTTCAAATCTTACAGCCTTCTTAGACCCAAACCGCCTAACAGCTTTGGAGAACAAACAGAAACCCAAGCAATTTTGGCTCCCTTAGCTGAAGACGAAGCACCACTCGATAAGAAAACATTGCAAATACTCTCCAAATCTTCTAAACACCCTTTTCGGAAGAGGAAAAATAGATGCCCAAAAATTGATAATGCTAAAAAGAACAGACTGAATAAGTTGTAATCTTCCGGCAAAAGAGAGGTGTCTCAATGTCCAAGAAAAAATTCTTGCTTTTACTTTGTCAATAAGGGGTTGATAGTCTTGTGGCCTAAATTTGTGAGGCATCAAGGGAAGACCAAGGTATTTAACCGGCAATGATCCTTGATCTAAACCATATGACCTAGCCATAGTCCTAGATGAAGCCACATTGTTCCCATCCAAGAAAAGAAAGGACTTCTTCAAGTTTAGTGCCAGCCTTGAAACTCCTTGGAAGGTCCTTAATACGCTCAAAATACCAGCCACAGAAAACTTCGATCCATCAAAGAAAACAAGTATGTCATCATCAAAACTCAAATGGGAGACTAAGGGATCAAGAAATTGCGGATGAGCCCTGAATACTCTTTCTCTCACAGCCATATCCAAATCCTTAGATAGGATATCTATAACAAGGACAAATAGGGAGGAAGAAATGGGATCACCTTGATGCAAACCTTTCTTGCCCGGAAAAAACCCTACAAGTTCTCAATTGAGGACAACAGAGTAATGAGCAGTTGAGTTGCACTGCTGAATCCACGAAATTAATATCTCTGGAAGCTCAAATGCTTTTAAAATATTCAACAGAAAAGACCAATCCACATTATCATAAGCTTTGGAGATGTCCATTTACAGATAACCCCTAGAAGTGAGACATTCTTTATGATAATTTGCTACTAACTCAGAAGCTAACATCACATTTTCACAAATTAATCTCCCTTTTACAAAGCCAGACTGATTCCTTTGAACGCTACATCAGTGAAGAGTTTCAGTCTTGAGGCAAGGATCCTAGAAATCACCGTGTATATGGTATTGCAGAGAGAAATATGCCAAAATTTGTTGAGTTTTTACGCTCCGATTACTTTAGGTATCAGGGAGATGACAGTAGAATTAACTTGTCTCAACATTGAGGATGAAAAGAAGAAATCCTTAACCGCTTTGATTATATCATTCCCAACTAGATCCCAAGAGGTAACGAAGAACTCCATTGTGAACCCGTCGGGGCCAGGAGCTTTATTTATCGGAAGAGAGAACAAGGCATCCTTAATCTCTTCATTTATTGGAAAGTGAGATAACTGAAGTATGAGAGAAGAGTTACACCTGAAGGGGTGAATACCTTGAATGTGGGAGACTGAATAAGGGTAGATTGAATCATTTGATCTCCCCAAAAGAGCTGAGTAAAATTGAGTAACCATTCCGTTCATCAACAATGGGTCTAAAATTTTATGTATGCCTCATCTCTCAGATAATGGATGATGTTTCTAGACATATTTGCTTTCACATATCAATGAAAAAACCTTGTATTGGCATCTCCCTTACTCAGCCAACGAATCCTTGACTTTTGATGGAAAAAGGATTCTTCAGCCGAGGACAGAAATAGCCATTTATCTATTGTCACTCTCTCTTCCTCAAACAAAAGCTGAGTTGGAAAGACCATAACTTACCTCTAAATATTCTCAAGCTGCTTAAAATCTGACTTGGTACGAGTCTGAATGTTACTAAAACTTCTTTGATTTAACCCCGTACAACAGAATTTTGCAGATCTCAACCGCTGATATAAGGAGAACATCGGGCCAGTAGAAATAATGGGACTATTCCAAGCAACCTGCATTAGCTGAGAGTACTTTGTATGAGAGGTGAAGAAAGAAAAGAAGTTAAAACGAGACTTCCTTCTACCAATAGCATTTGTCAAGGAAACAAGAAACTGTGAATGATCTGAGCTTCCAGGCACGTCAAAGAAAGCATTAGACTCCGAAAACTCTTCCTGCCAACTCTCATTGACTAAAACTCTATCGAGCTTGCGAGTCTTAGGATTCACCAAACTTTTGTTAGTTAACATAAAGAAACTGCCTCTTGATGATATATTAAATAAATCGGATGTTGACAAACATTTCATGTACATCATCAATACCTTATAAGCAAATTGTACTTGGCAATAATGAGTACACTTAAGATAGGGATAAAACTTGATTAAAATCACCTGTTACCGGCCAAGGAGAATTTTGAAAAAGAGTAGAGGCTACCAAATCCTTCAAAAGATTCCAAAGAGGGACTCGGTCGAGTCTTCTATTCCTGGCATAGATAAATGCTACGGTAAAAGCCTTATTGGTTGTAGGATTTAGAACTCCAAATAACATCAACTAAGGATTTTTCAGATAAACCACCACTGAGAGAAAAGATTCCCAAACAACAACAATCCTTCCGTTGTCAGCTTCCAATGAGTGATTTTCTTCATAACTCCAACCCGGGAAAGTCTAATTCATAATGCTTGCTAAATTAGGCTGCTTCCCTCGTGTTTCCAAAAGTCTGCCTATAGACGGATAGTTAGTGGTAATCCACCTTTTAATAGATAGCTTCCTTGTATCGCCGTTAAGGCCCCTTACATTCCAAGAGAAGCACTTCATAAGAAGTCAAAAGAGGGGGTAGTGCTACGCACTTAAGTCTTAGAAAAAAGAACTGATCGCTCTAGCGATAATCCCTTTAGAACTAAAACAGAAATGGACGATGATGGATGAGACGAACGAGCTACAAAGCTACCTGAACCATACTCAGAAGCTGATAAGAGAAGGAGTTTATGTCGTTCCTTCCACCTCGCCTTCTTCCTAACAAAGGCAGACATAAAAGAGGGAGCCTGAACTTCCGACGCCGCAATCCGCTGACGCATTATGGTCTAAGCAGCTTTGATAAGATCATTTTCTTCTGCGAACTGGGAAGAAGTTACCGGATGAATGGACTTAGAGCCCGACCGAGAAGTTGAAAGGAGTCTAGGTTTGGATCGATTAACTATACAAAGCCAACCACCAGAACTACTAACTTCACTTTCATCCACATTTGAAGAGGGAAGACTTTCAGCTAGAGAAAGACCTTGAGTAGATTTTTCAGGTAAAGCCGATGTTAGATCAACACTAGGTATTTTGAAATTTTTTCCAACTGCAGCCTGAGCTTGACAATCCACACGAGCAACTGGAGTTGGCAACGAAGTTCTAAGTGGCCAAACTCTTTACATAAACCACATCGAGGGGGTAGCTTTGGATAATCAGCTGAAACACGCACTGAATTCCCATGATTGTCGGTAACGATGACAGAACCAAGATGCTTCTTCTCAAGCTCCACGACCACTTTCGGCTTAACAACACCATTGGAATAAGGATTCAGCTTTGGAAATTCTAAATGCACCGGAATCCCTATGCCGGAAGCAGTGGCACTAAAGCCTACTAGAGACCAAAGCTCTGGAGGAACCTTTTTGAACAAAACCCAAATAGGAGCACGAACCAACTTCATTGGAGAAAGATCAGCAGAATGAGACCAAGGAAAGGCAGTGAAGGAACAGTTGCCGGAATTCCAGAAACCAACATCGAGCACCCACTATCTTGTGATTGCACAGAGAATGTAAATAAGGCAAATCCTTGTGGAATGATGTTTTACTGAGATTCTTCCTTGCTAGCCCCAAATCGGGTTTAGGTCAGAAAAAAATCTTCGCCGAAGAAGGAGGAATTCCATGAAAATAGACCACCAATGATCCTTCCAGATTTGAGATGAACCAAGAATAATCGAGTCTGGAGCCTTAACAGTTGGGGTGCCATCTTCGGAGAAGGAAGGCGACGCAACTTTGGAGAAATTATGATAAGAAGACTTGAACTTTCAAATCCAAGGAGATGGGGCTACAGGATCGGCGATAGGCACCTTAGACAACCCTGAAGGGGAATCACCAGTTCCAGCAACACCTGAAGCCACCGCTTGAGTAAGAGTACGAACCAGATCTGAGAGAGGCGAAGATGCCAAATTCGGATTCGAAAATAGAAAAACAGATCTAGAGGGATGGGAGAAGGAGGAGAGACCCCCCGCGGTGGAGGACTCCATGGAAACGAAAAAGAAAGGAGATCGAGATTTCTCAGAGGCGAGCGTAATGCTTCGTCGCCGGCGGAGGCGGAAAATCGCATTTTTAGGTCATGCTACAGTAACTCAGCTACGTCATATCTTAACCGCGGTTTTGTGGCATAATTAATGTAAAAGATTGCTCTAAACCAATGGGATGGTAAATTAAATCGGTTTGCTATAAGCCTATAACTCGGCCAACATAGGGTGAATATTTTTTGTTTTAAACCATATGAAAAGCAATCTATACAAAGTGTGATTGTTCATATAAGAAAATAGAGACGAAACTGAAAATAAAACAAGAGAAAACCAATCATAAATGCTATAGGTGCTGCTTCTTTGATTTTTTTTGATAAACCGTGGAAGTTTTGGACCTTGGGTCCATAATTTTCCCGGTACCCGGAGTTAGACTTTAGATATTTCGGTTTAACAAATAACCCTTCGTCCCAATGGAAGTTTGAACCAGGAATACAAAAAAATCAACCACATGTGTTACCACTAGGCCACCACCTCATTAGTAGTTGTTTTTTTGATGCGTGTATCAATATGAAATCATCGACCCTCGTATCTAATTAAGATGGGTCTTCCTTAGATTGTGTCAAACTATTTTTTCCATTAATTTGTCTATGTTATCTTTTACTTCGAATAGGACCATATGTCCCACATCCACCCACATTTAATAAGAATAAAAATTTATATTTACATATATGTATGTATATATTTTTGTTATTCTTTGGATAGTATTATACCGCATCGCGCACTGCCATAAAACCCTTCGTATATATGTATTAAAAGAAAAGTATTTGGGATTATTCTTTTGGAAAGCTCAAATCAATGTATATTTTCTTATGGATTCATGATAAGTTTCAGAATTTGCATCTAAAGATTATATGTATTTTATTTAATGAATATTTTTTTTTCGATAAACAATTTCATTGATTTTAAATCGGAATTACAAAGTCAATATACAGAATTTTTGGAATACAAATTATTACATTAGTATATATATGCGCCATATTTTGAATACGATACAACAAAGAAAGTGACTCTAACGATGTTTTCAGTAATAAAGTTTTACTCGGTAACGAATTAGTAAATCCGTTATTTTCCTTTTCTGTATTCAATCTTACTCTGATGCAAAACATGTGTGGAAACTATTTTTTGGTTGAATCTCCAGATTGCACACCGCATGACTAAATCCGATGCTTCCAGTTTAAGTTCTGAAACTTCGATAATCTGATACCAATGTTTCCGTATCAAAGTCTTTTTAACAAAAATTTAACTTTGATTTTCTCTTTTTAAAATTCAAATATCGTTTTCCACTAACGGTGATGGTTTATTTAATGAATTGCTTTAGCCTTCTCTTTTCTTATTTTTTGGGCGACTTCCAAATTTAAATTCAAAGGAAAATTTAACATGATATGATTAGATTCAAGGGGTATTTATGTAAAAGCATACAAGGTGGAGTGGTCGCGTGGTTCACCCCGTTTCCGTCAGTGGACCGACCGTATTGACTTTCATATAATAGTTTGTGACCCTGATTGTTTTATAACTTGACATCAAATTATTTTAGCGTTAACATATTTATATTCATGTAGACCAAATTCAATGATCTAAGAAAACGGGAAATATAAAGTCAACATTTCATATTTTGTTCAATTGAATTTGCAAATTAATAATGTTGACACTTTAAAAATTTATTAATTAATCGATAAATTAATATTTATTATTTTATAGAAATATTTTTTTAATTCGTAATTTTTGTAAAATATCTTTTATATAAAATAAATAATTTACTTTAAAATTCGTACAAACTCTTCTAAAACTTTATTTATTTAAAATTTTATATATTTTATTATTGCATATTTATCTTATTCCACATTATGTTAGTAATCTTGGTTATCGTAATAGAATAGATGTTAATAACCCACTAAACTATCTGGGTAAAAATGATACATACTAAAAATTCAGAGTTTAGAAAAATTACGTTGATGATATTGAAGACGAGATAACACTATCCAAAATATTTACGCGTGAAAAAACAATTATCACGTCTAGAACTCTTCACAAATTTTGGAAGGAGATCTAGATGACAACACCAAAAAAATTTGACGTAGTAAGAAAAATTAAATATTAGTTCCAACGAAATTTCAACTTTAATTATAAACATACAACATTATAATCATATTTTACTAAATTTTCTAAGATATATATATATATATATGCATAAAATTTATAATTATTAATTTAATCTATTATTGGGATCATCTTTTCCATTGGAGTTTCAAAAGAAATTATTATCTTATCGAATTTTGTTATTTTTTACATTGGCCCAACTCGGAACCCAAAATTTTTATTAATTTATAGTGATTATTAATTTATAGAGTATTAATTTATAGAGGTTCTACTGTATATATATAAGGAGAAGTATAAGAACTAACCCATTTTTTAGATTTAATATGTTCATATATAAGACTGATTTATTTAAAAACTAACTTCTTCATATTTTTTGGACATAAATGTCAAACGGTGGTTTGAGTTTAAGATATTGAAATTAAAATTTAGATTTTATAATCCAAAGTTTCTAAAGTTTGACGAGGCTTAAGACGAAGTTTGGTAATGATTTAGGATGTTGGAATTACAGAATTAGGGTTTAAATATGAAAAATTAGATTTTAAATGAAGAAGAAGAAGAATATTTTTATAGGGCATATGGGGATAAAATTTCTAAAAACACGTAAAAGTTTCTTAAAATTTGAGACAAATTCTGAAAAATTGTAAAAATTTATACACAAAATAAAACCTGTAAAAAGCTCAAAAAACTGAACCATCCTATTAGTTTAGAGCTTTTATCCCATTTATTAATCTCTTTATTAATAGGTGGAATCGAACTTCATATTGACAATTTTCTTCAATTTGGAATATATATAACTAAGAATACTGATGCATCATTATTGACAATTCTTCAAACTGAAATTTCTAATAATATATTCAACCCGATAATGGTCATGCGTCAATTACCGACTTTTAAATGTATAATAGTACGTATCATTGACAAAATAAAATGAAAAAAATATTACGTATCAATTTCAAAGGATTAATAATAATTAATAAACGAGCTCTCAACGTATACGTAAACAAAACATGACTGCACCATAACAATCGAGAAAAAGATTCCTATAATTAAAAATCATATAACAGTAAAAACTATAAAATTTATTGAAAAAAATATTATAAATAAAAATTAATAAATTTTGCGAGATTATAAACATCATACTCACGAGATTGAAGAAATAACAAAAATTAATAAATTTTGTATTCAACTCTCCAAACTAATATTATGCTACCACAAGAAAAACATCGACCATCTTTTACAAGCAATGTCGATCGATACATTTCTCTTCAAGAGAATATATAATGTAAATCATCAAAACCCGGTTCGGTTTACTTTCGGATTGGAATACCGGAAATACCTTTGAGACCCATCTTAACCGCGGTTCTGCGGAACAAAGGAGGAGGTTTATCTAAACCAATAGAATAGCAAAACCGGTTAGCTAACTCAGCCAACGTGGTTTTATCTCTACCGGTTTCTCGAACCGAGTTGTAATAACCGAGCCAAGCATGGTACGCTGCTTCTTTAATACTTGTATCAATCTTAGCCATTGACTGATCAACCTGGTCACAAAACAATAGTCCTCAATGTCACTTGTTGCAATAAAACTCTGGTTAGAGGTATAACAGTAGATTCAAACAAACCTCAAGTTTAACTCTTGAATCAAGATCCGGATCTGGAATTGGTTCAAGAGGCAAATCTTTAAGCTCATCAAGAAAATATCTCTCCCATGGCGCAATCAAAAGCAATCCTTCGCCTGATTTGCCTTCTCTCCCGGTTCTACCAAGCCGATGTATATACTGTTCTCTATCACTCGGTATACCGACCTACCAACAAATGAATACCGAGTTTAAATTTAATATCGAGAAGAGGGTGTTCTTGAAATCAAAATTTTCGCTTTTAGAGCTTTACCTGAATAACCAAAGTCACATCTGGATAGTTCATTCCACGAGCAGACACATCAGATGTGACAAGAATCAGTCTTTTCGATTCTTTAAACTCGTCTGATATACGTGTTCTATGTAGCTGAGGTTTTCTAGCATGAATCTCCCTAACGTTTAATTTCATTTCCCGGAGCAGAGTATACATCAGTGATGTTACCATACCGGTTGAACAGAAGACTATTATCTGAGAGAATGAAATTGGATAGTTGAGAGAATCGTAAAGGTAAGAAAATGAAAAGTGTTTCTTTAAAAGTTTTGTTTACCTTATAATCGGGCGTGTTGCTGATGTGTTCTTTCAAAAGATGAGGTACTAAGTGGAAATGAGATTCGTGTGGAGCAACAATACAAGATTGCTTCACCTGAGAAACCAAAGCAAGAAACTCAATAATCAGATTCAAGAATCAAGCTTTTAAGACAAAAAGAAGAGTTGGAGTTTTACCTTATCATGGGTCTCTACACAACCAAGACCAATTGTGTCGATATAAGAGTGATCTCTTTTCAAAACAAGCTGTGATACTCGACGGACCTGCATTAACCCAACTTTAAACCGTGTGTTTTTTCACATTGGATTCTGTGATAACAGTGAGAAAATTTAGCAATTTTACCTCTTTTGGAATGGTTGCGGAAAAGAGAAGAGATTGTCTTTGACGAGGCAAAGAATCTATGATTTTTTCGACATCTCTCCTGAATCCTAAGTCTAGTAAGAGATCAGCCTCGTCGACTATAAACAATTTAAGCGCCATCAAACGTGACGTTAAGCCAGACTTATTCTCGATATGATCCAATAGTCTTCCCGGAGTTGCAATTAGTATCTGCAAGAAGTTGCAGAAAGAAAAGAAGATTCCACCATAGCGTTTAGCGATATAACACAAACAATTCTTGTAAAATCGAGAATCATGATCGATCAAACCTGGCATGGCTCGGATTGTAGGCGTTGTTGATCAAGTTTGAAGCGGGTACCTCCAATCAGAGTCTGAACACCGATTCCGTCATGGTATTTGAGCAGAGCCTTGCCTTCTGCAGCGATCTGGCTTGCGAGTTCTCTTGTGGGACAGAGGATAAGAGCGAATATTGGAGGAACTCTGTGAACACTATTACTGCTGTTCGTAGCTTTCAGAACTGTTTCAATTGCGGGAAGCTGTTTTTCAATTTAACAGCGTTATCTAAAGAAACAACAAAAAATAATGCCCATCATATTGGGGCAAGGGATTGTAAAATACCAAAAAGGCCATGCTTTTTCCCGTCCCGGTTTTGGCTTTGACTAATGCATCTTTACCTGATTCACATAAAGGATAATCCTTTGTCAAATGCTAAAGCCGAAGCATAGTAATCAGAAAAGAACAGGGACAAGGAACAAACAAGAAGAATGCATACCGTCGATGCACTCAGAGAGAGTGGCATCTTGTACTCTAGTCATCTTAACAATGCCAGAAGCGGAAAGCGCCTTTAGAGTCAAAGGAGATATACTAGACTCATCAAATCTGCAAAGAAAGCTCATCAAGATCCAAACTTGACAAATTAAAAGCCTTAGATGGTGTGTTAATATACCTTTTTCCACTGTAAATCGAGTCACGAGGCTCTTGATTCTCATCCATTACATTTTCCACAGATTTTCTTCTACTGAGATCTTCTCTAACTACGTTGATATCCAACGGAGGATAAAGCTCTTCGTCAGTGACATTACGGTTTACTCTTTTCGTCAGTTTGACATCGTGATTTCCTAACGATGCGCTGCTTCCCGTTTTCTTCAAATCCATCCAACCTTTCATCTTCCCATCACCTTCGTTTCCGTTTTCCTCCTCGGAATCTTCTTCAGTTGAGCTATCATTCTTCCTAAACTTTCTCCCACCAAACAAACCTTTGTTCCTTATAACTCCATTAACATTCCTCGAGCTCTTCACTTTCTCCTTCTTACCAGCAAAATTGGGAGCAAAAGGACTCAAAGTATCAAACTTCTTCCCATCAAAGTCATCTCCTTCATCACAAGAACTCTCATTTCTCTTAAATCTACCTCTACTCATACTCGAAAAACCTCTACTACTACGATCGAAAATCCGATTATCACACATTGAATCACGTCTCTCAGAAACGAATCTCCTCACATCAATTGGCGAATTAGAAGAAGAAGAATCAATCGAATTCGAACCTGACCGAGGTAGTCTCGACCCTTGATCAGGATTCTTAACCGGCCCATCGTCTTTGTTCCACAAATCCTCTGCTCCAGCTTTCATAAACCGATCAGCCAAAGATTTTATATGTTCTTTCGGGCTCACAGGTCCGTGACTCTGACTCGATTTCCCCGTTTTTTCGCCGGAATCGTGATTTCCCAACATTTTAGCTCGGATTTCAGACCGGATTCGAGCCTCGTAAAGCTGTTTCTCTTGATCCAAGAGCTTATTCTCTTTCTCTCTGGCTTTCTTCTCGTGCATACGTTTCCATTGCCACTTGTTGAGACCTCCTGGGAAGGTTCTCGGACCACCACCCATGTTCCGACAGAAGATTCGGCTCCATAAAGACCCTGTAAAGGATCCAGATCGTTCCCGGAGAATCGACGAGTACATTTTCCGGTGACTCTAAAAACTAAGAAGAAGAAGAAAAACAGACGAAATGCTTTTTCCTCGAGGTTTTAGGGTTTAGGCGCTTCACTGATATATCCGGTTTGATTTTCATGAAAGTTTCGGTATGTAATTGAACCGGTAAAACCAAGGAGGTGGGGGGGGGGGGCGGGGAATCAATTTTGTTATTTTATAATCCCATCGAAGACTCATTTTAACCGGTGAAGACCATATTTTGATGTCAATTCCGATTTGTTTTAGCCTTTCCGGTCCGATTTTCATAATAGGTATGTGACTGAACCGGTAAAATCCCAAAAAAAAAAAAAAAAAAAATGTTGATTATATTAGGCATTATTGATTAGCCCATCAAATCTCTCATTTTTAAAGATAAAAAAAACTTGATTTTGATATCAAATCCGTCTTTTAACCTCACTTTCATGATATGTCTAATGAAGAATAAAAACTTTTGTAAAAATCGCATCAAATTTTAATTCCTTCTGTTTCAATTCATTGATTACAGATTGAAAAAGAAAGACGAGAAAAGTTGTTGCTCTTGTGCTTCTCTAACCACTCTCTTGAAAGCATTCAGCAACATAATAGTGAGGTTGTTCTGCAATTTCTTTTTTTTTTTTGAATTGATGTTCTTCTGCAATTTCAAAGAATCTGGTGAAGATTTTTGTCTCAGGGCTTCGATTTCTAAGCTTTGGATCGGTAGCTAGCAGCATTCCTTCTCGCGCAGCACCCGACAAAGTAAACCATTGACTGTTGGTAGTTTCAACCAAGAAAACAAAACAAATCAGCTTCTCACAAGAAAATACCTCGAGAATTCTAACAATTCAAGATCCGCAAAAGTCGGGAAAAAAATGGTTTAGGATTGTTGTGGATGGGCAATCTTTTAAAGGTTATGTAGTTGTTTGCATTAATCCTTAGAAAGGTCTAAACTTTACAAATTTCAGAAGAAAAAGCTTGGATTTTTACGAGTTAATATTTCTTACCAAGATAACGAACAGAACCACGTTGAAGATCGCAACAAGTCGCCATTCGGTTTTCATGTACTGAGCTACTCCAGCTCTGCGGTTATTAATCAAACGAACAGAATCAATTAGTTTCTTCTGAAAATGAAATGACACAATTGTACATAATTAACTTTTTAAGGGAAGTTGATAGCTCTACTTGCAAGAATCACAATTGTAGCACTTGGTGGTCCTCAAATTCTTGTAAAGCTTACAATCTTTGTTAGAACTTATTGAATGAAAGCTCAAGTCATAGTAAGAAGCATTCACCGCAGGATAACCACACCTTTGCAACAACAACAAAAAAACAACATTGAGACAGTTAAATATTTGGCGGTGAATTCAACAGAAATAAAAACATCGACAAATAACAAGTAGAGGCAGAGGCATATATATATATACTCAGATGGTGGTCGACAACATCCAGCTTCTATCGGGCTTAACTCTGCCGATTTCAACTGTTTGATGGTCTGAAGTAATAGGAAAATTTAACAACATTTAAGAGATTATCAGGGTGGAAGATTCGGTAAAATAAGGCAATTTGTTGATGGAAATGCACTCGACCTTGTATTTCTTGGAAAGCTTTCTGCATTGCTCGGATTTGACAAGACAACTCTTTAGTCTTTTCCAGTTATTAGTGTTGTTTAGCTGAAACATCAACGAGAGTTAGAAAGAAAAACATTTGTGTTTTTGAGTTCTATATCCGCACCACAATGGATTATATATTACCTCTTTCAGAAACCATGAGCTGTAATCATTCAGCTTATACTCCTTGTACCTAATTGCAGGCAAAAAATTTGAAGATTTCTACATCGAAATAGGTATTTTGACGATGGAGAAATCGTTACAGTTACCTTATACCAGGGTTAGTATGGCCGGACCCATTGTTTGTTACAATGAACCTGTAAAACCCCGAAAAAGAGACCAATGACTGAGAATTCTTGAAGAGACAGTCAGTAGTTCAATAGCTAAATGACCTTTAGGACAATGAGACTTACGCTAATACGGTAAAGACAAGAATCGCGATCAAAACGATCAGGAGCACAACAAGATACTTCAAAGGAGAATCATCATGTCAAGGAAGATCCAAATCCAAAATTTTCAAACAAAAGAAACAGAAAACACAACATGGTAAGTGAAGGATACAATCCAAAGAAGCACCACACTTCTCTTGCACGCACCAAGAAACCCGATTATGGATCTGAAAAAAACATCAAATCAGAGAACATTTCATGAGCAAGTAAACAACAAAAAAGACATAACTAAGAACCATTGATGTGTTGTGTAAACTCACATCAAGAAGATGAAACCACCAAGTGCTAAGACTGGAAATGTAAGTGACCTTCTACATCCATCATTGTGTGTACTCATCCACACCCCAAATATTATCACTGCCACAGCCAATAGCTTTACCACAAAATTGTAATAAATAAGATATTACCATAAAGTTGCAGAAACAAACAATATCAACAAAAAGGTACAAGCTTTCACATTATTACAACTCAAAAAGTGGAATTTCGCTAGGAATCATTATTTGACAGAACCATAACCTAAGTTGTACGGAAACCCAGAATCTAATTCGACAAACCAAATCCATTGAAGCAAAATCAAAGAAGGATCAAATACGGCTCTGAGAAATAGAAACTAAGTAAAGAAGAAGAGATTTAAGCTCACCATTGTAAGAAGATTGACCCATCTGATAACGAAAGTGCTTGTGCCCATGCCCATTTTTCTTCAAGCTTCTTGCTTTTTTTAAAAACCCCTCCAAAGAAAAAAACAAGAATTAAAGAAAAGACACAAATTGAAAGAGAAAGATGCAAATTTGGTTCAGGGTTTTGCTAAAGATTGCAAGAAAACAAATGGGTCAGTGACAAATTTAAACTTCTTTTAATCGAAAAGACGAAGAACTGAAGAACGAAAATGGTTCGAGGGTATTTTCGTCAATATAAAGAAAAACAGCTCATGCTTAGTTTCAGTTATCGATGATGGGGTTTAAGAACAGACACGACACGACATAGGAATAAGAACAATAAGAGAGAGAGATAATGAGGTCAAATGTACAAACGTATACGTTTGACTCGTGCCAAATCCTAAGAGCGACTGCGATTGGTTGTTTCCTTCTTTTCATAAAAGTTTCTTTCGAATCTTTTTATTATTGTTTTTGTAATCTCAAATATCACTTAAACGGTAATTTTGGTCCCATCTTACACCAAATACAAACAATAACAATCTCAGACAAACTCTTTTTGGTTCTCTACTAAGATATGTCTGCACGATCAAGCATATCAATCAGAGTCATTTTCCTTGGAAATCTAGGAGGAAGCCTCAAGATCATAGCATCTTCAATCTCAATCGGAAGATGAGTCGCAACAATCACAATCCCTCCTTTTTTCCTATGCTCTGCAATAATATACTCAAGCAATCTAACTCCTTCATCATCTAAAGCAACCGATGGTTCGTCCAAAAGCCAAATCGGTCTATCGATAGCTAACAGCCTCGCAAGTTGCAATCTTTTCCTCTGACCCATCGACAACATTCTCGATTTCTCTTTCACCAATCTCCCTAAACCCATTAGCTCCAATGCGGGCTGAGCTTTGCCGATTTTGTTTTCAAGGAGCTCAAACCATTGGACATTGTCGAGTACCGTGAATCTCTCTTTGATGGCGTCTTTTAAAGAGATCCAATTGAGTTGGAGTTTGTATTGTTGGAAGATTCCTGATTGCGTGATGTCGTGACCGTTCCAAAGGATTTCTCCTGCAGAGGGTTTTGAGAATCCAGCTAACATTCTCAAGAACGTTGATTTACCTGATCCATTGGTTCCGGTTAAGACAAGTGCACCACCGTCGTGGAGAGATACATTCACATGTCTTAGAATCTGCTGCGCGTTTCTCATACAAGAGACGTTTTGGAGAAGAAGCCGAGGGATTTGAGGCTTCCGCAGAGACATTTTGGGACAAGATCTGAAGAAACAGGGAGCAGCCATCAAGAGAATGAGTAAATCTATGAACAAAATCACATTCTTTTCGATGATATGGTTCAATCCAAGAACAAAATCACATTCTATTCGAAAACTGATTATCGATTAAACTGATGAAATCACAAAGTGAACTTGATTAACGAACCGAGAGAGAAACGGGGATACAGGAGAAAGTATATTTGGGGGAAAAAAAAAACCTGAAAATCGGGATTGAAGAAGAAGCAGATGCGACTCCGAGAAAACGAAACAAACGAATTGGGAATCGATGGTTGAGCACGACAACGTAGATTTTGCAGAGGAGACAATCTCTACACAGGAGAAAGAGAATCGAGAAGAAGCTGAAAATCGAAGAAGATGCGAAATGGTTCTTACTTATGCATAAGAAACAACCCCTACCGTTTAGGGTTTTCTTGTTTCTCCCTGACTTAACCGGTTGATCTGGTTTTTAGTGGAAACCAGGATTTTAGAATTGAACCGGTTAATTTTTTAAACAACCTTCATCATCAGATCGTTCCTTCTTCAAACTTACGTCTGTGTTATTTGATATTTGGATGCTCCCTTGCTAATAAAATTATCAAGTCTTTTTCATTCATCTGGGTACTTTTTCATTCATCTGATTCTCATTAGAAACATTTTTTTTTTTAAAGAGTTAAGATTACAACAACATAACCGGACTCAAGAAAGAGTTTCTAGATTTTGGAAAATGCTTGTATACTGAACTCGGTCCTAAGAAGCATAAAATGTTGTACGAGCTTATTAACAAGAAACTCAACTGGATTACGAGTATGCATGATATGATTTTAATGAAAATGCTTTTGTCTTAGCTATAAGCAATCGAATCTTATACTGCTCATACTCTTGGGTAATAATGATTATTGAGCTTTACTTGAAACAAGCATCCAGACACAAACATCATACTTAAGTTATAAACAAGGCAGATGATGATTATCGCGTTTACTTAAACATCCAGACAAAAAGCATAACAAGTAATAGAAAGAAGAAAATGTTCCGAAGAGAGAGCTTTCTACTCCGCAGTCATCTTAACCTTCTTACCTAAAATAAACCATAGAACGTTTTTTACTTGGTTACAGTTACTAAGAATCAAGAATCAAGAATCAAGAATAAATTTATGTACCTCGGCGAAGATTACGACGCCTGTGGACAGTGGGATTTACCGGTGTAGAAATAAGCTTAGCAACTACTTTGCGTCCTTGTATGTAGAAGACACCAAGTTCCAGCGCCTTCTCTGCTGCATGTTCTCCCACAAGATGCACCACAGCTGACTCGGAGCTGTAAAAATCAACCAAGACAGTGCATTAAATAACTTGAAAGTTTGTTAAAAATGCTTCTCGGAAGAAGCCACAAACCTCTTGAGAACCACGACTTCCCTGACCCTTCCACAAGAAGAGAAATGTTTACTCAACGCGCTCTTGATATCACTACTACTAAGCGAAGTGTCATATCCTTTAACCAATAGGATAGGAGAACTGCAACAATTGATACATTATCAAAACATTATCTTAAAGATACAAATCTCCAAAATAAAAAAATGAGTTTACCGGCTTGCACACTCCGGAATCGGATGAGCCTCAGCCTCAACCTTCCATCCTCCCACGTCGCTTCCACTAAGTTTCAACGCCCTCTCTACTGCGCCCTCTCCCACAAAATAAATAAAAGAATATCTGTTGAGCGTATTACCAATTTTGCGAATATAAACATCAGTGATCTCTCCACATGAAGAGAAATGATTTCTCAACGTCCTCACGACATCATCATGAGGAAGCCCAGTGTCATATCCCGTAACGGCAATCCTCCCAGTCTCACTGCAATTGTTTGAATATTATCAACGTGACAAGAACAAACACATCCGAAAAGATACAAATCTCAAAATCAATTTACCGTCTTTTTGGAATGGCTGCATGCTCACTACCCTTCACTTCCAGCAATTTCATCCCCTAAAGTACCAAAGATCTAATCAGAAATTCTATTAACTTTGTTGAGATGAGCGGCTTGCTAGGTTTTCCTTACAGTTTTAGGGATTTAGGTCCTTGTGGATCATTTCGTAGAACAAACGATTGGGCCTTGAATTTAGTATGGGCCTGGACTAAACGCCCATATTGTCAATCTTTCCAACCGTTGAAGGAATTGACTAAACCTTGATTGGTATGGCTCAAAATAGCAAAAAGTAGCATATTAGTATACTGTAATTAATATACATATTTTAAGTAATTAAATATAAAATTAAAATATATTATTTTATTATATTTATTTATATATATATATATATATTATTTGTAAGTTATAACATCAATTGTTTATAAAAATAGTATAACAAATAAACTAATGGTAAATATTTAGTTTTAATTAAAATATAAATCTATTTATAAATTATAACATAAATTTTCTTAATTTTTAAAAATATTTTTATCATAATTTATTTTAAAAAAAAGAACATATAAAACAATAATAAATATTAATATAAATATGTTATATAATTACAGAAATTTATGTTTATTTTAATGCCTCTCTCTCTCTCTCTCTCTCTCTCTCTCTCTTCTCTCTCTCTCTCTCTCTCTCTCTCTCTCTCTCTCTCTCTCTCTCTCTCTCTCTCTCTCTCTCTCTCTCTCTCTCTCTCTCTCTCTCTCTCCTCTCTCTCTCTCTCTCTCTCTCTCTCTCTCTCTCTCTCTCTCTCTCTCTCTCTCTCTCTCTCTCTCTCTGGTTTTACTTTTATCCTTTACAAATCAAACCTGAAAACCGACCGGTTGGTCCGGGTGACGAATCCATCAATTTTATAATTAAACCGGATAATTTTTTTGACTCCCTACCCCACGGACCATATAATCCAACCCGGTTTACCGCTTTTTTCTTAAATACAATTATCAGAAACTGCACAAAATCTTCATTTAAACCCAAATTTCAAAAGTTATTGCTATAAGCAAGCTATTTACTTACCTTGGTACAAAAATCACAAGGGAATCAAACGAAGCAAAAGTCATGATTCATGAAGAAAGTTAACAAAACTGAGCATGAATAAAAAAAAAAGCATGTTGAACTTCAAGCGATATGAATAGGGATTTTCCAATAGAATAAACATCAATGGATCAAATTTCAAAGAGAAGAATATAAGTATAATATATTGTTGGAAAAAAAAAGATAATAATATATAGGATGAAAAAACCAAGAAAAATGATGTAAAGAACAATCTAAGTTAATTATTGTAGCTCTCGTTTGAGAGGTAATAACAAGAATAAAAACAAAACAAAAAACAATGACTAACAACACAACTAATCCTCAAATATTCACTCATATATTTTGTCGAAGATCTAATCTAAAAGTTTATCAGAAAAAAAAAATATATATATAATCTACAATGACAAACTAATTATATATTTGTAGGTCTTATAAGAGAAATTGAGCATGATTGCACGAATCATATACACACAAGTGATATACATCGATGCTTGAAAGTTTACATTTGACACATTACACATTGATTTCCATTATTCATTGGAAATGTACATTTCCCTTAAACATTTAACGAACCAAGCCCAATAGATGATTTGATGGGCCGATAATTGACCCATGAAAGGAGGACAAATGTACTAGAAACGTCCACAGATTTTGGTATTGGGTGGATAGGCACTTGGAGTTGCACTTAGCTTCTCACTCATTTTTTTCAGTTTGGTAGATTCTTGCCCCTTTTGTTTCTCTATTTTTTCTCTTTTACCTTCTGCAATCTTCTCAATTTCCGGTATTTTTTTCTTGAATCTTTTTGAATATTCAGCTTTCTCCACTTCTAAATTCTCCTGATGAAAAAAATATATATATAATTTTTTTTAGAGAAGACTATTCTTTTGGGGTTAAAACACATCAAATATTGTCTGATTTATTGAATTTTGAAATATGTTAGTTTACCATTTTGTTTATATTGCACGATAAACGTTTAAAAAATATATTGAATAGCTAAAAGGCGTTGAAAAGAAGAAAATAAGAATATCTAATATTCTCTATATATATATATATATATACCTCCATTTTTTTCAAATCTAACTCTAGTGCTGTCTTCATGTTGTTCTCCCATGCTTCAACGGAGCAAAGTTCTTTGTAAGCCCTGCATAAATTGATAAATATTCAAAGAACAAATTTTAAATAATACTCATATTGATATTCCGACAAAAAAAAATATATTGATATTATAAAATATAAAAACGGTAACCTCTCACGTATCATGCAGTTGCAATATATATATAACTATATGTTTGAATTTATTTTTCATGTCAATATTTGTGTGAGAAAATTGTTATTAATCAATTTGAATGCAAAACAATGTTAACCTTTATGGTTCTAACTTCATTAATAACTTATACATTTATTTTTGGTAAATCTTACTTAGCTTGAGCTTTTGCCTTCTCGTTCTCTTCCCATGCGTTTATCAACGCAAGTCTCTTCTCTTTCTCTATCTCAACAAGTTTTTCATCTACATAGAACATACCAAATAATTTTACAAAATTTAAAAAGTTATAATTTAGAAAAAAATTAGAAACAAGAAAAAACTTATTTATATATATTACATATATACAGTCGTACTTTGACATGAAGCCAAAATGACAGTATTCTGCTCATACAATGGAGAATCTTTCTTGACTTGTTTATCTTGTTCCATGTTAGGGTTTCTCTTCTCGTTCTTCTTCCTTTTCATTTTTGTAAGATTTTTACAGAGATTTAAACATAAAAACAGTTACTCAGATATTGAAAATAGCACAAAATGAAAGTTATATATTTACTACCTTTGAAAGATTAATAATTAAAGACAAGGAGAAGAAGTGAAGATCTCATAAGTTTAATGATGACTTCGAGTTAGGTGTGGGAGTTTTATGTCCGAATCCCATCAATATATACATGCCAATATCTTTACATATATATAATATAATATGTATATCATCGATCGATATTTTTTACTCCAAGAAAACAATTAACTGTTTGGGTTATGGTAGGTGAAAGAAAATAATTTTCGATTAATTAATTTATTAACAAAAAGGTACTTAAAGGAAGCTCCAAGTATTTTGTATATAAATTGAATTAAGATTCTAAAAATTAATTTTGAGGTATATGTAAAATATGTTTTACAAAATGCAACTTCAATAGCTTCTTTATCATCTTTCCAAACAAAAAAAAACTTTGTGATTAGAAACGTCATGGAAGTATACACTGCCCTCCTCAAATGTACATTAACCCACCCCCTGGAAACATAAAGCCTATTAGAAAAGAGATGAAGAACAAAGAGCAGAAGAATGACATGTTCTCAAAGAGAAAACCGATCTGAACATTAACACGGATTGATACAAGCACTCTTTAGGTAGTTAAAATGTCATCTTGCACTTATAAAACTGAGCTTGTGCCAAAGGGTTTAAGTTAACAATTATGAAGATTTTAGCAGATAAAGTTTTAAGTTAAAAAGGGTTCATAACAGGATTTGCATGTTTAGTGTTATAGTGTATGCACCAGTCACCTAGTTTACTAAACAATAAGCAGAGAGCTCAATCCTATTAACTTCCAGTTGAAATAGAAAAACAAAGACATGTATTGGCTCTTTAGTAAACACACAAAAGGAGACTGGTTCAAAACAAAATCATGATGAACACACATTTAATCCCAAAAACAAAAAAACAGAAAACGAACCTTAAAATAAGTCGTTTTCCATTCGGTCACATCAACCCCAAAATTTGCTTTCCACGTTCTAAACTATGTCATTGAGTAAAACAACTTGTTTGGGAGGGTGTTGTGTTCAGCCTATTCGGGAAAGTTCTTATCATTAATCATTTTTGTATGCACACCATAACAAATTATTATTCTACTTACCTTCAGAACTGGTGTGACGAACTCAGCAATGAACGGTGGATTGAGCTTGAGTAAGTCATGCCAGAAAGTGTGGAGCATATTTATTAAAAGCCCCTTGATATGCATACCATATCGTAGTCTTGGATAAGGTAGAAGTAAATATTTCGTGAAGCATGTAAAATATAATGCTAAAGATATAAAGTAAAATTACTTACTTGATCTGTTATTATCACTCAACCATATCTTAGCAATTTCCTATATGTGTATTTCACGCCAATGTTCAGCCCAAGACACTTCTGGATGTATAATTGCCTTACTAGTGATTTCTTTGTCTTCTCGTACATTTTTTATCTTCCCCCGAAGGGCAAAGATGCCATAGTTCTTACGTCCCAAGATATTTCACTCACGCATCTGAACATAACACATCATAGGATTGTTAAAGTATAACACAACATAGGATTGTAAAGCAAATAAAAGGCAGAGCAGATTACAACCTACTAATTTGGAAGATTTTCTTTCGATAATTATAGTGTGCATAAAACGAGCAAATCTGTTCCTGCTAATAAAGCATTTGATATGTTGTCAGCATGAAGGTCCTGAGTTTTTGAAAAAAACAATATGTGCATCCTCCTCACCAAGTCTTCCTTCCATTTCAACTAAAATAAACAACGAATAACAAACAGTTATGTCTATATATGAATTCTCTCTGCCAAAAAACATGAACATATCATGACAATAGAAACATAATTTAAAGGCTTCTGTTTATGTTCATAATGACTCACTAAAACCCTAGACTTAAATCCATAAATTACAAATTTACAATCGCCTAAATTGAACAACAAGCTAAACACACCAAAACATACTAGCAAAAAAAAAAAAAAAGCACAAAACTACATGAAAAAGCACTACGAGCTACATACACAACTTAACTTTCTTGCCTTCGTATAAGATTTTGACTCATTCTGACTTTTTAGACACTCTTCCACATGCTTTGAGAGCTGCGTTGGTGAGTGCTATTCACACGACTACTTACCAGGCATGGAGGAAGATTGTTCCCATAGTGGTTTTTCCAAGCTCCTTGTTCCAAAAACTCAGTTTTTGCTGGGCGATCGAATTAGTTCGGCAATTTGAAGCTATAAGTTGGCGATGGATAAGGTTCTGTCCATACAAGACCTTATCAACCAGACGCCTCTGAGACGGTTAAGTGATGAGGGTGACCTTGATGAATTGTCAGTGGCAGCTAACATTCTTGTCAATCTAGGTGTTGTGTTAGAGAATGTCCACTGACATTTGCGTTGCCAACTAAAGGTGAACGTAACCGGATAAGTGATTGTTCTAATTATGCTAAAGATATGAAGTAAAATTACTTACTTGATCTGTTATTATCATTAGTCAACCATATCTTAGCAATTTCTTATATGTGTACTTCACGCCATTGTTCAGCCCAAAACACTTCTCGATGTCTATTATTGCCTTACTAGTGATTTCTTTGTCTTCTCGTACATTTTTTATCTTCTCCCGAATGGCAAAGACGCCATAGTTCTTATATTCCAAGATATTTCACGCACGCATATAAACATAACACATCATAGGATTGTTAAAGCATAACACAACATATGATTGTAAAGCAAATAAAAGGTAGAGCAGATTACAAACACTCACAACTACTAATTTGGAAGATTCTCATTCGGTAATTATAGTGTGTATAAATCGGGCATGTTCCTGCTAATAAAGCATTTGATATGTTGCCAGCATGAAGCTCCTGAGTTTTTGAAAAAAACATTGTGTACATTATGTGCATCCTCCTAACCAAGTCTTCCTTCCATTTCAACTAAAATAAACAACGAATAACAAAAAAAGCTATATATATGAATTTTCTCTGCCAAAAAACATGAACATATCATGACAATAGAAACATAAATTAAAGGCTTCTAGTATATGTTCATAATGACTCACGAAAACCCTAGACTTTACTTTAAATCCATAAATTACAAATTTACAATCACCTAAATTGAACAACAAGCTAAACGCACCAAAACATACTAGCTACAAAAACAAAAAAGAATAAAACTACATGAAAAAAGCACTACGAGCTAAACTGGTTTGAACCAACTAGAAAAACTCTCTAACTCTCCAAAACTAAGATCATAAACCATTTCATTCAATCACTAAATATCATTTCACATCTCAGACTGTCAAAACAAATCTAAATGTGGAAGAAGTTTTCATTCCATCATCAATTAAAACTAAAAATAGAAAACTAGTAAAAGAAAAACTAAACGTAGAAGAAGCTTTCATCTCATTACTAGAAACAGAACACGAGAGTAAGTAACCAAATTTCATTCCATCACTAAAAACTAGATATAAAGATTATGCAACAACGAATAAACCCATCAGCTACAACTTAGGAATTAGAACTTATCTAATCATATTCTATACATATTATAAGTTTTCTCTTAAACTCTCTTTACATGGTATCATAGTAACAAAATTCTGAAACCTAAACATATTTTTTTTCTTTGTTCTTTTCGAATCCAAAGTCAATTATCTGGGTTCGCATCTTGTCTTGTTTTGATTTTGAAGTTTGAAATCGTCTCTATTGTTTTGCTATGTTTTTCGCTTGAAAAACATAGATGGGTGAAGGTGATAAAACATCTGAGGCTGGAAGCAGAATTGATGATGAACGGAGTAACGATGCTCCTACGCCGTACTTCTTGTATGCCTCGGACAATCCGAGAGCCTTAATCACGTCGGTGATGTTAACTGATGATAATTACAACGAATGGTCCACAGAGATGACCAACGCTCTTCGGGCCAAACGTAAGTTAGGATTTATTGATGGAACAATACCAAAATCAATTGCAAGTGATCCAAACCTTGAGCTTTGGCTATCGGTGAATCCAATGATCGTGGGATGGATTAGGTCGTCCATTGAACCTCAAGTCCATTCAATTGTCACGTTTGTATATGAGTCTCACAAGTTATGGGAAAACCTTCGGAAACATTTCTCCGTTGGAAATTGTAGTTTGAAAGATCGACTAGTTAGAGTAATTTTTTTAATGATTTATAAACGGCTGGAAGGAAAGATGGACAAAATCCTATTTATGAAATAAAATGTAACAATACGGAAATAGATGATCGTACTATCACAGTAGCGTTATCGCTTTTGTTTTGCAATGATAGTGATCATCGCTTTCGTTTTCGTTGTACTGTTTTTGTTGTATCACATTTTTGTTGAATCGTTTTGTTTTTTCGCTTTATTTTTTTTAGTAAATATTCAAGCGGAAAACATTTATAGGGATTACCAATATTTGTTTCATACTATATAAATATATATACAAATATTTTTTTATACTATATAAATATATATAGTATGTATTTCTATTTTAAAAAGCAATTTTAGAAGATACTTCTTTATGGAATTAAGGGTAACGAAATTTTTTATCCAGTTTTTAAATTTACTCTAACCATCTCTGTTGTGTCTTTTTCTTTATCAAATTATTAGACCAAAGTAAAAAATGCCTATGTTTTCTTCTTTCATTTTCTTCTTTATACGATTCATATGATGAGATTTTTACATCTTTAGTTTTCCGAGATGCCAAAACGCTATTCTAAAAACAAAAACTGTCAAAGCATACAAAAAACGTAAAAAAGAAACTCACTTTCATGTGACCAGCGAAGACAAATTTAATTATCTCGATAGTTCTCTTCATCGAAATCTTTAATTTATGTTGAGCGTATTTTACTACGAAACGTAGATAAAAATTTCAGTATGTTCTTTCATTGTAAATTAGTTATTATTGATATATATATATATTTTTTTTTTTGCAACTCTTAATATTAACTTAACATCCGTGTGGATATATGGAGAAGAGGGAATAACATCCTTTTTGATCGCTATAATAAAACAAACTACAATAGAGAAAGTAGATAGATCTTCATAGAATTGACTGCGAATTTGAGGCAATGCTCGAATGCGTTGATAGAGAATTCACGGCATCGCCGGAATATTGAAACTTGGTCACTTTGAAGTGTGACGTTGGATACCAATCCTCATCTCCGGATCCCATCGAAACGAAATCGGTTGCTTCTTCTGGCCCCGAGATGACCGCTACACAAGAAGACAAAACGATGAGTATGTTGTAATTTTTTTTCGGTATTGCGACCGAGTAAGAACCACCTTTCATAGAAAAGGAACATGATGGAAAAGTTCTCTTTCCGTGAAGGAAGGTGGAAAAGTTCTCTTCCTGAGAGGGAAAGAGGGTGATAAAGATCTCTCCATACCCGATATGGAGGAAGTTTGAATAGAGGTCATGGACCTCAACGGACTGGGTAATGATCGGCCCAACTGGGATGCACAAGGGCCCAACTTCATCAACACACCACGATGGGTGGCTGATGGAAACAGGGACAAGAAGCGTCGGTTGGAATTTATCGGCGAAGACGACGAGGCTTTGCGAGAGAAAGCCGAGGGAACTTTGGGACAGATCGGTTGAAGTGTAATTGATCTCTCCATTTTCGTATTATATATTTGGATTATATATTTCTATTTTAAAAAGCAATTTTAAAAGATATTCTTTATGGAATTAAGGGTAACGAAATTTTTTATCAAGTTGTTAAATTTACTCTAACCATCTCTGTTGTGTCTTTTTCTTTATAAAATTATTAGACCAAAGTAAAAAATGCCTATGTTTTCTTCTTCCATTTTCTTCTTTATACGATTCATATGATGAGATTTTTACATCTTAAGTTTTCCGAGATGCCAAGACGCTATTCTAAAAACAAAAACTGTCAAAGCATACAAAAAACGTAAAAAAGAAACTCACTTTCATGTGACCAGCGAAGACAAATTTAATTATCTAAATAGTTCTCTTCATCGAAATCTTTAATTTATGTTGAGCGTATTTTACTACAAAACGTAGATAAAATTTTCAGTATGTTCTTTCATTGTAAATTAGTTATTATTGATATATATATATTTTTTTTTTTTGCAACTCTTAATATTAACTTAACATCCGTGTGGATATATGGAGAAGAGGGATAACATCCTTTTTGATCGCTATAATAAAACAAACTACAATAGAGAAAGTAGATAGATCTTCATAGAAAATTGACTGCGAATTTGAGGCAATACTCGAATGCGTTGATAGAGAATTCACGGCATCGCCGGAATGTTGAAACTTGGTCACTTTGAAGTGTGACGTTGGATACCAATCCTCATCTCCGGATCCCATCGAAACGAAATCGGTTGCTTCTTCTGGCCCCCGAGATGACCGCTACACAAGAAGACAAAACGATGAGTATGTTGTAATTTTTTTTCGGTATTGCGACCGAGTAAGAACCACCTTTCATAGAAAGGGAACATGATGGAAAAGTTCTCTTTCCGTGAAGGAAGGTGGAAAAGTTCTCTTCCTGAGAGGGAAAGAGGGTGATAAAGATCTCTCCATACCCGATATGGAGGAAGTTTGAATAGAGGTCATGGGCCTCAACGGACTGGGTAATGATCGGCCCAATTGGGATGCACAAGGGCCCAACTTCATCAACACACCACGATGGGTGGCTGATGGAAACAGGGACAAGAAGCGCCGAGGGAACCTTAGGACGGATCGGTTGAGGTGTAATTGATCTCTCCATTTTCGTAATGGAGGAAAAGGGTACATAGAACATGGGTTTTAATGGGCCAAGCATTAACAGGCCACCTAGGGGTCCACCTAAAGCGCAATACTATCTTCACCATATGTCGTCATGTTGGCTTGGCCGGAGGGAACACATCTCGCCGAGGAGACTATTCCGACGCGAGCATCGGCGAGGTTTTGGGGGAGATGAGCAGAGAAATTTCCGGCAAAAGCCGGTTGGGATTGTGGGACGTCGTGGACAGAGCCAAAAGTTGCTAAACGAGAGATAGGCGGCGGATCCGGAGGGACATGCGGTTTCGGCGGCGGATCCGGAGGGACATGCGGTTCTGGTGGCTCTGTCATCTTGGAAAGGTCCATTTGCGCCGGAAAAAATAATCTCCAAAGGAGGGACTGAGGTACCACCGACTCTGTCTTATCCGGCAGGGAGAATTTTGTCGTCGGAGATGCTACCATTAAAGCAGACTTTGTAAACGTGAAGACCAGATTTGGACTGAGCATCGTTGAAGCAGAGATTGAGCCAGCTCCGGGGAAGATAGCAAAAATGGACTGAAAGAAATGTCTTCCTATAAAAGGACAAGGGATCTTCGGGATTCGATGGAACTCCCGAGAAAAAATGCCGAAGTTGCTCAAGATGCGGAGGAGGGACGCACAGTAGAGATCTGGTGGTTGGGATCCATTTCGGCTCCGGTTTGAAAAGTGTTGTGCGGCTGCCTCGGAAATGTCACATAGGAGAGAAACTAGGGCAAACTTGGTTAACTAAATGTTTTATTCTATTGATATTTGTATTCATGTACAACTTTTCATAATAATTATGAATTAAAACTCATAATATATTCGTTGAACAACAAGTTTTTCTGTAGGTGATGTGTGGTTCATATGAAAAACCATGAATGAGATGATTTTCAGATAATTTAGTAGGAATCATTGGATATTTTAAATCATGTTGTTAATAAATTATCGGCTTAAAAAGAAGCTTGGACATTAAATCATAAATCATATGAGGAAATAGTTTCCCTAGAAAAAATCGATCAAGATCGAGATGTCAAATAGATGGTTTAAAAAAAATATTGAATCCGACTACGGGCCTGAGTTGGATTTATCTTCAGCCGGACGATAAGACGGTGCTAGTAAGAGCCCGTTGCCACATAAGAAGTATTTCACCCCTTCACTCGAAGTTGAAATTTTTAAATGGACTATGTTTAGTATCATTTATGTAGGGAAAGACAATATAGAGTTTGAGACGGATTGTTCAGAGTTGATCAAGATGTTGTATTTTTTTGATGAATGGCCCGTCTTCTCCAATCTTTTAGACGAGTTTTGTCATCTCGATGACAATTTTACTTTCTTTTCTCTTTCACTTATTTCACTTATTAAATTTTAGACCGAATTATTTAACTCATTCAATTAAAATTAGATTTACTAATACGATTTTGTAAACTCGGCTCATCCAGATTAAGCAGCTAATGACATATTTATTTTCTAATTTAAAAGTGTGGTTGACAAAATTTTTTTATCATTTTCAAATATTTTTTAAAACTATATGTGATATGTTCTATTCAATCTAAATTTATATACTGTCGGTATGTATATGTTTTTTTTTTTTTTTGATAAATTCGGTATGTATATGTTATAATATGACAAGCTGATTTTAATTGCCAGTACAATAAATATATATATGCCAAAACCAAAATAAGGTCATTAATATATATCAGTAATTTCTTTATCAAAATATATACATTAATACGTCGATTGATCACATGAGCTTATAAAGCAAAAAGGTCTCTCTCATATGATCACATGTCGAAAGGTTGACGGATATAAAAAAAAAAACTTATGAAATAAAAATTTATACTTATCTTATTTCTCAAGCTATCACCTAAAGATAATTTAGGTCTTTATATTTGCTTTTCCTTTTTAATCTTTTTCTTTCTTCATGCATTTTTTCTTAGTATAGTCGGAAGATATAGATAATATGTTAACATTAAAATTGATCAAATTAAGACAGATTTATCAAATTCTATTTACTCAATCATCTACGGATTACTAAATTGTTCCGATTTCATAAATTACGGATACCAAAATTTTAATGAGAAATCTAGCTCTAACCTCAGATCTTTACATTTATTTGTCTTCTTCTCTGTTTTTCTTTTCTTCTTAAGTTCATTGTTAACTATTGTAAAGCACACATGCGTGATCACGTATTAATCATTCATTAGCAGAAAAAAATGATCACGTGATCATAAACTTAAAAAAAGAGTCTAATGACATACATATCAAGTTTTGGTACGTGATATATATATAGAGATTGTTTAGAAAATATGACTGTGTCTATATATATATAATATACGAATCACTTTTATATTAATCATGATTTAGGATATAAGATCTCATCAAACCAAAAAGGAAAAGAATGATGGTGATTTAAAGGTGGATAAAGGGTATCTATTAGTTGATAATCAAGAATTATTGTAGAAAATGATGATTAGTTAGGTGTTTAGGACCATTCTCACGCCTATATATTATGCAATTTATATGTAGGTATGTATTGGTGTCATAAAACATCCACATCTTGGCGTAATAAAACAATACATCCACATCTTTTTTGGTTCTTACTTCTTAGTTGATTGGTGCCTCTCTCCAAATATATGTCAAAAATTGAGAAAATGCAATTTCTTTTTGGGTTACATGAAGTATCCATTGATTAATATCATATGATAATTCGACTAATACGTACAATGGTGCAAAGATGAATCATATACATTCAAGAGAACTCATTACAAATAATGAAATATTGGTCCTAAATGGTAACTGAGATAATGGTAGAAACTATAGGAATGTACGTAGCTTAATTTTTTAGATGTGTACGTAGCTTAATTTTTTAGATGTGTTATCATTTGACTTAGAAGAATTTGGAAAAATCAATTTTCTTTAAGTTGGAGGAATTGTGAGGAAGTGGTCGAATTCAACAAAAAAATTTACTCGACCAAAGGTAATACATGAGCGAGCTGTTATTAAAACATTATAAAGTTGATGATTCATGTACCTATCATATGTTTGTTTTTAGTGACTTGTTTTTTGTTTTTTTCTTGTCTTGATTTAAACATTCATAAAAAAATTTCATTTTAAATTTAAGAATAATTTATTTTAAATTTGTAATGGTTTTAAATTTAAATGTATATTTTTATTTTCTGTTGTTTAATAATTTGTTAGCATTATAAATAAATAAATTTGTATGTTCTTTATTAATTTGAATGGAAATTAATAAAAATAGATTTAAAATTTTAATGAAGTAAGTTAGGTATGGATCATATAATTTAATAAATAGATTATCAAATAGATAAGGATCAGATCTTATTCGGGTATTTTAGGTAACTACAAATAATTTTATTATTTTATTTATAATAAAATTATTAAATATTTCAAATGTAAAATGTAAAATTTAATTAGTTTATTTATCTAAATTTGTTGACAAAAATATTGTTTTAACTAATTTTTTCATAAGTTTATTTAATTATTTAAAAATAAATTCAACCATATTCAGTTAGATTCAGGTAGTATCATTTAAGTTTTAAGTTATTACACCAGATTCCGCAAGAAATCACTAAAATTTCAGTCAGATTCTGCAATTCTTCCAGATTTAGTCGGTACCATTTAAATCCATTGTAAGTAATGAACTTTCAATAGCTGGTTGACACGTGTGATCGTATATATGCAAAGCATATACTATAGGCTAATTACTTTTAAAAACTAATTAAAAATGATATGAATTTATAACATTTTGTTAGTTTTCAGATTTTTAAAATGACTCAAAATTGATAACCTTGTTCATAAATGATATTTTGTGATTCGTTTTGAGCATTAATGCTTCTGGGACCTCTCCACATAACTTCTCCATTTTCTTTAGATCTTTGGTTAGTTAATGAAACTTAGTTTTGGGAATCTGACCCCATCACACATGTGCTTCTTGTTCTTCTTATGTAGAGCCATCAATGTATATTATACATTTTTTTCTTTTTCTTTTTAAATAATTTGATTTGAAAGCTAAAATCAACTGTAATCTGAGATATTAAAGCGTAGTTTTTCAATTGCATTTGGCTTAGTTTGGTTATTTGCTTTGTATACATTGGTTTGTTGGTTTATCATTATGCTAGTTTGGATTTAAACCACTCTATTCTGAATTCATAGCTTATTTTCATGGATCCAAAATCTCGAAAAGATGGTAAAACCAATACAAAACTAAATATACTTCAATTTTAAATATGTTACGAAGTTTATATCATTATACTGTATATATATGAAGTATTATACTAGTATATAACATTATGTATCTTTTTTTTTGGATAAAATAATGGAAATAAAAGTAGAAAATGTGGAGAATATAAATTTTGTTCGACATCGAATTAATTGTAAGGAGTCAGGGAACTCTCTTTTTTTTCACTAGATAGGATGGGACTTTGACCGCACACTATATTCTTTCTTTTATTTATTGCTTTCTGCAAAAGAACGTTAAATGTTATGAAATTCCAAATTACTAACAAAAAAAATTAAATACTCCAATATAAAAAACAAATAAAAAGAAAGGTGTGACGTCAACTAAACTTGTGAACTAGGATGTCAGATTAAAAGCAAAGAGATAGCTAGAGAGACAGAGGGGTACTTGTACTTTGTATAAAAGAAGTTAGGTTGGAGGTTGAGACAGCTTACGTGACTTTATCTATCCCTAAAATGGGAATATTACGCACAAAACAAATAAGCAAATCATGTTAGCAATTTTTTTCCCTTACAAGAAAATTTCGGACATTTGATCTATAATCGCTCTCGATTTATGACCAACAGTTAATAATACATGTTAAAGCGTAAACTATCATTCTCAAACAGAAAATTGAATTCGGGAACAATGATTCGATCTTTTTCTAAACGAATTTTTGCAATTAAGGGAATTATCCGCGTTTGGTATCAAAATGTATCATGTAAAGTGTTACCGCAGTTTATCAAAATTATAAATCATTTATACAAATACTATATAGATAAATGTATATTTCTTTAAAATGTATATTTCATTGTTTAATGTATATTTCTTTAAGGCAAAAGAAAAAGGGGATGTTTGAGTAGGCACGCATGAGTGGCACGTGGGAAGTTCTTTGTAAAGAACAAATAAAGCAACGGGTAATTTTCATTTCAAAGCCAAGTAAGCTCCTCATAACAAACAAAAGTATCAAACAACCATTCTATTTTGTACCGTCAAAGGACCATTTTCCAATTATACTAGTTTTCACTAAATTAATATACACCCATAATTATATAAGTGTATATATATCATAGTAAATTCGATAAAAATATGCAGTATAATGGTCAGTTCCCGTGCCGTTGTGTTCCACGATGTATATTTTAATCAGTATAATGCATGTTACACACATAGACAATGTGTAATTAAGTTAATTTCAAACCATACACAAATATTTTTAAAATGCTGGTTTTATCATATACGAATTGCTGGCCAGCCAACAATCACATTTATATATTTTTTATCTTATTTCATTGGTAATCATATTTATTACCTTCTGTTTTTCATTCGTAAATGTATTCACAGATCGATTAAATCAATATTATGTATGTTTGGTATATAATGGGGGTTGGACCTGTGGCGTACGTATATAAGTTTGGCGGATACTAAGTCGTTAGAATATTTGTTTTATACACACTCGACCAAACCATTTATTTTTTTGGTTTTAACCAAACCATTTCGTTACGAGACTACCCAATTTGATTTTATATGTGTTTTTGCGTGTAATGTGCTCATATATGTTACAGATACATACATACTGAATAAATACTTATACATATATAATGTGCATGCGTCGTCACGTTTAGTTTTAAGGATTCCTTAACAAGAGAATTACTAATTACTTGAAAAAAAAAAAAAGTAAGAAAAAAGGACATGGTTAAATGTATATATATAATATGCATAAATTATAATCCATCATATGACTAATGAGCATATGTAACATATATATCTAGTAATTTAGCTCATGTACTCATTATAGTATTTAGCAAAAACAAAAGGTACTCATTATAGTTAAAATTAGCCTCGGCCATTCGGATACCCGGACCCGTTCGATTCGAATCTTTTGGATTTTTGGATTTTCGGGTATAGAGATATAGAAACTGTTCTGATATTTATGAAATGCGGGTTAGATTCGGTTCGGCTCCTTTCTGGTTCGGACCGGGTCCGAGTTTTCAAAATAGGAACCCTTCGGGTATTTTTTTACCTAAAATACTCAAAATTACACGAAATTTCTGAAAATACCCGAAAATTACCCGAATTTTTCGAAAATACCAAAAAAATAACAAAAACTGTAAAAATAACCGGATTAATTTATATTTCGGGTATTTCGGGTACCGTTCTGTTCTCGGTTCGGTTCCAAATTCGATTCGGATTTTCAGTACTATGTATTTAGAACCCATTCAGATATTTTAGAAATTCGGTTCGAGTTCGGTTCGGGTAATTTTGTTCGGGTTCGATTCGGTTTTTCGTTTCCGGTTTTTTGCTCATAACTAGTTAAAATAGTATAAACTTTTTTCAAAATTTCCTGGTGATTTAAATATTTTTTGAGTAATCTGAGTTTGAGCCAAATAGAATCAATTATATAGAAAAAAAAAAGGGAACATCTTTTACCTTATTAATATATACTATATCATTTTGCGAAACTATTATATAGCAATACATTCTAGGTAATGAGATTACACAATGACACATAGGATACCTTTTCATTTCCATGATCTCAATGGACCTACATCTGAAAAATAATACTAGTAGAAATCATAATTTGTTTTTTTTTTTTTTTGGTTTTTAATATAAGCTAATAAAATATACAGCTTGCTTAGATATACCCGCAATAGGAATTATAAAAAAAATCATTAAAATGTAATATTTGTTTCCCAAAGTGGACAGTACAACACAAATTCATTAAACTCTGGATGTTTGATGTCCCAAAACTTCGATGAATTCGCATGTTCCATGTCCCACGAGGATGAAATTTTATTTTATATAATCATTATTTTCAGGACTTATTGACTTGTAGATGGACCGGTCCGGCATGTCCCACACACGTCTAAATTGAGTTGATATATTGGATTTTGAATTGAATCAAGGTATAAATTAACTCCAAATTCTCAAATTAGATTTAGGTTTAATACGTAGTTGGCTACAAAAACGTGCTCAATATTAATTGGATATTACAAATAGCGTTTTGAAGATTTCTGATTTTTGTATAAAGAACATTGTGATGTTAGCTAAAATAAATATAGAACATATGAATGGATGGCAAATGCTAAGTTTTTAGTGTAACATATATTTTGTGAAAATAAATTTCGTATTATGATTGGTAATGGTGATTAGTGATTAGCGATATCTCAGCATTTAGAGTAATTTAGTTGCATAATAAATATGTTATGAATTCTACATCGAAAATATTAAATATGATAATATAAAGTATGTCAATCAACACATTGCTAATTGGTAAATTGGAAATCTACACAATTTATATGATATCAGATCCGAGTTTCACACGAATAAAATATCTCAAATACAATATATTGTCGACTTTAAAATAGAATTCGATTTGAAATAGACAATGAAAACCATTATTTTGAAAAAGATCGTATTATGATTCATACATCCAAAATTTAATTAAACGAGTTGTAACACAAAATTTCGCTATAATCACTTTTACTCACAATTTTTTTGTACCCCCACCCTATTTTGCATTATACTATACTACTACCAATCATAATCAATATATTATTATCATCAGCATAATATAATAACGATTTAGTTAACCCATTTCGTGTTCTATAAGTTTTTGCTGCAAAATAGAAAAAGAAATTAATCTGTTATTGAAAGTGCTCAAAGAGAAAATAATCTATTACTGAAAGTCTTTCAAATTTCATATATTAATGTATACTCAATATGATATCTAAGTTTCCACAATTTTTCTTTGATGTAAAGAATAAGGCCATTTATTGATTCGTTGAGAAAAAAACTTAGGCTAAGCAATATATATTTTTGGTTAAAACATCATTTTCTCTCTATATTTGTAAGCAAAATGTTATAAAAATATTATTAAGACATTTAACCGTCAAAAGAGATTATTTTATGTAAAAATTGACCGTTGGATCTTTAGTATATCGGGACCAGCGTTAGTAATTCAACCGAATTACTATAATGCCCATAAAAAGGTCGAGTATTGCTCTTAACTAATGGAGGACAGACATGTCATTTCCTATTGCGTATCGATTACTGTTCCCTTTCCCCAAAACATACAGCTTTTATTAATAAGATCATGTTTTCCAAATCTGTCGGTTTAATTTTTTAATATATATATATACATATATTTTCTTGAGAAAAAACAATCTATAAATTTATAATTTTTGAGTGAAGATGATACGGAGCAAAATGGAATAAATACAAAACAAAATTTATTCCATTCCGCTTTTCACTGTCTCCATTCGAAACTATAGGTTTATATTTTTTCTTTCATGTACAATTTTTTTTTTTTTTCTTCAAATTAGTTAAAATTCTGTTGTATACTTTGTATGGTTTAACTCTATCATCAAGTTTGAACCAAAAAATTTAACAGTTCAAATTTTGTAGCAGAAAATAGATTAAAAACGATAAATAAAACAGCAGTAAAAAATAAATATTAATACTGCTTTGATTATTTTTGTTTTTGTAAAAAATAATATGTACGGCTAATAGTTATTCAAACATATTTCTTTTATCTATATTTTATCTATACGATAAATAATTACTAATAAAATCTGTTAAAAACTGTTATAACATATTACTAATTATTTAAATATATATATATTTTGACCTATATGATAAATAGTTACTAATCAAATCCGTTAAAACCTGTTATAAAATATGTAAAATTGGATTTAATCCTTCAATCTACTCCTACTTATTTACTGATACCTTTTATTCATAATAGCACAATATCTAACACTAATGAATTATGGATCTATATTTTTATATTATGTCCTAAAAAGAAAAAAACGTATAGATCTTCTCTATACGATACAAACAAATATTAATAAATTAAAGAAAATGACTACTAATTAATTACAAAAAAACGTATCGTACTTTATTATTTTTTGATTAATTATTTAATTATTTCGTCTCTCTTTAGATCTACTGTACTTGCTTTTTTTTGGTCCCATTTATATAAAATCCACCGCTCAAGCTTAACGTTCGCGTCTTCTTCTTCTTCTTCTTCTTCACCTTCTCTCTGAGTCGAACTCGTTTCGATCCACTGAGCCAACTCGCGCAGGGGATCAGCTTCGAAAAAAATCGCTATTTGGGATGATCATTTCCTCTGCATTGGAGTAAAGGAGTGTTGTAATGGCTTGTTCCCGGAGACAATGGTCGGAGCAACGGTGAGTAAACTCTGTTTCGCCGGTGATTAATACTCGGAAAAACAGGAGATGTTTAGATCAGGTAGATGGCGTAGCGACAAGAACAGGATCAAAGTTGTTTTCAGGTTGAAGTTTCATGCGACTCAGGTAATAGATTTATCGATTTTTTTTTCTGCTAAAAATTTCTTCGTTGAGTCGGAGGTTTTTACTTGCATTGCGCTTCTCTGGTTTTGTTTCAGACATAATCGTTGCTTAGATTTTTGAAAAATTTCCCAGAAACTGATCTCAAATTTGACATATTTTGATTCGAGGTTTTGAAGAATTTGGGTGATTTTTTGTTTTTTTTTTGGCTCAGGCTTCTCAGTTTAACACAGAGGGATTGATTCTCTCTCTTGTTCCCGGAGATATTGGAAAACCAACGGCGAGGTCAGAGAAAGCTCCGGTGAGTAACGGACAATGCCGGTGGGAAATTCCGGTTTACGAGACAGTGAAATTTCTCAAAGATGCGAAAACCGGAAATGTTAATCAGAGAATTTATCATCTCATTGTGTCAACTACGGTAAGGGAAACAAAAATTAGAAATCTCAGACATTGATCGATCAAGATCTAAGATGGTAATGATTTTGTGGTTGTTGTTGCAGGGATCTACAAGAGGTGGTTTGGTTGGAGAAACATCAATTGATTTTGCTGATTATGCTGATGCAATCAAAACTTGTAACGTTTGTCTTCCATTACAGAGCTCAAATTCGAAAGCATTGTTGCATGTTAGCTTCTTCTTCTCTCTTCTTTTTCTCATTAATGGTTTTTTTTTGTCTTGAGAGATATTAAGAAGACTGTTTGCTTCTTAAAAGACTCATAAAGATCTCTGCTTTTTTGTCCTTTTTCTTCTTAAAGTTTGAAACCTGTTAAGTCTTTATTAATGATTTATGACACTTAAGCTTAGAATTGGTTTTTATTTTATTTTCAGGTATCAATACAAAGACAATTAGAATTTGATGATCCTCAAAGGTGCAGAAAACTGGTCTCGCTTTTCGTTTTTCTTTGGTTGAATGAAAGTTTTTGTTTTGGATTCTTGATGGAAGTGGTTTTTCTGTTTCTGAGTTCTTGTAGAGAGGTAGATGAATGCGAGAATCTTGGGAAAATGTCACAGGGTGAAGATTTTAAGTCACATTTGAGCGTCGGCGGTGATGCAGATGAAACTCGTAAAAGCGATCCGCATGAGGTATTTCGATTCTCTGATTAGAATGAATTTGGTGTATGCAAGAAGAGAGTTGGATTTTCTCTGACTTCTACTGTCTTTCCTTTTTTATAGGAAGGGCCATTTGGTAAAGCTGCCCGGTTTGCCGAACTGAGACGAAGAGCATCTATTGAATCTGATAGTACTATGTCAAGCTCTGGAAGTGTCACTGAGCCGAATACTCCTGAAGAAGTTGTTGCCAAGTCTTTGAGCCGCCCCGCTAAGCAGCTTCATTCAGCTAAAAATTTGTTTGAAGAGCCTCGTATATCTGAATCCGAGTGGTCGGGAAGTTCTGATCATGGAATCAGCACTGATGACTCAACCAATAGTTCGAATGATACAATCGCGAGAAACTCTTCGGATGACGAGAAAGAGAAGCTTAAGAACGAGCTTGCTGGTTTGACGAGGCAAGCAGATCTTTCGGAGCTAGAGTTGCAAAGCCTGCGGAAGCAAATCGTCAAAGAGACAAAAAGGAGTCAGGATCTCCTCAGAGAAGTGAATAGCTTGAAGCAGGAGAGAGATTCGTTGAAGGAAGATTGTGAGAGACATAAAGTCTCTGACAAGCAGAAAGGGGAGGCTAAAATGAGGAACAGATTGCAGTTTGAAGGAAGGGATCCATGGGTTCTTCTGGAGGAAACAAGAGAGGAACTTGATTATGAGAAGGATCGGAATTTCAATCTCCGGTTACAGCTCCAGAAGACGCAGGAATCAAACTCGGAGTTGATTCTTGCTGTGCAAGATCTAGAAGCAATGCTGGAGGAAAGGAGTAAGGAAGGAGCTGATCTTCCTCCCAGACCAAGAACCTGTGATAACATCGAAGAATCAAGGAGAAGGTCTTGTAGAAGTGAGACGGATGAAGATGAGGATCAAAAGGCACTTGAGGACCTCGTGAAGGGACACATGGATGCGAAAGATACACACGTCTTGGAGCAGAAGATCACAGACCTCTACAATGAGATCGAGATCTATAAAAGAGATAAAGATGAGCTTGAGATACAGATGGAACAGCTTGCTCTGGATTATGAGATACTGAAACAGGAAAATCACGATATCTCATACAAGCTAGAGCAGAGCCAACTGCAAGAACAATTGAAGATGCAATACGAATGTTCATCTTCGCTTGTGAACGTGAACGAGCTTGAAAACCAAGTGGAGAGCCTGGAATCTGAGCTCAAGAAGCAATCTGAAGAGTTTTCCGAGTCTATGTGCCGGATTAAAGAACTTGAAACACAAATGGAGATCTTGGAAGAAGAGCTGGAGAAACAGGCTCAGGTATTTGAGACAGACATCGATGCTGTCACGCGAGATAAAGTTGAGCAAGAGCAAAGAGCTATCCAAGCGGAAGAAGCCCTGAGGAAGGCGAGGTGGAAAAATGCTAGTGTAGCCGGAAAACTCCAGGATGAATTCAAGAGACTCTCTGAGCAGATGGATTCAATGTTTACATCAAATGAGAAAATGGCTATGAAAGCCATGACAGAAGCTAACGAATTACGAATGCAGAAACGTCAACTAGAAGAAATGCTCAAGAACGCTAACGATGAGCTCCGAGCAAACCAAGCCGAGTACGAGGCAAAGTTCCACGACCTTTCTGAAAAGCTGAGTTTCAAAACAAGTCAGATGGAGAGAATGTCAGAGAATCTTGATGAGAAATCCAATGATATAGAGAATCTGAAGAGGCATGAAGAAGATGTTAGTGCAGCCTTAAACCAAGAGATCAAAATCCTGAAGGATGAGATTGAGAACCTGAAAAAGGACAAAAATAGCCTCATGTTACAGGCAGAGAACCTAAGAGTTGAGCTGGAAGAGACGAGAAAATCAGTTATGGAAGCCGAGGCTTCGGTACAGAGAGAAAACAAGAAGAAAAACGAGCTAGAGAGCACGATTGCCTCAATGAGGGAAGAATTAGAGTCCCTAATTGAGGAGTTGCAAGCGGTGAAGCTTATCAAGGATGAAAAAGAAACAGCAATCACACACTTACAAACAGAATTAGAAACCGTAAAAGCCAAGTGCGATGATCTAAAGCATTCTTTATCAGAGAATGATTTGGAGATGGAGAAGCACAAGAAGCAAGTAGCACAAGTAAAAGGAGAGTTAAAGAAGAAAGAAGAAGCAATGACCAATCTTGAGAAGAAGCTGAAAGAAAGCAGAACCGCAATAAACAACTTAACGAAAACCGGGCAAAGAAACAACAACAACAACAACAAAGGAAGTCCAGTAGGAGCTAATGGCGGATCCAAAGAAGTTGCGGTTATGAAAGATAAAATAAAACTTCTCGAGGTATATATGCATTGAAACATTCGGTATTCGTATCAAAACTAATATCTTCAAGTCGTAATAAGCTTATGAACTCTTTTTTTGGTGTGATTCAGGGGCAAATCAAACTGAAGGAAACTGCTCTTGAAGCTTCCTCGAATATGTTCATCGAAAAGGAAAAGAATCTGAAGAACAGAATCGAAGAACTGGAAACTAAACTCGACCAACTCAATCAGAATAGCCAGGAGGTTAACAACAAAGATAATCAAAATCAAATCTGCAACTCAATAACCTTAGAAAGTTAACTCATTTATTTGTTTTTTCTTCTTCCAAATGAAACAGATCAGTGACAATGATCAAGAAAAAGAAGAGATCCGAGTACTGGTAGCGGAAATGGCGTCTTTGCGAGAATGTAATGAATCGATGGAGATGGAGCTGAAGGAGATGCAAGAGAGATACTCAGAGATAAGTTTGAGATTTGCAGAAGTCGAAGGTGAGAGACAACAACTTGTTATGACAATACGTAATCTTAAAAACGCCAAGAGGAGCTAAACCGGTATAATCAGAACCGGTTACGCACACAATTTCCTCCTGATTAATATAATATGTTTTTTGAATTTTACATGTATAATTTCTTTTTCATCTTCTTTGTAATTTGTTATTGATAACTTGATATGTAATTACTTTGTTTTTTTTTCCTAAGTAATTTGCATAAGTTTGCGATCTTCTCGTAGTCGTTTAAGAAAAAAAAGAAAAAACTTGTATAAAGTATTCGCAATTCTCGATCTGAACACTTGGTCCGGTTTCTGGTTATTTGATCGGATTCGGAATAAACCGGATGTCAAACCGGTTTACACATCCAAGACCAAGAGTGTCGTATTATCGTCATTTTTGTCTCTCTCGCTTGCTTTATTTGTTTAGGGTTTGTAAACATTGAAACAGAGACTGAAGAAGGGATCCAAATCGAGAGGATGATGAAATGGATTATGATTGCATCGCCGCCAGAGAGATTTGTTCACCGTCGAGGTAAAACTGTAATTTCTCCTCCGTCGTTGATTTTCTGTTGCCGGGGACGAGCTTTTTCTGGTCTCAGTGATGGTTACAGAGAGATTTTGAGAAATGGGCTTCGCGATTTGAAGTTAGATGGTGCTATTGATTTGTTCAGTGAAATGGTAAAGTCTCGTCCTTTGCCTTCCATTATTGAGTTTAGTAAATTAATGAGTGCTATTGCCAAAAGGAAGAAGTTTGATGTTGTCATCTCTCTGGGCGAGCAGATGCAAAAGTTGGGAATTGCACATGATCTGTATACATACAATATTTTGATTAACTGCTTTTGCCGGCGCTCCCAACTCCCTCCTGCTTTAGCTATTCTTGGCAAGATGATGAAACTTGGCCATGATCCCGATATAGTCACGCTTAACTCTCTGCTGAATGGTTTCTGTCACGGGAATAGGATTTCGGATGCAGTATCTCTGGTTGATCAAATGGTGGAATTGGGACATAAACCTGATACCGTCACATTTACAACTCTAATCCATGGACTTTTTCTCAACAACAAAGTCTCAGAAGCTGTAGCTTTAGTTGAACGGATGGTTGTGAAAGGCTGTCAGCTAGATCTAGTTACTTGTGGTGTGGTGGTAAACGGAGTATGTAAGACAGGTAATACTGATTTGGCTTTAAAACTGCTCAAGAAGATGGATGAAGGGAAAATAGAGCCAGATGTTGTTATCTATAGCACAATCATTGATAGTCTTTGCAAATACAAACATGTGGATGATGCACTCGAGCTATTCAACGAAATGGAGTCCAAAGGAATTAAACCAGACGTTGTTACCTACAACGCCCTCATAAGTTGCCTTTGTAATTACGGAAGATGGAGTGGTGCCTCTCGACTACTAAGTGATATGATTGAGAAGAGAATCGACCCCAATGTAGTCACTTTCAACGCATTGATAGATGCGTTTGTGAAAGAGGGGAAGCTTTTGGAGGCTGAAAAATTGTACGAGGAGATGACCAGAAGGTCTGTAGATCCTGATGTTATTACGTACAATTCATTGATCAATGGGTTTTGTATGCACGATCGCCTAGATGAGGCCAAACGTATGTTTGATTTGATGGTTAGCAAGGATTGTCTCCCAAATACAGTGACTTATAGTACTCTTATAAATGGATTTTGCAAGTGTAAGAAGGTAGAAGATGGAATGAAACTCTTCCGTGAGATGTCTCAAAGAGGAATGGCTGGCAACACAGTCACTTACAACACTCTTATCCAAGGCTTTTTTCAAGATGGAAATTGTGAGAATGCCCAAGAAGTTTTCAAAGAGATGGTTTCTGATGGTGTGCCTCCCAGTATTTGGACATACACCATTTTGTTGAATGGTCTTTGCAATAACGGGAAGCTAGAGAAAGCGTTGGTGATATTCCAGGATATGCAAAACAATGAACTGGAACTCGATATTTTCACATATAATATTATCATCGAAGGGATGTGTAAGGCTGGGAAGGTGGAAGATGGGTGGGATTTATTTCGTAGCCTCAGCCTTAAAGGAGTGAAGCCTAATGTTATAACCTGCACCACAATGATCTCAGGATTTTGTAGGAAAGGTTTAAAGGAGGAAGCAGATGCCTTGTTCAGGAAAATGAAAGAAGACGGGCCTCTCCCAGATAGCGGTACATATAATACGCTGATTAGGGCACGCCTTAGAGATTGTGACAAAACCGCATCAGCTGAACTCATCAAAGAAATGAGGAGTTGCAGGTTCTGTGGAGATGCTTCGACAATAAGCATGGTCTTTGATATGTTGTATGATGGGAGATTGGACAAAAGCTTTCTGGACATGCTTTCTTAAACAGTTTCATCATCCTCGAAAGATTGTTTGATTTTCTCTGACTTGTGCTGTCTCTGCTTTTATAGGAAGGGCCCTTTAGCAAAGTTGGCGAGTTTTGCTATAACTGAAACAGATCAGTGACGATGAGGGCTCTAAACGGTCTAGAAAACCAAGAAATCCGAGTTCTCGTGGCCGAAAAATCTGCTTCTTTGCGAGAATGTAGTGGAGTTATGGAGCTGAAGTAGATGCAAGAGACATACTGAGAGATAAGTTTGAGATTTGCAGAAGTCAGAAAGTGAAGAGATATTTTCAACAATGCCAAGCGGAGCTAAACCGGTATAATCAAAACCGGTTATCAGATTATAAGGAAGAACATATTGAAAATTATGCAAACATTTCCCTCCTGTTTAATATCAGAACCGGTTTATTATTGTAGCCGGGCTTCATTTTGTACGATACAAACTTGTACCCCCAAAAACGTGTCCGCAATTTCTCATACCTGTTTCGGTTTCTGGATTACTCGATCAGATTCGAAACAATTGTTGTTAAACCGGAATTAAACCGGTTTTCCTTATACAAGAGTGTTTCGTCTCTCTCTCTCGCTTCCTTTGTTTGTTTAGGGTTTGCAATTTACAGTCAAAAGAGAGACTGAAGAAGAAATCCAAATAGTTGAAACCAAATGTAGAGGATGATGAGATCGATTTCAATGGCGATTGCATCTACACCGAAGAGATATGTTCATCGGAATCCCCAGGGGAAAGGTAATCCTCAAACTGTTTCTCCCTCGATTTCTATTTGCCTCTCTTGTTTCTGGGGACGAGCTTTCTCTTGTGCGAGTGATGATTACAGAGAGATATTGAGAAATGGGCTTCGTGATATTAAGTTAGATGATGCAATTGGTTTGTTCAGTGAAATGGTCGAGTCTCGTCCTCTCCCTTCCATTGTTGATTTCAGTAGATTGTTGAGAGCAATCGCCAAGATGAAGAAGTTTGATGTTGTAATCTCTCTCTGCCAAGAGATGGAGATTCTGGGAATCCCACATAATCTCTATACTTGCAATATTCTAATGAATTGTTTTAGTCGATGCTCTCATCTCTCTCTTGCTTTATCTTTTCTTGGGAAGAGATGATTAAGCTTGGGTATGAGCCTGATATAGTCACTCTTAGCTCGTTGCTCAATGGGTTTTTCGACAGGAATAATAGGATTTCAGAGGCAATGTCGTTTGTGTATCAGATAGAGGAAATGGGATATAAACCGAATGTGGAAAAACCCATTGATGGTTATTATCAGATAGAGGAAATGGCTCATCAAGGAATATGTGGTGACACATTCACTTACAACACTCTTATCTATGGTTATTGTCAAGTGGGTAAATTAAATGTCTCCCAAAAGGTTATGAGATGGATGTCTGAGTATTGCGTGCCTCGTGATATTATTACCTTCAACATTTTTTTAGGTTGCCTATGTGATATTGGGAAGATAGAGAAAGCATTGGCGATATTCAGGGATATGGAAAAGAATGAAATGGAATTTGATATTTTTACATATAATATCATCATCCATGGGATGTACAAGGCTGGTAAGGTGGAAGATGCGATGGATTTGTTTTGTAGTCTCAACCTTAAAGGATTGAAGCCTGATGTTGTAACATACCGGGCCATGATCTCGGGATTGTGCAGGAAAGGCCTACGACATGAAGCAGATGTGCTGTATAAAAAAATGACAGAAGATGAGATTCTGCTATTGTACAATTTGTAGGAATCCTTATATTCATTTCTGTAACTTTTTTGCATATAGGAAGAGAAAGAGAGATACAGAGAGAGATAGAGGAACATACTGTAAGTGAGCCCTTACTCCAATTTTGCTGTATTCTTAAAAAGTTTGGGTTTCATACAGAAAAAGTATATTTTTTCTTCTTAATTTCTGATTATTGTACAGTTTTCAGCTGAAGTTTCATACTCTACTTGTGCTCAGTGCAAGGTCTAAAGTCGTCTTAGACATTCCTCTGACTGGTTAAATCGAAGAATTTATCATCGCACTGTGTAAGGTGAGGAAACTGATTTGAGTTAAGGCAACTGAAAAAAATACTTTTATTGCTTTTCTTGTGACAACTTCTGTAATCGTCACATGCGGATACAAACATGATCCGCGTGATGAGCTCTGAGCAAATAGAGTTGAGTAGGAAGCAAAGAGGCAAATATGATCTTTGATTAGTTGCCTGTGATTCTAGATTCTTGACTGTATTTCATTCTGAATATTCAGATTTAGGTAGTTTTTATCCTGTTTTAATATTAGAATGGGAGTTTAGGGAAGATTTTCAGTTATTGGGTATTTTATGGGTTTCAATATTAGGATTATAAGAGGATCTACTGAGATTTGTATTAGCAATGGCTTTATCTACTCTTGTTGATCGATCTGTAGATGGGAAATGGAATGCCCAACATCAAGAAATGGGTAGTAATTGAAAGAAAATTGTAATTTGTGAATCTGTCTTTGTCTCTCTGCACGGCTGTGATTTTGAGAACTTCATGGTGTTTAGATTGACAAAAGGTTCCATTTTGTGCAGAAGTTACAAAATCATACGATTGAAGAGTACTTGCACCACGAAAGCTTCGAGATTGATACCGAGGCATTGAAGAAATGTGTTTCATGAGAAAACACTTCAATTTCATGGAGACATATTATGGAACCAAAAGGAGAGGAAAAGTTGTAGATTCTCATAGTAATCACCATCAGTTTCTCCAGAATCACAATATTCAACTCTTTGATTCTATTTATTGTTTTTGTTAATCACTAAAGAAATATTTTTCTTGTCTGTAAAAACCGGTTTACGACTGTATTTAGTACCGATTGAGATTGATGACGATGATTATTACTACAAAGTGTACACCTTATTATCCATTTTGGTCTTGATTCAATCTGGAAATAGTTGGTTTGATGGATTTTATCAACAAATAGCTAGTTTACTTGAGAGTTAGTAAAATATATTCATAATCTGATTAATTAGTACGATTAGTTTAGTTAATTGGTAGACCAAAAAAACAAATTAAAAGAGAATGTAGAAAGAAATTATAAGCTTCGTTTTTGGTGTTCTCGACGGTGGTTATTTCGTCTGGACCGGTCAATGTACCAATCCAACTGAACCGGTCAGTACCAATCCAATTGAACCGGTCATCGTTTTGTTGTGATGGGTCTTGAAGGTTTACAGACTTGTAGCCATTTGTTAGAGAGTTTAGAGACTGAGAAGAAACATATAAATCTCAAGCGATAAAAATGTTGGCTAGGGTTTGTAGATCGGAATCTGCTTCTGCTTCTTCTACATTGATCAGTGTGAGATCGATTCATCATCGCGTCGCCCAGAAAAAAGGTACAATTAGAAAGCGTCCACCTTCTTCGCCAGTCCATTGCAGTGGTAGCGAAAAGGATTTTGAAGGAGAGAGATTGAAATTGAGAAGTGGGTCTCGCTATATCAAAAGCTTAGATGATGCGATTGTTTTGTTCGATGATATGGTTCGATCTCGTCCCTTACCTTCCGCGATTGATTTCAACAAATTAATGGGTGTGGTCTTGAAAATGAAACTCCCAGATCTTGTGATTTCTCTCTATCAGAAGATGGAATTGCGCAAGATTCCATTTGATATTTACAGCTTCACTATTCTGATAAAATGTTTCTGCAGTTGCTCAAAGCTCTCCTTTGCTCTGTCCACATTTGGGAAGATCACAAAACTTGGTTTCCTGCCCGATGCTGTCACGTTTAGCACGCTGCTCCACGGTTTATGTCTCGAAGATAGGATTTCTGAAGCCTTAGTTTTATTTGATCAAATGGTTGTAACGGGGTCTAAACCCGATGTCGTAACATATACTACACTGATGAACGGTCTTTGCCGCGAGGGTCGAGTTCTCGAAGCAGTAGCTCTGGTTGATCGGATGGTTGAAAATGGTCATCAACCTAACGTTGTTACTTACGGAACAATTGTAAACGGATTGTGTAAGATGGGTTCCACTGTGTCAGCTTTGAATCTTCTTAGGAAGATGGAGGAAAGTGGCATCAAAGCCGATGTTGTAATCTATAGTGCCATCATTGATCGTCTTTGCAAAGATGGACGTCACAGCGATGCTCAAAATCTTTTCGATGAAATGCACGAGAAAGGAACTTTTCCCAACGTAATTACCTACAATTGTATGATAGATGGTTTCTGCAACTGTGGTAAATGGGATGATGCCGAGCGATTGTTGCGTGACATGATCAAAAGGAATATCGACCCTGATGTTGTAACTTTCAATGCACTGATCAATGCATTGTTCAAAGAAGGTGATGAAAAGTTCTTTGAGGCTGAAGAATTATACGATGAGATGCTTCGAAGGGGTATATTTCCTGATACAGTTACCTATAATTCAATGATCGATGGGTTTTGCAAGCACGATCGTCTAGATGATGCGATGCAAGTGTTTGATTTGATGGCTAGCAAGGGCTGCTCTCCGAACATAGTCACTTTCAATACTCTTATAAACGGATGCTGTAAGGCTAAAAGGGTAGATGATGGAGTGGAGCTTCTCCGTGAGATGTCGAGAAGAGGATTAGTTCCTAATACAATTTCTTACAGCAGTCTTATTCATGGGTTCTGTCAAATGGGCGATCTTAATGGCGCCCAAGACCTTTTCAACAAGATGATTTCTAGTGGTGTGAGCCCTAATATCGTAACTTGTTGCATTTTGCTGAGGGGTCTCTGCGATAATGGGAAACCAGAGAAGGCGTTGAAAATGTTTAAGGTCATGCAGAAGAGTAATATGGATCTGAATATTGCTGTTTATAACATCATCATCCATGGAACGTGCAAGGCTAGTAAGGTGGACGAAGCATGGCATATATTCACTAATCTCCCCCTCAGTGGTTTGCAACCTGATGTTCAAACTTACACTATACTGATCAACACGTTACTCAAAGTAGGGAAATTTGTAGGGGCTGAAGAATTATATGCGGAGATGCTCCGTAGAGGTATAGTCCCCAATACTATCACCTATACTTCAATGATCGATGGATTCTGCAAGCAGAACCGCCTAGATGAGGCCAAACAGATGTTTGACTTGATGGCTACCAAGGGCTGCTCTCCAGACGTAGTGACTTTCACTACACTCATCAATGGCTACTGTAAGGCTGGAAAGGTCTACGATGGGATGGACCTTGCATGCGAGATGTATCGAAGAGGCATAGTTGCTGATAGAATTACTTACAATACTTTGATTCATGGGTTTTGTCAAGTGGGTTATGTGAATGGCGCCCTAGACATTTTACAAGAGATGATTTCTAATGGTTTGTGTCCCGATTTCGATATTTTCTACCGTACGTTGGCCGGTTTATGGGGTAAAGAGGAACTAACAAAGGCAGTGGCAACGTTGGAGGATCTACAGAAGAGTGTGGTATGTCCTCTGACTCATTTTTATCCAGTTTATATACACATATTTATACAGGCCTTTGGCTGCAGTTTCTGCTGTAGCATCTGGGGAAGTTTGCTACGGAATGTCCAATACAGTTTTAAGTTACAGAATCCTGATTAAACCTCTGATTGGTTTGGTGGGTTTGCTTTGCAGGATCATCAATTTAAGGATGAATGAAGGAATGGAAGATTATTCACATTTCAATCTTTAGCAGTAGCGCAGTAGAGCTTCAACGCCATTTTTTTATTTCGATACTAAACGGTCAACAAATTTCCAACTATTTAAAGTTCCTTGCACTAGGATTGCAGATTGAATTGTAACCAAGTTGATCTATCTAATATGTTTGATCTGCTTCTCGAGTATAGAGTCGTTAAACAACCTTTGCAGTCTCTATGACTGCTGAGATGTGATTAAGAAGGCTGAATGAATTCATTGCTTGTTCATAAGGAAATAGGTTTCTTGTGATTAAGTCTTGATCTTGTTATTACGCAGATGCTCTGTTCCTTGTCATTGAAGTGTTAGGTTTATGCCCAACTCATTTGTATGGATTTTGTTTGTCCACCTATGCTCTACAAATACAACAAGTGGCTGAGGTTAAGGTTCAAGGATGTCATCAAGGTAAGACATGTCATCTGAGAATTATCACTAGTAAGTAACTAGAATAACCACTGTTTAAGATTATAGCTTTCTTACCTTTTACCTTTTAACCGTGGGGAACATCTAGGGTATAAGAGTTTAGATATATATAGAAGAGGAAGTAGAGTAGAGAGAGCATCGAGAATCTGAGAGGAGTTGTAAGGGGATGGGAGAGAAACTCCATGAAGAACTCTCACTTGTAATCAATTCCTTTTGGATATCTATTAAAAGAGTTATTTTTACAAGTCTTTCTAAACAGTTTCCTTCTGATCATCTCAATGTGAGCTTATATGTTTTCATGTATGTAGATCAAGCCTGTTTCTGTTACACCTGGAAATTCAATTCCCAGGGGCATAACTAAATATGTTGATCGGGGAACACTTGAAATGTGTCTTTATCTTATCATTTTTTTCCTTTCAGTGGTAATACTTCTTTTGAAGTCTCCTGTCCAACAATTTCCAATTTTCATGTCAGTAGCTTTATGTCGAAGGACTCACTTGTGTAGGTCATGGCGGGATCAGGAGACTTGCAAGTATTTCGGTTGTGAGATTTCTCTGCAGCCGAAACTCTGCTGATGGACATGCAAACTATGGCACTCAAATGGCGGTAAGCACTTTTGTGCAAAATTAAGGTTCCTTCGCTTCATGTAATTCTATTGCCTTGCATTTTATTTCTGAAGTTGGGATATTAAAATGTATTTTCTGGAGCAATTATCTACTTCCTCTTGAAGTGGCTGGCAGTCTTGTAAACAATAAAAAAAAATCTCAGGTCACTGAGCACCCATACAAACATAAGGAAGTTCTAGAATTTTCTTTAATTGATCTGATACCAACGCCAAGTCTCTAATGTACCAGTGAACTGCTTGTACCGTGTAAAGTAATTTAAAAAGCTGCTGATCTTGTTTTAGCAATGCGATCATAAATGTGAGACTTTCTATAGCAAGCTTAGAATTGCATATTTGTTAGAGATCTCTTAGTTCCAGTATGTTATCAATTTTTTTTTGTAAAACATTCTTGTTGAGTGAATTCCTTCTATCCTTTTGTTTGTTTGGAAATGAGACATCATCATAGTGTTCTTTCCTTTAGCTGAGCTTAATCACGGGTTTCTTGTTTCTTGGAGGTGGTACACGAACATTTTCAACGAATAATGGCTCACTTGCAATGTTGCTTATCACTCTCTATCCACGGTTGCCTTCTGGACCAAATGACAATCGTTGTCACTTCCAGGCAAGTTTAAATCTCTTATTTATTCTCTGCATCACTCTTTTTGCGTGTCTTGTTTGGTTACTGTCTGTCTGATATTATATCTATAAAAGCAAGAGTTTATTTTCTATAACACCAATCTCTTTGTGGATTGTAATATCAAGGACATGCCAAGATTGGAAGTTGGTTTCTAACTTTTGTTGTGATATCCATGCTTTGGCCAGAATACATCTGATAAGGCATTTTTTACTTTTTTTTGTTTTTTAAGGCATTCAGGCATCTATATGTCCTTGCAACAGAGGCTCGTTGGCTGCAGACTATTGATGTTGATTCCGATCTGCCTGTATATACTCCTCGAGAGAAAAGTTGTGAGGTGAATCAACTTTTGTGTGCCGATACTCTAATGGAAACGTCTTATTTGGTGTCATGTCTGAGCTTCATAATATGACTGATTTTATTTGGAATTCCGTGCTAGGTTTAAAAAAATCAGAGAAGCTTCTTTCGAGATGATTTCAGATTATAAAAAGATGAAGAATCGTTTCATCATTTGTTTGTAACTAGGTTGATTGGTTGTAACATTGAAAATATTTGTCCGTATCAGGGATCCGATTTTCTATATTATATGATGATCAAGCTGTGACTTGTGAAGACTTCTTTGCTGCTCTGTGTGATGCATACAATGATGATTGTGGTAATTTCTTGCTACGGTAAGTTGGCGATTACTGTTTTTGATGCTTCTGAAGCCATACAGAAGTTTAGGTACTCTCAGGCGGGAACCGTAGTTGTCAAAGTGGCCTCGTCTTGCAATGCTGAAGCTTGTAATTTCTCTTTGAAATTCAGGTTATGTTCTTCTCCTTGTGTCTAATCTTTTGTACCATATTTGAGCTAAAAGTTAATCTTTTGTGCCTTTATGGATCTTATATTTATTTCTCTAAGGTGATCAATAATCTTATTTATATTGAGAATAGAGTATATATATCAAACATGTGTAATGATAATTGCAAGCGAAAAAAACAACCTTAGAGTGCTTTGGCATGCACCACTTCTCTGATTATTTAGATCAAAAGACAAGAACCAAAAGAAAAAATTAATGCAGAAGCCAAATTACTTTGTCTATGAACATACCAATCATTCTGTATGTTCAGAATCTCGACGATCACTTCTAACAGGAGTTTTTCCCCTTGACCCCCCTCGCAGGCGCCTTCATCGAAGGTTTCTCCTCCACATCCCCTGAGATGTCAAGATGAACGCCTGGATCATGAGTCTCGTAATTGGCTCCTATCATGATCGAGTTGTTCACAGCTTGAAAGTTGCTATTAACATAGGTACTCAAGAATTCAAGCTCGTGCTCGCCTTTCCTGTCTCCATGATTCTTGTCAAGCTCGGTCTTCATGGTGGCTCCTAGGTTGGATCCAGAAAGCGTGATGACTCTGATCCCATCCTCCTCCTCCTCCTTCTCCTCTTCTCCGTATTGGCTCGGTCCTGCCTTCTCAGCTCCCTTGTGGTTTAAAGACGAGATCATGTTCTTAAGCTCGTGTTCGAAATGTTGTTCTCGCATGTGCTTCTTCTCTGCTTCGCCTCTTGACTCGCTTAGCTTCATTCTTTTATCTCAAGTTTTTAATACTAGAGAAGAAGGGATGTGAAAGCAAGTGAAAATAGATTTAAACACTTTAAATTAATTAATAAATATTAGTAAAAACTATAAGAAAGTAGATATTTTTTAATTGAAAATGTATTTGATTTCTTATTTTATTCCTTAAACAAAAACCACAAGTTTCATTTTTATTTTATTATATTTATTCAGTAGTTAGTTTAAAAATTATATCAAAATAAAAAAAATATGGTGTTTTGGTTTGTTTTTGGTAAATTGAGCAAAACAAATCGGAAAATTTGATATCCGGCAAAAACGGAGCGGATCACAAATACTGCATTTTTTCCGGATATCCGCTCCGTGTCCAACTTTATTACTAAAGGCCATTAGACTACATTTATATTAATCCATTAGATCACAAACATATTTATATGTTAGGATGCTCGACTACAATGAGAAAAAAAGACTTCATTCTTTCGGGACAATTTTTGGAATTTACCAGACGTTTGATTTTCATGAAGGGTTATCGTCTAAAACAAGTCCGTCTTAGAAAAAATTTAGGTCTCTGGTAAAATAAAATTTTTGGGCCTTTTAATAAATAATTTTTTTTTTCAAAAAATGGACCCTTTTATATAGACAAAATTTTTAAAATGGACATTTTTATATAGGCAATTTTTTTTTAATCAAGTTAGAAATAAGTCATCTCGAATCAACGGGGGTCAACGCGGCGCGGGAAACCAACACTTCCCTGTTTCCTGCTTGACCTTCGTAGCGCATATAAAGGACACGCCGAGCAGAAACACCTTAAGTCGATTCGCTGAAGCATAAAAGAGAAGGAAGAAGAGATCGGGGCGTTCGGTGATTGGCACCTCGATGTCGACTCATCACATCCTGGGGTTGAAGAAAGTCTCCCCACTTGCCATGTGCCAGAGCCGGATTTGGTCTAAAACATCTTGAATACTAGATGAGTGCGAGTATGTAATCATGTCACTCGAAAGCTTATCTAAATCAATTCCACTTGGTTTTTAGGTTCGGGTTTTCCCTTTAACTTTTGAGATCCTCGTAGATTTACTTTTGACACACATGCAACTGTATATACGCTAACACTCTAACCTATATCTAAATTGAACAGGGGGAAAATTAAAATTAAATTAGTGAGAAGCAAAAAATGTCTGAAATTGTTTGGTCATATAGCTAATTTGGCTATAACTCTTAGACATAAAATACAGATTCTCAAAAATATAATTTAATTCTTAAATATATGTATATTAGTATTTTTATATTGTATTATGTAGATCTATGTATTTATCCAATTATATAATAATTTTATTATACTATTTTTTTGTCTACAATTTTTTTTATCTCATTTCGCAATCTGCAGTTCTGTAATTTCATCGATAAAAGCTTGAGATTGACAAAGAACCGAAGCCAAATCGAGAGGGTTACTGAAGATTGAAATCTGAAATCCTTAGCCATGATTTCTTTTGTAATCGTAGAGAAGATCTTGTTTTGTATATTCTTGTGCTTCTACTTTTCCTAAACCCTTGTGATTTAACTACGATTAGTTGGTTAAATGGTTAAAAAAAAAACGAAATTAAAAGAGAATCTATAAATTAAATTAAAGATTAATTAGTAGAATATTATATTTGGAAAAGAAAATTGAGTAAGTAACATGTCAAAAAATAGATTTAGGTAAGTAGCAAAGAGAATTAAATATATGACGAAATTGCTCTTACAACTGTTGTAATTAAGATAAGTATGAAAAAAATCTCTAATTGCTTCCATTTCTGAAAAAAATCCCTACAAATGTGTCTTTATCTCTGAAAAAGTAGATATACAAAGCTGTTCTGCAAACAAAATAAAATTGAGTCAGAAAAAAACAGTCGTACGACAGAAGATGAAAAAAAAACAAATATGTTGTAACTGTTAACTATTTTAATAATATAGTTAACTATTTTCGAAACTACGTATTCTATTTATCAAACTATTTTGTAACTATCTAAAACATAGTTAACTATTTCATAAAATAGTTACCAATTTAAAAGCATATTTAACTATTTTAACTATTTTAAAATCATAGTTAACTATTTTAACTATTTTAAAAGCATAGTTACCAATTTAAAAGCATAGTTAACTATTTTCAGAGTATATTTATTTATTCTACCGATTTCATAACATAGTTGACTACATGAAAAATGTTGTTGTAATAAATTACTTATTTAAACAAACATAGTTAACTATGTTCAGAACGTAGTTACCTATTATAGTTTGCATAATGAAAAAAAATAACATACATAGTTAACTATGATCTGAAACATAATTACTTATTATATTGATTTCTGAACATAGTTAACTATATCGATCTCTAGCGGTGGTTCAGTTTGATAAAAAGAGGGGACGATGGTGGTGAGTTTAACGGAGGAGAAGAAATACCATCTTAATTCAGGACTTGGAGGTTTTTGATTCATGGCAATGAGATAAGACAAAGTGATTGAGAGTGAGTTTTGTGGATCACCATAAAGAAACAGGATTGATTATGGTGTTTGTGTTAGATGACGCGATTGAGAGGAAGAGGAGGAACGACGCGTCGGAGAGGGAGAATAAGAAGAAGAAGAAGAAGAGGAGGAAAGACGCGCCGGGGAGGAAGAAGAAAAAAGAAGAAGAATAAGAAGAAAAAAAAAAAAAAAGAAGAAGTAGAAGATACGATGGAAGACGAAGAAGCGGCGGTGAGAGGAAAGATTTAGCATAGAGTAAAGCGTTAATTACTTAATTTTAATGTTGAGTTTTAATTTTGTTTTTTTAATGTAAAAGAGTTGTATAATTACGTAAGGATAAAATCGAAATTTTAAGTAGGTCAAATGCTATTTACTATATTTTATTTTATATATATTCTATCTTATATGGTGTTAGATAGTGAATTATAAATGGAAAAATTAAATATAGAGTACTGGTCTATGATAAGTTTTATTCCACATGTGATGCCGAAAACAAAGCACTCCATTCGTCATTTGCCATTGCTCTATCTAACCAACATTCAACAGTGTATTTTCGACGTTTCCCCAACCAAGTCATATTGTTGCCGATGAAAGGAAGATCAACCATTTTACATAAAATACAGATTCTAAAAGATATAATTAAATTCTTAAATATATGTATATTACTACTTTTATATTATATTATGTATAAATTAAATTAAATGATTAACTTGTATTCTCTACGATTAGTTTCATCTGATTCGGTCAAAGAACCAATCCAACTGATTCGAGAAAAAAGCAGAACCAAAGCGATAAAAAAATGTTGGCTAGGGTTTGGAGATCGGAATCTTCTGCTTCTGCTTCTGCTAGATCGATCAGTGTGAGATCGATTCATCATCGCGTCGACAAGAAAGGTAGGGTTTCTAAGAGATTTTCGTCCGTCGATTACAGTGGTAGCGAAAGGGATTTTGGGGGAGAGGATTTGAAATTGACAAGTGGGTCTCATTATATCAAAAGCTTAGATGATGCGACTTATATGTTCGATGAAATGGTTCGATCTCGTCCCCTACCTTCCGTGATCGATTTCTGTAAATTAATGGGTGTCTTCGTGAGAATGAAACGCCCAGATCTTGTGATTTCTCTCTGTCAGAAGATGGAAATGCGTCGGATCCCATGTAATATCTACAGCTTCACTATTCTGATAAAATGTTTCTGCAGTTGCTCGAAGCTCTCCTTTGCTCTGTCCACATTTGGGAAGATCACAAAACTTGGTTTTCAGCCTAACGTCGTCACCTTTACCACGCTGCTCCACGGTTTATGTCTCGAAGATAGGATTTCCGAAGCCTTAGTTTTATTTGATCAAATGGTTGTAACGAGATGTGAACCTAATGTCGTAACATATACTACACTGATGAACGGTCTTTGCCGCGAGGGTCGAGTTCTCGAAGCAGTAGCTCTGGTTGATCGGATGGTTGAAAATGGTCATCAACCTAACGTTGTTACTTACGGAACAATTGTAAACGGATTGTGTAAGATGGGTTCCACTGTGTCAGCTTTGAATCTTCTTAGGAAGATGGAGGAAAGTGGCATCAAAGCCGATGTTGTAATCTATAGTGCCATCATTGATCGTCTTTGCAAAGATGGACGTCACAGCGATGCTCAAAATCTTTTCGATGAAATGCACGAGAAAGGAACTTTTCCCAACGTAATTACCTACAATTGTATGATAGATGGTTTCTGCAACTGTGGTAAATGGGATGATGCCGAGCGATTGTTGCGTGACATGATCAAAAGGAATATCGACCCTGATGTTGTAACTTTCAATGCATTGGTAAATGCATTTGTCAAAGAACGGAAGTTCTTTGAGGCTGAAAATTTATACGAGGAGATGCTCCGTAGGGGTATATTTCCTGATACTGTTACCTATACTTCAATGATCGATGGATTCTGCAAGCAGAACCGCCTAGATGAGGCCAAACAGATGTTTGATTCGATGGCTACCAAGGGCTGCTCTCCCGACACAGTGACTTTCAATACTCTTATAGACGGATGCTGTAAGGCTGGAAAGGTCTACGATGGGATGGACCTTGCATGCGAGATGTACCGAAGAGGCATAGTTGCTGATAGAATTACTTACAGCACTTTGATTCATGGGTTTTGTCAAGTGGGTAATCTTAACGGCGCCCTAGACATTTTACAAGAGATGATTTCTAATGGTTTGTGTCCCGATTTTGATATTTTCTACCGTACGTTGGCCGGTTTATGGGGTAAAGAGGAACTAACAAAGGCAGTGGCAACGTCGGAGGATCTACAGAAGAGTGTGGTATGTCCTCTTGACTCATTTTTATAATCATATTTATGTACTTTCCTTTTGGGTTTTGGAGAAGAATGTATATAGTTTTGGCTGTGGAGCATCTGGTGAAGTCTTCTATTGAATGAATGTCCAAAGTTAAATTTCTGATTGGTTTGATGTGTTTGCTTTGCAGGATAATCAATTGGAGGTTGAATGAAAAAAATGGAAGAATTCAAGCTCGTGCTCGCCTTTCCTGTCTCCATGATTCTTGTCAAGCTCGGTCTTCATGGTGGCTCCTAGGTTGGATCCAGAAAGCGTGATGACTCTGATCTCATCCTCCTCCTCCTTCTCCCCTTGTTCATATTGGCTCGGTCCTGCCTTCTTCAGTTTTTTTGTTCTTATTGTTTAATATTTATTTTCACTGTAATTTCTAATTTTGTTACTGGAGACAGAGAAATAAAAAGTAGCGAGATTGATTTTGTTGTTGATATAACTTGATAGCAATTATACCTAGCTTTTTAAGTTCTAAAATGTGAAAAATATATATATAAAGATTAGTAGATCTTTAAGTTTGTTGTGTTGTTTAATACAGTAAGTTGATAGCAATTGCTTTACTTCGTAACTCTTAAAAAAAGTGGGAAAAAACAAAAATTTGGAAGTAAACCAGTTTTGTAATAAATATTAAACCGGGGCTCTACCGGTTTCTATAGCTCGGTTAATCAATTTTCTCTGATTATTCGAGTAGGGTTTTTGCAATTTACCGTCCTGAGACACTGAAGCCAAATCGGAGAAGATGATGATGAGATCGATTGCCAACGCCATTGCATCGACGGCGAAGAGATTATTTGTTCATCGTAATCTCCAGTGGAAAGGTAATCCTCCTACTGCTCCTTCTTCCTTCAATCTGTGCGGTTTATGTTGCTGGGGACGAGCTTTCTCTGGTTACAGAGAGATACTGAGAAATGGGCTTCGTGATATTAAGTTAGATGATGCTATTGGTTTGTTCGGTGAAATGGTCGAGTCTCGTCCTCTCCCTTCCATTGTTGATTTCAATAAATTGTTGAGTGCCATTGCCAAATTGAAGAAGTATGTTGTTGTCATCTCTCTGGGTGAGAAGATGGAGATGTTGGGAATTGCTCATAGTCTCTATACTTACAGTATTTTGATCAACTGTTTCTGCCGCCGCTCTCAACTCTCTCATGCTTTGGCAATTCTTGGCAAGATGATGAAACTTGGCTATGATCCCAGCATTGTCACGCTTTCTTCCCTTCTCAATGGATACTGCCACGGTCGTAGGATTTCCGAGGCTGTAGCTTTGGTTGATCAAATGGTGGAAATGGGATATAAACCTGATACAGTAACATTTACAACTCTAGTACGTTAGTTGACAGAATGGTCAGGAAAGGCTGTCAACTGAGTTTAGTTTCGTATGGTGTGGTAATAAATGGAATATGTAAGATTGGTGATACTGGTTTGGCTCTAAACCTGCTGAAGAAGATGGAAGCTGGGAAGTAGACCCAAATTATTGATAGTCTTTGTAAATACAAAAATGTGGATGATGCACTCGACCTATTCAATGAAATGGAGAACAAAGGAATTAAACCAAATGTTATCAGCTACAAGTCTCTTATAAGTGCCCTTTGTAATTACGGAAGATGGAGTGATGCCTCCCGACTACCGAGTGATATGATTGAGAGGAAAATCAACCCCGATGTAGTCACTTTCAATGCATTGATTGATGCGTTTGTGAAAGAAGGGAAGATTTTAGAGGCTGAAAAATTGTACGAGGAGATGATCCGAAGGTCGATTGATCCTACTACTGTCACTTACAATTCATTGATCAATTGGTTTTGCATGCACGATCGCCTAGATGAGGCCAAGGCTATGTTTTCTTTGATGTAGTGACGTATAATACCCTCATAAATGGATTTTGTAAGTCTAAGAGAGTAGAGGATGGAATGGAACTCTTCCGTGAAATGTCTCAAATAGGATTGGGTGGAGACGCGGTCACTTGCAACACTCTTATCCAAGGGTTTCTTCAAGTTGGCGATTGTGATAATGCTGAAAAAGTTATCAAACAGATGAATTCTTGTGTTGTGCCTCCCAATATCTGGACCTACAACATTTTGTTAGATGGATTTTGTAATAACGGGAAGCTAGAGAAAGCATTGGTCATATTCCGAGATATGCAAAAGAGTGAAATTGAAATTGATATTATTACATATACTATCATCATTCAAGGGATGTGCAAGGCTGAGAAAGTGGAAGAAGCGTGGGATTTATTTTGTAGTCTCAGCCTCAAAGGAGTGAAGCCTAATGTTAAAACGTACACTATTATGATCTCAGGATTTTGTGGGGAAGGTTTATTGCAGGAAGCAGATGCATTGTTTAGAAAAATGAAAGAAGATGGGCCTCTCCCAAATGACTGTACATATAATACGCTAATCCGGGCACATCTTAGAGATGGTGACAAAGCCGCATCAGCAGAACTCATCGAAGAAATGAGGAGTTGCGGGTTTGCTGGAGATGCTTCAACCTTTGGCTTGGTTACTGATATGTTACATGATGGGAGATTGGACAAAAGCTTTCTCGATATGATTTCTTAAACACATTTCATCATTCCTCGAGAGAAAAGCTGTTAGGTGACTTACGTTTTTTGCTGCTATTCTAATGAAAAGTTGTTATAATTTCTGATCTTCTTATAAAAATATGACTGATTCAGTTTGTTATTTTCCTGCTAGGTTACAGAGTTGAGACAAGAGTTGATACAAACACTTGTCTTGTTGAGACAAGAATAGTCTTCAAAGTCAGAGAAGCTCCTATCATCAAGATTTCAGACTTCAGATATTGTTTAGTTAAGTTACTAATATTTTGTCCTTTTCTTTACTGTATGTATATTAGGGAATTTATATATTTGTATGGCAAAAAAAAAAATTTGGACAAAACTATATAAACAAGCAAAAAAATCAAGGCTCGCAAAAAAAAGTATTTACATCTCCCACAACACAAACAAGGTTGGAAAAATTTACTATTTTGTGTATATTTTTTTTTTCTCTATAAAAATCAAACAAAAATTAGACTACTCCTTTAATTAATCCATATACAGTAACAAGTGTCACAACGAGTGAGTGATCGACACGTGGTTTAACCTCCAAAGTTAACACATCTTCTCCCAATGTAATCCCATTTGATGATTGCTTTGGCTTTACCTATAAATATTTTGCAATTCGCACAAACAAAACAAATATATAATTAATTACTTATCTATTTAACTATATACTCTTTCAATTTTGATTTTGATTTTGATTTAGTTTTTATATATAGAAATTTACCTGTGCAATGATATCCCCGTGGATGTCTATGATCTGAAAAGCAAATTTGGGGTCAAATCGTAAAATCCAAAAAACTTCATTGGTCTCATCTCGAATTTCCCAATCTCCATCTCTAATTGAAGACCTTTTGATTCTGACAAAAGGTTTCACTTCCTCAGTGCTTGATAATGTCCCACATTCTCTATACACATTCCAACTCCCAAAAAGCCATAGTTTCTGCAAAGATTATGTAAACAAAAAATACAAATATTAAACATATATATATAATATTTAATCATACTTTTGTGTCCAATTTTTTTGACATGTGATGTGATCATCATTAGCATAAAACATCCATTTTCCACGGCGGAAAATTGAATCGTAGAGTATTTTTAATTATGGTTTCTTACTCGTTCTATACATACTTTTCTAAATGTATTTTTTTATTTTGAGCTAGAGAAAGTTGAACTAACTCTTTTTTTATTTAATTAAAGCGTAGCATGATCGTTAAACACAAGCTAAATAATTTTGAATCTCCTAACTTTTTGGTTTAATTTTTTGCATTAATTAGTTCCGGAACTTAAACCGGGATAAACCAGGGAAATGAAGACGAAAAATTCAATCGAACCGGGATTTATCTTACTCGTTTAATATGTTTTTGGGAATGCATTTTTATTTTGAACTAGAAGAATCAACTAACTTTAAGTTTAAAATTTTCACATTATAACTGATTTATTAGTTCTGCAACTTGAACCGGAATTACGAGGGAAGAAGAATCGAATCGAATTCGATTCGGGATTGATTTTTAATTACCTTTTTACGGATTGTGAAAAGAATGTTGCCATGGAGATCCATGATGTGGACTTCATTGCTAGATTTGTCGTAGTTTTCGACCCGGTACGTAATCTCTCCGTTGGAATTGTAAACCGTTAAACCGTTGGTTTGGTAAACCAGAGATTTCATCCAAACCGTGAAAGTCTCTCTTTCCGTACTCATGTACGGTGAAGAGATGGCTGCTTGAGGAAAAACCCTAGCCATGGTAGAGAGAGAGAGAGACAGAGAAAAGATAGAAGAGATAGAGATTGTATATATTGATGTATCTTTAATAATATTATGAAATTGAAGTTGAAGTTGAAGAAGTCTTATACAGCTCAATGATTTATATTTATATTGATGTACATAAAGCCTTCTTTTTCTTATCGCTATTTAAAAAATAACGAGGATCACTTTCAATTTTTCTAATTTTCTCACAATGCCTGATTCATGTACGGTGACTAATTATTTAATGTTTGACATAATAATTATATACATATATATGACTTTTATTATACAAATAAGTATTACATATAGAAATTTTCGTTGAGAAATTTTCTTATTTATAATGTTTGTTAAGTAAAAAAGAGTGGATATTCTATATTTTACTATTTTTTATAAAGAAAAGTTATATTTAAATGGGCAAATTTTGTATATAATTATTGCTTTGTATTTCACATGCATATATGTGCAGCTGTGGAAGTTTTGGAATATAACAATTCACTTATTACCTTACAAAACGAACATACAATTAAAATGGCACTAACTTTTGCTTTTGAAAAACATATATAGCACTAACTTTAAAAAGTTGGAAATTAGGAATTAGGTATAAATTCTCTTAGAGCCGACAAATGTCATAGTTAAATGTATAATTATTCTCACAACCTCCCACCGTTAGCTCTCTTTTTCAGTTTTGCTGTGTTTAAGCAAATTATTTATGTAGAATACATTTAGTTATCGTGATGTCAATACGAAAAAGTATATACATTAAAAAAAGATAAAGATATATTACAAAATACGAACACCGCATTCACAAATATTATATGTTGATAGTGGACTTATCTGCAGGAGGTACTTAATTTGTTTTTTTTTCCTGGCCAAAGTAATTCAGACAAATTTAATTTTGAAATGAACAAAATGATCGAAACATTCTATTAAACGGATATTTAACTAGGTTTTTGGTTTAGTTTCGGCTGGTTAAACACATGTATTTTCGTTTTCAGTAGAATATAAACTTGGGAAAATGCGAATTTACGGTACGTTCTTTGAATTACAAATCTCGGCCACTAGACTATAAACGCTTGATTTTTTAATTTGTATTTAATATGCGAGTTCTTCTCTAAAAATTATTTCTTTCTTTTTAAGAAGAGTGTTTTTTATGCATTTTATTGGTCATTGAAAATAATTAAATCATGAAGTAATTTTTCTTTTTAATTAATTCTACCAATAAATAATTAAAAGGAATGTTTACTATTGATTCGCTACCGATTAATCGTAACCTATTGTTTCATATTTTTGTCCCACGCCGAATATATTATCATTTTACTACATATAATATCGGTAGAAGTTATTTTATCATAATATTCGATAAATAATAATGATTTTCCACACTACGGATATTCCTTAACCAAATTTCTTAAACACATTGTTCTGCATAGAGAGTTTGATGAAATATTGGGGTACAATGTTCAATGTATATTAGTGTTTCACAGCACAAAGATTGGTCAACCTAATAACAACTACTAGACTACATTGTCGGAGGCGTTGCCATCGGACGAAACCGCTATATATAGCCGCCATCGCCAAACAAGAATGGTAGAGCTGCCTTGGAATAAGCTTGTCGGAGCCTAGCCAGACAGGACCGGCCCGCTGAAATCATTACCGAAGACACTATCCGGCCATCAACATCTTTCTAATGAAAATATTTTTTTTTTATCACTTTAATTGCTATAGAGATACAATAGCAAAATAAAAACGAAAAAAATTGTGGTTGTTTTTTAGCTACTTATTATACTATCTATTTTTCGATTTGTGCATGTCATCTTTGCACAGAAGCTATGCTAGTCTTCTCTATATCATTCTAATTTTATCGAATATTCTCAAAGGGACTACACTATATAATTATAACTATATATCACAAAGAAAAGGATGATATAGACTGAAGAGATTACATGACCTTTGCCTTTGGTTAGTTGCAAACGACCACACACGTGACAAGCACATGCCTCGTTAAGCTTGAGCTAAAAGCCTAAAACATTCCATTTTACTTGTAATAATCGAACTTAAATATTAGAACTAAATCCCTCTAGTATCTCTTAAACTTAAAAATGAATTTGAGAATTGAGATCATGCCCATGCATATGCCTAAACGGTTTAGGGAACGTGGGGTTTTAAGAGATCGCAGACTTTTGTACATTGTAATAATTTAAATATTCGTTATATTAGACGCTCATCAATTTCCAAATTTCCTTTAAATGCACACGACCTATGAATGGTTACAAAGCTATATAAACAGAAAAAGAGTTAAATTGTTAATCAAGGTGACGAGACGAGCATGACTATGATGCCACCCCAAAAAAAGAAAAGAGAAGATAATTTTTCATATGTTTATCATTGGAATCGAATCAGCCCATAAACATAATTTCTGATCGATAATTAATCAGTCTTCTTTAGAATGACTCACGAAGTCAGTACGTACTCATTTTAATTAGCTGACTTATCCTCGAAATTTTTGAAATTAAATATTGTTTATCGTTTTGTAATTAGTGGGTCACACGTTTCGTTTCAGGCCACAAACTAAACCCTTTTTTAAGTTTAATTTATATAGGGCCACAAAATTTTAATACTTAGTATATGTACGTGAATTACTTATTTATTTATCACATACGGTTAAAGTAAAGATAACGCACTCATATCTTATTATATAACATTTATTATCTTCCTTAAGAAGAAAAATTAATAGGATCATGCGCGACCGTATAATTTATTAGAGTGTAAAAATTTAGAAAAAGGCCCCACATCTATACACATTCAGTTTGGGACCCTAATGTTTGACATCATTGCAAATTGAAACATTTAAAAAACCTTATAATAAATCTGAGATCCTAAGTTTGGGCATGTTTGTCTCTTCGGACTCCGTCACTAATAAATAATGATGTAAATAGTTCTATCAACTTTCTTCTTAAAAGCTAAAGTGAGCTAACGATTAGAAAATTATTTTTTGTTTGTCGGGAGTATGACAAGTGTATTCAATTGTTTCATCGTACAGTTTTTCGGGTTAACCAGGAATATTATTGGCTTTTTTTATCAACCGACTAATTTTTTAGATGAATGTAGCCGTCGAGTATTCCAGTTATTGGTGTTTTCAGATGAATCTAAAGTATGACACTATTTCAACTGATCAAATAAAAGTGGTTAGATAATTTCACGATTAAAAAAAACTGATTCATGATCTCGACCTACATAATAATTCCTCAATAAGTGAAAACCACAAGTCCTACTGCCACTTGGTTGAATATAATATGTTCGTTTGGTTATTTAATTAAACAACAAAAATTTGTGAGTTGCATTGCATTGGAGATTTGAATCGTTCTTTGTTGTCGTTAGATTGCTTTTATATATGGTAAAACCGACTCCATCTTGTTTTACTATGTATGGTTCAGGGAATGAATTAACTTGGGGTAAAAATCTACTCTTTATACAGTGATAAACATTTTTGTGGCAACAATAAATAGAAAGTCGAGTTGTTCAGGTTTATTATTGAGATATATAACACCGTGGAACCGGAAAAGGGGCCATTAGAATCAGTCTGGAAATTTTGAAGAAGTCTCATAAACACTTTTAAATCAAAATCAAAATCGCCATGCAAAAATACATTATGTATGGCCATTTGATGTAAATCTCAATTCTTGGCTACAACAACACCGAGAAAAGTATGCGTAGTCCCTACTTTACCACCGGTGAGCTAGGCTTTCTGCAGCTGTAGTCGCTAGGATGCCTTCCATAGCCCCTATTTTCACAACTTTAACACCCAACTTCGACGATTCCATGACAAAAGAAAACTAAACGAACAACAAAAATATATGAGAAGGTTTTTATATATTCACTCAGATTATAAAGACCTAGGAGGGCTAATGTGCACATATATGGAAATAAAAGAATTTACTTAATTATAATATTCTTAAGAGTTCTCTTATTATATAATTTCCGGAGTAGTTTTCCATGACCACTCCAAATCACCTCATAAATTCTTCATACTATTTCTAAGTAATTTTCCATTACTCAATATGACCTCTAAAATATATCTCAAATATTTATTTTATTTTATAACTAAAAATAAATTTGTATGATCAAAGCTTGCTTTAAAACACGAAGAATACTAATCCAATTGGTGGATTTGAAACGAATTGTTATTTCTTTGAGATAAAACCTAGTGAAGGGATAAAAAAACTAGCGTTGAAGTGACAAAAATCAGTCTTTTCAAATTCATCTTTCAAATAGTTGAAAAAATGAAGATTATTTGGAAGATGAATTTGAAAAGAAGCTTAAGGTCATCTCCAATCTTGTCTTTCTTGTGGAAGGAAAGAAATTCACGACTTCATTCAACCTTTTTCAAACCGGTTCAATCTATAGGAAAGAAAAGTCAACTTATCCTCATGACGAAGGCAGACGGTTTAGACAGGGGAAGAATCCAGCTTTCTCAGCCTTCATCGCAATCCATTGCCGATGAGACTTACCTCTAGACATGGTTTAGATTCTTCCAATTCTAGCCTCTCCTCTCCGCATCCGATGCATCATCTTTACCCCTTTGGTCACTAAGTAATGTCTCACATTGCGTTTCTCACTGTCTTGTTTTCTATTACTAAGTTTTGTTGTAATTTTCTTTATTCATCTTCATCTTTAGATTTAATTCATCTTGTATTCTAAATGATGTCTCTTTGAGAGAGGGAAAGGGAAAGAAGAAGGTGAATAAAAAATGAAATTTAAATAAATTTTAAAAACAAAAAAATCTTCCAAATAGTTGCCAACACCATCTCAATCCCTTCATCTGCAAGTTTCTTAGTGTTTATGTCCGCGATGGCCTCCTCTCGTTCGATGCTGCCCATCGATTAAAAATAAACTCAGCAGGTGAGTGTATAACTGTATACGATATCCTTCGGTCTCTCGTAGTCGTACATGAAGAAGAAACTCCACCAAGGCATCATTTTAAAGGGGTGTATTGAATAAAACATTTTAATAAGTTTTTAGATGATTTTGGATCAATTTAAGTAAATTGTTATGATCTGTTAGTAGAATCCCCACAAATATCACTTAAAGTCTTAAACCATATAGTTGAGAGCTTTTTATTTTTAATGTGAAGAATATCCCACATCGAAAGTGGGAAAGGACTTTGAACGATATATAAAGGATATGGGTCAATCCAATTATTGTCAATTGGTTTTGAGTTGGAAACCCATGATTTAACATGGTATCAAACCCCGAACACACGCTGACCCACCCGAACTAATCGATCTGGCCCAAAAGTGGTTCAATCGATCTGACCCGAAATTAATTATATACTGGAATTATGTCGAGATTAATGACTAGATGGGCCATTATCTCGAGGGACGTATGAAGAATATCTCACATCAAAAGTGGAAAGGGACTTTGAGCACTTTAACTAAAAATTTTCTTTTAAAAACTCCAAAATTATCGTAAAAAGCAATACCTAAAATATGTTTAACAATACTAGAATGTATTTTTCTCGATCATCAGTTCAATAATCTTGAATTTTAACATATATCATAACTATTAACATCATATTTTAAATATTTTTTTTAAACTTATGATTGAACATAAAATTCAAACATAAATTCGTCATTTTAACACAAATAAGTCCAAATGGTTGATTGAATACACCTCCTAAATGTTTTATTTATTGTAACCTTCTTACTCATTTGAACATAAATAAATGTTCAAGCTTCAAGTTTCCCAAAAACTCAACAGCCTGCTCTCTTGATGGGCCTTATAAGAGATTCATTATGGGTTCTCTACTTAATGGGTCTCATATTTCTACTAACCCTAAGGATCTTTGGTTTTGGTGAGTAAATTTGCACAAGTATTTGGAATGAATTCGGATCTTAATTTGACTTTTTTCATACATCAATATAGTGTAAATATCAGTGGGTTAAGGTAAATGTAAAGCTTGTTGTAAAAAAAAACATCTCACCAAATATCTCGACTAAACTAAATTATTTGTGTGGAGACCATTCACCAATACCATCTACTACACTCATTTACCTATAAAAAGAACAAGAATTATTCATTATATTATACACTACAAAAAACTTCAATCAAGAAGAAAATCATCCTCTTTATTCTCTCTAGAAAATAATCTCTCTCTTTTTAGAAGATAATCTCTTTTTCTCATTTTTTGGTATCTCATTCTTCACCGAGTATAGTATTTTTCGTCTTTATATTTATCTTTCACGATAAAAATAATTTTTTTACAACACGTTATCAGCACGATTACTCTATAATTTCAATTTTTATATGTATACGTATAATATCCTATAGTGCGCGGATTACCGCCTCTATAATGATATACTATTTTACAGTGGTTACTTAACGCACCGTTATTCTTCTTTTATTCCGGTGGACGGATTGTCGCCTCCATATTAATTTATTTTACAATGGTTGCTTCATGCACCATAATTATTTATTTCTTGTTAATGGTCGGCTTGCCGTCTGATAGCGGATAACTAAAAAATGATTGTAATGAGACTCCTGAATAAGTCTCCAGTTATGCCATAAATAAAACTATGTATTTCTGTTTTTTATCGAATATTGTGATTTTCCATGATAACCTAATATGTAATTATTTTTCTAATAAATTAAATTTACCTTCTATTATCTTATATTTTGTTGATTACAGAAATGGATGAAACAATATCCAAGGAAATGTTTCGAGAAATTTGTATACCAGATAGTGGAATAACGCACACTATTCTGAAGGACGAGATATTTCTCTAATTTAAGACAGACAAATATTATTGTAAATACAATATCAGGTCCTACAGACCTGGTTAAAGGAAGTGGTAAAGCCAACTTCATGTTGCCTAATGGAACCAAGTTTTCCATAAATAATGCCTTATATTCTCCAAATTCTAAAAGGAATTTGTTGAGTTTCAAAGACATATACCATCAAGGATATGACACTCAGTCTGCAACTGAGGATGGAAAAAAGTATATGTATATAACTTCCGATAAATCTGGAAAAAGGCTTATACTGGAAAAATTTCCAAAACTTCCTTCAGGATTGCATTATACTCATATAAGTGCAATTGAATCGCATCTAGTGATTAAAGAAATCCAGAAGATTTCACACTATGGCATGATCGCCTTGGTCACCCAGACACCACAATGATGTGAAATATCATTGAGAACTCACATGGTCATTCACTGAAAATCCAAGAGATATATCAAGTGAATAAAATGACATGTATTGCATGTTCTCTTGTAAAATTGATCATAAGACCATCGCCAACAAAAATTGATAAAGAATCACCAAAGTTCTTTGAACGAATTCAAGGCGATATTTGTGGACCAATACATCCATCATGTGGACCATTCCACTATTTTATGGTATTAATTGACGCATCCAGTAAATGGTCACACGTTTTTCTATTATCATCTCGAAATATGGTATTTGCGAGATTTCTAACTCAGATAATCAAACTAAGAGCTCAGTTCTCTGATTATCTGATTAAGAGAGTTAGACTAGACAACGCTGGTGAATTCACATCCCAAGAATTTAATGATTATTGTATGGTAACGAGAATTGATGTTGAACATCTGGTAGCTCATGTTCATACACAAAATAGTTTGGCTGAATCATTAATTAAACGTCTGTAATTAATTGCAAGACCATTGATCATAAGATCAAAATTTCCAACATATGTATGGGGACATGCATTATTACATGCACAAGCACTCATTCGGATAAGACCAAGTGCATATCATAAATATTCTCCATTACAGTTAGCTTTCGGTCGAGAACCGAATATATCCCATCTAAGAATTTTTGGTTGTGCGGTATATGTGCCCATAGCACCACCACAACGTACAAAGATGGGACCACAAATGAGGTTGGGAATATATGTTGGTTGTGATTCTCCATCAATTATACGATACCTAGACCATAGACTGGTGACGTCTTTACGGCACGATTTGCCGATTGTCATTTCGATGAGAAAGTATTCCCGGTTCTAGGGGGAGAAAATAAACAAGCAGGAAAGGATATAGAATGGCGTGTAACATCTCTATTACACCTTGATCCTCCTACAAAACAGTCGGAACTAGAAGTTCGACGAATTATGCATTTGCAGAGTATAGTAAACCAGCTACCTGATGCATTTGCAGATACCAAAACGGTAACTAAATCACATATACCGGCTGCAAATGCTCCTGCTCGTATTGAGATACCAAATTAACGTGAAAGAGCAGATAATACACGTGAGTCTAGAACACGCTTGAAGCGTGGTAGACCTGTCGGTTCTAAGGATAAAAATCCTAGAAAAAGAAAGGAAGCTGAAAAGCATAATGATCCCAAAATTAGTGAAAGTATTTTGGAAGAAACGAATCGTAAGTCTAACGACAATGCAGAACATCAAGAAGGAAATCATGAGATTTCTATAAACTACATTCATAATGGAAAGATATGGAATCACAATGAAATGAATATAGTTGATGACGTTTTCTCATATCTTGTGTCGAAAGAAATAAATGAGGAAAACGAATATCCAGAACCAAAATCTGTATATGAATGTCAAAACAGACATGACTGGATGAAATGGAAAGATGCAATACAAGTCGAACTTGATTCGCTTGATAAACGAAATATATTCGGACCTATTATACTCACACCCAAAGATGTGAAATCGGTTGGATACAAATGGGTCTTCACTCAAAAACGAAATGAGAAAAACAAGATTATGAGATATAAAACTCGCCTTGTGGCTCAAGGATTTTCTCAAAGACCGGGATTGATTATGAGGAAACATATTCTCCCTGTGATGGATGCAATCACGTTTAGATTATTAATGAGTCTAGCGGCTAACGAAAATCTAGAGATGCATCTCATGGATGTCGTTACAACATATTTATATGGATCATTAGATACTGATATCTATATGAGAGTTCCAGATGGGTTTAAAATGCCTGAGGTATTAAATTCCAAACCTAAAGAGTTATGTACAATAAAATTGCAAAGATCATTATATGGGTTAAAGCAATCTGGACGTATGCGGTACAATCGTCTTCGTGAGCATTTAACAAAAGAAGGATATGCAAATAATCTTATATGCCCATGTATTTTTACCAAGAAAACAACATCCGGATTTGTGATTATCGTGGTGTATGTTGATGATCTTAACATAATAGAAACTAAAGGAGAAATACAAAAAGCCTCAAATTATTTAAAAGGAGAATTTGAGATGAAAGATCTCGGACAGACAAAGTATTGTCTTTGTCTACAAATTGAGCATTCTCAAAAAGGTATATTTGTGCACCAATCCACATATACCAAAAGAGTACTAAAACGATTCAACATGGATAAGCCAAATCCTTTAAGTACTCCTATGATTGTTAGATCACTCATAGTTGAAAATGATCCCTTTCGACCACATGAGAAAAATGAAGAAATACTTGGTCCTGAAGTATCATACCTGAGTGCCATTGGAGCTCTTATGTATATTACAAATTGTACAAGACCTGATATATCATTTGTTGTTAATCTTTTAGCAAGATTCAGTTCATCCCCTACGCAAAGGCATTGGAATGGGATTAAACATATCTTCTGCTACCTTCAAGGGACTACTGAATTAGGTTTGTTTTATCCTAAGAATTCAAACGGTCAAATGATTGGTTTTGCAGATGCAGGATATTTGTCAGATCCACATAAAGCCCGATCACAAACTGGATATGTTTTTACGATTGGAGGTACTGTTATTTCTTGGCGTTCTCAGAAGCAGACGCTCGTGGCAACTTCTTCAAACCATGCTGAGATAATTGCACTCCATGAAGCAAGTAGAGAATGTGTATGGCTGAGATCAATAAGCCAACACATACAATCAAGCAGTGGGATCAAAGTAAACACAGAGCCAACTATCTTATATGAAGACAATGTTGCATGTGTCGCCCAGACAAAGGAAGGATACATCAAAAGTGATAGAACCAAACATATCCCTCTGAAGTATTTCTCATACACTCAGGAACTTGAGAAGACTAAAGTCATTGAAGTCAAATATGTCAGATCATGTGACAATGCCGCTGATCTCTTCACAAAGTCACTACCTACCACTATGTTCAGGAAACATGTCCATAACATTGGAATGCGTCATCAACAAAACTTACAAGAAGACACATGATCATTCGAGGGAGAGCTCACGTGGTTGTACTCTTTTTACCTTACTATGGTTTTTCCCACTGGATTTTCCTGGAAAGGTTTTTAACGAGGCAACAAAGATGTTAAGCAAGGGTGATAGTGACACTGGTCTCCAAGGGAGAGTGTTGTAAAAAAAACATCTCACCAAATACCTCTACTAAGCTAAATTATTTGTGTGGAGACCATTCACCAACACTCATCTACTACACTCATTTGCCTATAAAAGGAACAAGAATTGTTCATTGTAATACACACTACAAAAAACTTCAATCAAGAAGAAAATCATCCTCTTCGTTCTCTCTAGAAAACAATCTCTCTCTCTTTTTAGAAGATAATCTCTTTCTCTCATTTTTTCGGTATCCTATTTTTCACCTTATATAATATTTTTTGTTTTTATATTTATCTTTCACAATAAAAATAATTTTTTTATAACAAAACTATATTAATAGAGTGTAACATATAATTTAATAGTTTGTAATAATATTAAAGTTGTGTTATCTCATGGATTTAAACCCGCGTTGGTTGTTGTGAACCAAAAGAATCTTAATAAAAGTTATGTTGGATGCGTTCAACTTAAAACTAAATTACTTTCTTAATCATGGTTAAACAAGTTAACGTATTAGATCAGTAATTGGGTTTAAAAACATTGATGGACGAACAACATAATAGACAAAACCAGTTCCACTTCCAAGATGCTTAGCTTTACTGTCTTTGTATATTTAATTACTTATTTATACTCTCTTTTTAATTTACACTTGCAGAAATCTCGGAAATCTTGCCGGGACCTTGGTAAAATATTATTCTGTTTTATTTTAGCTGATGTTTAAGATTTTTGTATGTAGATTAAAAAATTATTTAATTTTTTATTTTTTCAATATAAAACATATTTTATTATCAATTCCAAAATGACTAACCAATGAAAAAATAACCTGTACAATGCAAACAGTTAAAAAAAATAAAAACATAATTAATTTTATATAGAAACTTGAAAACATCAATTAAAATAAATTTTTTAAAATATTAAATAATACTCCCTCTGTATCATATTACTTGATGTTTTAGAGAAATTTTTTTGTATCAAATTAGATGATTTTTTCAGTTTTTAATACAAAATTAAATGTATTTTTATTTGATATGACTATTTATATTCTGCAGTTTGATTTACTATTGGTTGAATTGTATTTAATTGAATGATAAATGATATTTTAATTTAGAAAAAATAAAAAAATTAATGTTTTCTTAATTTATGTGTAAAATCCTTAAACATCAACTATTACCATACAGAGGGAGTATAAAACAAGAATATTAAAAATGATTTAATCATCTCGATTCAAGGATTTGCGATATGTATATCCTGGAAGTTAGATTCCCTATGGAAAAATAAAGATAGACCAAAGCTTAAATACTTTTTTGAACGACTTATATATATATTTAACAGTAGATCTTTGTATATATAAGCATAGTTATCTAATTTATACATATCCTTGAAGAAATCATATTTAGCCATTTAGGTGTGTATAGCGTGAAAATTGTTATAAGTTTAATTAATCATTTTCTTACACGATAGCCACATTTTTCCTTATACAACTTGATTCCCTCCAAATTTCATCCAAAAAAAAATCCTTCACTCCAAAGACAAGAATTGCCACAAGTTTATTGGGCATTGACTTTTCAAGATTTGCTTGTCGGTGATCCATACACTAAAGACTTACTTGAATCTATAATATGCATGTAATGGTACACTTTATCAATATGTAAAATTCAGATTCCAGACTAATATATATACCGTGCCGCAATGAACATACCCCTTTGAGTAGAGGTGCAATTGAACTGTAATATATATATATATATATATATATATATATATATATATATACACACCCAAAGGAATTGAATTATGAAATATTAGAATTTATGGTGTAATGTAACCACATAAGATCATTTCAATTGGATAAGAATATATTTTGTAAGCTATCATATCATAAGTGAAAATAATAACTGTGAAAATGTTATTGATTTTTTTTTTTTTTTGGCAAAAAAAAAATGTTATTGATTTTGTTAAATATGCCTTGATTTTTATGTGTTTAGGAAGAGTGATCATTTTAGTTAAACACAAAATTTTGGATTTGTATTTTTTAGTACAAAAAAAGTGATCACTCATGTTTTACTCAAAAAATACAAGATGTGAGTTTTGGGCTTAAGTTTTCTGTTTGGACTTAAACGAATTAGTCCAAAACTGATTAGCATTAATAAATGTTTTCTCTATAAATATTCTTGTTATTCATAATCTTTTATGTTTTCTAAAACTTTTACCTCCATTATTAAATCAGTTTTGTGGATGTATAGTAAATACATCGTTAATAAACCACTTTAAATTTCTGTATTTTTTTAACGTTGATATTTATCTTCTTACATCCGTTATAACAAATTCATTCATTGGTTAATCAAAACATAAAGATAATTATATTCCAAATGGAAGATTTAAACCTCTTAAAATATATTATTGTAGTTCATTTTTTGTAAAGGTAGTCTAAATATTATAGTCTTGTATGTATTTATAGGTAAGTTTTTTTTTATAACCTAGATAGATAAGTCTTTTTTCTATGACCTAGATAGATAAATTCGTTTATAGTAAACGATAAAAATCATTATTTATTAAATTAATGTTAAGATTTTTTTAATGTGCAGTAAGGCTGCAAGGGATTAATAAATAGTTATATTCAAACCCCTTTTAAGACCAATACCACGGTTTAAATAGTAATAGTATATGATAATCATAACGATAATACTAAAATGACGTAATTTACACGATCGAGTGGTAAAGTTTAGTAGTTGTAAATTGTAATTCCAAATTCCAAAGAATATAGTAAAACAAGTCCACTATCATCATCATCAATGTTATGTCCTTATATCATTTTTCTCAAACCCACGAGACATTTTCTTTTCCATTTTTCCTCTCCTTAATCATTTTAAGTTACAAAATAAATAAATAAGAAATAGAGAGAGATTGGAAGAGAAAGAAACCCCCCATTAGATTTCGATATATCAACAAAAAATAAAGAAGACAAAAAGATTCCTTTAATATCCAACAAAAGAAAAAAAAAATCATAATAATGACCTCTCTATTCTCTAAACCTAGAGCTCTCACTTCTCAAATCTCCGACTTTAAAACTTACCGTCCGGTTATCGGAAAACTCCACGTGGCAACCTTGACTCTTCTCCTCTTCCTTATCGCCGCCGGTATTGCCGTCACTTCCTCTCTATGGCTTAACAAGGTAATTATTTAAGCTATTTTTCACTATACATTATCGTGAAACTAAAATTAATAAAATCTTCTCCCTTTTTTTTGGTTTATCAAAGACAACAAAACAATTTGATCGACCGGCATTAGTAACAACAAAACCGGTACCGTTACCGGAGCTAGAACCACCGCAGAAAACCGGAGTGTTGGTAAATTGCACAAGTTTCTTGAATCAAAACCGGTCTGGTTCTTGCTCAAGAACACCTCGATGGCTTAACAAGGTAATTAATTGTTCTTTTTCACTGATTAATTATTTCCTAATATTTGGTACATCAATGAAAAATAAAGCTAATACATTTTATTCTGTTCACCAAAGACAAAATCATTTGATCGACCGACAATAATAACAACAAAACCGGTACAAGAGAAAAATTCAACGCAGAAAACCGGAATCTCGGTAGATTGCACAAGTTTCTTGAATCAAAACCGGTCCGGTTCTTGCTCGAGAACACCTCAACCAGGTTATAATAATAACCAAACCGAATCAAACCGGTCTTGTCCTGATTACTTCAAGTGGATCCACGAGGATCTAAAGCCATGGAAAGAAACAGGGATAACAAAAGAAATGGTGGAAAAGGGAAAAACAACAGCGCATTTCAGGTTAGTTATCGTAAACGGCAAAGTGTTCGTCGAAAACTACAAGAAGTCTATACAGACTAGAGATGCGTTCACACTATGGGGGATTCTTCAGCTACTGAAAAAGTATCCAGGGAAATTAGCTGACGTGGATCTCATGTTTGACTGCGATGATCGTCCGGTCATTAGATCGGACGGTTACAATAAATCCAATCTTATGGCTGAAGATGGACCACCTGCGTTATTTAGGTACTGTGGTGACAGATGGACGGTGGATATTGTCTTTCCAGATTGGTCATTCTGGGGATGGTATGTACTGGAATATAATCTCTTCTCTTCTCTCCTTTTTTTTTTCTTTGGTTTTGTTTTTGGGTCTGAAGCGTGTATGGTTGTTAACGTACACTTGTCCCCACTTGATCACATGCCGGAAAAAAGTTAGAATGGTCCATTTTTCTTTTATAACACAAATAGATTCTTTGGTGATTATATTTCAATTAATTAATAGATTCATTTTGTGTTTATAACTTTATACATACATATAGTTAGAGATTAATTAGAGTAATTTAAAGTGTCGAAAAAGTAAGTCTACATAATTGATCATTCTCTCCACTCAATGCCACTACTATTTGTAACATGTGGTTGTTGTTTATTTATCACTTATTATGCTTTAAGTAAGTGGTTAACTAAAGTAAATTTGATTTCTTTTATCATTCAATCTTTCCAGAAAAACATGAAATGTAGTTCCAAAAACTACTTTGGTAATTTCATATTAACTTAGACATTTTGTTTTTTTGTTGTGATTAATGATTTGTTTGCATAGCTGGTTGCTTAATAAAACTGAAATAAATTGGATTAATATTGGTGGGTGAAGGCAAGAGATAAACATAAAGCCATGGAGCAAAGTGTTGAAAGAAATGGAAGAAGGAAAAAAGAAGAAAAAGTTTATGGAAAGAGAAGCTTATGCATATTGGAAAGGAAACCCTTTTGTTGCATCTCCTTCAAGAGAAGATCTTCTTACTTGCAATCTATCCTCACAACATGATTGGAATGCTAGAATTTTTATTCAGGTATATGCTTAATTGCTTATATAAGCTTATGTTCGTATAAACGTATATTTTATTTATTTATTTATTCATGTGTTATAAAAATAAGTTATAAATAAGTGAGTTTTGGGCTAGTAGCGTTTCTTAGAACCCTCCAAAAATTGCGCTTCCTAGGATCCCTAGTTCAATTTTTATTTGGGAGGAATTTCATTCACGATGGAATGCATGAGTTTCGGTCTATAACTATTCAATCAATCAAAACAACAAAAATTAAAATCGATATTTGTTTTGTCTCTACATAGGATTGGATGTCAGAAGGACAAAGAGGATTTGAGAATTCAAATGTAGCAAATCAATGCACTTACAGGTTAGTACCAATCTTTATATTTTCTCTTTTTGCCACCAATGTCTAAATGGGGTTTTTTTTTAAAATATAAGTTGAATTTAATAATTGGAATAATAAGTTGTGCAGGTACAAGATATACATAGAAGGATATGCGTGGTCGGTGAGTGAGAAATACATATTAGCATGTGACTCAGTTACATTGATGGTGAAACCTTATTACTATGATTTCTTCTCAAGAACTCTTCAACCTCTCCAACACTATTGGCCCATTAAGGATAAGGATAAATGTAGATCCATCAAATTTGCTGTTGATTGGCTTAATAATCACACTCAGAAGGTAACTCTCTTTCAGTTTCTAGATAATCTAACTTGCATGATCAAATTTTTTAATAGATGTATAAAATATCACATCTCATACCCAAAAAAAAAAAAAAACCAAATCAAACCATGAATCCTGAAAAATATATAGGTTCGAATAAAAAGAAGCATAGATAACCTAGTGTGTGTGTCTATATAATGTTGAGGGAATATATAAAAAGTATCAGCGTTTTTATTTTTTTGAGTGAATATATATTTACTCGAGTAATGATTTTCACTTTTGTGAGAAAATCACATTTTAGCTCGTGAATGTAATCTATAAAATAGTTGTTTAGACATGTAACTTCATATTGTGAATAGATGAAGAAAAAACTTTCTATTGTTCTTCATTGCTAAAAATATAATACCAAAAATTATGTTGCTTACAACGTCGAAAAACTCGATCACATAATTGTACCTACGGTTTTTCATCTCGCGTTGACTACGTCCATGCTTTTTGTACACACCGTCTGGAAAAAAAATATATATATCAAAATTTCAAAAAAAATAATAATAATTATGCCTACGGTTTTTCAAAGTTTTTTTTTTGTTTTTTTTTTGCAGGCTCAAGAGATTGGAAGAGGAGCAAGTGAGTTCATGAAAAGAGATCTATCAATGGAAAATGTGTATGATTACATGTTCCATTTGTTGAATGAATACTCAAAGCTTCTCAAGTTTAAGCCTCAAGTTCCCAAGAACAGTGTTGAAATCTGCACAGAAGCAATGGTGTGCCCTTCTAGAGATGTTAATGGGGCTAATAATAAGTTTTTGATGGGCTCGTTAGTTGATGGGCCTCACATTTCAGGCCCATGTTCACTTCCTCCTCCTTTTGATCCCAGTGGTCTTGAGAAGTTCCACAGAAAGAAACTGAATCTCATCAGGAAAGTGGATAAATGGGAAGACGCTTACTGGGAAAAAGGATCAATGAAATGATATTATCCAAATTGATATGTAATTTAAATTTGGTTGGGAGTTTTCATTTTAGCTTTTATTTATCGAATCACGTTAGATTGATCATAAATTTGAGAAATATATTGTTCTTTTAGCTTTTGTCGGATCTGATAGCACAAGAGGCGTTGCCACCTCTGCAAAAAAATTTGAGTACGAGAATTTGATGTCACATTATAGCAAAAAAAATTGAGAAAAATGTGTAGTGAATCCGTTGAAAAAAAAAAGTTCAATTAATCTCGGATCTAAAATCTTTATAAAAAATACTTTGATATTTCAGATTGAGACTTGGAGGGTGCAACTGTGCAATTTTCAATTCAATCAATCTGATTCGAATTAGAATGTTACTGAAATAGAAACCATCTTTTTATATATCTAAGAAAAGCTAAAATCAAAAAAAATATATACATATATATTTTCTTAAACATATTTTATATGGAAATCCCCTTGGTTTAGTGATTGACCAATAGTTTATTAATGTTTCTACATCCTAGATGTATGGTGTTTAAGTCCCGGAGAATACAAATAGAACCGTTCGTCATGATTCTGCATGTCAAGATTAAAAATTGTCCGTTGTAAAATCGTCTACGTAATTGTTCTCATAATTTACAATAATAACTATTTCAGCATTAAAAAAAAAATCACTGGAAGACCAAGTTTAGAGATAAACAAATAGATAACTAATTCGAACTTATGTTTATGTGTGTTAAAAAAAAAACATACTTTCCAAATTCAAAATTGGCAATTAATCACACAGCAATCGGGATTAAAATTTAACTTAGCTAAATAAGATCCGGTTTCAATTTGGTTCCTAATTCCTCAAATCAGGATGCATACATAGTCAATTGGTAAAATCTTAGCTTAAATTATTATTAATGTTTGTTATTTTCTTAATTCAGAGACTATACTATCATGTTCTAAAACACGGTTTAGGCGGTTGTCTGGACGGCATTTGTGTACTACGCAGATACACATTATATGAAATTAATTTTTAATAATTAAAGGATCATAAACTGAAGTTCAGATTAATTTATCGGATTTGTAAAAAATTGGATATTTTATTATTTACGGTGTCTATAATAATTCATCACAATTGAAATTATTTGTCATTATAAACATTAAAAAAAAAATTTGGATATAATTATAGACTGTTGTTCAAAATATATAGATATTTTAATTATAGACGTTTTAGATAATTAAATTACAAGAATATTCAGCTTTTTCACAAATTTCAAAAAATAGTATGAACTTTAATTCATAATTTTGTGGTTATAAAAAAATAATTAAAATGAACATATGATCTATTCAATATACCGAATTCCAACAATTTGTCGTGTCTAAACATATTTATGATGGGGATATTGTATTAGCGATTAGGTACCAACTTGGTTCCTCGTTTTGGTGGAACCAACGTGTATCTCTACTTAACACATAAGTAATTATGGTTATAAAAAAAACAAAAAAACACATAAGTTATTTATTAATAATATTATATAAAAACATAAAAATAAAATAAAACCATTAATATTAGATGACGTATTTATTACGGCGACAAAACCTGTATTTATATTATTGGTTATTTAGTTATTTATTAATAATATTATAATGTTGGTGTGTTCATTTTCATTAATTGTCCTTTTTTTTCTCACGTGCACGGCGGTGAATATTTTTGACTCAGTTTTCTCTCATGCAGAAGATGATAGTGTAATATTGATAAAAAGTTAAAAACATAATAATCTCGTTTGTTGACCAAAACAAAACATCCTCGTTAAATAATTAAAAATTTATACTTATTTCTTTTCAATTATTGAAACCATATATTATGAAAAACTAAATTATTTTAAATTTAACCACTAGACTAAAAATCTATTTAACAATACCACATTTTTTTCAATTGAAGCTTAACCACTAGAGTAAACATCCTTGACAAACATGTCATAAGAAATAGTGTAAGTGTGTAGATGGAAATAACAATAAAATAATTACTTAAATTTCAAAAATATTACAAAAACTTGAAGGATGAATATTCTACATAATACATGAAACTATATATATTTAACAAAAAAATGATATGAACTATATATATCGTATTGTTCCAAATGCGTATAAAACACACTACCGTATTTGCATACCCGGTTAGATATAAAAATATTTAAAAGTGTCTTTGAGACAACTACTGAACTTTTAAATTGTGCGACAATAAACTATTAGTTTTTTGGTTAAAAATTATGATTGGACAAATGGCTATTTAAATTTGTTGTCATCACAAAGTTGTGTATTCATGATGGTCCTTATCAATTTTCCTTAGTATCTACTCAATGTTTGCTTGTAAGCATTGGGCGTGACGACTTGGGAACCTAATTCATGTCCAAACACATATGAATAATTATTGTATGTCACCGATTTTGTGTATGTATATATATAGTTAATTATAAAATATATATAGTACATCATTTTTAGAATTTTAGTTAATATTATGGTTATAAAAACTGAAAAGGCAGTAGAAAAATAGATTTCATTTGAATTTAAGTGCATAAACAATTGAAACAAAAAATGACACAAGAAATTTAATGAGATATTGGCCAATTTTTATACCAATCACCAATTATCTACCTACAAAAATATATTTCATTTTATAATCTGGTAAACTGATCACATAAACTATTACAAGTTTAATAACTTCAACAGTACTGCATGCTAAGTTAATTAACACAAATGTAAATTTAAAATAGCAACTTCCCTTTAATCCTTATTCTGATTTGTGCGTGCAAATATATACAAGTGAAATTTCCAATAACGAAATATATAATATGAAAAAACGTTAGAAACAAACAAATGGAACACGCATGGGTAATTTGTCTCATTCTTTTGTTTGTTGTTCAATTTTATGAAGTTACGATCAATTAAGACCAATAATATAATTTACATCTATTTTTTATTACAAAAGATTTTCTTAAAAATAAGAAACGTAGAATGTACTGGAAATAAACGAGGGGTTTGTTGGATTAATCTAAAAATGTTTATGACATTTTGTACCAAACATTGGAAATATATGTTCTGTAACTTTGCTGACAATTAATATACATTATTAAATTGATAGAGTTGTTGAGCGTTGCATTTCTAGACCATTTGATTTTTCCAGCTTTTTGTTTTATATTGCATAATGTTTTCTATAATTTTCTTAGATTAAGTTTGGTTTATTTTCATGAAACAATTTTTTTGTAGAGAAAGTTCATTGGAGATTTTAGCTTTTCTAAGACTCAATACCTTCTTACATGCTTTCTAAAAGAGTATTGTTCATGTATCCTTTTCATGAGTCGATTAATGAAACATTTATTTAATGAAGCCCAACAATAGTTGTTTCGGATATGATAATTCACTTAGAAAATGAAGTTTTTTTTTGAAAATTCATGTTGAGTGTTGAAATTTATCATGCGATCGATGCATGTTGATGTTTTTATAGAAGAATATGTATCACAAACTTCACAATTTTTACGTCACGCGTAATTCAATTGCAAAATAAAATAAAAAGAAAAACACTAAACCCGTAACGAGTTTACTCAATTTCAATGAGAGAGTACACACGCAAGAAAAAACAACAAACCGCAACAATTACAAGTAAAAAGTGAAAACTACTCAAGCTTGCAAGCTTTGTTCTTGTTGTTTTACCACTGAAAAACTAAGCTTTTTTACAAATGTACCACCGTAATCCGTAAATAAACCAACATATATATATAACTCGCATTAACTCGCATTAAACCGGAAATCTAGTTGACTTCTTGATCCGGTTTTTGGTCGAACAATCATTTCTTCCGAGGATCTCCTCGAACCGTTTTTTTCTTTTACTTTCAGAGTTTTTAATTGACTCAGACTCTTTTTCTTTTCCAAGTCAACCAAGGAGCCACAACCCCACATTGAGTGGGTAAGGAATTCAATTTTGTTTTGCTTGATGCACTTGCCCATTGCAAATTTATATGGCTACAAATGATATATATATTCCAAAAATTGTCTGAATTTTATTTTGAAAATTAGATAATCCAAAATAATATTTGATATTTTGGTCCAACAACGTCATAATTGTGTTTCTTTTTTTCAATTACCTTTTCAGCTTACTCTTATGTTTGTTTGTGTGTGTTTATATTGATATATGAATATCTATTAATAGTATAATGTAGTTTGTGTTATTTCAAAGAATAATGCAATCAAATGTATATATCTTTAAAAAATTATATACTTTTCATATTCTTGGGAGTTATTGAGTTATTGTGTTAAATTGTTAATACACTACTAAAATAAATAACAAAATTTTAGTAGTACATTAACAATTTAACACAATAACTACTAAAATAAACAACAAAAATATCAGAGAACGAATTATACATTAAAAAAATTATCTCTTCTCTCTCCTCCGGTAAAAGTTCATCGATGGTTCTCCACGTACATCGGCGCTGTTTCCCAGCGTGTTACACATCACGAGCGCCTCATCGGCTTCGTCTAACAAGCCAGCTTTCGTCCGATCAACTCCACTCTCACGGTGGTTCTCCTCCTCCGTCAAGTCTTAACCTTCTCGCCTCCTCGTCCTTAGACCCCGCCGTTGAGAATACTTCTGATCCACGCTGGCCGAGCAAGTCTCGATGGTCGACGAAATCCTCGATTGTTGCCGTCGCTGGAGGTTCTGGTGGTGCGACTTCACATGGCAAAGTCATTCCTTCTCCTCCTCTAACGGTGAAATCTTCTGAAACTCTGACAGAGGAAACAAAATATTTTTTCTCCGGCGACAACTCTGGCAAGGAAAGCGACCCATAAATCACAATCCCGCCATCTCAAAGCTTTGTATATGTATCTCCTTCGACGGGCAAAAAGAAAGTAGAAGTTGTATCTTCGATTATCTCACAGCCCCTTAAAGGAGCATGGTCAGTACCTCTTAACCATAGAGCAGTCACTGTTGTGGCAACAACAATCAAGTCCCCATCTCCTGATCAATGGCCATCTCTATCGGTCTCAATCATTTCTAACCCAAAGTCAATTGCTGTTAACTCCAATAGACCTAAATCTTTTACACCGTACGTGGTTTCTCAACCGGAAACAGATTTGAAAGATGTCATTAGGTTCCCTTGGGCTGCAAAAATGGATCCTTCGGCAAGGAATTTATACAGAGCAACATCTCCGGAATACATGGAAGACGATACTCCAAATGTAACGACTCCAAATCATGTTCTAAGGTAGGGTCTAGAGAATCAGAAGGAATATATCTTTGGACATTTATATAGATGTAGTGCTCTACCGGGTGGATTGATTCATGTTGTGGTTAATAGAATATGGGGTAGAAAGTGCATAATTTTTATGCGGCATCTAGGTGATTCAAAATTCCTCTTTCATATTTCGGATGCATCAACATGGGTTGGGTCCTCCAACAAGAACTATGGCATGTTGATGATTGCCTGATGTTCGTAGCTCCTTGGTCTACTGCAGATTCTTTTGCTATCCCTGAAATTTTTACAATTCTTGTTTGGGTCACTTTGAAGAATATTCCCAGCTTGTTATACTCAATTGCTGGTATAAGTCATGTTGCATATGGCCTATGTGCTCATATGGCTACTTACAAACCAAGACTCGACCCTCCACTCATGGGTGATGCCAAGATTTTGGTTGAAGTGGAGTTGAGTAAGGCTTTTCCTCCATGAAACAGGATGTATGTCGATGGTAAATGTAGAGTATGCCTGGGTTCCCACTAAGTGTGGTAACTGTGGACAATTGGGACATAAAGTCTCTCGGTGTCTGCAATCTCTTGCTATACCAGTGAAAGAGACTGTCTCAGACAAGATAAGTTTTCATTGCGAGTTGAATTCTTTAGAGGCTAATATTGTGATTCCAGCGGTCTTAGACTATGATACTGCTGTTTGTGTCGCTGTCCCAATCTTAGAACAAGCTTTTAGTCATCAGGCTGACCCGATCGAAGACACATGTCATACTCCCTCTTAGTCTCCCTCTGTGAAAGTTATTTCCACTTTAGATATTCCAGAAGAAACACTTGTTGATTCAGCCATTATACCAGGTGTTAAAGCTTCTGAGTGCACTACTAACAGTGCTGTTCTTAGAATGTGCACGGCATCGACTAACACATCATTGGTTGGGAATGTCCATGGATATAACCGGTACTTAGCATTAGATTTTTTGGAGATGGTAGATGATTCGAGTGATCACGATGTAGATTCTGATATGTTGGATCTTATGACCTCATCCATGCAAAGACTCACTCGCGAAAGATCGGTTCTGATATGTTGGATCTTATGACCTCATCCATGCAAAGACTCATTCGCGAAAGATCGGTGAAACCATCCATTAAGGTTGTGGAGATGCAATCATCTTCCCAACCTGGTGGACGGAGAAACAAAAGACGCGGAAATCGTGGTGGACATGACTAGATGTCTCACTCTATTTGATATTAAATCAAACGAACTGGAAAATTCGTATTTTTTTCTATTATATTTTATGTAATATAAGCTTTTTATTTCTCTGTAATATTTTTTAAAGTGGCTTGTAACAGTTTTTATTAATAAAATATATTTAAGTAAAAAAAAAAAAATACAATGTTTGTGAATTGTGACAAATCTCTAACAATAAACCTAAAATGCGCTCCAAGCATAAGCTCGCACGATTGGTGGCGTAACTTTCGATGGACCCTTTTGTCCCTCTCACACACTATTACTTGTTTAAATAAATAATTGAATAATTGATGTAGCACATATAGGAACACAACTCATTACAAATATGAAATATCTAATGTTTATTTTAAAATTATAGAAATAAACAATATATAATTATTACCTTATACAGTATTTTATCACAGTGCAAATATGTTTTTTATCCCATTATAAATTTTGATGATAAATTTAATTATTTTGTACGTCGTAAGAAATTAAAATGTAATTATTTGTATAGTAGTATTGCATGTATATCTTCACCGTCCGATTAAAATACAATTCATAGATGCGGTCTACGGTAGTACGGTATGTCCCACCAACAGCTTAGCAAAACTGTAGATCACCGTAGACACCGTACCATGAAAATTCTCTTTATAATTAAACGCGCTATTATTTCAATGATTAGCAACAATATTATATTCTGTAATTAAGAATCATCCAACGAAATTTATTCATTTCCAACATTATTCTAATACACGTCCATTTTTTATTCTGTTCCAATAAAATTCTGGCGTTTTTTTTATTTTGTAATAAAGCGTTTAAGTAGATTAGTTACTAAAATAAAATTTAATCAAAATATAAACGATATTTTCCTTAAGAGATAATGTATTTATTTGCAATTATGTTTTTGAATAAAAAATAGCAATTACGATTGAAATCTCATGCAAATATACAGTTGTACATATTCCAATAGTACATTAATTCCTGATATAGAAACATTTGGATATTTCCTGAGTATTAAAACTATTTGGTTTTTAAGCTCTATTGCCACAGTTTAGCAAAAAAAAAAGAAGAAGCTCTATTGCCACATATATATAATTTAATTTCTTATTAATTATTTTTAATTTATATAAATTTTAGACTTAGACTAATCCTCGATATCAATAAAAAAGTTTATCAATAAAAATTAAAATTTTTTACCATTAAAAATGTTTACAGTACCCGATCATAATTAAAATAGCAATTAAAAACTCAAATTATAGTTTTCCAATCCATGATATGTTCCATAACTAATAGAAACTAAGTATAGATATAACTTGATTAGATTTAAATCGAACGAAAAAATAAGATCACAAAAAAATATTCATGTTCAACATTCGTAATTTAGAACATTTTAAAATAACTCAGAATCACATAAAGTTTTCCAAAGTAAAGGAAAAAGAGGAAGAGAACATTCTTCCTTTCTGTGAAATTTTAAAAATTTGTTATATAAAAATTTAATAAATTTTTATTTCATAGAAATATTCATACATTTTGTTTTGGGTCCTTTTTTCTTCTAATTTAATTTACAAAAGGCTCAATTTGGTTAATAACAAAAAAAAAACATAATATAAAAACAATTATTAAACAAATTTAAAGCTCATTTTTCCCCTCCAACAAGGAAAAATAAAAACAAAAAACCTGTCTTTCAATCCAAGTCTCTCTCTCTCTCTCTCTCTCTCTCTCTCTCCACACTTCATCATCTCTGCTAATTCCTACTTTTTCTTTTTTTCCCTTCTCAGTGAGTTTCCTTTGATGGATTATTGCTAAATCCTATAATCTTTGTCTACTCTTTACCATTTCCTTTTTCAATTCTTCAGCTTCTCTCTCTTTGTTTTACTTTGCTAATCTTGGTCTCTTCTTGAGCTTAAACATCTCATTCCTACAGAGTTTTTCTCGAGGAAAGTTCTCGTCTTTCTCCAGATTTTTCATCTGGAACTTAGTTGGTTCTCCGTCAGAGAATCTGGGTTTTAATGAGCCGAATTTGAGAGAATCTTTCGAAAGAACCAAAACGAAAAGAAAAAAAAATGAGATCGAGCTTTTGTTCTTTAGCTCTACAGTCTCTTGTTCTTGGGCTCTTCTTCTTCTTCTTCTTCTTCTTCGTTTCGTGTGATGGGTTTGCCTCTAATGAAGGTATTGTTAAATCGTATTCTCGTCTGTGAAAGTTTAATAATTTGCTTAAACCCAGATCTCAGATTCTTTGGATTTAATCGTTTTTCTCGCTTGTTAGGTTTACTAAGAAAAGGAAAGAAAATGAAGGAAAATCTCGAACCTTTTTATATTCTCTAGTCTCCACTTAACTTGAGAAGAGTTAGGATTAGTATAGAATCTGAAAAAACTCAACTTTTTAGAGCAAATCAGTCGAATCTGTGAAGTTAAAAGCTTTAATTTAAGGTTTGATCATACAAATCTACTCTGTTTTTTGTTTCTCTTTATCAGTTGGAGCGCTTAGAAGATTCAAGGAAGCTATCTATGAGGACCCTTTGCTAGTTATGTCTAATTGGAATGACCCCAATTCAGATCCTTGTGCTTGGACCGGCATTAATTGCTCTCCATCTAAAGATCATGTTATCAAGATGTAAGAATCTTTTTCTATCTTTTTTATTGTATAATATCTGCAAGATCAGTTGTTTATGAGTAGTTTAGGGTGGAGATTGGCTTGTGTTTATACCCTGATTTTTTTTTCTGTGGATCTTCTTTTTTGTGCAGAAATATATCGGCTTCATCGATAAAAGGGTTTCTTGCGCCGGAATTGGGTCAAATAACCTACCTTCAGGAACTGTGCGGTTTTATCTCTCTCGACATACTCACAAATATGTTGTTTGATGCATTGAGTTTGGGATTTGACATCATTGAATGCTTCTGTAGAATCCTACATGGGAACATTCTACTCGGGACGATACCAAAGGAGATAGGGAAGTTAAAGAATCTCAAGATCTTGGACTTGGGAAACAATCATCTGATGGGACCGATCCCAGCAGAGATCGGGAGTCTCTCCAGTATTATGATAATGTAATAAAGAATTCAACCTTTTTTGGCAATCAAAGCGGCCCTTTCATACCTTTTGAAAGATGAGTTGCTGAGACGACAGTTTTGTTTCACATTTTACAGAAACCTTCAGTCCAATGGTTTAACAGGAAAGCTGCCTCCAGAGCTCGGTAACTTGAAGTATCTTAGAGAACTTCATATTGACAGGAATAGGCTTCAAGGAAGTCTTCTTGTTGCTGGAGCATCGGGCTATCCGTCAAAAGTGTAAGTTTAGCTAAATAGCTCAAGAAGCAAAAGATGAAACAGTTCTTTGACTTCTGTCTATGATGGCAACGTTAACAGGATTTTGTTCTTCAGGTACTCTTCAAATTCAAGCGCAAACAATGCCGGTTTGTGCAAGTCTTCTCTATTAAAAGTAGCTGACTTTTCATACAACTTCTTTGTGGGAAACATTCCAAAATGTTTGGAGTACCTTCCAAGGTATTCGTATCATCTAGGCTGTCTTTTCGAGCTCTAAACATCTCCAATTTTGCTTGAGAGTTTCTCTTTTTATGGTCTCTAGGAAGAGCTTTCAAGGGAATTGCATGCAAAACAAGGATCTTAAGCATAGACCTTCTTCCCAATGCGGTGTGTAAGATATAAAATTTTCATTTCATTGACACACATTCGATGAGCTTTACTAATACTAAATATAATCCCCGTCGCAGGTAATGCACAGCTGGTCAAAACTCATGAAAGCCCGAGCGCCCCCCCTAAGCACCAGTCAGCTGAAATTGTGGCTAAGCATCGTAGAGCATCGAGACCTAAGTGGCTTCTTGCTCTTGAGATAGTCACAGGATCAATGGTTGGTTTGCTACTTCTGGTTGCACTTTTCTCAGCAGTTCACCGCTGGAACAACAGATCATCTCACATCATTCCTTGGAAGAAATCTTCTAGCGAAAAGGAAAAGTTCACAGTCTACGTAGGTTAGAATCTTTCCAAAGTTTCCAAAGTTCTCTAAGTTCCAATACAAAATCCATGGAGCAAATAATTCAAAAGCAGTGGCTTTTTTTTCTTACTACAGATTCTGAAATGCTGAAGGATGTTGCGAGATTCACAAGACAAGAGCTCGAAGTGGCGTGTGAAGACTTTAGCAACATCATTGGTTTATCTGCAGATAGTCAGATCTATAAAGGAACAATGAAAGGTGGGCCTGAGATTGCAGTGATCTCTCTTTGCGTCAAAGAAGAAGATTGGACTGGATACCTCGAGCTCTATTTCCAGAGAGAGGTAGATTCTTCTCATGTTACATAGAACATTATGTAAAAAGCTGCTTTTGTTTCTGAATTTTTTTGGCCATTTTCGCACTGTTTCAGGTTGCAGACTTGGCAAGACTGAACCATGAGAACGCGGGAAAATTACTGGGATACTGCAAGGAGACCTCACCTTTTGCAAGAATGCTTGTTTTTGAGTATACATCAAACGGAACACTATACGAGCACCTACATTGTAGATAATCTAACTTCCTCAGAGCTTTGTTGCATCATACTGTTCTCTTTTGGCTAGATAGCATTATTATGATAAATATTTCGATGCAGATGGGGAAGCGGCTTTAGTATCATGGGCAAGACGGATGAAGATTGTAATAGGCATCGCACGTGGTCTCAAGTACCTTCATATGGAACTTGATCCTCCATTTACAATTTCTGAGCTGAGCTCAAACGCAATCTATCTCACAGAAGATTTTACTCCCAAGGTAAAGTAGAGTGAGACCAGCTTGTTAACTGAACAATACAATTAGCCAAGCTTATGTTCACATTGTTTGTTTCTGGCTTTCTCTGATGCAGCTGGTTGATTTTGAATGCTGGAAGACTATTCTTGCGAGATCAGAAACGAATTTGAGAAACATTAGTAGTCAGGGTGCGATATGTGTGCTCCCAAACGCAATGGAGAGCCGATATCTCGATGTATCGGGTAACATCTATGCATTCGGCGTCCTTTTGCTGGAAATTGTCAGTGGAAGACCTCCTTTTTGCAAAGACAGAGGTTTCTTAATTGAATGGGTAAGAGAAAAAAAACTATTCTCCAAATACTTTAAACTGAGAAAGCTTCAAACTTTGTTACTATTACCCAAATGGGTTTGGAATTTTGCGATCTCTGGATGTGAAAGTCTCGACCTTTTTCACCTGTTTAGTTTTATCGAACCTTGAATGTGGTTTTTCGTTGCAAAAGTTTTGACCTTTTTACATGTTTGTTGCATTGTGCAGGCGAAGGAGTTTCTTGAAGCACCAGAGGCAATGACGAGTTTAGTGGATCCAGAGCTGAAACATTTTAACCAAGAAGAGCTTGAGACGGTATGCGAAGTAGCAAGACAATGCTTGAACCGGGACCCGAACAACAACAACAACAATAACAACAAACCCTCAGTGCAAGAGCTATGCGAGACATTGGAGAGTAGAATCAGTTTGTCGATCTCCGCAGAGCTTAGATCATCTTCTTTAGCATGGGCTGAGCTCGCGCTTGACTCGTGATGAAGATGATGAAGAAGAAACGGAGAGAAAAGAGTGTTGAATGATGAATGCTAACAACTGAAAAACCAAAAACCCCCAACTCTGTAAATCAATCGACTCGTTTACAACATTTGATAGTGTTTTTTTCTTCTTCTTCGTCTGATCTTGAGGAGTGTGTTTGAGTTCTTACGTATTGCTTTTGGTTCTTGATTAGTTTTGTTGTTTTTTTGGGTGTTCAAAGTGTTTTGTAAAGGAAGAGAGGAACATAACATAGAGTTTACGAAAGATTTTTCTGTATAATTTGAAAAAATCTTTAAGAGGTTAAAGAATGTGCATATATGCACCGGTGTGTTTGGATCTGTGATGTTATCTTTTTATGTTATACAAAATAGCGTATGGTTTCGTATGTATCAACTTCGATACAAGAAGGCCTACGTTGAGGCCCATAAATAGTATTTAACCGGGCCTATATAAGCCCATTTACAATGCTATAAACTCGAGCCGTCGTTTTTCAGTTTGGTACGACTTCATACGAGGTTGAGTGCCATCAAAGTTTAGATATAATAGATTCCATTCTACCTTAAAATGGATATGGATATGGATAAGCAAAGTTTCCTTAAACAATTTTATAATAAATTTATTTTGTTGCACGCATAGTACGTAAGAAAAGGAAAATGTCACTTAAAAAAAGTTTACTTGTCATTAAAAAAATATTAAAATTTTGAAAAATTATACTGCAAAAAGGTAAAAGAAATGACAACTAATCCTAAATGATATTTATGTTAGAGAATGTTCCTAAATGATAAATATATAACTAAATTTTTATTTGTTAAATATTTATCATTTTGTTGTTATATTTAAAATTGAAAAAATAATTGATTAATTCTTATTTTTTTAGGTTCTTTAGAAAGGATGAAATAAGAATTTGAAGATGCTAGTCTTGACAAAAAAGATCATGGACATTGGCCTAAAGCAATTGAAATCACGCGCACATTCATATACTATAAATCATGCTTTTGTAACTTCTTAAGGATATAATGAAAATCTTTTAAAAAGTAAAAGACTTATAATAGATACTTTAGACTAACAATAGTCAATAAATACTTGATTTAATTTACGGAGAAAAGAAGAAGTTTATATCGAATTTGCGTAAAACGCATGCCCAATGTTTTCAATGAAAATAAAGCAGAAAAAATTATGCAATCATGAGTAATAATGACACTAGTTAATTAATCCAATATTTTTAACGAACCTTAAAAGTCAAAGGTGTTTTAGACTTTAGACAACAAATTCGGAACGGATAACTTAAAAAGTAAAAAAAATACAGTATTTTTTAAGTAGGACCCTTTAGTTTGAATATTTACAGAATCGCCCCACATATTTTGTCATCTACCAGCAAAAACCTTATTTCCCTCTTCCTCCCCTATTTAAAAAGCTAGCCATTCAAAGTCTTCACATTTCCCACAAACCAAAAGTAAAATCAAAATTCGAAACGAGAACGAAGAAGAAGATTCGCAGAGAAGAAACACACAACTTTTTTTTCTTCTGGTGATTCGTTTCCATGGCGACGAAGCTTTTGGCGCTCACATGCATAAGGAAAGAGAGATTCAGCGAGCGTTACCCTCTGATTCGGAAACACCTAACCAGGTCTCGCGGCGGCGGATCATCGTCGGAGACGGAGGCGGTGGTTGAGATCGATGAGGCGATTTCAAGGTCGGTTTTCCGCGTTTTGGGTATGACTTGCTCAGCTTGTTCTGGATCTGTCGAGAAAGCTATCAAGCGTCTCCCTGGGATTCACGAAGCTGTGATCGACGCCCTGAACAATCGAGCTCAAATCCTGTTTTACCCTAAATTAGTCGATGTAAGCTATGATCTCTCAATTGGATATCTGATTCTCCTTTTATTGTTCGATTACAGTGACATGTGATTGTGGATTGTGGTGGAAATTGATTGGGATTTAGGGTTTTTCTGTATAGCTTGATTTTTCATCGGATTTAATGTATAATTGTGGTGGAAATTAGGAATATAGGGTTGTTTTTTTCCTCCTTTTCACCTGGATTATTGGATTTATAGGTGGAGACGATTCGTGAGACTATTGAAGATGCTGGATTTGAAGCATCCTTGATAGAAAATGAGGGGAATGAGAGGTCCAGACAAGTTTGTCGAATAAGAATAAACGGTATGACTTGTACATCATGTTCTTCAACCATCGAAAGAGTTTTGCAATCAGTTCATGGTGTGCAAAGAGCTCATGTTGCGTTAGCTATCGAAGAAGCTGAAATTCATTATGATCCCAGACTCCTGAGCTATGACAAGCTACTGGAAGAGATAGAAAATGCTGGATTTGAAGCCGTACTTATAAGTACGGGTGAGGATGTGAGCAAGATCGATTTGAAGATTGATGGTGAGTTTACTGATGAATGCATGAAGATAATCGAGAGATCTCTTGAAGCACTTCCTGGGGTTCAAAATGTTGAGATCAACCATGGAACTGATAAGATATCTGTATTGTACAAACCCGATGTGACGGGGCCAAGGAATTTCATTCGAGTGATTGAGTCTACTGTCTTTGGTCATAGTGGTCACATCAAGGCAACAATATTTTCCAAGGGAGGGGTAGGCAGAGAATCTCAGAAGCAAGGGGAGATTAAGCAGTACTATAAGTCGTTTCTTTGGAGTTTGGTTTTTACGGTACCGGTGTTTTTGACAGCCATGGTCTTTATGTATATCCCTGGAATCAAACATTTGCTGATGTTTAAGGTCATCAATATGCTCACCATTGGAGAAATCATAAGGTGGGTTTTGGCTACCCCTGTCCAGTTTATCATAGGTTGGAGATTTTATGTTGGCTCTTACAAGGCGTTACGCCGGGGATCGGCTAACATGGATGTTCTGATTGCTCTGGGAACAAATGCAGCCTATTTCTATTCATTATACACAGTGTTGAGAGCTGCAACATCTCCTGATTTCATGGGAGTAGATTTCTTTGAGACTAGTGCCATGCTCATTTCGTTTATCATTCTAGGAAAATATTTGGAGATTATGGCTAAAGGAAAAACATCTCAAGCGATCGCAAAGCTTATGAACCTGGCACCCGACACTGCGATATTGTTGAATTTGAACAAGGAAGGGAATGTGACTGGTGAAGAAGAGATTGATGGTCGATTGATACAGAAGAATGATGTGATCAAAATCGTTCCTGGTGCTAAAGTAGCTTCAGATGGTTATGTCATATGGGGACAAAGTCATGTGAATGAAAGTATGATAACTGGAGAGGCAAGGCCAGTGGCAAAGAGAAAGGGTGATACAGTAATAGGAGGCACTTTGAACGAGAACGGAGTTCTGCATATTACGGTTACAAGGGTTGGTTCAGAGAGTGCTCTTGCACAGATTGTTCGACTTGTTGAGTCCGCACAGCTTGCCAAAGCTCCAGTGCAGAAGTTGGCTGATCGGATTTCCAAGTTCTTTGTTCCTCTGGTGAGTTATCTGACATTTTGATGAACAGAAAGTTTAGTCTTTTAGAGGCACAACTACTTTTTAAACTCACTGGATCATAATGTTGTAGGTAATTTTCCTCTCGTTCTCAACTTGGCTTGCCTGGTTCTTAGCTGGGAAACTACACTGGTACCCTGAATCCTGGATACCTTCTTCAATGGATAGCTTCGAGCTAGCTCTTCAGTTCGGAATTTCTGTCATGGTCATAGCTTGTCCATGTGCTCTTGGGCTGGCTACTCCAACTGCTGTTATGGTTGGCACCGGGGTTGGTGCATCCCAAGGTGTGCTGATAAAGGGTGGTCAAGCCTTAGAAAGAGCACACAAGGTTAGTGTGCGGTAACTTGTTAAGCTCTTGCATTGTAACTTATTATATTGTATGTGACTAAGGTTTTCTGTACCATTTTAATCTTTTAGATGACGAAACCTAACATTTTTAATGACGGTGTAGGTAAATTGCATTGTCTTTGACAAAACAGGCACTCTCACGATGGGAAAACCCGTGGTTGTTAAAACCAAACTCCTGAAAAACATGATACTTCGAGAGTTCTATGAACTTGTTGCCGCAACTGAGGTAATCTCTTGTAACCAGCTAACACACACACATTTATATGGTTAAATTTTGGAAACTCATGGCATGCATAAAATATGACATTACTATGATGACACTATCCTTTTAACAGGTAAACAGCGAACATCCCTTAGCAAAGGCCATTGTTGAGTACGCGAAGAAATTCAGAGATGACGAAGAGAACCCTGCATGGCCTGAAGCCCGTGATTTTGTGTCTATCACTGGAAACGGAGTTAAAGCCACCGTTAGAGGAAGAGAGGTTATGGTGGGAAACAAGAATCTCATGTCTGACCTTGGAGTTACTATTCCAGTCGATGCTGAAGAATTGCTAGCAGAAGCTGAAGAGATGGCCCAGACCGGGATTCTTGTCTCCATAGACAGCGAATTGACTGGAGTTTTGGCTGTTTCGGATCCTCTTAAACCGAGTGCTCGAGAAGCCATCTCCATTCTAAAATCCATGAATATCATAAGCATAATGGTTACTGGTGACAACTGGGGAACTGCAAATTCCATTGCTAGAGAAGTCGGTATCGACTCTGTTATCGCAGAAGCTAAACCCGAGCAAAAAGCAGAGAAAATCAAGGAACTACAGGTAACCTTATAGCTCCACACTAAATGTAAAAAATTTCACATCTTTAAATACTTAAAACTGATTAAAGCAATGATTTTTCAGGCTGCAGGACATGTTGTGGCAATGGTGGGTGACGGAATCAATGACTCACCCGCTCTCGTGGCAGCGGATGTAGGAATGGCGATAGGTGCAGGAACCGACATTGCCATAGAAGCAGCTGATATAGTTCTAATGAAAAGCAACTTAGAAGATGTGATCACTGCCATTGATCTTTCAAGGAAAACATTCTCAAGAATCCGTCTAAACTACGTATGGGCTCTCGGGTATAACCTAATGGGCATACCGATCGCTGCGGGAGTGCTTTTCCCGTCGACTCGGTTCAGGTTGCCTCCATGGATCGCAGGTGCTGCAATGGCTGCTTCTTCAGTTAGTGTTGTGTGTTGCTCTCTCTTGTTGAAGAACTACAAGCGGCCTAAGAAATTTGATAATCTGGTGATCCGTGAGATTCAGGTGGAGCGGGTTTAGAAAACCGAACTAAACCAAGCAAAACCGATTACCAGGTTATTCAATCTTATGAACCAACAAACCGTGTTAGAAAATTTCCTCACCTTCATGTACAAATTGCCTACCACATGGTTTTGTGTTGGATTTGGATATAAGAAATAATTCATGTGATTGCTCTCTTACACCTAACGTATTTTTGGAAAATCGGATTTTCAAGAATTGGCTGAGCTCGAACCACTTCTTGGTCAATCTCCCTATGCTTCTTGACCTTTTTGTTTTTTGACTTCACCAAGGCACCAACAGGTCCATATAGTTTTTTTAATTGAAATTAATAAGAAACTGAAAAACAAAAGCAAATATATGAGCTTCTTGTTCTTTGCAAGAGTTTCGATTCCCCAATTTGCAAATTTTCGGATCTATTTTTAAAAATATTAGTGGTAAATTTTGTCAAAGCGATAAACCCTAAAGTCCTGTCTTCATCTTCTTCCTAGCATACGTTTTAATACAAACGCCATTGATGACCACGACAGATGCGATTCGAACATCTCTGTTGGTCCCTTCGACACTTGTCTTTCTCTTCATCCGACCAAAGCATTAAATAGATCACTTTTGCCATCTTCTATAGCTGATGCAATCTCGCGCATGGTCGCACCTGACACGTTACTCCAGTAGAGCATCGGCATTGCCCATATCAGACCATCATGACCAGCTATTTCATTTCGTACGCTCGATTTGCTCTTCCAGCCATCCCGGAAGCACAAGACCCAGAAGAGAAGGATATATCCCGAATTCGCGTGTGCCAAGACCCGAATGGCTGATTGGGAAGCTGTGCAAAGAAGGTAGAATCGTAGAAGCACGCAAACTGTTCGACGGATTACCTGAGAGAGATGTGATCACATGGACGGATGTGATCACTGGGTATATTAAGTTAGGGAACATGAGAGAAGCTAGGGAACTGTTCGATCGGTCTGATTCTAGGAAAAATGTGGTGACTTGGACGGCCATGGTTAGTGGGTACTTGAGATCTAAGCAGTTTTCTGTAGCTGAGATGCTTTTCCAGGAAATGCCGGAGAGAAATATAGTTTCTTGGAATACTATGATTGATGGGTATGCTCAGAGCGGGAGAATTGATAAGGCCCTCGAACTGTTTGATGAAATGCCTGAGAGAAACACTGTTTCTTGGAACACAATGATTAAAGCGCTGGTTCAGCGTGGGAGGATAGAAGAGGCGACGGATCTATTCGAAAGAATGCCTACAACTACAAGGGATGTCATTTCATGGACTGCTATGGTTGATGGATTGGCAAAGAACGGTAAGGTAGATGAAGCAAGACGGGTTTTTGATTGTATGCCCGAAAGAAACATCGTTTCATGGAATGCGATGATCACAGGCTATGCACATAACAATAGGATAGACGAAGCTGACCAACTCTTTCAAGTGATGCCGGAAAGAGACTTTGCTTCATGGAATACGATGATCACAGGCTTTATACGGAATGGGGAAATAAACAAGGCATGTGTTTTGTTTGACCGGATGCCTGAAAAGAATGTTATATCCTGGACCACGATGATTACAGGATACGTCCAGAATAAAGAAAACGAAGCTGCGCTTAAGGTTTTCTCAATGATGTTAAGGGATGGCTGTGTTAAGCCTAACATAGGAACTTATGTGAGCATTTTAAGCGCTTGCAGTGACTTGGCTGGGCTTGTGGAAGGGCAGCAGATTCACCAGTTGATATCTAAGTCGGTCCACCAAAAGAACGAACTTGTGACTTCAGCGCTTATTAACATGTACTCAAAATCCGGTGAACTAATTGCTGCCAGGAAGATTTTCGATGATGGGATGGTAAGCCAAAGGGATATAATATCATGGAACAGTATGATTGCGGTTTATGCACACCACGGGAATGGGAAGGAAGCAATTGAAATGTATGATCAGATGCGGAAACACGGGTTCAAACCCAGTGAGGTGACCTATCTTAACTTGCTATCCGCTTGCAGCCACGCCGGATTGGTAGAGAAAGGAATGGAATTCTTTGAGGAGCTCGTGAAAGACGAGTCACTTCATCTGCGAGAAGATCACTATACGTGTCTCGTGGATCTATGTGGTCGGGCTGGTAGATTGGAAGATGTGTTAAAGTTCATCAACCGTGATGAGCTTAGGTCATCAAGATCCGTATATGGAGCACTCTTATCGGCTTGTAATGTTCACGGTGAAGTGAGTATTGCCAAGGAGGTGGTGAAGAAGGTTCTGGAAACAGGGTCGGATGATGCTGGGACTTATGTAATGATGTCTAATATATATGCGGCATGCGGGAAAAGGCACGAAGCTGCAGAGATGAGAATGACGATGAAGGAGAGAGGGTTGAAAAAACAGCCGGGTTGCAGTTGGATTGAGGTCGGGACCCAGACGCATGTTTTTGTCGTTGGAGATAAGTCTCACCCTCAGTTTGAAGCCCTTGATTCGGTAGTATACGATCTTAACAAGAAAATGAGGAAGTACAAGAACTTGACTTCACAAGCAGGAGAAGATGAGTTATTGGCTATTTGAATTGCTCCTGCATACCAGAGAGGGATTCAGACGACCGAGTTAACAATCTTCCTTCCGTCGGAGGAGCCAGCATCGCCGTCACAGTCGCAGTTTGAATCTCTAACTCCGTCCGTTGGATCCTTCGTCGTCGTAAATCTCAGTCCAAAGGAAACCATTCGTTGGTTTTAGTCTATAAGCACTAAAGGAATGAAAGGGAAGTAATAGTATTATAGCAAATGACTATAATACCCTTTTTCGTAGCCTCTTTTGTTTGTTGGACAATTTGTTGGTTAGTAGGCTAGTATTTTTCTTTTTCACGTTTTTAAATTTGAACCGAGATCATAATACCATGGCTATCGATGTTAAACGAAGGGTTTTGCGCGGTCAAGTCCTATATATATATATAAGTTCAGCTCTATTTTAACTCTAATTTTTTTGTAGTTATGTAATTTGTATATGAATGGGTTAAACCAGGGTTAACCATCCTTATAATTTTTTTTAAAGAAGCAAATTATATTACTTTGTGTTTTAGATTAATATTTTATTTTATTTTAGATTATATAAAAATGAGCTTTGTACATAATGTTTTTTCTTAATCCATTTTTGTTTTTTTCTCCAAATATTATTATATTTAACGATTTTGACCAACACCGTAAAATCGTATTTTTTTGCCAAACCCGTAAAATCTCGTTTTCTCGCCAAAACCATAAAACCGCGTTATACCGCCAAAACCTTGAAAAACGCGTTTTTCAGTCAAAATTCGTAAAACCACGTTTTCCCGTCAAAACCCTAAAAACGCATTTTCCGTCAAAATCCTAAAACCCGTGTTTTCCCGCAAATTGTTAAACCGCGTTTTCCAGCCAAATCCGTAAAACTACGTTTTCCCGCCTTATCCGTAAAATCGTGTTTTCCGCCAAACCCGTAAAACCGTATTTTCTCGCCAAATCGTAAAACCGTGTTTTCCCGCCAAATTCGTAGAACTGCATTTTCCCGCCAAATCCGTAGAACCGTGTTTTCCGTCAAAATCCGTAAAAACATGTTTTTTGCCTAAACCGTTAAACCGCATCAAATCCGTAAAACTGCATTTTCCGCGTTAAACTTATTCAATTTTCTCGTATAAAAATTGACGTATACGTGATAAAGGTTTTGACTAAGACTCTGTCGAAAAACATAACAAAATAGTGTTTTTTATATGAATAATCAATGTCCACTGGTTCCGTTAATGGTGCCTTTTTTAATTACGTAGATAGTGCTATGTTGTTGTAAGGATGTTATCATTATTCTATCCCTTTTTACAAGACTTTAGGCGGTTTTCTATTATGGTTTCTTTTAGTTTTCTTAGTTATGTAGAGAGTGATATGTTGTTGTAAGGAAACATCATCCATAAATCTATGTTGTTTCCAGTCTTTTGGCTAATATTTTCAATTACTTTGCAAGGTCTAATGATATTAACTTAAAAACTGCTCATCTTAAATCGTTGAATTATTTGTCATCACTAAACATGAAAGGCTCTAAATGAGGATCTAGGATACTCCAAATCTGGTTTTCATGACAGTATACTCGTCAAGCTTCTTGATCCAACTTGCAGAAACTGCTCGATCAAATTGAGCTGAGGTTTACTTTCAGTAAAATTTAGTTTTTTTTTTTTGTTTCCGCTTTCTAACTTGTATCAAATTCATTCTCTAGAAAACTCTTTAACCAGAAAAAAATGGAACCTTTTAAAAAAAAATGAAACCTTTTAAATCTCATCTAATTTAATCACACAATTGACTACTAAAATATAATTCAAACAAAAAGTAGACATAAAAATACATTTAAACATACTAAAAACATATAATACTAAATTAATTTGAGCTCTTTCTATTATTAATTTCTTTGTTTTTTATCTAAATGGAGTTGAACTGATTTTTTAAAAACCAAACCGAAATAAAATTAAAGGACGAGATGTAGAAAAACAACTTCTCAAATAATGTTATAAAGATATTATTAGTTTCTAAATTTTGATAAAGAATTTATTTTCGCAACTTTCCCTATTTCTATTTACATTACTTTCATTTTCCTATTGAGAAAAGGAATACATATTAGCCTAATTTTATAAGGCAAGAACATGAGGAGACACAAATAGAAGATTAGGGTTTATGCTTTGAGAAAAAGAAACGTCACATGAGAACTAGACATGACAGCAAATGGATAAAGATCGAGAAAACATCGGACACAAGAAGATGTATTGATGAAGATTTGGTTCCTACGGATATATATGGTGATTGAGATCTTGAGGAGATTGCCTGTGAAATCCGTAGCTAGGTTTCTCCTTGTATCCAAGTTATGGTCAAGAATCTTCCGTAGTCGAGATTTTATCAGATCGTTCCCGTTTTGATCTCAGCCGCGTCTATTCTTAGCATTCAAACGAAAACAAACAACAGATTTGGATATTCTGCTCGTCTAATTTCTCGACGACGTCAACAGAGGATCAACCACTCTCTTATCTATCTCACGCGACATGCTCAATACCGAGTGACAAACACGTCAATGACATTCCTCATTACGTTAATGGCTTGATAAGTCTTGGATCTGGACGAGAACAAATCATATGCAACCCTAGAACAGTATGTCCATAACCTTACCCAAAGTGAAATCAAGAAAAAAGATTATCCAAAGTTTTTTCGGGTACGATCCAATCGATGGTCAGTATAAAGTATTGTGCATGTCGCAAAAAGTATTTACATTGGAAGGAGGAAGAGTTAAACAATCATGGAAGATGATTGAATGTAACATTATTCACCGTCCCGTAACTAACGGTGTGTGCATCAATGGGGTTTTATATTATGGTGCTTTTACGGGCATAGATATGAAGGAATGGTGCTTAATGAGATTCTACGTGAGATTTGAAAAGTTTGATCAAGTAGTACAGATTTTGAGTGATCAGTCTCCTCCATCTTTGATAAGCTATATCCCTCCAACTTTGATGAGTTACAAAGGAAAAGTAACTTTAGCCATTGAAGTTGAACAACAAAGATTTGAGTTGTGGGTTTTGGAAGATACTGAGAAACATGAATGGTCCTAAGTATGTTTCTCCATTAATAATGTTTTCGTGAATTTACGTATCAGAGGTTATACTAATCATACGGGTGAGATTGTTTTTGTATCGCACCATCTCGAAGATTTCCGTATTGTCTGTTACGATCATAGCAAGAATGTTCTTAGAATTCTCAAGATTAGATTTTAGTATTTTACAAAGAAGTTAGGCGGTTTCCGGTTATGCTTCCTTTTTTTAATTGCGTAGAGAGTGTTATGTTGTTGTAAGGAAATAACTCAATAAGTCTATTATGATTTCTCGAGTCTTTTGGCTAATTTTCTCAATTATCATTCAAAGAATATGATATTAATCGTACAAACCCAACTCAAATCTTTCATGTCTATAAATCAGTCGATTATTTACAGAACCTAGTCTATTTGGCGTTTCTATATCCGAGACCGGTTAAGATCCATTTTATACTAGGGCATCATTAAATATTATGCGCCTTAGTCCAATTTGATTCATATTACATTGTTTTCCTTAAGAAGAAAAGGAATATACAAGCTGTATTTTCTTAAATCTAAAATTATTGTTTTTATTTATACTAGGACTCAAATCCCCGCGAAATTGCGGGAAAAAATGTTATTTGTTAAATTTTAAATAGAAAATTATTTAACACGATAATAAATAAAAGTATACAGTGAAAAAGTAACAATACAAAGATAACATCTTAAACATTTTTTTAAATTTTTTTATGGTAGAAGTAAAAAGATTAAAATATATATATATATATATATATATATATATATATATAAATGATACAACATTGCAAACTATTTTTTAGAATTATGGAAGATTGGTTATAAATGAAAAGGCACCAAAGAATTATGAGAACATGACGCAAGCCTATAATACATTAATAACCATTAAAATGAGATTTTTAAAGAAGACGCAACTATATAATTCATTAATAACTATAAAACCGTTTTTTTTTTGAAAAAATGCAACTTTATGATGCATTAATAACCATAAAACAGTTTCTTCGAAAAGATGCAACCATATGAAACATAATAACTATAAAACAGTTTTTTGAAAAGATGCATTTTTACGTAGACCAATTTTTTGAAAAGACGCAATTCTAAGATGCATTGATAACCATAAAAAAGAAATTTTTCGAAAAAGACGCAATCCTAAAATGTATTTAATAACCACAAAATGATTTTTACTCAGAAATACAATCCTAGAATGCATTAATAACCACAAAACGGTTTTTCGAAAAGAGCAATCCTAGCATTAATAACCATAAAATGGTTTTTTTTCGAAAAGACGTAAACCTAAGAGACACTAATAACCATAAAGCAGTTTTTTTTCGAAAAGACGCAACCCTAACATTAATAACCAAAAACAGTTTTTTCGAAAAGACGCAATTCTAGAATGTAAACTATAAAAAAGTTTTTCGAAAAGATGCATTTTTACATATACCAATTTTTTCTGAAAAGCCGCAACTCTAGGATGCATTAATAACATAAAACAAAAATTTTCGAAAAGACGAAGATGCATTAATAACCACAAAATGGTTTTTACTAAGAAGATGCAATCATATGATGTATTAATAACCATAAAACAGTTTTTTTTCAAAAAGACGCCATTATAAGAGATATTATAACCATAAAATAGTTTTTACGAAAAGACGCAACCCTTAGAGACTAATAACATAACACGATTTTTTCGAAAAGACGCAATCCTAAGAGATATTAATAAGCATAAAATAGGTTTTTTGAAAAGATGCAACCTTAGAGACTAATAATCATAAAATGGTTTTTCCAAAAAGGCGTAACCCTAAGAGACATTAATAACCATAAAACGGTTTTTTCAAAAAAACGTGACCCTAGCATTAATAACCATAAAACGGTTTTTTTTTAAAAGACACAACCCTAGCTATAAAATTTGCATTGTCTAAAGAATTCCAAAATTCTTTACACAAATCAAATTTTTTTGGAGCTTCTACAATACTAAAATGATCAATACTTTTGAATAATTTTAAAATAATAGAATGATGTTTTTTTTTATTATTGTTATGCTTTGAGTGAATTTTAAAATTAGTAGCCATAAATAAACAAAATATTCAACACAAAAATATATAGAGAAAACACAAGTATATAGGTCAAACGGGTTTTTCGAAAAGACGCAACCTTTGAAAATAACCATAAAGCGATTATATTGAAAATACGCAACCTTTGAAAATAACCATAAAACGGTTATATCGAAAAGACAATTTTTGAAAATAACCATAAAGCGATTTTTTCAAAAGGACAAAACCATAAAACATAACCATAAAGCGGTTATATCGAAAAGACGCAATTCTTGGAAATAACCATAAAACAATTATATCGGAAAAAACAATCCTTAAAAAAGCGGTTATATAAAAAAGACACGACTTTTGAAAATAACCATAAAACGATTATTTTCGAAAGGACACAACCTAAAAATATTTATTTTCTAGGATTGCTATTATTAATAGATTTGAGTGAATTTTAAAATTAGCAGCCATAAATAAACAAAATATTCAACAAAAAAATATATAGAGAAAACACAAATATATAGGTCAAACATTTTTCTAAAAGATGCAATCCTTGAAAATAACCATAAAGCGATTATACTGAAAATACGCAATCCTTGGAAATAACCATAAAACGGTTATATCGAAAAGACACAATCTTTGAAAATAACCATAAAGCGATTTTTTTGAAAGAACACAACCATAAAGCGGTTATATCGAGAAGACACAACCCTTGGAAATAATCATAAAGAAATTATATCGAAAAACGCAATCCTTGAAAAAACGGTTGTATCAAAAAGACAAGACATTTGAAAATAACCATAAAAATATTATTTTCGAAAGGACACAACCCAAAAATATTCATTTTCTAGGATTGCTATTATTAATAGTTTGAGTGAATTTTAAAATTAGTATCCATAAATAAACAAAATATTCAACCAAAAAAATATTTAGAGAAAACACAAATATATAGGTCAAACGGTTTTTTTTCGAAAAGACGCAACCCTTGGAAATAACCGTAAAGCGATTATATTGAAAATACGCAACCCTTGGAAATAACCATAAAACGGTATATCGAAAAGACACAATATTTGTAAATAACCATAAAGCAGTTTTTCGAAAGGACACAACCATAAAACACAACCATAAAGCGGTTATATCGAAAAGACGCAATCCTTGGAAATAACCATAAGTAAAGCAATTATATCAGAAAAACGTAATCCTTAAAAAAACGGTTATATTGAAAAGACACAACCTTTGAAGATAACAATAAAACGGTTATTTTCGAAAGGACACAACCCAAAAATATTTATTTTCTAGGATTGTTATTATTAATAGAAAAAACGCAATTCTTGAAAAAACGATTATATCGAAAAGACACAACATTTGGAAATAACCATAAAACGGTTATTTTCGAAAAGACACAACCCAAAAATATTCATTTTCTAGGATTGCTATTATTAATAGATTTGGAAAAATATCCCTGCTTAAAAATTTGAGATTTTTTTTCAAACAAAATTCACGTGTAAATAAGCACAAAATTGTTTACTACAACACAAAAAATGATGTTGAAACAATCACATATTGATTTTCCTCTAGCAAAACATAAGTATATATCGTGAGACCCGTGGTCCTAACTTCGAGTCATCTCGGTAGGAAAATTATTTTTCTAATCCAGCGGGGGTGGTCGGACGGTAAGATGAAAACCTAGATTTCAGAGCATAAACTCACATATATCCGGATTCGATTTTCTTTTGATATAAGATTCAATGATTACTAAAACACACATACTGATATATATACACAACTAACATCGTTTACAAATATCCATATGCATGTATTATTAATCTATAAATGATATGATTAAGTTTGTTAGACCAAGACGTGCAATCTCATTAATCATATATTACAATTATTAGACAAACGTGCGTGCATGTCTCTTAGCAAAACATATACAAAACCTTGCACACAAAAGAGAATCCGAAAACAACCAAACAAGAAAATGCCTGTCTCCGTCTCAAAGAGACGACCAAGAACATCGAAAAAGACCGAAACCGAAAAACCCGACAAATCACTTAAAAATCCTCGCATTTGTTGTAATAACATTTGTTCGATCTTCTCTAGATCAGTTCTCTATCGTGTTCCTCTCACGATTCTCTTTCTCTTCTTAATTTATCTTTGGTCAACTTCCACGACCGTTATCTCCGGTAATGTCGTTCATATTTGCATCTCTTCGCGGAAGCTCAACGATCTTTATTGTCTCACAGCCGGTTCTCAGCCTGGTTTACGTGTACCGGTGAGCAATTTCACTAAACCGGTTAGTGAAAATGTGATAAGAAGTGAAGAAGAGAAGAGTGTTGTTGTTCTTGGTAAAGATGGAGACAAGGGTTTCGCAAAGAATGAAACTTTCGCCGGAGAAAGAGATTCAGACAAATCTACGGTCGAAACAAGCCTCAACATGATAAAGAATGAAACTTTCACCGGAGAAACCCCCCAAAGAGTTTCCGTTCTTGATCAAGATTCTAAACCTATCCACGACGAGAATCTTGATTCCGTTCTTGATCAAGATTCTAAACCCAAGAACGAGATCAATCCCGATCTCCTTGTTGACTGGGATTCAGAAACCGGAGAAGAACGATACCGATACATCAAATCGAAGGACGAAAATGAGGAGACCGCTCTAAAGGCTGTGGATAAGTATCTTGAAATACAAAGATCCTGGCTATCGATGGGTAACAACCGCGAAAATCATGGATCTTGTGAAGGAAAAGGGGTTTATGTTTATGATTTACCCTCTAAATTCAACAAAGATTTGTTGGGAGAATGCTCGGATATGGTTCCATGGGCCAATTTTTGCAGCTTCTTCAAGAACGATGCGTTTGGTGAATCGATTGAGAATCTTGGTAAAGGCTGGTATAAAACGCATCAGTATTCTCTTGAGCCGATATTTCATTCTCGTGTTTTGAAGCATCCTTGTAGGGTTTATGACGAGAACCAAGCGAAGCTCTTCTATGTGCCTTTCTATGGCGGTATGGATGTTTTAAGATGGCATTTCAAAAACGTTTCTGAGGATGTGAAGGATGTTTTGGCGATCGAGGTTGTTAAATGGCTTGGATCGAAGAAATCTTGGAGGAGAAACTCCGGGAAAGATCACGTTTTCGTTCTCGGAAAGATCTCTTGGGATTTTAGGAGGAACGATAAGTTTTCTTGGGGCTCAAGTTTACTTGAGATGCAAGAAATGAAAAACCCTACAAAGCTTCTCATCGAACGTAATCCATGGGAAGTCAACGACGTCGCAATACCTCATCCGACGTTCTTCCACCCGAAAACCGACGACGATATCTCCAGCTGGCAAAACAAGATCATTGTAAAACCTCGCCGGAGCCTAGTCAGCTTCGCCGGTGGAGCAAGACCCGGCAATCCTGATAGCATCCGGTCAACATTGATTGACCAATGCACATCATCTCCAGACCAATGTCGGTTCTTGAACTGTACCGATGGAGGCTGCGATAAACCGGAGTCGGTTATCGAGCTTTTCCAAGATTCCGAGTTCTGTCTCCAGCCACCTGGAGACAGTCCGACGAGGAAATCGATTTTCGATTCCCTCGTATCCGGTTGTATTCCGGTTATCTTTGATCCGTACTCGGCGTATTATCAGTACACGTGGCATTTACCGGAGGATCACCGGAGATACTCGGTGTATATAAACAAAGAGGATTTGAAGGCAAAAAAAGTGAATGTGATTGAGAAGTTGATGTCAAAGACTCTAAGGGAAAGAGAGGATATGAGAAGTTACATTGTTCATGAGCTTTTGCCTGGTTTGGTCTATGGAGATTCTAATGCTAAGTTTGAGAGATTTCGAGATGCTGTTGATATTACTATGGATAGTTTATTCCAGAAGATTACAAAAACTCTATAAAGTTTGTTTTATATGAATTTCATAATTAATTTCAAATATAGTTCGTTTATTTGAATATTATAAGGAATCTTAAAAGATAATGTGACCTCTTGATTTTTCCACATTAATTAAATATGTTTTAAAATTCTTCATGGAAGGTGGTGGTGGTGACCTGTTACTCCTATATATATATAGTTTGGTAGGACAAAGTAGGGTGGGACGGATTCGGATCCGTCGGATCCGTGACAAAACTATCCGGATCCGGATCCGTGGCTTCCGGATATCCGGACTTCGAGTATCCGGCCAAAACTCAGGATATCCGCGGATATCCGGATCCGGATCCGAAAATAATAATTAAATAATTAAATAAAATATTAAAAATTAACTAAAAATATATATATATATATATATATAAATTAGAATAATATTTTTCAAAAAATATGATATTTTAGAAAAAAAACTAAAATCAATATATATATTACTATTTTTTATATAAAAATAACTTAATATATGTAAAAAATATATGTTTTTAATAAATTTAATGAGTCCGGATCCGGATCCGGATATCCGGACCTTGAAATTTTACTATCCGAATTCGGATCCTCTTTTCACGGATCCGAGATTTTACTATCCGGATCCGGATCCGGACGCCCCGGATATCCTAATTTACGGAGCGGATAGGAATGGATCCCGGATCGGATCTCGGATCCCGGATAATAATTCCACCCCTAGGACAAAGTATAAAAAGCACTTTTTAGAGAAAAAATTATAGTTTCATATAGATTTCAAGATTTTTTTATAAAATATCAAGTTAATTCTTTTATTTTATGAGATGTTAGTTTTCATGATATATTATTTTTTACCATGCGCGATACAAAACACACGATATTACCAAAAATTACGTCATTTTAGCAAAAAAAAAATTACCTAGCAATTTTTTTTAATGTTACAATTAACGTATGTGAGGGATTTTAGAATCCACACACATAAATTCTATTAAAATTTCAAATCTTAAACATTATAAAACATATAGAGTTGGTTTTAAATCATTGATTCAATAACATCCCTTAAAACTGGTTGTCATAGTCTCGTATATTGATACACAGAGTTTTAACCCTAAAATATCACTGCAAGTGCACAGCAAACGAAGTAGTATTTAGGGATCGAATCCACGAGAACCAAGTGAAACGCTACAAATCTATATGAGTGAAATTAAGCTAAGATGACAATATGGTTGTTTTTGTTGAAAAGTGAAACGAAATAGCAATGTAAAAACGATGTAAAATCAATTAAAAACAAGCGTTAAGTCTAGGGCGATTAGCAGGAATTAAGAGATCATGAAACAGACAATTATTCAGGGAATAATAAACGCAGTCTTAAACTCAAACATGAATGTTTAACCAATCCACTGTCATGGTATCAATTACTTTATCTAGTAACCTAAGAATCTAAACTGTCGTTTGATCTTAGAATTCTAAACAAGTATTAACGAGGAGGTTTGATATGTTCACAAATTGCCTTAACATCAGCTTTCGTTGGCTAAGGACAATTTTCTCACCTATGTTCTATCAAGCAATTTATAACACTTTTGATGAATAGATTAAACCTAAAATCAGAGATTAAGTGATCAATTTAATCTAAGCAATGAGAACAACGATAGGTGAAGACAAGATGATAAAACCCTATCTATGTCTGATTCAATGATTCATAAATTCTCTTGAAACCCTAAACCTAACTATGAAACTACTCAGACATGGATGCAGAGAAACAAGAAGGAGATGAAGAGAAACTCATAATCAATTAAAATAGATATCCAAAAGGGTTCAGAAATCTTCTCAGAGATGTAGAGTCAGAGTTTCGTCTCCCCAAAGCTTACAAATTGCAGAAACCTAAAAGTCTGAATAGAAAAATAAAAGTATGTAATGAAAAATAAATCTCTAGCCTAAACAATGGCTAAAAATAACATATAAATAGGTCTAATCATGTTCTGGTCGAAATATCTGGCAAAACCAAGCCCAATAAGGAAAAGCTGAAATTTCCTTTTTCCCTACACATGTTTCTTTTGCTCGCCAGACGGACATGTCTTCACTAAAACTTGCATAACTTTCAATCGCATCGTTGAAATGACCTCAAATTACTTCCAAACGAAAGCTAACTCGACGCTCTATCTTGTGTCAAAATTTAATGTCGATCCATTGTCGGAAACGTATTCAACGAGTGCCAAACTTCTGACCTTTTCGCACGATCATGCATCTTCACATATCCGTTTGCAACCATTCCTTGCTCCTTAAGCCTTAGACTCCCTCCAAACATGTTTCAACCTTAAAAGACTCTAAACCATAGAAAAGACTCGATAAAACGACGAATATCATGGTTGAAAACCAGTAAAAACCATGATATATCAACTCTCCCAGACTTAGCCTTTGCTTGTCCTCAAGCAAAACAAAGAACTTAGTTTGTGAAAGAAGCAAAACAAAGAACTTAGTTTGTGAAAGAAGTTTGAAAATGCGGAAACTCACCTTATCTTTAGAGTGTTGTAATGACCATTCATCTCATAATCCACATACTGCAAGACCAATCCAAATCGAACTACCATGTACTTCTCCGTAGACATTCGCAGCCTTCCAGATTCAACCCACAATTTCACAACGTCATCCATAAGCCTTTCATCACTAGGTCTCATCGATAATCTCATTGCCAAGAACCGTTTAGACTCATTACCGTACAATACCATGACAAACCAACCATATAATCCTTGGTACTCTTTCTCTCCCCTAGACTTATTATATTTTCATCATTTCCTCTTCTTTTCTTCTCTTTTTTATTTCAAAGGTATAAGCGAATAATGGTATCACGGAAAATTTTCCTAGCCTTGCTTCCAACCTTTGTGTGATCATTCCTTTCGAAGTAAAATAATGGGATCGCCGAAAATTTTTCTAGCCCTTTACTCGAAAGAAAATCCTTTCATATTTTCTGCTTTTATTTAATTTAGAATAAGGGAGAGGAGTACCATCACTTTTCACACAAGATGCATTTGTCAGGTATGGACGAGGAGTCAAGTCCTATGAACATCAGTCACATCGATGATGTAAAAGGAAGAGCTCAGAAATTAGCTCGGACTTAGTGGATTCTGCTGGAAATATAGACGTCTCTAGTTAACTGGTCAGCCTTTGGATTTTTCATTAATCGGATCTGAACTGATTCTGCAGCAATGGTCACTCAGATGAAATAGTCACACAATAAACAAAAAAAAAGTCATCATTCCCAACAAATTTGACTCAATAAATTGACAAATTTGACTCAATAAATCGACAAACTGATTCAAAGAGAAAACAAAAGAAAATAGCGTTAGTAAACGATGAACACCCTCCCCCAGACTTACTTCACACCGTCCCGGTGTGAAAATAAATCAAGAGAAAGGCAAAAAGAGACTCAAAAGATGAAAGTAAAAGATTATTATTATTATAATTTTTTTTTTTTTTTTTTTTTTTTGCGCAGAAAACGTACCTTGGCCCGGATCGATCGATCTGAAAACTTACGGTGGTTTGGTGCCCACGTGGATCGATCGATTTGAAATTTTTTTTTTTTTTTTTTTTGCACGGACTTTGCACGGATCGATCGATCTGATGCTGGGAGGTCGATCTAAAAACTTTCGGCCAAACGGATCGATCGATTCGAGGAGGGATCGATCGATCTGCCCGTTTTTGCACAGTTTTTTTTTTTTTTGTTGAAAAGAAACCTGAAACACTTAGAACCAAAATCAATGTCTACACGAGGTAAGCATTCGGGACCAGTACAGCTCAAGAATAATATTGAAAACATCCATACATCGGTTATGGCTTGCAAGAAGAAATTAGGAGATGCTGAAGTAGAGAAAAGGATGGCAATATGGATGTATAAAAACGAGAAGCAGGTCAGTGAAACACTACTCCGCTACGGGGTAGTGTTTTTCATGGCTTATGTGGTGTGGAGGTTCTGAAGAAGGAAGAAGAAGAAGATGAAGGAGGAAGAGGAGGAGGAGGAGAAGAAAAAGGAGAAGAATTATTTAGGGATTTTCGGCAGATTTGGGGAAAAAATATTTTGTTAATCGATTTAGACCGGGAAAAAAATGCTATTTTGTTAATCGATTTTTTATTCGATTTTGTTATTTTGATAATCGATTTCGACCGGAAAAAAAAGAGTTATTTTGGTAATCGATAATCGTTACATTGATTCTTCCATGCTTTTGGTTTTATTTTCTTTTATCAAAATATACACATTAATATTATCTTTGTTATAGTCTCGTATATCAAGAATAAATTTTTCTATCGCGAGCATAATATGCATGTAGAATCGTCTATCATACATTTTACGGTATATGTAGAACTGTTCGTTGTAGAATTATATGTAGAATGGTTGTTGTATTTCCAAATATTGCAAAATTAGATTCATTCGTCGAATTGATAAGTTTATAATTTGTTAATAAGAAAAAGAAAATATGAATGATGTTCAGGACAACAAAAAAAATCAACATATTTGGTTTTCCCAGACAGCTAAAAATATTACGAAACTGGCCCACTACAAAAAAGCCCAGTAAGCCCAATAACAGCTCATCATCTAACTAGACTCGCATTAGTGGCATTTCTCATACCTTTGAGCTCTCTCTCTTTTTCCTCGTTGACTCCTCTCTCATTTTCCCCTGCTTCTTAATTTCTAGCCTTCAATGGCGACGAAAGACCCAGAATCTGTTTACGATATGAGCATCGAGGTTATAAACATTTGCTTAACTTCAGTAATCGATTCGACACTCTAATAACTTGAATGTGTGTGTTCTTTTTTTGTTTGTTAAAAAGTAAGAACCTTTGATTTAGGGTTTTAAGAGGGTGAAAAAAGCTTGCATCTTGAGCTCTGTATGTATGCTTAGGTTTTGTTTCTCAAGAAATACTTTGATTTAGGGTTTTAAGAAATGTTTGTTTTTAGAATTTCTGAGGTTTTGCTTTGTCAGAAGAAACTGAAACTTGGGCAAAAACTGCTTGATGGATGATGTCATCAATTTGTTGATCCTTGCTTGGTTTTCTTGTGTTGATTGGTATCTGAGTTTGATCTCACAGATTGGTTTCTTTGACCTTTGATTGATTTTCTTGTGTTAAGCTCTGAGTTTTAAAGTGGTAGTCTTTAGCTGAAAGATAGCGCTTTTCTCTTCTTCTGCTTGCAACAGGATGCAAAGGGAAACAGCTTAGAACTCAGTCAATACAAAGACAAAGTCCTTTTAATTGTCAATGTTGCTTCCAAATGGTTGTTTTTTTAGACCTTCTTTCAGCTGCTTCGATTTTGTAATTTTGTCGGTATACATGTGAAATGTTTGTTTCTTGGCTTGTTTATACTCTGATGGTCTCAGTGGGATGACAAACTCAAACTACACCGAATTGAATGAGCTTTACAACAAGTACAAAGACATAGGTAATAATTGATTTCAACAAAATTTCTTTAAGCCTCTTGTTTCTTCCACGCGATTAGCTTCTCGACTTGATGTTGTTCTGTTGCAGGTCTGGAGATTCTAGCATTTCCCTGTAACCAATTTGGCGACGAGGAACCAGGAACTACTGACCAAATTACCGACTTTGTATGTACTCGGTTCAAGTCTGAATTCCCCATTTTCAACAAGGTATATTGCTCGACGAAACCATCACAACTCTCTATGTCTTGAGGTTTTTCAAAAACAATCGAATATTTTCCGTTGTGTATTAGATTGAAGTAAACGGAGAGAATGCTTCTCCTCTGTATAAGTTCTTGAAGAAAGGCAAATGGGGAATCTTCGGCGACGACATTCAATGGAACTTTGCTAAGTTTCTTGTTGACAAGAATGGTCAAGCTGTAGAACGTTATTACCCAACTACTTCTCCTCTTACACTTGAGGTAAAGAAACAATCTCTCTCTCTCTCTCTCTCTCTCTAAAGAAACAATCTTTCTCTCTCTCTGCTAATCTTCTGTCTCAACTTCTGCAGCATGACATTAAGAAGCTTCTGAATATCTCCTAAAATGGTGGAGATTTGTGACTAAATCGCCTGTGTTGATAACTGTATTTTGATTATGAACATCTCTCAAGTAATAAAGGCAATGACATTGACTTGGATTTGATTTGTTCTGTTTTTGTTTCATAAACCCGAACCGGTTCCTCTCACAATTAAGCCGGTTATCTAGATAAACAAGCATTATCATCTCACGTTGATGAAGACACCAAAGCATAATACACAAGAAGCACAGATCAATCATGTGATAATAATTACAAGAGAATCATGTTTACTAAAACAAACACTAATGGTTTCATTTCTCTAGAAATATATAAACAACCAAATAAAACCTTAATAGGTCAATCATGCCAAAAGCCACTTTTACGGTCTTACCACACCAAACCAAAAAAAATTCGGTTTACTCAAAAACTTAAAACTTTAGGAATTGGGAATCGAACCGAATTGGGAGAAACGAATTGAATCGGATAGTCATAAATAGTTCCTAAACATTTTGGATAATCGAACCGAATCAGAACCGAACTACCCCAAATACAATTATATACCAAAAAATATTATTTATATTTAGATTTCAAATAACCAAAATACCCAAAATTATAATTATAAACCTGAAAATATGAGTTATGTTTACTTGTTTAGACTCGAAATAACTGAAATACCCGAAATAACCAAATATCCTTAGTTATATTTGTCAAAATTAAACAATTTAAAAAAAAAATTGAACCAATTTTTTTTTTTTTCAAGTATTTCGGAGAATATTATCCGACCCAAAGCGAATCCAGATATTTTTCGGCTCTTGCCAAGTTCTCAATTTTACTATCCAAACCGAATGTCCGGAAACCGGACCCGAATTTTACTATCAATTTTACTATCCAAACCCACCTTCACCCGAACTACCGGAAACCGAATGTCCATAACTACTAAGGGATATTCAATTTGGATAAACAAACTGAAACCCAAATAACCTGAAGACACTCCTTGGGGACCACCAAAAAGAAAAAAAGAAAAAAAGAAAAAAAAGCTTTTATGGGATAATGAGTTGAGATAAATAGGTAAAATCTCCTTAAATAACCTGAAGAGAGGGTTGTGTTACATTTGACAATGTTAGAAGGAGAACTCAGAGATCTGTCTCAATCTTGAAATTTCTGGGTAACATTTCCAGATAAATTCTCAAAGTAAAATCTACAACAACAAAGATATGTACAGCACTCACATTCTGTATGCTGCTGCTGCTTCAAAAGACTAAAGGTAGTGGTAGTAAATAGGAAGAAAGACTAATATGTTTTTCGTTTTGAAATCATCCGCGAGTCAAGTCAATATCAGTGAGTAGGTTTCTGCTAGAATCAAGTGATCTGCCTGAGCCTGAACCTGAGCCGGGCCATCTGCTCATTGCTTGAGCTGAGAAGCTCTGTGGTGTCTGCTGAGCCGCTGGTTCTGCTGCATTACCCGGTGTGGTCTCCATTTCGCTATTGTTGTGCTCTTCCTTTGGTTCATTTTCTTGTTTGACGGTCTTGTTAGTATTATTAGACTTTGCAACTCCCCCGTATACAAAACTACAAGCCACCACCTTAAAATAACAAAAACAAGTTTTTCGGTTAAGAGTCGCATTATAAATCGATCCAAACATTTAACCGAACTGAATTTTGAAAAATCTTAATCTGTAACATACATTTTATACCAAACAAACAGAACCAAAACCAAAACCAAACTTTATGTAACCAAACCAGAATTCATTAAAAAAGTTCATATTTTAAATTTACAAAATAGATTTATATAATATTTATCAAAACCGAAATCTTTTCAAACCCAGACTGAAAAATTGGTGACAAAGAAAGACAATAAGAAAAAACCGCGCCACAAACAAGTAAAAATTGGGCAAGAGATTGATACGTTTTCGAACTATAATACCACATGAGACATGAAACCGCAAGAATTAAATCTTTAAGAGGAAAATAAGGAAGAGCACAACTATCATTTTAGATTCACTTTTCAACAATTAAAAAGAGGAAATAAAAAACCTGAACGAGGCTGGCTGCTATAAGCATTCCAATTCCACCGCCAACAACATGACCTTCGGGACCAGAAAGAGAGACACTCATACCGCCTGTTCGACTTTTGGCTCCACCTTCTTCATTCACCAAATAAGATCCGCCTAGACTTAGGATCTCAAAACGTCCCTAAAAACACAGAGAGGTTATATAAAGAATCTTTAGTTTTTGTTTTTTTTTCGAATAACTGAAGGAATGATTCTGAAACCTCAAATGTTAAAGAAGGCGCTGTTGAAGCAGGTTGACGTAGAGTGACTGAAGAAACTGTTCCTGTGCCCGACATTATACAAAGAGCTCGAGGTCTTTGCTGTGAAAATGACAGAACTTTCGAAACAATATCCTGCGATAAAAAAATAGGGAAATCGATACAACTGAGACTGCAACTTAAATCAATTTTCAAATGTCAATAAACAGAATCATTAGATTGAAAGGAGTTTTCGAGAGTTTACTTCTCCTGCTCCAACACTGATGACATGAGGTGCAAAAGCAAGCCCAGCTGAAGTGTTCATCCACTCACCTAAAGTAAATCAACAGAGTTAAGAGATTGCTCTTAATCAAGAAACCCTATTGACTAATCACATTCTAATGACCAATTACTTGTCTAAACACAGATTACACCACACATGGATCAGTCAAATTACTCTTTCGCAACCTAACAATCAACGTTGAGTAGCAGTAACAACAGAGCCAAATCAACAAAATCTAACTTGACCATAGAGTCATCTATAGCTTCTAGCATTCAAACTTTGACCTAAGCATAAGATCCAAGCTCATGTTCTTAACAATGTACATAAAAAGCTTGAGATTTCACCTAGATTAGCTTAATCAAGAATTTCTATTGACTAACCACATTCTAATGACCAATTACTAATCTAAACAGACAACACATGGATCAGTCAATTAGCAGTAACAACAGAGCTAAACCAACAAAACCTAACTTGACCATAGGATCATCTATAGCATCAAGCATCCAAACTTTGACAATGTAACATATAAAAACATGAGATCTCACCAAGATTAGCCAATCGTTGCTTTCTTCCAGTCCCGGGAGGTCGACCTCTGGCTCGTTTAGGTGCGTTTGGATCAGAGATTGAAGAAGAGTCCTTAGACTTATTACTAGCAGAAGAAGGCATAGGAGATAGCCCTAAAGAGACTTGACCATCAGGAGCATACTTTCTCGGCCGACCACGTTTCTTCTTAACCATCGGTGGCTCCATAGGTGGCGGCGGCTGCAGAGGCGGCTGCACCACCGCAGATGAAGCCATCCCCATGTGAATGCTGTGTCCGAAATCAGCGTGTCTGTGCTCAGCCATGGAGAAAGGAGGTCCTGGATTGCTAGCCTGAGGATGATGAATGTTAGGGTTAGACATTGGCCTCATCCCCGGAGGAGGCGGCGGCGCGTGCAGACCACTCGCGACCTGGGAAGGTGAGAGATTCGTGAAGGCTCCTCTTTGGAGATAGTACTGAGGATGCGAGCCTGGAAATGCCATTGCTTCTCTTCCATCCATGCATTTAAAACCCTAAATTACAAGTCTTTTTCACACACAAGAGATTTCGAAAAGGGTTGGTGGAAAGAAAGAAAAAGACAACTTTTTGAAGAACGAATTTATCTACCACCCAGAAATCGTAAACCCTAATTCCCAAAATTAGTAGAGAGGACAACAATGGCGGATTTACAGAGGGTTTTTTTCCTTTTACCCAGTAATCAAAGTCTGGTTTTTTCAGCTGTGGAGTCAAGAAATGAAGCTCAAGATCCAAATTGTTTTTTTGTGAACCCTAGGTCTAAGCTCACTTAAGAACTAGAAAAAAGTGAAATTGCAGATTTGAAATAGCGAAAGGGCTAAGAAATTAAGACAACAGACGAAAGTAGCTACTGTTACAGTCTAGGAGAAAGAAAAAAAGAAATCTAAAAAAAAAAGCTAGATTTGATTTCGAAATCTAGGGTTTCTGAGATGAAAAACGCAAATGCACATCAGAGGAGAGACAAGAGAAGATGACAGAAGAGACAAATCAGGGAGAAGAGAGAGAGAGACAACAAATTTTTAATTTTTAATTTTAAAAAAAAAAATTGTGAAGTGAAACTTTTGAATTTAAGCCTTCTCTGAAAGTTATAAGACTGAAAAAGAGAAGGAGAGTGATGACCATTGTTTTCTTCTCTTTATATATTTCATTAATTTTTTTTTATTAAATGGGTTTTTTTTAAGAATATTAAATTGGTGACAAAAGAAAAGAATATTAAATTGGTTTGTTTAAGAATAATTTTATTAAAAAAGCATATGGACTTTTTTTGATAATTTATAACAAAATCTAATGTCTCATTAGATCTTTGACTGAAAATGAAATTTAGTCATTGAGGTTATATTCATATGTTTTTTTTCTTTCTCATGAAAAAGATATACTCATAAATACTCATAAGGATGTTAGCAATAAAATTTTTTTAATTAATTTAAGATTCTAAGATAGTCAAAATATTAATGGTTATTGCAGTGATAGTAGAATAAACGGTATAACAATCACTAATTATGAAATATTTATTTTATTTATAAAATATGACAAAATAAACAAGTTTTTAAATTAATGTTAATTTTAAAAGATTATGTTCTACAAAAGTAAGATGATATACCCTTAAAAAACCAACAAAATTGGATTGTATAAATTTTAAACACAATAATCTTATTTATTTCTTATGTTTTTATTTTTTATTATTTGTTATGTTTCATCAATCTAAATATTTTAAGAATGTTTAAAAAAAAATTCAACAAAAACATATTTTTAAAAGTTCAAATAAATTGTACAATATTTAATATTTTTAATTACTTTTATGTTATTTTATCGTCAATTATTTTTATATTTTAACAACTATAATTAATATGTTTTTATTTGAACAAAAAATATATGGTCTAAACGTCTAGTAATCTTTTCAAATATATAGAGTAATTGTATATTAAAAACATGAATCGATTTTCACAATTTACAAAAATTGATCTAGTCTTTTCTTTGTCAACTAAATTCACTAAACCATTTGTTTTATCAAAAAAAAAATTCACTAAACCATTTTCTAGACTTTGATCTAGTTACTTTTACGTTTTTATTTGCGAGAATTTTAACTAATGAAAATATTTTGTGATAAAAAAAATAGCAAATCAAATTTTGTTTCTTAAACAAAGTGACTTTTTAAATCTATTAACTTGATTAAAAAGAGGTGGTATGAGAGAGATGTGTTGTTGACTAAAGAGAGGAGAGAGAATGGGACCCACTTGAAAAAGATTCCAAGAAGAGGATCTCTCTCTCTTCTCTCTTTCTCACATGTCTAAATCACTTTTGCTATTTCTTTCTTTGCTTCGGACAGTGAGCCCTCTCTCCTAACTTTATTTTTTTCCCATTTTTATTATTCCCCTTTTTTATTTACTTTTAAAAAAAATTATTTCCAAAGTTTTGAAAGTGATTTTTTAAAGAAAACAAATTATATATGTAATATATTTCCACCTAATTTGAAAGCTTGTATTATACATTTAATATCCGGTGGCTAAAGAACCCGACCAAAAAATCCAAATAGTCAAAATTTCGTGCTACATATTAAATAAAGTTATTTAGGTATGTTTCTGATTAATATCTCCATTAAAATTAGAGATTAATAATTTGTCCCTAATCTTTATACTAACTTGTTTTGTCAACAATCTTTAACACTCACAGCTTCGACACCTACATAAATTTGACTTTTGACAATTTAATAAAATAAATTTGACTTTTCCTTTTTCACCCTTTTTTTTTTTTTGCCAACTTTCACCTAAATTAATGCGACTTGTCTTTTTTTTTTTTTTAACTTAGCAAGTTTTTATGAAAGATCGCATAAATATTTGAGTCCGACCACTACTGAACTTGACATTGTATATTGTTTTTTCTCACATAAATGGCTATAAACATACACAAATTAGTCCATGTAACATTTATAACTTAAAAAAACCATATAAATAAGATATGGAGAGTGTGAATGACAATAAATGTAGATTTTCTAATATTGAAGATAGATTGTTTGAAGGAAGCTTTCAGCTTGAGGATGGTGTCTGAAAAGGTACAATAAAGCTCTGTTTCTATGAAAGTCTCTTAGTTAATACTTCACACCACACACATACATAAATACACATACATGTATATATATATGATGTATTATGATTGTGGGTCTGTGAAACGTGATGTCATCAAAAGTGGGTCTCTCTCTCTCTGATTCTTGTAAGGAAAGTGATCTCAACTGTTGCTTTTTTATTTTCCTTCTGATGTAATTGTGGGGATAGAGAGATATGATTCTCTTCACATTGTGGTCCGGAGATTTTTGGTCCAATGGTTTCAAAATTCTAATAAGTATTGGTAGTTTGATGGTAGAGAGTTTGTTGGTTTTCAAAATTGAAAGATTAAAAAAGTTTAAAGTATTTAACAAATATTTTAAAAGTTGCATTTTATAAGTAAAAACATTATGAATCAATATCCAATAACAGTATAATTTAACAAGAATTACAAAATCAAATGATAACTCAACTTTTGGAATAACAAAAGATTCTTAGCAGAAATGAAAAACCATCAAACCAATATAAAGAGATTTGATATCAAAACCCTTAAATATGTTGTATTGTTGGTCCCATTGGTACAATAAAGCTCTGTTAAATGTTAAAAAGACTAACATCTCCTATAAATATATAGCAGACTATATATAATACAAAAAAGACGACCCATTTAAAATTGAATAAATGAAATTGCTATATATCAATCAGACTATTCAGAGTTTGATATTTGGTTCCTAAGTGAAAAACCAGGGAAGAATATGAACCTGAGGGTTCCGTTTAGCTATCCGTTTGATGCGTTTTCGGTTTTTCCACTGTAAATCATCAACTGCTGCATCAGTAGTAGCTACCGTTCTTTTCCGTCTATGGCCCAGTGACGGTGTCTCTGGCTCTGTTAATCTGTTAATAGAGATCAATCAAACAAATGGATTTAGAGAAATATGAAGAAAAGTGATGGAGATTGTGTAAAGTATCTCATTCTCTTGTTTCATGTTTCCACCGAAGAACTAGCAAAAGACTCTGGGTTTAAGCCAATAACCTCACAGAACCAACATGACAAGTAGCTTTTGATGGTGACTTAAACTACTGGATGAAGCTAAGGTATAGAGACTTCAAGAGAGTGTGCTCTAAACCATCTAACATGGGTGAATAATTTTTTTGTGGCAATGTGTTTGGATGGTAAAGGAACAAACCCGGGGGGATCAATCTGTGGAGTGGATTCCGCCACTGGACAGCAAGCGGAGCAGACATAAGCCTTAGGCCGCCAATGAAGTTTAACACAATAGGTGTGATACCATTCGCCACATTGACTACAAGAAACCATGGATCTTGAGTTGTATGGCTTTAGACAAATGCAGTGTAACATACTTCGAGCTCGTAAGGACTGCAACAATCAACCATGATACAAAGAGTTTTAGATAACAGTAAGGTTCTGTGTTAAGCTTATTAACATTCATGTCTTATTAACCTGAAGTTCTTCCTCTGCATGGACAGGCAAATTTTCACCCTCAGAAATAAGCTCGAAAACATCTTCCAAGGCAAGAGCACCCGAGTCAGTCACCACCTGCAGATAAAACCAAATTACTCTCATTTTCGTTAAGCATTCCAGAGGGGTAGCAAGCAATTGACTGAGAAACCGTGTTTTGGTCATGTACTTTTCTAGCTCGTTTTGCCCACTCTAGTCCAATGGTTTTTAGCTCCACAAGTCTCTTGCCTAAGTAATACTCTTCAGGTGATATTTTCAGTGTTTGTCCCTGTCAAGAAGCAAATAACCAACTATGGTATCATCGACCAGATCACTGTGGTATCAACGTATTTATTGAAATAGGAGAATCAACTAGTTGATGTTACTACACGTATTTATAGTGTATATTTCCGGCATAAGTAATACAGAGTCTACAGACTAAAAATCCAAAGAAAGGATAATGTTTCAAGACCCAAAGGCGCCTCAGTATATGTAGGAAGTTACATTATCGGCACATACCTCTTTTAAGAGCTGCTGGATTTGCTGTAATGAGGGCTTTTCTACATCTTCTAGCAACTGCCATTTAAAGACGGCACTTAAACAATCAAAAGGGGTATGTAGCCACACATACATTTTGAACAAAATTGTCAAAACCAATTAAAATCAGCATTTTTTTAATATGTACCTCAGAGGAAGGTGAGCTAGAGCTTAACGTGATGGTCTTACAACACCATCCTAGTTTTAAACTTGCAGTCTGAAGTTTGGGGAGTTCATCAAAGTTGAGAGCAAGGGACAGGCCAGATTTTCTAGCGGAGTCCACTCTGGCTATCAAATCCATAATCTTCGGAAGGATTGTACTCTGCATTCCATCATCTATTTTCACCTTGTCCAACAAATCTTCAGTTTCTGGCAAGAGCTGATGATTATCAACCTGCCACTTCTCGCAGTTAAGCAACAATGTTTCAAGAATCCTTGGCTCTTGAAGCTGAACACTGAGCGATTTAGACTCAGAAACTAGGTCCTGCAAAAATTAAAGCATTGAATACTCGAAAATCACATCAATTACAAAAAAACAGAAACCTGAATAAGCGCAAGAGGCAAACAAACCTTTAATACAGGAAGTTCAAGCCATGAGCACGGAGAAGATGCCATACAGGAAGCGGCAGATAAAAAGGGCTCAGATTTCTGAAGCCAAGATTCAGCCGACGAGATCATGTTCTCTATGCTCTTCAGAGATGGCAAAATCGCATGAATGTTCACTGACATCCTAGGAACAACATATTTTGATAAAAAAAAAACTTACAAAAACTAAGCGTGGGCTGAGGCTGAGTTTATAAAAATATGCGTAGCGTAACATAAAAATACCTTACGAGATCTTTAAGGTCGTACATCTGAGTTTCACTAGGAAGGATACTGCTTGCTTTTTGTTCCCAACAACGTGCTGTTGACAAGATTCCAGAAATCTCCACAAATAACTTCTCCTCCTCGATGTGTAGTCTGGAAATAGAAAGTCTTGGCATGAGAATAAAAACGACATAGAAATTCATATTACAGAGTCTATGCCAGTAATAGGAGACAACGTACGCAGCGGCTTCCGACAGCAGTTGCTCAATGAAATCCAGAGACCTTCTTGCAGTATAAACCTACATCAGATTCCATACAAATAAAGCTGCATCAAAAATATGAACCACAGAAAAGCACTCGGAACATGAAACCTTCCATCAGTTATATATATACAACAAATTTCCATGCATTTCACATTCAATATCAAATGAAACAATGCGAAGGCTTATTGCAAATTCTATTCAGAATATCAATGATAACTGCTTGAGACGAATGAGAGATACAAAAACAAAAAAATAAAGAAAGAGAAAACATTTACCGTTTGAGCTTTTCCCCGGCAAGATGCCTTATTCAATTCAATCTCAACAAGAGGCAATCCTTCAACTATTTCAAATAGTATGTGGTTAGGGGTTAAGCTATCACTATGCATTACAGCACAAATATAGGTGGGAACCAGATGAGGCACCCTAAATGAATGTCTAAGTAAAAAAGTAAAACCTTGAATGCCTAAGGATGCTCCATCATGTAGAAGGGAACTCAGTTCCCTGATTAATTTTCGTTGGTCCTTGCCTTCACGGACTTCAACCATTATATCATTAAAGCGTGAAATCCAAGACAACGTGTCAACATGGTACTGCCTCAGGATATTCAACTCAGGAATGTTAATGCTGAAACTATCGAATTCATGAAGCAATTCTTCCACATTCTGTGCAGAAAAAAATACAAATGACTTCAGAAAGGCTCAACAAAAGTGCTTGTTGTTAATCACACTGAAAGATACAGAACAAAAGTACAGCCAACCTGGAGAGATATAGAACCACTCAAAACTTTGTTACATTTATCACGGGCTAATTCTGATTTCTCTAGCAAATCCAGAAGCCCTTCTGTTTCTGGAAGTTGCATCTGAAGCTCCAATATCTATTCAGGAAAAAGACAATTAGAACACATGAACAAGTACTAAGTTATCATTGTCAGAATAAGGATAATATAGCCACCTCTGACTTTAGCTCGTAAAGAGCATCCAATTCAATCCCTGGAGGCTGTGTATTTGCGAGATAGAATCTCGCCCTTTCAGCTAACATCTGAGGACCCATGATGAAGAGAGATGATCAGATTCAAGACAATGCAAGAAATGAAATAGAACACAGAAAATCGAAACCACCAAATTAGGATTGTGCTCGTACGCTTTGAAAACAAGCATATTTCCCTGATAAAACGAGCAGGAAAATACATCTACTTATTTTGCACCTATATAATTCAACTATGGCTTCAGTCTCATTAAGACCTTCGTGGATATGAGGCGTTGAGAAAGATACTGCATAGATACCCTTCAAATTAACAAAGATCCAAGACAAACTATAAGTTTCTCATGTACAAGTTCATCAATAACCAAGATTGATATACACTAAGTGGCACTATCCCATGGGTAGAGTTCACCCCTAAGAAGTAGTTTATAAGAGAGGATATCTATAGATTTGTAATTCATCGACCAATTCTTTCCACCAATACTGACATTAGGGTTCACCAGGTTGTGGATGGACATTAATCAACATATCTCATTTTTTTTCGATATGGAATTGTAACTTAATCAATATGCAATATTCTGATCCACGTATTCTTCTTAACTCACACACTCCAAAATAGATCTCCCTATTCTTTAAAACACAAAACTTGACTACTAAGACATTTTGAGCTAACGGAAAAAGTAACTATACATATGTCTGTCTGAACCATGGTCTACCTTTGCGGAAGAGATTTTCTTTGACAAGCTCTCGTGTTTTCTTAGAGAAATTGGAGAACTGGAAACTTCAGAATACAATAGCTCCAGTTGGGTGATCTAGAAAGGAACCAATCAACACTAATCAGAATGCATAACAAAAATGATTTAGCCAGATTGGACTGTAATGGAGTTTGTAGTGGCATACAGTTGGACTGGTTGACAGAGAAGAATCGATTTTCTCAGACAATTTTCTAGCCTCTTCAGCATAATCCTACGAAGAAACAGAAACATGTAACAAAGTTATAAACATAATGGCAAACATCAGTAACAATCTCAAGGAAAACTGGGACATTTCAGGTACATGGCTAACCTTTAATTTAAGATGACCAGACTGAAAGCAAGGAACGGGATTAACTCTCACCAACTCATCAATAAAGTCCAAGTGAACTTTCTGTGAATCATTGTTGGCTCCACCTTCGACTTTTGAAAGACAGTCGCTAACAGCTTCACCCCATATCTTTGCTTTGATCAAACTTTTTGCAACATCTCGTACCTGTGTTACATATACATAGAAAGGTTTTTCCAGAATCTACCCAAAGACATATATACAAAAGCCTTTCAACGGATACTCAAAACTCACACAGTCCATTTCTGATCCAGCCCAAAGAAACTGTTCTGCTTCCTTCAAAAGGGCGGCATATTCAACACTAGAAAAGACATCCTTGAGAACCTTTGATGCTCGAAGTAGCCAATCTTCTGCTGGTCGTGCCTGACTAACATGCATTCCCTCCTGCTGCTATCAGAAGAGACAGCATTATTTTATAGATTATAATAAGATTCAAGGCCCAAGTAATCATATGATATATACACAACTCTAGGTTGATACCCTGTATAAGCATCAATATAAACGGCAAGACTCTTTTCGTTATTTAAAACTAGATTTGATCAAATCCTTATATAGAAAAGGTAGGGATGAAGAATGGCTACGCTGCTGCTAAATATATAATTCAATAACGAGAACAGAAACCAAGATTTAGCAGTGTTATTTGAAAACAATAAGTACAAATTTACCTTTTTGTTGAAAGCACCTGATCGTTTGGTGCCTGAACTTGACTGTCGAGAGTTTTTGGTTTCTTGTGTTTTGCAGGCACCCGGCTCTTCAAATTTTTGTAACATCCCATGCAACTCGGCAAGGGTATAATGGTATACAAGACGCAACTTCGTAGGTTCACATTCACAAAGGTGCTTCCAGTGCTGAATTCAAGATGACAAACACTTAGGTAAATAGTAAAAGTAAAATCAAGAAACAAGATTCTTAGAAAAAATGTCTACTGTACTGCATCTTTAGAACTCTCAACAGTTTCTATTCTGTAAAAAAGGCTAGCCTGCCTGAAGCTGATTGCTCTCTAAGAAACTCTAACAAAGTCAGATATAAATATTTACCTCCAAACATGCAAAAACAGATGGCCTGCAATCACAGACAATAGCAGAAAGATGAAGAAACTGCTGGCAAATGATGCATGTTGGATCCTACAAATACCGTTATAAAGAGTCCACACATCAGAGCATTATCTTGTGCAAAATAGAATGATAGAGAGGGAAAACTTAACATAGAAACCAACAATATCTGATTGCAGAAAGAAAAACCTCTTCAATGCCCACAGAATCAGGACATTCAGGCAGAAACATAGGAGAAGATCTCAAAATACCACTTTTCCAGAGCTGCTCTCTCCAGGTTTTTTCCTTACTGTATATTCTGAGCAATTCTTTCTTCAAATGAATTGACCCTTCGCTATCGTAGCAGATTCCCTATAAGAGAAGACAATTAAAACAATCACGGAGGTTGCACAAATATATACAATTGTTGCTTGAAACTAGCATACAAAATTTCACTAGTAACCCTTGATAAATTAATAGTGTATAATCCCATCAAATCTAAACAATGCCTCTTTCAATGTTGATATCTCCAGTATCCACTATTCCATTTGATCACGGGTAGCAATATTTAGTAATTCTATAACTAAATCTTCTTTCATCAATGCAGAATAGATAGAACATTAATCAACCAAAACCAACAAACTCCATGGACACACAATAGAAGTACCATCCTCAAGCATTGAGCTCGCGCTAGCGCCATCCTTTGGTTTAACCGTTTGACAAAGAAATAAATGAGATAAGCATGTTTGGAGTTAAAATAGTAACAAGGAGAAGCCCAACAAATTAATATAAATTATGGGACACCTGTTCAACCAGAGGGAATGGGCATACAACTCATCTTGCAAGCTTTTCATATAAAGTTTACGAAGTTTTGCCTATAGTGGCTCTCTCTACCTTAGCTACCACACAGAGGAGCTCATCATGAGATATGACAGCAGGTTTTCGGTACAGCCGATACAGCTCCGCCCCAAAACCACCATGGGGTAGCCAATCAGCAGTGGCGAAGTTGACAGCCTCTGCACAATTTAGACCTGGAAGGACAACATATTCTACTTTATCATAAACTGCATAATGACATTGGTAACCAAACTCCATAACGCAATTAATTACACACTTTAACACGCAACTAGTCACGTGACTACAATAACTTAAATTAGAGTTGGCATACCGAAATTGAATCCAGCATGAAAGGATTTTGGAAATGTGATGACGAAGTTTCCAGGCTCCTAGCAGTGACCAAAAGTAAAGGGATTATGTCGGAAAACTAAACAAGCCCCGTAATTTTAGGAGGATTATTGTTCACAAATAGTTTCCAACGCTTGCAATAGAAATGCTAACAATCAAATGAACTCATCAATGAACTATATACTTGAATATCAAACCTGTAATACTGTGTAAACCGGGACTTTATTTTCTTGTAAAACAGTTGGACTCAACATGGTAACCAGTTGAAAGAGCAGATCGGGCTGAGCATCAAAGAGATCGGGAAGGGTTTTCCGCATGACCTACAGAAAATCAAGCAGCGCTACCACCTTAATTTTTCTTTCTAAAAGTAAGTAAATATATTCCAATGAAGAAAAAAAACTTCTGGCTGTGAATAACTAACCTTTTCAAAAGCACTAGCAGCACTGCCTGGAACACCATACCAACATTTTGCCTCTCCCCTGAAGTGTGTGAATAAAAAAAAAGTTGGTAACAGAATCTTTCAAGATAACAGCCTAAGAGGCGCAAATAAAAGACTCAATATAAATGAAATGTCTCGTTATGAATTAGAGATTTCCACTTAAGTTTAGAAACATCTTCGCCCTTAGACCATGACAAAAAAAGGAATAGAGGGAGTGAATTTGCGACTTCTAAGACTCGAAAATAAAGCAGTACTCACACTATATGCTTCGAAAGCACTATCAATTATAGTAGAAACAGGAAAAAAATTACAATACAGGTACGTACCAGTGTAGATAATTGACAGAGTAAAAACAATGGTCCTCAAAATGCCAACAAAAAGAAGAGAAGAGCATTCCAAGATATAGCCAAGGCACTGTAACACCATTAATGTTATGACGAATGGCCTGAAGCATAGATCCTTTCAACTTAGGCAGGTTATTGAGATTCCAGGGGCTACCACAATATTCATCCCATGTATTTGCCTCGATTGATTCTGGTCTTCGGTCTCCTATTCGAGGAAAACCACTCCCATAAACAGAAGTATCCAAGTCATTCCCATACATAACTTCAACCTCGCCACCTGACCCTTCTACTATTTCCCAAAACTTTTTCTCTATCTGCGTCCTAGACACTGATCCTGAACCAAACCACTTCCTTTTGGCGCGATCAGCAATGCGCTTGAAATCTTCAAGTGATAAGCATTTACCGGGCACAAAGCCAAAAGTGTCTTCATCAGTGTTTAAGCACTCAAGGCAATACCAGTTCCCAGGTGGGATATGCTTCAGTGGTGGCGAGAGACAATAAATATGCCAACCTTTATTACAACTATCACACAAAAGCATCACTTCGCCGTGTTTGCCACTTTTACATTGTTCACATGCTTGATCAATCCCTTCTTCTTTTTCCACCTTGGGAATTTTTTCGTCAGCGTTTCTTTTTCTTCTCTTTGAGCTCGGAAATTCAGAACAGCGTCGATTCCTTCCTGCGGCATGGATTTTCCTTTTGCAACCCTTTGCAGCATCTGCATTCATTCGATTGTGATAGTTCTCAAAATCATGCAAATGCTCTTTGTACAACTGACACAAGACATGCTTAGCGCATTTGGAAATCTTTTCACCAGAGCTCATGAACTGATAAACTTCCCCCCATTTCTTCCCCTTAATAACCTTATCGTAACCCCCAAACCTCTTCACCGCATTGAACAGCTTACACAAATCCAACTCCTCTCCTTCAAAAACCACTTTCTTCTTCAGCTTCTTACCTAAATGCTCCTCCAAAAACCTATTGTATTCCAACTGAAACGTCTTGGAATTACACGAAGCAGGACGAAACTGCAACCGGTGAATCTCTTGTGTCTTTGTTGGAAACTTAACAGATTCCAAATCCAACCCGAAAGGCGGTTTCCAACAATTCGGTGGAACAATCTTGCAAATCCCATAAACCTCTGCCTCTGGCTTGATCTTGTATATATACTCTAATGGATCTTTAAATTCCTCTTCAGTCGGATAATAAACCGGTCCAGAAGGAACATTAAACGATCCTCTAAGCTTCTGATCTAAAACCCTTTTCTCCACAGCCTTAACTCTACCTTTCCCCATTACCAAACAAAACAACTAAAACCCACAGATCATAACACAAACATCGAACCTACGAACAAGGAATTTTTAAGTCAATTAATCAAAGAAACCCTAGAAACAATTTCAAGAAACAGTGTGCGATATTTCAATTCTAGGGTTTTTAGCAAATTTACCTTGAAATCCTGAAGAGCGAAACAGAGCTCGTGAAATTATTATTCTTTCTGGAGAATTTGGTTTGTGAAGATTTGGAGAAAGATTTGATAAAAACGTTTCTTTATAAAGCTCACTTGCTAATTTCCAAAATTGGGTTTGGACAGTAACTGAAATTACGAAACGGAGAAAAGGAAGCGAAACTGTCCTCAGTTCGTGTTTATGGGTAGAGAACTTCGTGCCGGTTTAAGATAAGAAGAACTGCTTGCCGTTTATACAGAACAAAGAGGTACTACGTGTAGTTTCGATTTACAGGCCATAGTGGATTGTTGGGCCTAAATGTTGTTTTAAGGCCTAAAATAAAAGTTTTTATCTACAAATTTATTAAAAAAAATGACCCGCTATTAATTTTAAAATTTAGAATTATCTAACAATTCATGAGTGAAACCTTTTCACTTCTATTTACAAGTAGGATATAAAAACAAAAAATCCAAGAAAATAAGGAAAATTGTGTTTTTCAAGATAAGGAAAAAAAAAAAAAAAAATTCGATATCGCATGTACGATGGGATGGTCGGTGAAAAGGCGTTTCTACTGTTAGAAGAAAACAAAATTGTTGGAGCGTTATGTCGGTGGTGACAACTATTTTGGTAAACTTAGATTTTATTTTCCTTGTTCACATTTATGTATTTTCACATTATCATTCTTCATATTTCATTTCACTAAAAAAAGGATAAATAGTCACCTATATAGCTATTTGCGACAAAAGGACATATATATGGTAATGGAATAATTATATGAAATATTTATATACTATTTATAGACAGCTATGAATGTATTAGATGGAAGTTGGAAGACGATACTAGTGTACTACGCGACGCGTCTATATTATATCGTACATAAAATAACAATATATTTTTTTCGTAATATAAAGTTTTCAATAACATAATTTTAGGAAGTAAACAAAAAAAAATAAGTTAGGGCCTAGGAGTTGACTCGTTTTGCCATAATCGCTTGTAGACGTTACGTTTGCATTTGAACCCAATTGTGAAAAGACGTTTCTAATCGCTTTATATCAAATAATTTTGTTTCGAATGGGACAATACGATGTGGGATAAAAGATATGTGAGTCGGTCCAAATAATGTCTAAAATCCATACATACACATGTATAAATATATTTATTGTTATTATTAATATCTTTTAGTGTTTGTGTTTTTGGGGCGACGATAAATATATCTTTTAACATAATTTTTTAAATTATAAAAATAATATTGATAGAATGATACTATTATTCATATATGAATATCGATTACAAACTAGTAAACTACACATTAAAAAAAATATTCATTTTAAGTATAAGTTATAAATATATTTATAATTCAAATATTACAAATCGTATTGTTTTCATGGTTTTAAGATAAGCTATATTTGTTTTGATGAATTTTCATTAAACACTTTTTTGTCAACTTAACATTAATTATAATATATGATTTGCTTTAATCATTTTTTAATTTTGATAATATCCAAACATAAAATTTTGAATTTGGATCTAACTTATAATACGAGAGCAGCGTGACTAACTTACTACAAACCAACATATTACAAAATTCAATATTATACAAATTTGAATTCAAATAATGACACAACGACGAGTTTCTATCTTCCAATACAAAAATTGTTATACTCTCTGGTTTTTTTTTTATGAAAATATATTTGTCAAAAACACGTCTAAAAAAATATATGAAACCATAAATGTCTAATATTTTGATATTTTTTTGAAAAACTAATAATATACACTATACTTATCTACTAGTATATTATTGTTTTTGATAACTCGAAATTGATGGTTATTATGTATGATAGCAAATATGAGTTGTTCCATTAGAATTTTTTGACCCACGGGTTAGTTGACTTGGTGAGGCCTGCTGCCTTGCTGTTCTCTCTTTCATTTTTTTTATAAAACAACCAAAAACAAAAAAAAAAGTTTCAATTTTTAATTTTTAACTTTCTGGCAAAGTTCTCTGCTTTTGTCTCTGAGAAAATAAAGGATAGAAAAAGGCAACAAAGAGAGAAAAGTTTCTGAAAAAAAATATCGGTTCTTGAGCCTTTCCCCTCGAGCTGCTTAAGCACACACGAGCGCTTGATTCGTCGTTTCACCTTTTTGCTTTTTCTTTCTTCTTCTTCTTTGTTCTTTGCTCAATTTCGATTTTGGGTTTTCACAGATCGTTTTTCTCGATTTTGACCCTTTTGGTGTTGTTCTTGCTTGTAAGTGGAACAACATCGCAACTGGGTTTTTGCTGATTTGTTTTTTTTTTTTCCGAAACTCCGAAGAAAATTCGACACGGATTTGATCTGTTTTTAAGGTCTCGATTGATAAAATCAGCAAAAAAAAGAGACGCGGTTTAGGGTTTATGGTTTGACTGAAAAAAAATACTGAAATGGGTTGTGAGGTTTCCAAGTTATGTGCATTTTGTTGCGTTTCAGAGCCAGAAAGATCCAATCATGGAGTCACAGGGTTAGGTAAAACTTATAGCTATGATCGGGTTTATCTGAAATAAATTCTAGGGTTTTGTCTTTTGTTTGTGTTAATCGTGGATTTTTGTTTTGTTTTTTTGTCAGATGAGGATAGGAGAGGTGAAGGGAATGATTTGCCCCAATTTCGTGAATTTTCGATCGAGACTCTAAGAAACGCAACTTCAGGTTTTGCTGCAGAGAATATAGTTTCAGAACATGGAGAAAAAGCTCCAAATGTTGTGTACAAAGGGAAATTAGATAATCAAAGACGTATTGCTGTCAAAAGGTTTAATAGGAAAGCTTGGCCTGATTCTCGTCAGTTTCTGGTATAATTTTGTTGTTGAATTTGCTTAAAACACTTACCTTTTTCAATTTTGAATCATGTATGGAATCACTAAACACTTCGGGTTTTTTAATATGTGAGAATAGGAAGAAGCTAAAGCTGTTGGTCAATTAAGGAACTATAGGATGGCAAATCTGCTTGGATGTTGCTATGAAGGTGAAGAGAGACTTCTTGTTGCAGAGTTTATGCCCAATGAAACTTTGGCAAAGCATCTTTTCCACTGTAAGAACTAGCTCTCCTCTCTGGTTTATGGTTCCATGTTTGGGTACATCAAGCTTGTCTCTCGATATGTAAATGGAAACTGTATTGATATGTTTTAGGGGAGTCACAACCGATGAAGTGGGCGATGCGACTAAGAGTAGCTTTACATATTGCTCAAGCTTTAGAATACTGTACCGGCAAAGGACGTGCACTCTACCATGACTTAAATGCTTATAGAGTTCTCTTTGACGATGTAAGTTAAGCTTGCTTGTTTGTTTTTTTTACATTTGTCCCTGTTAATATGTGCATATAAGAATCGTCATATGTTTTGTCTTTTTTAAGGACTCGAATCCAAGACTTTCATGCTTCGGTCTGATGAAAAATAGTAGAGATGGAAAGAGTTATAGTACCAACCTGGCTTTCACTCCTCCCGAGTATCTCAGAACAGGTAAAGACTTAAACACTTACATATCAGTTTGCTCTATTTGGATTGTGCCAGTTTTCTTTTGACATAATAGTTTGTGTTTGTTTCTACAGGTCGCGTGACACCAGAAAGTGTGATGTACAGCTATGGAACTCTGTTGCTTGATCTTCTTAGTGGAAAACACATTCCTCCAAGCCATGTAAGCTTATGATTTAGATACTAAATCAGTCAATATCTACCATATGATTTAGTTACTAAATCAGTCAATCTCTACCAAACAATTGCTGAATATCTCTCAAACCTCCTCGAAGAAGAGTGTATTTTTCTAACTAGCACTTTACTTGTACTGTGTATTCTTAGGCGCTGGACCTCATACGAGACAGGAACATTCAAATGTTAATCGATTCATGCTTGGAGGGTCAATTTTCAAGTGATGACGGTACTGAACTAATACGGTTAGCTTCTAGATGCCTGCAGTATGAGCCTCGAGAAAGGCCTAACCCAAAATCTCTAGTCACTGCAATGATTCCTCTTCAGAAGGATCTTGAGGTACTTTCCTACAACCATTAACTAAATCCATTAAATCTAGAAACAATTCTATTCGCACTGAATCACATAAGCTCTTATATCTTTTGGTTAATTATGTTTTTGCATTTTAAAATATTATTCCCGAGACTGATAAGAACTTGGTTAATCATGTAAGACTCCTTCTCATCAACTGATGGGCATACCAAGCAGTGCCTCAACAACGCCTCTTTCACCACTCGGAGAAGCATGCCTAAGAACAGATCTAACTGCCATACATGAGATTGTTGAAAAACTTGGATATAAAGATGATGAGGGGGCAGCCACAGAGGTTCATTTCTTAATCCCAACCTTGTTTTTAATCATTCTCGTAATTGTCTCATTGCAATTCCTTGGCAAGACTGTAATCCATGGTATCTTTGGTTATTGGGCTACCTGTTTCTTATTGTACTGATTACCTTTTTGGCTTGCTTGTTGCTTTGTTTTCTGCAAAATTTTCAGCTTTCCTTCCAGATGTGGACCAACCAGATGCAGGACTCGCTGAACTTCAAGAAAAAGGGTGATGTTGCTTTTCGACATAAAGACTTTGCAAATGCTGCTGAATGCTATTCTCAGGTTAGATATTTTCTGCCGAGTGTTTGCGGCATTCAGATAAAAGTTAGTGAGTAAATCAGATAAAAGAATGCTATCACAATTTCTGATCCAAAGAATTTTGTTTTGACAGTTCATCGAGGGCGGAACAATGGTTTCACCAACTGTTTATGCAAGGAGAAGCCTGTGTTACCTAATGAATGATATGCCCCAAGAGGCACTGAATGATGCGATGCAAGCCCAAGTGATATCTCCTGCTTGGCATATCGCATCTTATCTTCAAGCTGTAGCTCTCTCAGCTCTAGGACAAGAGAACGAAGCTCACGCTGCTCTAAAAGACGGATCTATGCTCGAAAGCAAAAGAAACGCACTATGATGAAGATAATAACAGAAACACAAAGAGGAAAACGAAATGGAAAACGAGAGAGGAAACAAGAAGATCGTTTATCTTCTTACATTAACCGAAACACCCCATAGACTTGCAGAATAAGAGCATAACACACCATCATCCTCTGAAGTAGAAGCTACCACTACACACAGTTCTCATATCGTGTGCATCATCATCATCGTCATCACTGGTCAGTTTCGGGTTTGGCACTCGTAGTTTCCTCACCTTTTCTTTTTTCTCTTTCCAAATACTCGAAGCATTCATTTGGTCTATTACGGTGAATTGGACATTATTTTTGTTTTTCGGTTACTGGCATGAACATCTCCCTGCTATACAGAAGAAAAAGTTCCCTACTTTGATGGAGATTTGATCATAAATTGGGAATGGTGTGTGATATTGTGGATTTGCTTTGATGGGTTCCATAATTTGTAATCAATATTTTATAAGTATGTAAAGAAGAGAGCAGTTTGTTTTTTTTGGCTTTTTGATGATCTTTGGAGTTTTGCATGTCAGGAAATGTTCTTGTGTTCCTCTTTGTGTCTGGCTTCAATTATTCAGATCTCAATTATCTCACTCATACGTACCCTACAAACACAAGCATATCTTACGACAGGAATCTGAGTATATTCTATAATTAGTCTCGTTTTCAATTGTAAAGATTAAAGAAAATCAACAAGTTAATGTAGGCTGGAATTTTGAAAAAAAAGAAAAAATGAAAATAAGGGCCCAACCGGGTTCGAACCGGTGACCTCTCGATCTGCAGTCGAATGCTCTACCACTGAGCTATGGACCCTTTGATGCGGAAATGTTAACTATAATAAATTATAAATTATAACGTAAACCAAATTGGGCTTTGAAAAGCCCAATATCTAAGCTTCTGTAAAAGCCCATTAAGGATAGCAAAAAAGCTTTTTTTTCGTCTTGTGACTGCTTCTTCTTCTTCTTCTTCTTCTTCTTCTTCCCGGTGGCGAGAATCACTATTGACCCTGAAGCTCATTGAGGTCTTGTCAAAATGTTTGCATCAAAGCTTTGATTTTGTTCTCTTTTCTGCTACTTGTGTTTCTTATCAATTTATGAGCGACCTTGATTTGATTTACTGAGCCAGAGCTTTTGCTTGAAATATGACCTGAAACTATATCTGTTGGAATTTGTAGACTACATTGTTGCTGAATTGCGAGTTTTAGTTTCCATGAGGGAACTATTTGGTTGCGTTTTTTGTTTTGTTTTGTTTCATGTGTGAGACCATTCTTCAGCCTGGCTTTCAATTGTATTGTCTAAAAAACATATCTTTCTAGTGTGGTTTCGACGCAGAACACAGAACAAGATTGTACAGAAAAAGTTGTTTTTTTTGTGTGTGTGTAAGCCTTTTAATTTACTGGAGTTTCACAGGCTCTCTCTCTTCTGCTTTGGATAATCTTTCTCACTTTTGCTTTTAGTTGGATTAATAATTGCATTTGCTTTTTTTGTAGTAACCTTCAGGATCACTACTCTTGAAACACCATCAATTGGTATTCGATTGTTTCTTTTTCCACACCCTTTCTATGATTGGCTTAGAATGCAAGTGAGATTAAAGCTTTTGTCTTTTTATATGATTTTTTGCACAACTTTTGTCTGTTGCTTTCATTACATTCACATCTACTTGATTCCTATGTTACATGGGGCCTTTAGATCTGTAAGAGCGTAGCTGAATTTCGAATTCTCTTAATCTAGATTCGCGTTTTTTAGCTTCTCTGTGTAAAGCTTCATGATCAGTGACAGTTTCCTCAAAAGAGTGTTGCAGTCAGATTTTGCTCTTCCATCATTTTCAGAAGTGACTGGTAAGTGATCCTTCATGTTAACTCATCCTTTCTATTCATTTGCTTTATCGGTTTGCTAGCTTCGATTATCATGATGATCAAAGGATCCTTGTCCATGGAACTGGTATTAAAATACTGATGCCTTCATCAAATCTTGTGCAGAAGTTTGGCTTTCCTCTGATGGTAATAGAGATTTGTTAATTATACAAAAGCAGCAAAGATGGCACAGAGTTTTGAAAACGTTATTCCTACTCTACGTGATTTCTTCAATTCCCAAAAGCCAGGGGAAGAGGACGAGTTTACGTGCTATCGGGTTCCACCGAGACCTACAAAAATGGGAAACAAGGCGAAGGAGAGACACGGTTTCTTCAATCAGGGATCCAAGGAAAGAAGCAGAAGGAACATATCAGATGCTGAAAAGTTCTCAGTGGAACAATATTCTTCTGGTGGGTTTTTTGGGGTACGGTTGAACGCAAATGGGAGACAACAACAACAACAAAGATCAGCTAAGCCTTTAGGCTCAGAGAGAGACATGGAACCGAGATTGCAAAAGTCATTCTCTGCTAGAATGCAGTTCCCGTTTATGTCTACTTCAAAGGGAAGCAATCAGTCTACTTCTACGGATACTTCAAGCTCAACGAGCTGGTTTAGCCGTATCAAGAAAATGTCTAATCCATTTTCAAATCGAAATCCTCTGATACCAAAATCAAGCGAAATCAAGGTCAGTGGCGGAGAATTGCTCTCAAGGAACAAGCCCTTCAGAAAGTCTTCACCTGTTCATCTACATGCCCATCTCAGTATGGAATATGAACTTGGGATGCCTGTTTTCACGTTCTCGCTAAACCACCCGGATGATGTGTATATGGCCAGTACATGGATGGATGATAACGACTCTCGGTTTGTCTATTCGTTTCGTTACATTGGTGGTAGAAGCAACAGAAACCTCGGTGAACAACGGTTTAATGTTTCAGGTATAGAGTCTTCAATAATAGGACAGATGCAAGTTTCAACTCAAATCTGCTTAGAGGTAGAACCATATGAAGATCCTGTGGAATCAACTTTGTCGGAATTCGTTCTTTTTGACATTGCACGTGCAAAGAGAAGTGGCGTCAAGCATGAAAAACTGTCAAGACAGAACAGTTTCAGACGAGGATTGGACCCAAGTCAATCGATATATTCAGAGACAGAGAAGAGAGTATTCAATGGCTCAACAAATGACTCGAACCTACGACAAGAAAAGCTGCCAAGGCAGAACAGTTTCAGCCGAGGATTGACACGTAGTCTATCAAAACATTCAGAGAATAGTGCATCTGATCCTTGGCCTGCCTCAAGTTTACATCCAGGCTTAGAGATTGCAGCAATTGTTATTCGACACTCTTCTTCGAGCAATGAAAGTCTTGAGTACATGAAGAACAGTAAACTCTCAAGACGAGAGGTGAAAGTTATAGTTCCAACAGGAAACCACGGTTTGCCTGATGCCGAAAACTCATGTCCTACGCCGATACTGCAGAGATGGAGATCAGGTGGAGGATGTGATTGTAGCGGATGGGACATGGGCTGTCACCTTTTTGTCCTAGAATCTCCCGATACCCATTTCGCACAAGAACCAGAACTCATCAACAATCACCATGGTTTGGAACTTTTCATAGAGGTCAGATTTTTTCCTTGTGGTAACAAAGTATGACTCAACTCTTCTTACTTGATCTTTGAGCTATAAAAAAAAAACTATGTTTCAGGGTGGGAAAGAGAACACACCGGCAATGACAATGGCGTTTATCAGAGAAGGACATTACGAGGTAAACTTCCACGCGAAGCTCTCAGCTTTACAAGCATTCTCAGTCTGTGTCGCCGAGCTGCACAGAAGTGAAGTCTCAAGAGGAGAAAGAAGCAACTCTTTCTCTAGATGCAGTTCACTCAGAGAGCTTATCGACATGGAAACTCCGGTAAACAGAGAAGAAGTCCTTTCCTCTTTCATGCCTAATGTCACTTTCTCTCCAATTTCGAGAGTTTAAAACATATCACAAAGTAAATCTCTTCCTCTCCTTCTTATGTGCATATATACATTATACGTATCATAAAACTATCAGCCAGAATGTTATTAAAGTTTAGTACTTTCACCTCATGACTCCAACAAGTGTTTCATAATAAGTATCGTTTTAGAATTTTATTCGTATTTCATAAAGAATATTATGTAGAATTTTAAATTATATTTAAATTTAGTCTCTATTACATAGTTCAACTTATTAATTAGAGAGATAAAATTATAGATATATGTTTGGAGAAGAGAACAATCTTGTATTAGTAAATGGTATAATAGAAATGTTATGTTTTTTAATATGTGTGAAAACTTTTAAAATGACACTTGATTTGAAGTAGACATTATATATTTTCTTGATGCCAATGATGTCATTATCAAGTGATGCTGAGTTTTAGTTTATCCGGTCATGGTACAGACAAAATACCTCATTGAAACCGACATCAAGAAGGATATTTAACCGAGCTTGTAAGCATTTGCGTAGCCTAAGCCTCTAAGAGTATTCAAAACATAATCAATAGAGCTCGACACTACTTTCAGATCATCTGAAATAATAAAACGAAGAAGCGTCACAGCTGACAAAAACATGTTTCTAAGTAAATATTCGAAATATATAGTATTGAAACCTGAATACCAACCTAAATACTAATAGCGTGACTGATTACATAAGTAGAGAACTAAAGCAGGACCTGAACATCATTACCAAGTGTCATTAGAAATGAGCTTAGATCAGGAGCAACTGTAAAAGTATAACAACTCATGTGTCCTCAACATAACAATTTTTTTCCAAATTTACCGAATTTAACCAAAAAATTAATCAAGATTTTTACAAGAAAAATCAAATTCAGTTTAATTCTGTAACAAAAGGTGGGTAAAATTTCCAAACCGAGCCAAAATTCTCGAATCCGGACCGAAATTTCCAAACTCGAATCCGAACCGAATTATAAAATAATCCGAATGGAATAATTCTTGTATACCGAATTACCCTGAACCGAACCAAATTAACCGAACTAACCAAAATTCATTAAATAACTAATATTTTTAATTATATATATATATATATTTAAATATACTAAACATTTACAATATTAATTAAATTTGGCTAATTTGATCCCGAATGAGATCTACTTTCTAGAACCCAAAAAACCCGAAAACCGAAAAACTCGAACCGAATCGAACTATAATTTGATCCCAAATGGGATCTATTTTGTAGGAACCGAAAAATTCGAACCGAACCGAATAACGGAATACCCACCCCTCTAACAATAATAAAACTTTTAACCGAACCAAAATTTGCCATAACCGAACCGATCCAAATGGATTTTTTAACCGAAGTTATCGAATGGGAACAAAAAATTATGGAGCCCATATAAAATTGGGCTTGGAGATCATCTGGGCCAAACCGGTTTTAAAACCGATTGAGAACAAAGACCGTAAAAACCCTAAGAGTATATAAATCAAACACATTCCTCATTTTCTCACTTGTTTGTTCATCGCCGTCTGAAAACCCTAAGACCATTTCTTCATCTTCTTCTTGATTTTTTGATCTGTTCTTCAGAAAATGAAGGTTGTCGCCGCGTTTTTGCTCGCCGTTTTGAGTGGGAAAGCTTCCCCAACCAGTGGCGATATCAAAGATATCCTCGGATCAGGTTTGTTTCTTGGTCAAATCAGATCGATTTTGCTACAACTTATCTAAAGATTAGTAGTTGCAAGAGTCTATAGAGATTTCGATTGGGTTAATAATGTGTAATATATCCATTGATTTGTAGGTTAATTATATCTGTGACAAGTTACTTCAAACCTCAAATGAAAGCTTGTGGTTGTGTTAGGATTTGTTCTGATCTAATAATCACCATTTATGGTATGAAAATGGGACTGTGTTGTTTGGGTTTATCAATGTAGCAATTAGTTACTTAAAACCTTAAATGAAAGTTTTTTTCAACTCGTATGCTTCTTTCTTGATAGACCAGTGGTTGTGTTAGGAATTGTTGTGTAATAGAATGAACAATGTGATCCAATAATCACAATTTATGGTATCAAGATGGGACTGTGTTGTTTGGGTTTATCAATGGAGAAATTAGTTTGTAATCTGGGTTGATAAAAAATGTGGTCTTGTTATGTTTCATTTGCAGTTGGTGCGGAAACAGAGGATGCTCAGATTGAGCTTCTCTTGAAGGAAGTCAAAGGGAAAGACTTGGCTGAGCTAATTGCTGCTGGAAGGGAGAAGTTGGCTTCAGTACCATCTGGTGGTGGTGGTGGTGTTGCGGTTTCTTCTGTTCCATCCGCTGGTGGTGGAGGAGGCGGTGGTGCTCCTGCAGCTGAGGCCAAAAAAGAAGAGAAGAAAGAGGAGAAGGAAGAATCTGATGATGTAAGTTTTTTACTTTCTTTCTTAACTTTAAAACATTTCTTGACTTGAAAATGAAAAATGGTGGCTCACTCACTTGTGTTTAATTTTTGCAGGACATGGGTTTCAGTCTGTTCGAGTAAGGCTTCCGGTTTTCTTGTCATCTTTATCATATTGTTGTAACCTTTTGAAATCTATGTTGTTGTTGTTGTTGTTTAGTTTCTTGTTCCATCATCTTTTTAGACATTGCTGAAATTTTCAAGAGATTTTTACTCGTTATTGGGAAACCTAAACCAAAAGAAGAGAGAGTAGCAAGTTGATGTTTAATTCCAAAGTTTCTCATAGATGCCACTCCCTGTTTTATTCACTCACTAGGTCCATCAATCACCTCTCTCACTCTTGAGCCTCTCTTGCTTATTCTTTCCAACCGATTACAGTCACCACACCCACCACAACTGTAGTGGTAGATGAGAAGTTTCAGCTCGAGTATTCGCCACACAAGAGTGTAGTTTTTCTATGGAGAAAGTTAACTAAAACAAATAAATTTAATTATTAATTTGATATTTGACTAAATAAATGAAATTTGACTAAAAATAATGATCCTAAAACGACATTTCGTTTAAAAAACCAGTTTCTATATAAGCATTTACATATATTTTTTTTTTTTCGTCTGTATAGGAAACATATATTAATGGAGTCATCGACTCCTACAAACTAGAAAAAGGGTAAGTAGTGAGTGGTGAAGTGCTCTCATAAACGAGGAGGAGACTAGCTCAGGTTATTAAACAATTACAATTAAAATAAGACTTAAGTCTAATTAGATTTGGCTTTAGAACATGATAGTCTTTTTTCTCTTTCTCCATGTAGAGAATTCAAACGGGTAAATGCTATTTGTATGGTCTAGAGAATTGTTGTAATTGACTTAAAAATTAGTATGTACTGCTAAGAGGTCCCGCTCGAGTGAGCAGAGGATTGTCACAGGCCGGCTTCACTCGAGTAAGATATAATTAATGGAAATACCAATATTCCCATATTTCTTATTTCTATTGGTATCCGGTTATTGGAGCTTATATAAATTGCTGTGTATTATTCCATTGATCTCAACATACATATATAAGATATATGGGAATATTTGTTTGTTTGTCGTCTTTACGCTCTAAAAATTCATCCTATTTTCACCAGAATTCATAATAAGAAGTAATCCCATTAGAATACGCCTCATGTGGTCGTATCCCGGTTCTGTCTTATACCACAAAATGATATTAGTAAGGTTCTTCGAGTTTGGTTGTTTGATTGACTCCATATTAGGTCTCGAGTGAATTATGAATTTATTTTTATTCGTTTTTAATAAGCGTTATTTTAACTCTTATATGAGATCAAGTCTATCCGTTATGAAGTTATTTGTACCATGGTGTGTGATGGTACGGTTTAGTTCTGTAGCAGTTTTGAGTCTTGCGAATGCGATTGCAAAAAAAAAAAAAGCGGTTAAACCATCGGTTTAAAACATAGTCGACGAAGGAAACGTAATATTTTTTATTTTGTGTAAACAGAAAATTCCAATGCAAAAGATATTTGAATCAGAAGCAAAATAAAAACTAAAAACCAACGTTCAAGATTATGTGTGAGCCGGGGTGTGTCTAGCAACAATTAAGATTTCCGGGTACGCAGGCACAAGTATGAAACCTGCAGATGTGAATGGGACCTTTGCAATACTTAGCACAATCTTGATCGGTATTGCATGTTATAGGCTTCAATGTATCGTTTGTGCTTTCTTGTATCCTCGCACTCATCACCAAACCTACATATATACACATCAAACTCATTAATCATTCTTTATTTTCACAAACATATAAAATAAATTTACATATATACAATGAGAAGATGACTAACAAGAAGTAAGGAGAAGAGCAAAGAAGAAGATGGTGAATGTGGAAGAGCTTTTCATGTTTCTTCACTTAAAAAGTTTATAACTTTGTGTTTGAAAATAAATAAAGACTTAAAAATTTGTGTGTGTTATTCCAATGATCTCTACATATGTATATATACTAATTTCTAGGAAGAGAGTTTAGTTAAAACAAATATATTTTAACTATTTTGATATTTGACTAACTAAATCAAACTTGACTAAAATATAAAACCCTAACGGACATATTTCATTCAAAAGTCGACTTCTATATAAGCATTTTAATATTTCAAAACAAGAAACATATATTTTTTTTTTTGAGAAAATTTCATAAAAATACCCTAACTATATTCCGATAAACTTTTTAATACCTCAACTTTTCGAATGCCTAAATAAATATCCCAACTATTTTTTCTGTCCAGTTTAATTCTTCAAATCTTGCCTGTATGCTCATTTTACATTAGATACGAAATAGACGTTACCGGAACAGTAAACAGCGTTGAAAATCAGTCCAGAATTTAACTATAGTTAGCTGTAACCACACGATGGTTAAGACTAACCTATCCACACCCGATAAACCGACCCAAAAACCCACACGACCAATTAAACTGATCCAGTAACCCCGATATCAACTCTATTCCCAAATCGAGCATCCCAAAAATTTCGAAAACCCTAAAAATTCCCAAATGCAATAAACCCTAAATCGAGTATGTGCAAGTGCGTAAATCCATTGGAGTGTTAAATCGAGTGTATTATCGGCTATTTTGGTGTGTATTGACTGTTTATGGTTGGTTCTAAACTCTGTGTTCAATGGTGGTCTGTTTTTGGTGCATTTGGATGTTAAATTCAGTTTGTGATGGTTTTTTTGGGTGCAATTTGAATGGATTTAAATTTCCACAATAGAGATAACTTTACAAAATTAACTTAACCAACAACAATCACATTGTTTAAGAGCCACAACAATAGCAAACTTATAAATCTATTACAACCATTACCAAACCATTGCAACATTACCAAATCAATTACTTCAGAACATTCACAATTACAGCAGTAACACCTACAAATCCAATCCACGAAATGATCACAAACTGTCGAAGGAGCTTCTCCTTTTTATTGCTCAACAAAATTTCTTGCTTAAACTTCTTGTTTCCTTTTCCATTTCAGACAAGAGCTTTGATTTCTGGACTCTTGATTCGATCTCCTTACCTTCACTTTGCCTGACCAAAGCTCTTAGCTTCTTCAATTCTACATGCTGCTCATGGGTTAAATCTCGAGCTTCCAACAACGCAGTCTTCTGCCACCCGTGAGGTTTTTCAATGTCGAACCAGTGGAAGAAATTGTAGGAGCTCCATTTTGCTTCTCCACAAGAGTAGAATCTTCTCCATGGATTATCATCCGTCCAAGACTTCTTCACCGCCGACGCTTTTCCACAGTGAACGCACTTCACCAACCATCAAGCTCATTCCACTATTTGCGTTTGCATTCGACTCCCTTCCAGAGTTTTGGCTTCGATTCATCTTCGATCTCCTTTCCTTCGTCGCTCTCTCTCTCTCTCTCTCTCTCTCTCTCTCTCTCTCTCTCTCTCTCTCTCTCTGGATTTTTAAAATAAAAGAGTTTAGACCACGTGGGATATTCTCTTAACCTATGGTTTAATTCCGTCTACAGTGTCGTTAATCTCCGTTAACACGATTGTGTAAAATGATCAGATGGACAAGACTTGAAGAATTAAACTGGACAGAAAAATTAGTTGAAGTATTTATTTAGACATTCAAAAAGTTGGGGTATTAAAAAACTTATCGAAATATAGTTGGAATATTTTAATGAAAATTTCCCTTTGTTTTTTCGTCTTTATAGGAAACATATATTAATGGAGTCATCGACCCTTACAAACTAGAAAAAGGGTAAGTGGTGAGTCGTGAAGTGCTCTCATAAACAAAGAGGAGACTAGCTCACGTTATTAAACAATTACAATTGGGTTTGGCTTTAGAACATGATAGTTTTTTTTTTCTCCATTTAGAGAATTCAAATGGGGGTAAAGGTAAAGGCACACTCAAATGGTTTTTTATAATAACGTTGATATACGCCTTCTCTTTAGTAACAAGGTCTAGAGAAGTGTTCTAGTTGACTTTAAAATTAGTATGTACTGCTAAGGAGTCATGCTCGACTAAGCAGAGAATTGTCAGGGGCTGGACTCATACGAGTAAGATATAATATAAATACTAATATTCCCATATTTCTTATTTCTATTGGTATCCGATTATTGGAACTTGTATAAAGTTGTGTGTGTTATTCCATTGATCTCAACATACATATATGGGAATATTTGTTTGTTTGTCTCTTCTTTTACGCACTAAAAGTTAATCCGGTTTTCACACGAATTTATAATAAGAAGTAATACCATTAGGATACGCCTCATGTGGTCGTATCCCGGTTATGTCTTATATACCACAAAATGATATTAGTAAGGTTCTTCGAATTTGGTTTTTTGTTTGACTCCAAATTAGGTTATCCCAAGTTGCCGGATTATCTTTACTCCTTTTTAGTAATGTTAGTTTAACTCTTATATGAGATCAAGTCTATCCATTATGAATTTATTTGTGCCATGGTGTGCCATGATACGGTTTAGCTTTGTAGCAATTTTAAGTATTAGGAATGCGATTGCAAAAAAACATAGTCGACCAACAAAGAAACATAGTTTTTTTTATTTCTCTGTGTAAATAGAAATTCCAATACAAAAGATATTTGAATCGGAAGCAAACGAAATTTAATTAACCAACGTTTAAGATTATGTGTGGTCTGGGGTGTTTTTAGCAACAAGTAGGATTTCCGGGTATGCAGGCACAAGTATGATCAGACTTGCAGATGTTATAGGGAAGCATGCAATACTTAGAACAATCTACATTTTTATTGCATCTAAAGGATACAACTTTTGTGCTTTCTTGCATCCTCGCACTCATCACCACACCTACATATAAACACATCAAACTCATTAATCACTCGTTAACTTCACAACGTATACAAATGTATGTATATTATTTTGAGAAAGAGATGACTAACAAGAGGTAAGGAGAAGAGCAAAGAAGAAGATGGTGAATGTGAAAGAGCTTTTCATGTTTCTTCACTTAAACCTTAAAAGTTTATAACCTTGTGTTTGAAAATAAATAAAGACTTGTAAATTTTTGTTCCATTGATCTCAACATACGTATATATACTAAATTCTAGGAAGAGGGTTTATACTTTATAGTAAAAAACAAATAAGTTTTAACTATTTTGATATTTGACTAACTAAATCAAACTTGACTAAAATATAAAATACTAAAGGACATATTTCATTCAAAAGTCAATTTCTATATAAGCATTTTGATTTCTTAAAATATGGTCATGTTGATGTTTTGGTCAATTCACAAACATTTACTATAATATACAAAAGCTGTCTGCAAGGCCCGCGAGTAACATATGCTGCACGAATGTCTCGTGAGTCGGCCCACATGTCTAATTTGGTTATTTTAAATCTTAAATAATATAATAAATTTTTTGTCGATGTTTGTTGTTCATCTTCTGCGGTTTGGAGTGAGAAATGGGCTCCCTCTGGAAGAACTGTGCTTACACGGGGCTCTGTCTTGCTCTTGGCTGTGGTTAACGTTTGATTTGGCCTATGTCTTCCTTTTGTTTTCTGTGTCACGGCCTGGTTTTTGTCTAGTTCTCCCTCAAGTAGTTTGTGGTTGGTCTGGAATTTGCTTATCTGCCTTTGCTCGTTTTGGTTAGCCTCAGATCGGTATTCTTTGTGCCTCTCTTCCAATTGGTGGATCAGTCAACTTTTCTCCATTTTCTGGTAGTATCTATTCTCCCACTTGTTTGGGTTAGCTCTGGTATTTGGTAAGAAGGTATGAATTTCATGATGTTCTCACGATCAGCAGGATCTTCGGTGTCTTGGACTAAAAGAGTTGAGTAAGTATGTGTTTTAACCTTTCCAATTTTATTAATAGGTTTTGCTGGTCGCACATAGTATTTTTTTGCGCTAGAGGTGGTCTTCGCTTGGGTTTGTACCGTTTAGAGATTAATTGAAATGTATTTTATCTTGGCTTTGTGTTAGCACTTTCTTCTGTTTTTAACGTGTCTTATGTCGGTTTTGCTAAAATTTCGGACTTTATTTTCCGGTAATTTTTTGGGCTTTGGTTTTCCGTAAAATTTCCGGGCTTTGATTTTCCGTAAAACTCTCGAGCTTTGTATGTGGTTTATCCGGGTTGTGTCCTTTGGATGTTTAATAAATAAAAATATTTCAGTGTTAAAAAAAACAAAAGAACTTTTACATTATTATTTTGTTAAAATATTATAATTTCTCTCAAAAACCTCTTTCAAAATAATTTGCTTATTTTTATATTAAAACATTAGTTTGCACACCGGTCCGACATCTTGAAAAAACTTGTCAAGCAATGAATAACAATTTGCGAACATTGAAATGGAGTATGTTTGACATTAAAATTTCTTTGAAAATAATATTCAATATTACAAAAACCATAAGAGAACTATTATTATATATTTTGGAAAAGAATGTAAGTTTTGATTGGTGATTAAAAATGTTGGTGATAAGGATTGTAATGCCTCCCATGTAACCAATCACTTATGCAGTAAAGAAAAGTTGTACAAAAAGTGGCATTACACTTGAAAAGTACGGGTAAAATTTTTTGTTCATAAAAGATGAGAGTAAAAAAAAAATGGAACAATTACACTCATAATTATTTTATTTTAAAGACTTTACAACATAGGTACTTTGTGTATTTCTAGGCAAATTGGAGGAAAAGCGAACACAAATCTGACAATTTTACCTAACTAATTATTTTAGTATCTAGTTAGTTACAGATGAGGTGGGCCCTCAGTCTCACACACACAAATGGGTATTCAAATTATTTTGATTCAGACGTTTTCAAGTGGATCTTTTGTTCGAAGCAGATCTATGGACGACAACTGTTGGATGGTGTACGGAATTGTGTTGATCTTGTGGATAGAAATTAAAGTTTTTTGTGTAGCTCAGATTTTTTTACATTTGTAAAAAAGGAGATAAGTTGGTGGTAAAGGGGGGGGGGTAATTAGGGTAAATCTTGGAGAGAGTTTCAGACGTTTTCAACATATTGATGTGTCCGTTAACGGTAATGTCGGTGGGGATTCCATGCTCGATGAAGCGTGGATAGTAACTGATTTTGGTATGTGTCTTTGCAGGGTACCATGGACGACCAATGCCTGGTTATTTGAAAGAGATGGCAAATGAGAATTTTTGATAGATAAACAGTGGCTTTCTAGGCTTGTTTAGTTGAAAGACGGTGTTCGAATGTCTGAATTGGAAGGTTTGGTTTCAAACGAGTTTGGAGTTACCGGAGAAACTATGGTTCTCAGTTATGGGCCGTTGAATTAGCAACTGGTCTGTGTATGCCTCCGGTGTTGGTAACGAGTGACATGGCAGTCATGTCTTTCCTTAAGCGCATGAACAATGTGTTCACATCTATGTCTGTTATTTAGGTTAGCCATATATGTTTGTCCATAACTTCATGTCCACATGTGTATGTCCATAGTCGGTCATAATGGATTTTGACTGGTTTTGCAAAAGAAACATGTTTGGTTGGCCCGACCCGTTATGGAACAGTGTGTCCATCAACCCATTTATGTGTGTCAGCGGTGTTATGTTCCTAGAGTTGTACGTTTTTCTATCTTACTGAACTTTTCAGATATGTCTATACAAGTACCTCCACAGTTTGGGATATATATGGACAAGCTTCTCTCGGGTGTTACACGTATTTCCACATGTAAAAATATGTATGGACTAGCCAGCTATGTATGTGTGTCCACACTGTGTTGTCCATCGCATATAGAAAAATGTGTACATCTTCTAGTCGGTTTAGAAACAATCTCCACCATCCCATACATACGTCCACCAATATGTGTCCACCATTTTGGAATAATGTTTTCACAGCTATGTCTGTTATTTAGGTTAACCACCTATGTTTGTCTACAGTTGCATGTTCACATATGTATGTCTGCAGTTGGACACAATGGGTTTTGACTGGTTTTGCAAAAGAAACATGTTATGTTCCTAAACATGTTTTGCAAAAGAAACATGTTATGTCTTAAACATGTTATGTATGGACATACCAGCTATGTCTGTATGTCCACACTATGTTGTCCATCGAATATAGACCAGTGTTTCCATCTTCCATCCGGTCGGTATCTGGTTCTCGAAATCCATGATTTTTTTCTGTCACGGCAAATAGAGTTTCAAGATGTCATTACAGGAACAATATACAATTAAAAAATATAAAATTAAGATCCAAAACACTAGATACAATAAAATTACATAAAATTTAGATCTAAAACACTATATATAAATTTATCGAATGGAAATGAGTTTATCGAATTTCACTTTCCATTCTGAAACAATTAGTTCGACAAGATGGTACATGACAAAGCTTCGCTTGGCCGGAGATATGGTACCAAACCGTGTTCTCTTAGTCAGACATATTGTAGAGGACAAAGTTTCGTTTGGTCGACACCGACAGAGAAGTTAGAGTTTTTACTGAAAGTGAATCGGTGAAAGTGGAATCAGTGGAAATAAAGTATCGATTCTTTTTTTATTATTTTAATTACAGATTTTTTTCCTAAGTAAGTTAAAGGGGATAAACTTTAGTAACTAGATATTGTTGTAGTTATCTGATTTTGTGTGGGACATTTTAGTAATCTTAACTATACAATTTATCTAATACAAATAAAGGATCTATCTTGTAAAATGTTTTTAAAAAAGTACCTATGAGTTTAATCAACCCAAAAAATTCTTGGTAGTACAATGTTTTGCTCTTAAAACATTGTGGCACAACAATATTCATCTTGAACTATTTTTGTTTTCTTTCTAAAATTTTAAAACTATCTCATATTACAAAATTTTAAATCTCATTGGTCCACTTAATTTTAAATCCCATTGGTCGACTAGAATTATTAATTTTTTTTAAAAGAACAACTTATTAGCAACTATCAATTAAATATAAGAAAATAACAATGTATTAATAATTTAGAATAAAAATATATTCAATTAAATTTATGGATTATGTTAAACTTATCATTACATTTATATTTATACACACATCCTATATCTTATTAAAATCATTTTATTGGACTTAAATATTTGTTTTTTTACTTTTTCTATTTTTAAATATTTTAATTATATTTAGTGTTACAGTATTACCAATCAGAATTATCTCTAAACAAGTCTTTTGTATTTTCTCATATTTTTCCTTTTCTTTTTAACAAAATATTTATAATTCTCTAATTTAGGTTAAAAACAAAAAAATATTAATCCTGTAGAGACCTTCCTGCGTGAAAACAACGCAAACCAAAACAAAAAAGTCTTGGGAAGCGTTTAAGCGACGCGGGCAAAGTTACGAAATCCTTTCTTATAAATTGAAACCACAAAGATCCCTTCTTCTTCCTCTTCTTCACTCTCTTCCATAAACCCTAAAGTTTGATTTCAATCTCAGAATCGGAAACTCGCCATTCTTGTCTGCGTAAGTTCTTCTTTCGATCTTTTTTGAATACTGATCGCTATTTCTTGATCTTCTTTTGTCTTCAATTGCTTGATTTGGGTTTTAGATCATTCTCTCTCTTCGTAATTAGGGTTTGGGTTTTAGAGCTCTTTGTTGCTTCTTTTGCACGCCTTCACACAATGTTTCCTCATAGATTCGCTCTCGTCGCGTTAGATTCGATTCAATGATTCGAATTGTTCGTAGATTCGTATTGCAATTTGGTTCTTAACGGATCTGGATTTTGGGTTTTTGCAAATCGATTCGATTTCAGAAAGTTAATACTCTAATCCTGAACAAAAGCTGTTTCTTTTTTTGTTTTTCTTTGTTTATCAGTTTGAAAGATCAAAAGAAGAATGAGGATAGATTTCTCTGAGCCAGAGTGCAGCACCTGTTTCCATTACCGCACTTCAGGCATACTCAACGCTCAAGAAACCGAACCGAGCAATGTGATTGGCTCATCGGTTCCAGTTAGTTCCAGACCAGTTCAAGCTGCTACTGGTTCCACCTCAACATCATCTCCAGTTCACAGATTCGGAACAACAACTCCAACCGCACCTGCTGCCGTTTCCGGACCAGCCAATTCTGATTCTGGTGCATTTGGTGCTCCCACACCATCTAGATTCGGGTCAACGCAAGCTTCTGCTTTTGGTTTTGGTGCATTTGGTGCTCCCACACCATCTACATTCGGGTCAAGGCAAGCTCCTGCTTTTGGTTATCGTGCATTTGGTGCTGCCACGCCATCTATATTCGGGTCAGTGCAAGCTCCTGTCCAAGCTAGTAGTGCATCTACCACTAACACATCCTCGACATCATCTCCATTTAATAGTTCTTCACCATTCGGATCCGCTTCTGCTGTTTCACCGTTTGGGAATGGTGTTGCTGTTGGTGCAACTCCAGCGAGTTTTTCTTCACCGTTTGGGCCAGCGCAAGATCTTCCCAAGACTACTTCTGCTTCACTGTTTGGGAAAGGCGTTGCTTTTGGTGCCACTCCAGTGTGTGTTTCTTCACTGTTTGGGCCAGCGCCAGATTTGGGCAAGACTGCTTCTGCTTCACCGTTTGCGAATGGTGTTGCTTTTGCCAGACCTGATGTTGGTATCTTGCCGCCAACATCAAACCAATCGACTAGTACAATATATTTTGGTACAACTCCAGTGAGTGTTTCTTCTGTTTCTGCTTCAAGCACCCCCAAAAATCCATTCAGCAGTGTTTTTCCCGGATTTGGTGTTGGTTACTTGCCCGGAGCTTCCTCCTCTAACGTTTTTGGAGCAAACCCATCAACCTTTACACCAGTTTGTGGTGGTGGTTCAGTTTCTGCTGCTCTTAAGACATCATCTCCCCAACCTTTTGGTTTCAATGCAGCAACTACTACTCTGTTTCCGAGCTGTTGTCCTTCATTGTCTGCTACAGTTAGCGGTATTCCCAATTTTGGAACGAGCCTCTTTGCATCTCGTGAATGGAGTCGCCCCACTGAAGAAGGTAGTAGGCATCCTGGTTATGCACCTACACCCGATTTTGGAACACCTAATATTGGAAGTAATGCCCATTTGATGATTTCCATATCTGCTTCGGACTCTTATTTACATAAAAGCCATGAAGAGTTAAGGTGGGAAGATTACAAACAAGGAGACAAAGGTAACAACTAACTCATTTGTCAAATCTTAATGTATTTTCTGTTTTAGATCTCTCTGTAATTAACTAATCTCATGTTCAGGTGGGTTGTTTCCTGCTGCTCATATTTCTCCCATAGGCTCGAGGCCAAACGCCGTCTTTTCCCCATCAACCGTTTCACCGTCTTCGGACTCTTATCTACATAAAAGCCATGAAGAGTTAAGGTGGGAAGATTACAAACAAGGAGGCAAAGGTAACTAACTAACTCATTTGTCAAATCTTTAATACATTTTCTGTTTTAGATCTCTCTGTAATTGACTAATCTCATGTTCAGTCGGGTTGTTTCCTGCTGCTCATATCTCTCCGATAGGCTCGAGGCCAAACGCTGTCTTTTCCCCATCAACTGTTTCACCGTCGATATTTGCTTCTCGAAGCATATTTGATCATCCTCAGAGGACAACGCAAGGAAACATGAATGGTTCTGCTTTCGGTTCTTTCCCTGCCGATGCCACAACATCATCATCTAGCGGATTTACCCTGTTTCCGAGCTCTTCTTCAACATCATCCACAACAATTCCTGCTGCTCCCGTAAGCTCGAGTGTTCAGAGACCCCATGAAACCCCTGCTGTTTCTTCCTCAGCATTCGGATGCACAGCGTGTGGAGCCACGAGTATCCCCTCTGCTTCTGGTTACTCAACCTTTATTGGCCACACAACCCCTCCATCAGCTGCTACATCTCTTCCCGGGTCGTTATTTTCTACCTCTGGTTCTTGCCCTATGATGTTTGGTACAACAACTCTTGCTGCTCAAGGTATGGCTCCAGCACTTCAAGCCTATCCAATGATGTTTGGTACAACTCTTGTTGCTCAAGGTACAAATCTGCCTGTTCAAGGTACAACTCCAGCAATTCAAGCCTATCCTGTTCAGGGTTTCATTCTCCTCCCGTTCGCCGCCATGAATCTGCAGTGATTTCTTCTCGCTCTGCACCAAACTCTTGTCTTTCAAAGTTTTAGGACTAAGTCTCTGTTTTGCTTCATAGAACAAACAAATGTGACTTTGTCTTGGTATGAATTCATCTGATGATTCATATGGTTTTTACATTTTCTTTCTCTGAATTTGTAAAACATTATTATTTGGATATTATTTTGAATGAATAAACAAAAAAAAGTCTCTTTTCTTTCTACTAAAAATTCTCTCTCTGCTCTGTTTTGCCTCAGATACTAACTAAACAACTTTGTCAACGTTTTGATTTTGTCTTAGTAACGATAGTGTTATTTTATTGATGAAATCATCTGTGATTCTTATGAGTTTTACACATTCTTCTTCTGAATTGGTATAACATTATTATTTGGATATTATTTTGAATGAATCAACCCAAAAAAAAAGCTCTTTTGTTTCTACTATAAATCCTCTCTCTCTGTTTTGTTCTGTCTCATATAGAACACAACAACAAAGAACAAACAAAAAATGGCAAGAATCATAATTACACTAAGTGCTCCTCTGTTTTACTTTTTCTTCTTCTCTTTGTTTTCTCACCAAACCATGTCTCAACCTCAACACATGCATACTTTTTGCAATCCTATCGAAAACTTCACTCAAACCAGTCCGTACGAAATAAACCGTGATATCCTACTCTCCACTCTCCATATAACTTCATCTCTCGTAACCTATATTAACGCCACGATCGGTCTTAGCCCCGACACAGTCTATGGAACGTTCCTCTGCAGAGGAGACATGAACACAACATCTTGCTCAGAGTGTGTCCAAACCGCAACAATCCAGATCGCTACAAACTGTAGTCTCAACAAAAGAGCGGTCATTTACTACCAAGAGTGTATGGTTCGATACTCAAGTCTTTCCTTCTTCTCTGAATTGGAAACCGTACCACGCATCGTTCTTTTCTCTCCTCGTTCCGCTCCAAACCCGAATCGCTTCAATCAAACACTATCCGATAAATTCGAGCAACTGATTCTCAAAGTGTCTTCGTCCTCTTTGATTCCGTATTTCGTCAAGGATCAAGAACGTGTGACTCAATTGGAAGGTTCGTATGAGATAGAGTCAATGGTTCAGTGTAGTCCTGATCTTGATCCATCAAGCTGTACCGTTTGCCTCAGAGATGCGTTCTTAAGAGTTTCAACTTGTTGTGGTTCCCCAAGTTCGGCTCAGATCTTTACTCCTAAATGTCTTTTGAGGTATAAAACCTCTGTTTTGCCATCTTCACCACCGCCTCCTTCTTAATCGCAAACGCAACCGCTATAAAAGGTGAGCATATCTTTGGGTTCAAATGGTAGTCGCTATGTAATTTTTGATCATATTAAAACAACGGAATAATCATGAAATGTTAATAGATCATTTGTAAATTAATATCTTTTCATTTTTTTTAGTTATATTTTTAACGCGTAATCTTTTTCGAAAACGTGAAAATTTGAATCATAACGTTCTATTTTGTGTAAAATAAAATAAAACAACAATCACTTTATCTATATTCTGTTATGCAATCTAATTAGAACATATTATTGATTGAGTTGGCTCTATTTCCTTGTTTTTTTGTGTGGCAGGAAACGAAGTATTTGGGAGAATTGTTGTTAATTACAGTGGGATTTCACTTGTGGATATGTGATCAAATTTGATGATTTATGGATTATAAATATTGATGTAATAGCTTGGATACCTTCAATCAGTGAGATGATGAGTTATGTTCTTAAGATTCAGACCCCCAAAAAAATGTTGATATGGTTCCAAAACAAAATGTTGATTCTGATGTTTGTATGGATTGATCAATAAAATTGGAGTTTGATTAAAAAAAAAGGGGTCTATTATGAAATTGATCAAAATTATTAACAGCTTCAAAAAATGATTATAAATGACTATAAACAAAACCTTATGAACAATTTCAAAAGGGGTATTCTTCTCAATCGTTTTCTCTCTTGTTTAACACTTTACGAATTCATCTAAAGTTCACTCTCGAATGGACAACACCGTTCTTATTTGCTTCTCGAACCATACCTGATCAGTCTCAAAGGGACAACTTTTGTTACAACGCAAGGAAAACATGACTGCATCTAGCGTGTTTAGTCAAAATAATGCGGCTTTCGATGGTTTCGGTAACCTGTTTCCAAGTCCTTTTGCATCATCCTCCACTACATTGCTTTCTGCTCATTTGTCTCCCATAAGCTTGAGTGTTCCTTTTGCCAGAGTCTTATCAGAGACCCCTTCCCCAGCATCCGGATGCACGCTTATGGAACCACTAATTGCCACACAACTCCTCTATCACTTGTCCTAATGCTCCTGCACTTCAAGCCATTCTTTTCTCTTTAAATCATCAAACTCTGTCTTCCAAATTGTAGGACTAAGTCTCTGTTTTGCTTCAGAGAGTAATTAAACAAATGCATCAACTTTACGATTTAGTCTTGGCAAAGATTATCAATCATTGATGAAGACAATAATAGTTTTACATATTCTTCCTCTGAATTAGTACAACATCAATATTTGGATATTATTTTGAATAAATCAACAAAAAAGCTCTTTTCTTATAAAGTCTCTATCTCCTCTGTTTTGTATTGTCTCATATAGAACACAACAACAAAGAACAGAACACAAAAAATGGCAAGAATCATAACTACAGTAACTGCTCCTCTGTTTTAATTATTCGTCTTCTCTCTGTTATCTCACCAAACCATGTCTCAACGTCAATACTTGCAAACTTTCTGCAATCCTTCTGACAACTTCACACAAACCAGCTCCTACGAAACAAACTGCGACACCCTATTCTCCTCTCTCCGCGACAGTTCCTCTCTCGGAACCTATTCCAACGCCACAATTGGTCTTAGCCCCGACACAGTCTATGGCATGTTCCTATGTAGAGGAGACATCAATGCAACATCTTGCTCAGACTGTGTCCAAACTGCAACGATCGAGATCGCTACAAACTGTAGTCTTAACAAAGCAGCGATAACATACTACCAAAAGTGTATGGTTCGATACTCCAATTTTCCCTTCTTCACACTCATGGAAAGCAGTCCACGCATTGGTCTTGTTTACAATAAACCTGCTCCAAACTTGAATCGGTTCAATCAAACTCTGTCTGATAAATTCGACCAACTGATTCTCAACGTATCTTCGTCCTCTTTGATTCCATATTGCGTAGAGGATCGAGAACTTGTGACTCAACCAGAAGGTTCTTATGAGTTAGAGTCAATGGTTCAGTGTAGTCCTGATCTTGATCAATTTAACTGTACCGTTTGCCTCAGATTTGCGTTCTTTAGAGTTTCAACTTGTTGCGGTTCACCAAGTATAGCTCTGGTCTTTACTCCTAAATGTCTTTTGTGGTATAAAACCACGGTTTTGCCATCGCCACCATCGTCTCCGTCTCCTCTATCTCTGCCGCCTCAACCGTCACCAGCTCAATCGTCGCCGCCTCCTTCTTTATCGCAGATGCCGCAACCGCCGCCACCGCAACTTTTCACGCGGCCACCGAACATTCCGAGTCCTAGCTGCTCGTTTTCTATTAACGTTATAAAAGGTGAGCATATTTTTAGTTTCTGTTATGCAATCTAATTAGAACATATTATTGTTGATAGTGTTGGCTCTAATTTTATTTATTAACAAAATTATGGCAGGAAACGAAATATTTGGGATAATTGTTGTTACAATGACAGATTTATTGGTGTTAGCACTTATGGATCTGTGATCAAATTTGATGATTTATTGGATTATAAATATTGATTTGCATATGTGACAAAAAAAAATGATTTGTATTAATTTGTATTCCTTCAATCTGTGTGATATGTTATGTTCTTTAGATCCAACAAAAATGTTAACATGGTTTCAAAAGAAATTTATATTCATTCCGATGTTTATACGGAGTTTGATACATATGTTATGTTCTTTAGATCCTCTATGGAGTTTGATACATATGATACATATAATATGTTATGTTCTTTTGATCCTCTATCACGTTTGGAAGTAAGGTAGATCATCAGTTAAAATGTGAAATCAAAAGGGCGAGTGGTATTAATAATGAAGGAGGTATGGGGATGTACCTGGGACTACCTGAACATATATGTGGCTCTAAAAAGAAAGTGTTTGCTTTCGTCCAAGATAGACTAAACAATCGCATCAATGATTGGTCCGCAATATTCCTTTCCAATGGGGGAAATAGGTTTTAATCAAATAAGTAGTTCATGCGCTTCCGACATATGTTATGTCGTGCTTTCTCCTACCGTTAGGTATCATAGATAAACTAAAGAGTGATATCTCCACCTTATGGTGGAGGAAAAAACAGAAAAGTCAGGGTTTCCATTGGATCGCTAGGACAAAATTTGTATTCCCAGGAATTGGACGGACTGGGATTCCGAGATTTGCATGATTTCAATCAGCCTTATTGGCTAAGCAGTTGTGGCGTCTTCTCCAATTTCCCAATTCATTATTGGCGAGAGTGTTCAAGGGACAGTATTACAGACGATCGAACCCACTTGGAGACTTGGAGGCCTATGCCCCATCCTTTGGATGGTGCAACATCATGGCGTCTAAGCCGCTCCTACTCCAAGGCCTTAGAAAAACGATCAATTCTGGCTGTAATACTAGAGTGTGGAGCGATCCATGGATTCCAGATATCCCGGCCCGTCCGGCGAGAGAGCTGAGAAGCTCCATCTATAGAGATCCGACTTTTCTTGTCAAATCCCTCATTAGATGAGATACAAACGTGTGGGATATAACTATCCTGAGGAATGTTGTTCACCCGGATGACATCCCTCTCATTTTGGGATTGAGACCTAGTCGCACTCGTTCCCTAGATGGATATGCCTGGAGCTACACAAAGTCGGGGGTGCATACAGTCAAATCAAGCTATGAATTAGCAACTAAGAAAAAACTATCACAAGGACCTCTCGTGGTATCCGAACCAAGTATCACGTGCCTCCAGGGTCAAGTCTGGAAGACACGAGCCTCGGAGAAGCTGAAACATTTCATGCGGCAAGCTCTCTCAGGATGTGTGGCAACATGCCAGCGCCTTACCTACCACCACTTAGGAACAGACATGACTTGCCCGCGATATGGTGCGCCGGAAGAAACAATAAACCACCTTCTCTTTGAATGCCCACCGGCTTTACAAGTGTAGGCTCTTTCGGACTTTTCGTCCCTTCCGGGTTGCTTCCCAAGTACATCTTTATACCAAAATATGGACTTCCTATTTTGGAGAACAAAAGGGGTCGGACTCACCGAACCTCAAAGAGACACCTTCCCATGGATCATTTGGTATATATGGAAGGCAAGAAACCAACAAGTTTTCAACGGGAAAGAGATCTCCTCGAGAGACACACTCCAACTCGCGACACTGGAAGCGAAAAGTTGGAACATATCAATCCAAAAGGACGACGAGGAAGAGATAGAGGGCTCACAATCCCAGAGTGGACTAGGAGGACCCCCCGGAGAACCCCAAGTTCCGATCTGTCAAATCGATGCCTCTTGAATCGATCATGAACCGGTAAGTGGACTAGGATGGTTTTTCCTGGATAACATGGGTCATACTACACGAGGAGCGAGAGGATGTCGTAGGAGCATATCGGCACTACACGCAGAGCTGGACGGGCTGCTTTGGACGATGGCTTGCCTTGGAGAAAGGCGAGTCGCTTCAGTAAGGTTCGAGACAGATTGCACAAGTTTGATACAAATGACGGAGAATCCTTTCATATTCTTAAAAGATCTTTCGAGGTTTTTAGTTTGACTTTTATCCTTCACAGTGAAAATGTCCGTGCCGATGCCCTTGCAAAAGGAGCACGAGTACGTGGTTATCCATTTTTCCATGTAAATCAGACAGATCCGAAATGGCTTGCTCCACGGGGCAATCTAGTGCCAAAAAAAACAAAAAAAAAGGAGTTTGACACATATCCATTTTTTCTCTTTAAATTAACATCGCACGTAACACCTAATGTCTACAATTCTAAAAAAAAAATCAGTGGTAGATCGATTGAATTACAACTATACTATATCACGAACTCTTAATTTCAACATTTACACATTTTCAAAACATGGTACAATACATCAAATCTAGTGGTTCCGTCTTTGTAACTGTTAATTAATCATAAATGACATCAATAAAAAAACCCATAAATGACTTTGATTAGAAATTGTTACTATTCTTAAAAATATGGAAGTGGTCATAATATGATGAAACTGAAGGCAAATTAAGAATAATTAAAATAGGAAAAGTATAAAATTGTATTTATATTGGTAGAGTATACTTGTCATAATATGATGAAACCGAAGGCAAATTAAGAATAATTAAAATAGGAAAAGTATAAAATTGTATTTATATTGGTAGAGTATACTTGTTGAAGCATTAAATTTAGAAGGTTGATATTTAATTTTTTTTTTTTCATCAAAGAATCCACTGTTAAATAAAAACCAGAGTAACAGGTGATGTAAACCAAATAAAAAACAGAGCATAACCCAGGAAACCAAAAAACAACCGAATCATAAGCTTTTAAAATTTAATTTGTCAACACTTTTAGTTTCTTCAACTAATTAAAACTTTTGAATCTGTTGAATGAGAAAATTCGAAGTAAAAGTCATGTAATTCATTAACTTTTAAATGGCTATCGAGTTGAAATGATTTTACAATTCCTACTTTTAATTACTATTTTTTGAAGAATTCCGTTTACAAAAATTTAACTTCATGTTGCTTACTAACAAAAGAAACAAACAAATGACGGACTACAGGGAGAAGAGCCCAAAATAATACCATACCCTTCAAGTACTAACTATTCAAACCATTTCTCCTCTGCATAAGGAAATGCATAGTCTGTTATGGGCTATGAAGGGTCTCCTAAGGAAAAGGAGGTACTGCTCCATTTTTGTAACAAATTCAAAGGAATTGACTCATATGGTGGCTTCACTTAAAGAGTGGCCCGGCTACATGCCAGAACTGAATGAATTGACAGTTCTATGGGAGTCTTTCCCAGAGTTCGTTCTTGTCTTCCGGCAACGGGAGCAGAATCGGAAAGCCGATCTACTTGCGAAGACTGCTCGGTCTAGGAATACTATTTTTTCATTTATTGGCACTTCGGTTCTTTATTGGTTTCATGATACAAATACTGTATTTATGTAATCGACAAATGAAATGTATTTGTAACGGAAAAAAAAAAACTATTCAAACCACTTCACGAATTATATAAATATTTTTTAAAAAAGGACACTTTACACATCAAAATAAAAGCTTAGAAAATAAAACATTACACCGAAAGTAAAAAAACAAATATCATATATATATATTAATTGAGAAGACTTAAGTGCAAATAATTCTATGTGTCGATTAAAGAATAATTTAAAGGACACATCAATTAAATTAACCAATCAAAATATTCCAATTAATTCTATATGCCATAGTGGAATCTCTACACATTTTCATTAATTTTTAACATGAACTCACAAATACATGTATTACAAATTTAAATCCAACTAAAACGTAACATTTAATATTTTAAATGTTATATAACATAATGTTTTAACAATGAATCATTTACCAATGTCAATTAATTTATAAAAATTGTATTAATGTCCATTTGGGTACCATATTTTAAAATATGATTGATCATACAATTATTTTCTTTAATATCGATTAATCGTATCGATATTACTCTAATTAAAGTTGAGTTTTTGTTATAAACGTACAACTTTACAAATAAAATATTTTTACATTTTTTACAGAAAACACGATATAAGTTTATTGATAGAAATATAAATACATATATAAGGTTTTGACCATTTCTATTTTAAGAAGATGCAAGAATCATTGTTTTGTTTGCTATCAATCAAACTGTTGGACCTTATAAAACTATCAACCATATCTGCAAGTTGTTAATATGTGAAATCCAGACAATTCAAACAAAATAAATTGAAAACAAAAAAATTAATGTTTGAATTTCGAAAAATCATCAGTTTCATTTTTTATTATTTCTTTGATTTTTATTTTAAAAGATTTTGACATACTAATGCAATATTTTTTTGGTTTTTGGTGAACTCAAATAAGTTTTAGAGAATCCATAATCTCAAACGTATTCGATTTACACCAAAAGTGCTTACATCTCAAGCCAATTGTCATGTAATTTAAGTTTTCTAAGATAAAATATATTTATCTATTTGGGAGATATATAATTTAATCTTTGTTATTTCTAATTTTTCCGATATATTAAAAAAAATTATGATTTTTAAAAAAATAATCTAATCCCACGTTGACGCGGGTCAAAAATCTAGTTACACTTGAACATAGGGATAAATAACTCACTGGATGCTCATACATTTTGAAAATTACATAAACATTTCATAGAACAAACTATGAGGTTGTCTATCTTTAATATTTCGCTTTGACACTTAAATTTCTTGCCTTGACAAGGTTTCTTGCAAGTATCACACAATCGTCGAGAAAGATTACTTTTGCCAAGAATTTGGATTTCCAAGTCATCTTCTTTGATAATTTGACCAGGTTTCAGATATGGATCTAATAAGGAAAACAGAGGTGGAGAATTGTGTTTTATTATCATTTTGAGTGCATACATATATAGTAATCTACTTAACGTGTACAACCCACGTGCCAGTCAATTAATGCGTATAGCACATAAGCCACTAAATTTGAAAATCAAATGCGTACAGCATATAATCCATTGAATTAAACAATTCAATAATAAACCATTAGCTCCAATACCCTCCCTCAAGTTGGAACATACAAATTGTGTATGCCTAACTTGATCCTGAAAGCGAGAAATCCATCTCTGCCAACCGCCTTTGTAAATATGTCAGCTAGCTGCGATTTTGTATCAACATGTTGCAAGCATATATTTCGAGTAAGTACCTCATCACGCACAAAGTGATAATCTAGCTCGATATGTTTCGTCTTTTCGTGAAAGACCGGGTTCGTTGCAATATAAATTGCCGATTTGCTGTCACAATAGACTGTCATCGGCTGATCATGTTGGACTCCAAGAGTTGCTAACATCCGTTTAAGCCATATCAGTTCTTGTGTGAGAGAGGCAATAGACCTGTATTCGGCTTCAGCCGAAGAACGACTCACTGTGGGCTGTTTGCGCGTTTTCCAGGCCACAGGTGACTCTCCTAACTGAACAAAGTATCCGGTTACGGAACGTCGTGTCAAAGGACAACTAGCCCAATCAGAATCACACCAGCCTGTGATTAGAAAATTATCATCCGATCGTAGCAAAATTCCTTGACCCGGATCAGATTTGAGATAACGCACAACTCTAATTGCTGCGAACCAATGATCATCTCGAGGCTCTTTCATAAACTGAGAGAGAATGTGAACTGGATACGCAATGTCAGGTCGCGTCACAACCAAGTAAATTAACCGTCCAAATAATCGCCTATACCTCGTCGGATCAGACAAAAGAGGAGAAGTAGAGAGAGCTAACTTGTGGTTCTGCTCCAAAGGAAAACTTGCAGGTTTCGCTGTCAACAAAGCAGTTTCCGTGATAATGTCGATTGCATATTTACGTTGGCAAAGATAAATACCTGACTCATTTCGTGCTACTTCAATGCCCAGAAAGTATTTCAAAGGTCCCAAGTCTTTCATGTGAAAGCATGATGACAAGTAATCTTTAAAATCTTGTGTAGCTTTAGGACAACTTCCTGTGATGATGAGATCGTCAACGTAGACGAGTATATGCAAGCGAACACCCTCTTTGTCCATAGTAAACAGGGAATAATCAGACAAAGACTGCTCAAACCCGTATGACAATAGAGCCGTAGATATTTTTGCGAACCAACACCGTGGTGCTTGCCGAAGCTCGTAGAGCGATTTCTTTAAGCAACAGACTTTGTTGTGATCATTTGTATGAAACCCAGGGGGCAGTTTCATAAAAACTTCTTCTTCTAAATCTCCGTGTAAAAATGCGTTGTGCACATCCATTTGGTGCATTACCCAGTTTCTTTTAGCAGCAACGTCAAGAAACAATCGAACGGTACCCATTTTCGCAACAGGAGCGAAGGTTTCTCCATAGTCTTCCCCTTCTATTTGTTTGTTACCGAGAGCTACTAACCTTGATTTGAATCGTTCAACCGATCCATCAGACTGGAACTTCACTTTGAAAACCCACTGACTGCCAATAGCACGTTTCCCGGGAGGTAAGTCCACAAGTGTCCACGTATCATTCTCTTCCAATGCCACAATTTCAAGACCCATAGAATCTCGCCATCTCTTATCTTCCATAGCTTGTCGAAAAGATTTTGGTTCCGTTGTCGTAATAATTGCAGTAACATATGCAATATGTTTGTCAGAGAAACGATGAACATCGTCCTGATCCGAGATTGGATAAATAATCTTCGGCTCAACAAACTTGCTTTCAACAGAATTTACCACATAGTTTTGAAGAGTTACCGGAGCTTTCTTCTTTCGGTGACCACGACCCAGCTGTGGCTCTGCAATTTCAGTGGCAACAGGTTCTTCAACGTGCTCTGAGGATTCGATGGGCAGTGAAAAAGGAATTTGTGGCTGCGGAGTTTCAATTGGAGAAGACAAAGTTGTAGACGATGGAACAATGAGCCCAATTGTTTGACTTATTGACCCAATTTTGGAAATTGAGTTTCTTTGAAATATGGGCTTAACACGTTGGCCCAATTCTTCTTCAATAATTATGCCTTCTGAAATTGGGGCCCATAAAGACTGTCCTTCTTCTTCATCGTTAAGTTGGAGCAAAGATATTTCAGGTGAGTATGGAAATCTCGATTCTGAAAAGACGACATCTCGTGAAACAAAAAATTCTATTTTTTCCAGATCATACAAGCGCCAGCCCTTCTTCCCGTGTGGATATCCAACAAACACACATCGTCGACTCCGAGATGCGAATTTATCTCCATCACGCAATTGGTTATGCGCATAACACAAACTGCCGAAGACGCGGAGATGATCATATGAAGGAGGTTTATTGTATAACCGTTCATAAGGCGTTGCATTCTGTAACACGGAGCTCGGTGTTCTATTAATCAAATAGCAGGCTGTTAGAACACATTCGCCCCAAAATTGAATCGGAAGATTCGCTTGAAATCTTAGAGCTCTCGCAACGTTGAGAATATGCCGATGTTTTCTCTCAACTCGTCCATTTTGCTGCGGAGTTCCCACACAAGATGTTTCATGTTTGATTCCATGTTTCTGAAAAAAATCAGTTAAACATAAAAATTCTGATCCGTTATCGCTTCGTATAGCTCGTACTTGCTCTTTGAATTGACGTTCCGTTAGAGCGAAGAAATTTTTCAAGTGAGCCGATGCTTCACCCTTGTCTTTCAATAAATACAGCCATACACCTCTTGAATAGTCATCTACAATCGTTAAAAAATAACGTACTCCAGAGTGTGATGGTGTCCGATAAGGACCCCAAAGATCAACATGAATAAGCTCGAAAATCTTTGAAGTTTTATTCATACTAGTCGGAAAACAATCTCTTGTTTGCTTTGCGCGGAGACAAACATCACACGCTTTATTCAAATTTGCAGAAGAAACAGAAACACACGAAAGCAATCCAACAACTTTTGCAGATGGATGACCCATCCGATTGTGCCACAGCTCAAATGACTTATCCTCCTTAGTTGTGACGGATGCTACGGTCTCCATACTACAATAGTGAAACGTTCCACCGACTCGTTTACCCGCTCCAATCACCATCCTCGAAATGCGGTCCTGGACAACAAGGAATTGATCAGCCATTTGAATTATGCATCTATTCTCATCCATCAACTGTGCAACAGAGACCAATTCCGACTTCAATTCTTCAACATAATATACTGATTTCATAACCAGATCCGGACCAAGACGTATTGATCCTTCCTTGAGAGAAACTTGTTCTCTTCCATCTGCCATAATAATCAAGACGGGTGCCATATCTCGAACATTTGACAACGCATCAAATCTTCCTGTCAAATGATGAGATGCTCCAGTATCCAGTATCCAAGAGAGAGAAGTACGCTTACCAGACAATTTTTCAGTCTCTGCACTTGCTTTGCCAGCATTGAGAATGCTCTTTATGGAGCGCCATTGTTGTTCAGTTAAGCCACTTACACCGTCACGATCTTGATCCGTGATCACATAATTTGCTTGTGTGGTGGTCTGGTTTTCAATATTTGGGACATATACTTGATGTGCATAAGTAATTTGTCCTCGACCTCTGCCTCTACTAGAACCGGCACCACCACCTGAGCTAGTTCCACCACGACCTCTTCCATGCAGTGTTCTGCCTTTCGGGCGATCGCCCCACCACTCCGGATATCCAATGATGCGTAGCAGCTGTCGGAAGTATGACCACTACGATTGCAATGCTTACACAAGACACCTTTGTCTTTTTCATCATTTCGATAACGCGGCTTTACTTGCATCGCAAACGTCGTAACTTCAGGTCGCTCTTCTCCATTTGTGCGCATATCTTCTTCCTGCCTAATGATATTGTAAACTTCTTCAAGCGACTGTACAGGAACACGCGCAACAAGGCTTGACCGTACAACACGAAACTGATCATCAAGTCCAAATAAGAATTGATGGACTTTATCTTCTTCACGATCGACTTCTTGTGCTGTACCGAGATTACATACGTATTTTCCACATTTGCAGGTTCTCAGAGGTCGATGGCTAGCGAGGCTATCCCATATTCGGTTCAATTTGCCGTAATAGGCTTCAATCGTAAGTCCCCTTTGTTTGCAGCAAGCAAGTTCAGCTTTGATTTGTTGAATTCGGGGTCCGTTCATAACGGAGAATCGTTTCTTCAAGTGCTCCCACAAGTCTTGTGCCACATCTTTGTGAGAGATGTTAGAGCGTAGCATCGGGTCGATCGTCATTTTTATCCAAGACACAAGGAGCGCTTGAATTGTCCACCAATCTTCAAGGTCAGGAGAACCATCACCTGGTTTTGGAATTGATCCATCAAGAAATCCGAATTTCTTTCGGGATGTGAGCACCGTCTTCATGCCGCAAGCCCACTCATCATAATTAGTTCCCTTCAAGAGTGGATGAGAGATAACGGCACCTGGATTGTCGGCGGAGGTTAAGTCATATGGTGAAATTGTTCTTCTCACCTCATTCGGGTTTAGTGATGCAGAAGCATCGGTCGTAGTTGTTGATGAAGTTGTTGTCATGATCGAGTTCTTCTCATCTCATGGTTGCAGTTCTTCTCACTTCATTCAAACAAGTCGTTTGCTTGTGATTAAAAAAGAGAGGAAAAAAAAAAATTTCAAGATTTTGATTTCAATGTTTCACGCTCTGATACCATAATAAGGAAAACAGAGGTGGAGAATTGTGTTTTATTATCATTTTGAGTGCATACATATATAGTAATCTACTTAACGTGTACAACCCACATGCCACTCAATTAATGCGTATAGCACATAAGCCACTAAATTTGAAAACCAAATGCGTACAACATATAATCCATTGAATTAAACAATTCAATAATAAACCATTAGCTCCAATAGGATCTTCACCAACTAAGCATTCAATATGAAAAGTGGTGCAACACTCATTGCACCAGTATAACACTTCCGTGCTTGTGTCTTTTATATTACGTTCGCACACTTCGCACCAATCTTTCTCACGTACTTCATCCCCACATAAAACTGTCAGAAAGTTCGTGTCGTGCTTATACCTTGCTTTGTTTGGTAAGATAACACACTTGATACGTACAATAAAATCGCATCTGATGCAATTTAATTGTTTTTGACATTTTGTTTTACATACCTGACATTTGGGTTTTTTTTGTTGGGTCTAATGCTAGGAACAAGGGATGTTCATGACCTATGTAATCAAATGGCTCTGAAATTGAAGCACACCGTAAATCTAAATCGAAATTGCATTCCTTTATCGGACACCCATAGAGAAAGCCACCACAATAACGATCACAAGCATTGCATGTGATACAAAGGCTTTTATACCCACACGGATCCTTCAATGTTAGTGGATGAGGATGTAACGCATGTTGTATTCTGCAGGAGCACTAGCGCATGTTTCATGGATGATAAATTCACACTCCTTACAAGAGTAAAGATTACCTTCGTAAATAGGAAGGACACACGCTTGACAAAGCCTGTTTTCATCGTAAAGTATGCTGACCTCAAGCAGGAGATGGGTTGGTTCAGTCACTATATATTTTTTAAATGACAGTTTTATCCTTATCTACAAAAATCAGAAAAGTAATTACTAAAATCGATTAATTGATTGTTTACACATAATTAAAAGATGAAAATAATAATTAATACATAATCCAAAAAACCAAAAAAAAATGTTTTAAACAATTGAAACTAAAGAAAAGTATATAGGATATTAGCGAAAAAGTTGCATATTAGACAAACGAAGGTGGGATGGAGTTTTCTCAACAAACCACAAACCTTGCAAGTTAAAGAAGTTTGTCTGGGAAAAAGGGTGAGAGAATGGTCATGCCTTTTTGGTTGGTCGATAACAAAAGGTATCGACTTCATCGCAGAAATTGGATGCATGTAAATCTCACAGATGGTACATAGATATATATACCATATATTTTGCATTTTTTCCACAACAAAAACACTCAATATGGGGATAATTAGTAGAATGATTGTAAAGTTCGAGAGAATGCTCAGGGTGGTAAGGATGTTCGATTTTAAGTGGGGATTCGACGCATTCTTTATGGTACCTTTCATGATGAAATTCACCGAAATAATAGTCTGTGCCAAAATTTGAGCCTCGGCAAAAGTCACACCCTCCATTGACATCGATGGGAGTACAGGATGATCATGATCATCCTCTTTTGTAGAGAGGTCATACTCGGGGGAAGACTTGAACCAGCGGTCTACACGCATGTCTCTTTCCTTACGTACAACAGGACATAAGAAAAGTGATGAGGCCGGTCGTGGCTAGTTGCTTCAACGGAGGTTGGGATTTGTTTTTGTGGTTTAGGATGATATATGAAATATGATTTACCATCCATTTGCTCCAGATGAAACTGACCGACAGAATCAACATAAAACCGCTTTAACTTAAAAAGAATATGCTCATGAATACGATCCATACGATCCATGGTAGCTCCTAGTCTTTCTTTATTACAATTTTGGTAATGTATTTTACAATTATTTGTTATACAAAAATCAAGTTTCCGAACAACTATATATATGAAAATTTGAGTCCAAAAATCTCCTTCTAATTTTTAAGAATTGGATCCTTAACTTGAAAACGATGTGTTCTTTCCACGTAAATAAACAATCAGCTTTTCTTTCCACATAGTTTTTGTCCTTTCTGAAATTATTCGACTCTTCAAGATTTAATTTTTGTGATCGATTATCCAGCTAGTTGAACAAGTGGCAAATACACAAGGTTTGATTGGTAACTTTGTTTATACACGACGTTTAAGGTTTTTCAAAGATTGTGGAAAAGGTGGTAAAAGAAAGTAGAAGAGAGAAAACAGTTAAAAGTTAAAACGAGCGGTTGAATAATAGTTATGATTGACAAACTATTGAATAGTAAAAAAATAATTGAATAGTAAAAAAATATTATAAAAAATCATAAAATAAATTAAATATAAATAATATTTTAAAATTTTTCTTTGAAGAATAATATAAATAAATATCATTTGATAAAATGTTAATAAAAAAATTGCCAAAATCACTTTTTTGTGTGGTTAATAATCACCCATTTTTCACTTCCAACCGCTCTCTCCATCTCTTCCAACCGCTTCTTCAAATCGTATTTTCCAGTATCTTTGATAAGTAACTTCCAAGATGGTTCGGCTCCGACCGCGATGATTGGAGGTTATTAATCAAACCCCATAAAGTTTTTAGTCAAACATAAAATTTGATTCGTTGTTTTTTTTCTAGGGTCAGATTTTAGTTAAAATCGTTTTAAATCATTAGTTCCAAAATGAAATATGTACTCCAAACTAGGTTTATTTTTAGTTGTTACTATAAATATGTAAATTGTTTGCTATACAAAGGGATTATTTGAGTCTAAAAATCTCCTTCTAATTTTAAGTATTGAATCCTTAACCTCCTCTCCAATATCCCTCCCAGTTCCCTCCCCTAACCTCCTCCCCACCATTACCACCTAAGAGTAACTCCAATGGAACTGCAAAACACTAAATTTGGTGTGACACTATTCATAACACTAAACATTAAAATATTATTATTTTATTTAATAATATGATTAAATTGATGTTTATTAATTGATTAAATTTGTAAAAAATAAATATCATCAAAAATATATTTATATCTTTCATTTTTAATAATATGAAATTTTAATTTGCACAAAATATCTAAATTAATATGCAAATTCTAAAAATATATATTAAAGTTCAATCTAAACACTGAAAAATTATTTTTCACTAATTTTAATTTATTGATTGTAACTTATACCTGATTATTTATAGGAATAACTATTATCAAACTATTAAAAATTAAAAAAAATTTGAATTTAATAATATAATAATAATAAATATTTTTTTAGTGTAATATTTGATGTTGTGATTGGAGATGAAAGACACTATAACACTAAATTTGGTGTTATGGTTGGAGTTGCTCTAAACCTCTAATTGCTACTAAGATTTATGTCACTTCACTGTGGGCTCCGGCTCCAGCAGCTGCTACTACTACGTACTATACATGTGGAAAACCAAGGTCTTTATGAGATTCACTTTCTTCTTACTCCTTGGGTGATAACTCTGTTCCTATAGGCGCAAATATCACAAGTGTTACTGCTACTAACCACATGGATCCTCCATCAACTGGTGAACCATTACCATCTTCAGAATCCCAAAGGTTCCTCATGGCCTAAGCCCTTGCACTGAGTCCCTAAGTGCTATTACCAATGTTGTCATTGCCGGCCTTATTTCAAATATTCTCCAACCCCCAGCATCTAACCCCATCTTACCTCCCCCTTCAGCCCCAAAAACTCAACAAAACACCAACACATATGTTTCTCGTATGCGAGTCTCCATTGATAAATCCCTAAAAAGGCTAGCCCCCACCACTATCTTGCTGTAGGAGTACCAAGAGTAAAAATTCCCAATGCAGTGTTCTAGAGAGGAGCTGAAGCACATAAAGATTTCATTCTAGGAGTGTTTATGGCGCAACGTAAGCTATCAAATCAAAGTTCGTTGATTTTTGAGAATAGCCTAACGACGATAAGAACTTGAGTATCGTTGATTCGTATGAATAGCCGATAAACAAACAAAGAGATGAACTTGAAGTTCTGAAATATTATTCAATAAAACGTGTGTCCTCTGTAAGAGGCATGATGCCTTTATATAGAGGCTAAAATGAAAACTCTAGCTTAGAGAAGAAGATAAAACACTATCAAAATAATAGAAAGCCCAAACGATAAATAAAGCCTTTAAAATCGAAACGAAAGAAATAAAGCGTGTATAGTGTGTGACACATATATTATTGTGTGTTACAAAATGACCCACGGTGTTGAAGAGAGGATGCCCTGCATCAGGTCCCTTCGGATATAAGAAGATTCAGCTTTGAATCTGGATCGTCGTTATCACCCAAAAACTTAGAAATGTACTTGACGCTGAACACATTGGCAGTCTTAATGTGTGCGGGAAGTTGAACACGATAAGCATTGTTGTTGATGTGTTCCAATACTTGCATCAGACCTATCTTCCGAGATCGCAGCTTGTTGTACTCGTGCGCAACCTGTCTTTCGTCATCACCACCTAGACCATCTCACAGGGATCGAAAATCAACTCTCATCAATGAAGATTGATACAATGAGTTTTAACCCTAAATATCACTGCAAGTGCACAGCAAACGGAGTAGTAATTAGGGATCGAATCCATGAGAACCAAGTGAAACACTACGAATTCTTTTGAATGAAATTAAGCTAAGATGGTAAAAATGATGTTGATTGCAATGGCAAATGTAAATAGCAATTTAAACGATGTGAAATCTATTAAAACAAGCGTTAAGTCTAGGGCGTTTCGCAGGAATTCAGAGATCATGAACCAGACAATTATTCAGGGAACGATAGAACGCGGTCTCAACTCAAACAAGAATGTATAATCAATCCACTTTCGTGGTCTCAACTACTTTATCTAGCAACCTAAGAATCTAAACTGTCATTTGATCTTAAAATTCTAAACAAGCATTAACGAACAGGTTTGATATGTTCACAAATTGCCTTAACATCAGCTTTCGTTGGTTAAGGACAATTTGCTCACCTATGTTTTATCAAGCAATCTATAGCACTTTTGATGAATAGATTAAACCCTAAATCAGAGATTAAGTGATCAATTTAATCTAAGCAATAAGAATGACAATAGGTGAAGACGATAATAATCCCTATCTATGTCTGATTCAATGATTCATAAACTCCGTTGAAAACCCTAAACTCAACTAAGGATCTACTCAGACATGGAAAGAATCAAAGCAATCGAAGAAGAAGAAAAACTCATGATAAAATAAAATAGGGTTCAGAAATCTTCTCAACGATTGAAGAGTCAGAGATTCGTCTCCCACGGCTTACAGAATTGCAGAAAACTAAAAATCTCAAAGTATGAAAGAGTATGAAAAAGCTTAGCCTAAACAATGGCTTAGACTCGAATATATATCTAAATCAAAACGTTGGAGAGAAAAACGGCAAAACCCTCTGAAAATAGGAAATTAAAAATTTCCTTTTTCTCGTCGAAAAATAGCTTGGATCGATCGATCTGATGTTGGCACAATCGATCTGAGCTTCTCATGTCGATCCAAAAGGTCCGGGTATCTTGGATCGATCGATCTAGACTTGGATCGATCGATCCAGTCTAGATCAATCGATCTGGTCTCATCAGGTCGATCCTAAATGTATACGATGTTTTGGCTGGAGCGTTGGATCGATCGATCTGAGTCTTTTTCCGCCGCTTTGCTCTAATCCTTACTCCTTATGCCTCTTTTCTCATCCAAACATGTTCTGGCCCTGAAATGACACTAAAACCATAGAAACGACTCGAAAAACCGTTAAAAACATATGTTAGAGTGCGTAAAAACGCAATACATCAACTCCCCCAGACTTAGCGTTTTGCTTGTCCTCAAGAAAACACTAAATATAGAGTCGAAGTTTGAAAATCACGGGAACTCACCTTCTCTTTGAAATGTTGTAATGATCATTCACCTTATAATCCACATATTTCAAAGTCAATCTTAACGGAACCATTATGTACTTCTCCGCAGACATTCGCAGCCTTCCAGATTCAACCCACAAATTTCACAACGTTGTCCATAAGCCTTTCATTGCTGGGTCTCATCAGTGATCTCAATGTCAAGAATCTTACAGACTCATTCCCATCCAATGCCATGACAACCATCCGCACGATCATTGGTACTCTTTCTCTCCCCCAGACTTGTTCTTTGTTTTCGTCTTTTCTTTTCTCTCTTTTTTTTTTTCTATTTTTTTTTTTTCGTTTCAAGGGTGTAGGCGAATAATGGCATCACGGGAAATTTTCCTAGCCTCGCTTCCAACCCTTGTGTGATCATTCCTCTCAGAGTAAAATAATGGGATCATGGGAAATTTTCCTAGCCCTTTACCCTAGAGGAAATCCTTTCATCTTTTCTGCTTGATTACTTTTTTAGATAAGGGAGAGGAGTACCATTATGTTTCACACAGGATGTGTTTGTCAGGCAATGAACAAGGAGTCAGACCCTTGGCATCAATCACGTCTGATGAGGTAAAAGGAAGAGCTCAGAAATTAGCTTGGGCTTAGTGGATTCTGTTGGAAATGTGGATGTCTCTAGTTAGCTGGTCAGCTTTTGGATTTTTCATTGGTCAAGTCTGAATAGATTCTGCAATAATGGTCACTAAGATAGAACAAATCTGACAACAAATCAAGAGAAATATCATAATACCCAACAGAGTTTTGACTCAATAAAACATCTTGGACTGACTCAATAAAAACATCAAAATGACTCAAGATAAACAAAACAAAGAAAAATGGCGTTAGTCCCAGCAAATATCCTCCCCCAGACTTACTTCACACCGTCTCCGGGGTGAAAATAAATCAGAAGAAGGATACGACTTACGCAAAAAGGTACATAAAAATGAACAAGGGAAAAAGTAAAAGGGAGATAGAGATGATACTGCAGTCAAGGACGGTCATCTGGGCTGACACTCTCTCGTACTCCCGGTGCTCTCCTACGCCTCTGAAGATGTGTTCCATCGTCAGACTCATCCTCATCAGTGGTCCTGTGTCCAGCAACATCAGGAACTGCAGTAGTGGTGGTGGGACGTCTAGAGGAGGAGGCTCGGAAACATGATGGTGGCCGCGGGCATGTGAGCCTAGAGAGGACTTCCAAATTTCCATTCCAATCACACCATTCAACGAAACAAAGCATGGGACAGTGCGAAATCAGTCTAGAATCAATAGCAAGCCACGAAAATCATCTAAGGAGAAGGAGAAACCAAAATTTCAACTTTTCTAAAAAAAACTTTTCGGACTGAAAATCGAAGATAGAACGACGTACCTTTGCAGATCGAGTGAATGGGTTATATAAACAGAAAGAGGAGGAAAATTCGAGTGGTTTAGAGCCAAAAATCGTCCAAATCCGTCAAGAATTGAGAAAGTTAGAGATTTAGCAAAAATCTCCCAAGAACACCCAAAAATCGCGAGAGAGAAGGAGAGAAAAAGGAAATTCGTGTTTTTGATTCTTAAAATCGTGGGAAGGATGGTTAAAACGTGTTTCCGGTTTAGTTTTAGTGAAATAAACCGGTTTTAACCAAAAACAGTCAAACCCGAAACTTACCTGGGATTGGATCGATCGATCCAAATGCGGATCGATCGATCTGTGGGTGGATCGATCGATCTGTAAAATGTTCGGCTTTTTGGCTGGTTGTCTGGATCGATCGATCTGGACCTGGATCGATCGATCCGACCCCTTTTTTTTTTTTTTTTTTGAAGAACCTGTAACAGTGAAAAACAAAACTAAAGATTAGAAAACAAATGAATATCTAAGTATGTACACTTACCGATGGGTTGCCTCCCACCAAGCGCTTGTTTTAAGTCACGAGCTTGACTTGGGTGCCGTCTAGGCTTGAGGCGGATCACTTAGGGGAACGGTGTCGCCTTCAGTGATTTCGGTATCAGCAAGATATGGCTTTAGGCGTTGACCATTAACCACAAATTCTCCTCCTGCAGTGTCCAGCAACACAACAGCTCCATACGGTCGTACCTCCTTGATGGTGAAAGGACCAGACCATCGCGATCGCAGCTTTCCAGGGAAAAGTTTCAGGCGAGAATTAAAGAGCAACACCTGATCTTTTGCAGCAAAGTTCCTTGGAATGATCCTCTTGTCATGGTAGGCCTTAGTCCTTTCCTTGTAGATCCTGGAGTTCTCGTAGGCCATATGACGAATCTCATCAAGCTCGTTAAGTTGCATCAAACGTCTCTCAGAAGCAGGCTTGATGTCAAAATTTAACAACTTAACAGCCCAAGCTGCTTTGTATTCGAGTTCCACTGGAAGATGACAAGACTTTCCATAGACGAGATGGAATGGTGTCGTTCCCAAAGGTGTCTTGTAAGCAGTCCTATACGCCCAAAGAGCGTCATCAAGCTTCACGGCCCAATCCTTTCTTGTGGTGCTCACAGTTTTCTGCAGAATGCTCTTAATCTCCCTGTTGGAAATCTCGACTTGCCCACTCGTCTGCGGATGGTAAGGGGTGGCTACCTTATGCTTAACTCCATGCTTCTTCAAAAGACCCTCGAAGACCTTGTTGATGAAGTGAGATCCACCATCGCTGATTACAACTCGAGGCACCCCGAAACGTGGAAAGATCACAGATTTGAACATCTTCAAAACTACCTTGGCATCATTGGTTGGACTAGCCAGCGCTTCAACCCATTTAGACACGTAGTCCACTGCGACAAGGATGTATTGATTTCCAAAAGAAGATGGGAATGGACCCATGAAATCAATACCCCAAACGTCGAACACCTCAACTTCCAAGATAAAATTCTGAGGCATCTCGTTCCTCTTGCTTATGTTTCCCTGCCTTTGACATGAATCACACTTGGAGATGAAAGCATGAGCATCTCTAAACATAGTTGGCCACCAAAAACCAGCTTGTAGAGCTTTGGACACCGTCTTGAAAGTAGCAAAATGCCCTGTGTAATTAGAACTGTGGCAATGAAAGAGAATACCCGGGACTTCTTCCTCTGAAACGCATCGTCTGAAAACTCCGTCTGAGCACTGCTTGTATAAGTACGGCTCATCCCAGAAGTAGCGTCTGATGTCTCTCAAGAACTTCTTCTTCTTATACCCAACAAAGTTCTCGAGTTCCTTTTCTGCAGCCAAGTAGTTCGCAATCTCACCAAACCAAGGGATCTCAGGGAGCATGGTGTCACGAGAAGGTGTACAATGGTCCATGTTTCCAAGGCTGATGGCATACACGTGTTCCTCAGGAAGGCAATCATTCATCGGGACGTCCTCCTCTACCCGTAGGCGAGACAAATGGTCCGCAACACCGTTCTCAATGCCTTTCTTGTCTTTGATCTCTAAGTCAAACTCCTGCAGCAAGAGAATCCATCGTAGCAGCCTAGGTTTGGCATCCTTCTTGGACCCAACAAGATATGACCGGAACTTCTCGAAAGCAAATACTATGGCAAGAAGCTCTTTCTCTGTTGTAGCGTACTTGCATTGAGCATCATCAAGAGTCCTACTAGCATAGTAGATGACATGAAGCTTCTTCTCTTTCCTTTGCCCCAAAACAGCCCCTACCGCGTAGTCACTAGCATCAGTCATTACCTCGAAAGGTAGCTCCCAATCTGGTGGTTGGACGATTGGTGCGCTAACAAGTGCTCCCTTGATTGTGAGAAAGGCCTCAAGACAAGCGGTATCAAAGTGAAACTTCACATCCTTGCACAAAAGTTGAGTCAAAGGTCTAGCAATCTTGGAAAAATCCTTGATGAACCTCCTATAGAACCCAGCATGTCCCAGAAAACTCCTAATCCCTTTGACAGAATCAGGTGGTTGCAGACTTGTCATCACCTCGATCTTTGCTTTATCTACCTCGATGCCACTTTCTGAAATTCGGTGTCCCAAAACAATCCCATCTCTGACCATGAAGTGACATTTCTCCCGATTCAACACGAGATGCTTTTCCTCACAACGTCGTAGAACCCTGCACAAATTAGAAAGACAAACAGAAAAAGAATATCCATAGACAGAAAAATCATCCATAAAAACTTCCATTATGTCCTCAATCATGTCAGTGAAAATCGACATCATGCATCTTTGGAACGTGGCTGGTGCATTACACAAGCCGAATGGCATTCTGCGATAAGCATAAGTGCCATAAGGACATGTGAATATGGTCTTCTCCTGATCGTCTGGATGGATAAGAATCTGAAAGAAACCAGAATAACCATCTAGAAAACAGTAGTAAGCGTGGTTAGCCAATCTTTCAAGCATTTGATCAATGAAGGGCAAAGGAAAGTGATCTTTACGAGTAGCAGAGTTCAATTTCCTGTAGTCAATGCACATACGATGGCCTGTGACCGTCCTGGTTGGGATCAACTCGTCCTTATCATTCTTAACCACGGTCACTCCACCTTTCTTTGGGACAACATGGACCGGGCTCACCCATCTACTATCAGAGATAGCATATATGATGCCCGCTTCTAGAAGTTTCATTATCTCTTTCTTTACAACATCTTTTAGATTCGGGTTTAACCGTCTCTGATGTTCTATAGAAGTCATTGACTCATCCTCTAGATGGATCCTGTGCATGCAAAGATCGGGCGAAATGCCTGTGATATCATCCAGCGAATAGCCTAAAGCCCTGCGATACTTTCTAAGTTCACATAAAAGTAAAGCAGTCTCCGCATTATTCAAATTAGCATTGATGATCACAGGGTAAGTAGAGTTAGGACCTAGAAACGCGTACCTTAGCCCGGCTGGAAGAGTTTTGAGTTCTACCTTAGGAGCCTTCAGCTCGCTCCATGGGTTAGAAGACGAAGGAAGGGTTGTTGCTGGAGTTGTCTCGACAGCCTCGTCCAAGCTCATGTAGGCAACCTTCTTCCCCAAAATCTGGCTAGAGTTTAACATCTCTGCGTACCCAGCCGCGTCATCACTCAGAAATCCATGCTCGTTTGCAGCCTTTGTCAAAGCAATCTCCAATGGGTCATCAACTAGAATCTCTTCTGTAGCCTCGTTAGAGATTTCTAGTGAGTCATCGACCGAGAACGTCTGCCCACCTATCATGGGCTTTTTCAGCAGGTTGTCCATCTCAAACTTCATGATAATGTCTCCCAGGTGGAGATCTATTCGCCCATTTTGCACGTCTATGATGGCTCCAGCAGTGCATAAGAAGGGTCGTCCCAAGATGAGAGGATCCTTTGGCTCTTCTTCTAGCTCTAGAACGACGAAATCTGCAGGAACAAAAGCATTTCCAATCCTCACATGTAAGTCCTCTAGTATCCCAACCGGCAACTTCACAGAAAGATCGGCAAACACCAAGGAGATTTTGGTTGGCTTGAACTTTGTGAATCCAAGTCGCTTAGCCACCGAATATGGCATCAAGTTGACACTTGAACCTAAATCACACAAAGAACAAGCAAACGTCATTGCTCCAATCTGCACGGATAAAACCAACCTCCCTGGATCCCCAAGCTTCTTGGGCATCTTGTTTTGAAGGACGGCGCTGCAGTCTTTTGAAACCTTGATGAAGTCATCTTCTCCAGAAACCTTGCTTGTCACCAAGCCTTTCACATATCTCTTCATCGCTGGTATCATCTGGATTGCATCGGCAAGAGGGAGTTTTACTGTTAGATCATCTAGCATCTCCTTGCACTTCGCCTCTTCTAAGTCCTTCCGCGACTTCTTGGGGCGAGTAGGGTATGGAACCTTTGGAGCATAGACACGCGCAGGAAGTGGTTCCTTTGCAGTCGTGTCGCTTGCAGGTTCTCTCACCATATCAGCTTCTGAATCGTCTTTCTCTTCCAAGTCAATGACTTCATTGGTATTTTTCTCCTTTCGCGCAGCAGACTCTATCACCTTTCCACCTCTGAGTGTAATAGCATTGACAAACTCGTTCCTAGGATTCTGCTCTCCCTTTCCTGGAAGGACTCCCTGTGGTATCTTGATTGCTTCGGCTGTCTGAGCTACCTGAGTATCCAACTTCTTCACATGAGCAGATAGCGACTCAAACTTGCCATTGAGATCGCTGTACATGTTATCCACCTTAACATTGATCTCGTTGGCAGATTTCTGTTGGTTGAGCAAGAGTTGCTGCATGAGAACCTTGAGATCATCACCAGAGTTGTTCGCAGAGCTCGTAGAGGCTTGGAATGGGGCTTGTGTAGTCGGTTGGAAGTTGTTGAACGGCTGTTTCTGTGTAAATCCCCCCTGAAATCTGTTCTGGCCCGGATTTTGCACGAACTGATTTCCCTGAAATCCCTGAGAGAAGTTCTTCTGGAAACCCGGATTTTGCACGCTAGTCTGTCCTGAAAATCCCTGAAAAGCAGAAACGCCCGCGTTTTGCACGGTGGGTTTTTCCTGAAATTGTTGACCCTGGACGTTGGCTTGCTGTGGGTAGACTTGATCTTGTGGATTTTCGACGTTCGTGCTCCGATACGACAGATTCGGGTGAATTCTGTAATTTTGGTTAAAACCCCTGTTTTGCACGAAACCCTGTCCGTTCACATAGTTCACCTCTTGCAACTCATCAGCCCCTTCTTCAGCAAACTCTTGAGCAAACTCTTGACAGAAAACTGGATCTGCTCCATTCTCACAAAACTGCACGCTTCTCCGATTCTGACTCGCTTTCAAAAGCAGATTCACTTTCTCATTTAACTCGTCGATTTTCTGAGACTCGACGCTGTTGACTCGCTTGGTCCTGTCATACTCTGCACAGCGATTGTTGGAACTTGCAGCCAAGTTCTCAATCAATTGGTAGGCTCCTTTCTTTGCTCTGAGTCATGAAGTCCCCATTACTAGCAGCGTTGAGAGCGTTCTTGTAGTCCCACTCTACTCCATCATAAAAGATGCTTAGAATCTGCACATCCGAGTATCCATGGTGAGGGCACTCTCTGCGATACTCCTTAAACCTTTCCCAAGCTTCACAAAAAGACTCTCCCGAATGCTGTTGAAAAGCAGTGATCTTGTTCCTCAACGAAGCCGTCTTGGACTTAGTGTAGAAGTGATCCAGGAAAGCAGCTCTGCATTCACCCCAAGTGGTGATAGACCCAGGAGGCAGAGATTTGAGCCATCTCGATGCCTTGTCTGCCAGAGAGAAAGGGAAAAGTTTGCACATAATGTAGTCGGCGGGTACCCCATTTGACTTAGTAGTGCTGCAAATCTCCTCAAAGTTCTCTATGTGGTCCATAGGATTTTCAGCGGGTAAACCATGGAACACGTGCTGCTTCACCAACCCTATCATCTGAGGTTTGATCTCGTAGTCATTCCTAGCGATGGCTGGTGGACAGATAGCAGCCCTGTTCTGGTAGAAAGTGTGGGGAGTGTTCGCATCCCCAATTGCAGGCTGGCGTTGCTGCTGTAGCAACTGTTGCACCTGCTGTTGTAGCCTTTGTAGTTCGGCTGCAATAGCTAGTGCATTATTGTCGATTTGATCGTCCATTGTGACTTGATTCGACCTTTGCTTCCTGTTTGCTCTTTCTAACCTTGCAAGTTCCTGGTTATCGAAGTTGAAAAGGTTGTCAGCTCCTTTGCTTCTTCTCTGCATACACCTGAAACGTGCAAGAAAGAAAGTTAGTAAATCTTAGTCTAAACTTCAAACTTAAATTCGAAGGTAACGCAATTGGTCCCCGGCAACGGCGCCAAAAACTTGATACAATGCGTTTTAACCCTAAATATCACTGCAAGTGCACAACAAACGGAGTAGTAATTAGGGATCGAATCCATGAGAACCAAGTGAAACACTACGAATTCTTTTGAATGAAATTAAGCTAAGATGGTAAAAATGATGTTGATTGCAATGACAAATGTAAATAGCAATTTAAACGATGTGAAATCTATTAAAACAAGCGTTAAGTCTAGGGCGTTTCGCAGGAATTCAGAGATCATGAACCAGACAATTATTCAGGGAACGATAGAACGCGGTCTCAACTCAAACAAGAATGTATAATCAATCCACTTTCGTGGTCTCAACTACTTTATCTAGCAACCTAAGAATCTAAAATGTCGTTTGATCTTAAAATTCTAAACAAGCATTAACGAACAGGTTTGATATGTTCACAAATTGCCTTAACATCAGCTTTCGTTGGTTAAGGACAATTTGCTCACCTATGTTTTATCAAGCAATCTATAGCACTTTTGATGAATAGATTAAACCCTAAATCAGAGAGTAAGTGATCAATTTAATCTAAGCAATAAGAATGACAATAGGTGAAGACGATAATAATCCCTATCTATGTCTGATTCAATGATTCATAAACTCCGTTGAAAACCCTAAACTCAACTAAAGATCTACTCAGACATGGAAAGAATCAAAGCAATCGAAGAAGAAGAAAAACTCATGATAAAATAAAATAGGGTTCAGAAATCTTCTCAACGATTGAAGAGTCAGAGATTCGTCTCCCACGGCTTACAGAATTGCAGAAAACTAAAAATCTCAAAGTATGAAAGAGTATGAAAAAGCTTAGCCTAAACAATGGCTTAGACTCGAATATATATCTAAATCAAAACGTTGGAGAGAAAAACGGCAAAACCCTCTGAAATAGGAAATTAAAAATTTCCTTTTTCTCGTCGAAAAATAGCTTGGATCGATCGATCCATGATTGGATCGATCGATCTGATGTTGGCACGATCGATCTGAGCTTCTCATGTCGATCCAAAAGGTCCGGGTATCTTGGATCGATCGATCTAGACTTGGATCGATCGATCCAGTCTAGATCGATCGATCTGGTCTCATCAGGTCGATCCTAAATTTATACGATGTTTTGGCTGGAGAGTTGGATCGATCGATCCATATGTGGATCGATCGATCTGAGTCTTTTTCCGCCGCTTTGCTCTAATCCTTACTCCTTATGCCTCTTTTCTCATCCAAACATGTTCTGGCCCTGAAATGACACTAAAACCATAGAAACGACTCGAAAAACCGTTAAAAACATATGTTAGAGTGCGTAAAAATGCAATACATCAAAGATCAGCCTTGGCCTTGTACTTTTGAGCAGATTGTTCCAAGTTGCAAGTCACTAATTTATGAGTTTCTTGAAACGTCTCAATAAAATATGTCGCACGTCCATGAATTCTCTTGGCATCGGGTAATGGCGCAAGGTCCAACGGACACCTAGGAACGATACCATACACCACTGAAAATGGACTAAACCCAGAGCTTTGATTAGTAGCGTGGTTGTGAGAAAATTCGGCTTGACACAACTGTGACTCCCATGTAGGGAGATTTTTGCCAACAAGACAACGAAACATGTTACCCAATGACCGATTAGTCACTTCGGTCTGACCGTCCGTCTGCGGGTGATACACCGTACTCATATCAAGGCACTAGTGTGTAGCAATTTCCACAATGACCGCCAAAAGTGACTCAAGAAACGAGTGTCCCGATCAGAAACTATTGATGTGGGAAGACCATGAAGACGATAAATCTCGCTAAAAAATAATTGAGCCACTTTTACTGCATATGTTGTTCGCTTACACGGAATAAAATGGGCCATCTTTGAGAAGTGATCAACCACCACGAAAATAGAGTCATTGCCTCTTTCCGTTCGCGGCAAACCCAAAACAAAATCCATACTCAAATCAGTCCATCGTTGTGTGGGAATAGGTAGTGGTAAGTAAAGACCTGCATTCGTCACGTGTCCTTTAGCAAGTTGACAAGCACGACATCGCTCTACAAACCGTTCCACATCTCTACGCAAGGACGACCAATAATACGAGGCAGTAACAAGTTGTAAGGTGCGATCGCGTCCCACATGACCCTCCTTGTGTAACTTTTTGATGACACGCAAACGTAGGCTACAATCGGGGAGACAAAGTTGTACACCTTTGAAGAGAAACCATCAACCTACGTGAAATCAGTTCTGGACTTTGCTTGTACCTCAGACAACACCTTAGAAAAAAACGTATCTAATTCATACAACTCCGAAAAAGATGCAAAACCAGCCACTGATGCATGTAACGTTGTCAACAAATAATGTCGTCTACTCAGAGCATCCGCCACCCGATTAAGCTTACTGGACTTGTGACGTATGGTAAACGTGAACTGCTGGAGATATGCGATCCAAGACGCATGTCTTGCTGATCCTTTTACATGGCTATCGAGGTGTTTCAAGGTGTCATGATCGGTAAAAAGGACAAAGTCACGATGCACAAGATAATGTCTCTAATGCCTAATAGCTTTGACCACAATGTAGAATTTGACATCATATGTGCTGTAACGACTCCTTGCACCCGAAAGTTTTTCACTAAAAAATGCAACATGTCATGTATTCTGGCTAAGAACAGCGCCGATACTGAGCTTAGATGCATCACAATGCAACTCGAAGATTACCAAAAAATCTGGAAGGATCAACACCGGTGCTGTTGTGAGTTTGTGTTTAATCAATTCAAATGCCTCATGTGCTTCCTTAGTCCATACGAACTTGTTGTCCCTCATGCAATCAGTGATCGGAGCCATGATGCTAAAGTGTGACATGAAATGTCGGTAGAAAGATGCTAAACCATGGAAACTACGCACCTCCGAAACTGATTTCGGTTCTGGCCAAGAACGCATTGCATCCATTTTGCTCAAATCCATCGAGAGGCCCTCACGAGACACCACATATCCCAAGAACAAGATGCTAGTTACACCCCACTCACACTTTTGTCTTGCCACATAATGTTTCACGTCATAATATGTCAAGCACTTGACGAAGATGTGTAATGTGATCCTCCACTGAAACGCTAAAAATAAGTATATCGTCGAAGTACACCACTACAAACTTCCCAATATGAGGATGCAATGCTTTATTCATGATCCTCATGAACGTACTCGGAGCATTAGACAAACCAAATGGCATGACAAACCATTCAAACAATCCTTCGCATTTTTCCACTCATCTCCAGGGCGAATACGTATTTGATGATATCCACTCTTGAGATCAAGTTTTGAGAAAATCCATGCGGAACCAATCTGATCCAGCAAATCATCCATACGAGGAATAGGGAATCGATAATGGACTGTGATCTTGTTTATTGCCCTGCTATCCACACACATCCTCCAAGATCCATCTTTTTGGGAATAAGAAGAGCAGATACCGCACATGAACTAAGACTCTCTCGAATGTGTTCTTTGGCGAGTATGTCTTCAACTTGTCTGCGCAATTCTTCATGCTCTTGTGGGCTCATGCGATAGTGTAGACGATTCGGTAATATTGTGCCTGGCACCAAATCAATATGATGCTGAATATCCCGCAATGGAGGAAGTCCCAATGGTAACTCATTCAAAAACACATCAGCAAATTCGTCCAAAAGGCTCATCATTGCAGGTGGCAACGCAACAACTACTTTAGATGAAACCGGAGCAGCAACAATGGCTAACGTAAACCCCTATGTGTGTAACTCATGTTCAAAAAAAGAGCGAGAGTAAAACAGAACGGAGTTGTTAGACCCGGTCCCTTCCAATGCATGATGTGGTAAAGGAGCGATAGTCTGAGGCAAAGGAGGTGGCATGTCTGGTCCAAGAAGTAACACGATGCGTCTGTTGTCAAAGACAAAGCTGTAAACATTGCTTCTCCCAGTGTGTGACACATCTCGATCATATTGCCACGGTCTTCCCAATAGCAGATGACTGACATCCATAGGCGCCACATCACAATATATCTTGTCTTTATAGTAAGTGCCAATAGAGAATGACACTAACACGCGATGCAAAATACGGATCTCTGTACCCTCTTTCAACCATACCAATTTATACGGTGCTGGATGGTCCGATCATCGTAGCCCTAGCTTGTTCACTGCTTCTTATGAAATTACATTCCGACAACTACCGAGTCATTAACATAGCGACAAACCTTTCCTTTGATGGTGCAAGTAGAAGAGAAGATGTTAGTACGTAACCACGGTTGCTCCTCATGCCGTACTGGTGTGAGACAAATACGATGAACCATTAAGAGATTCCCATGGTCACATTCATTATGATCCTCCATAATATCAACTCTTAACTCCTCTTGGTCCTCTGTGCCATCCTCATCCCATTTCACATCACCAGCAAGTAATCCTCGACGCGTTGCATTTGGATAAGCAGTCTGCCTGTGCCCTGGCTCTCCACAAGTGAAACACTTTAACATATTAGGAAGAAAATTCTTTTGCATAATTCAACGGAATGTGTTCCTTGTCTCAGATTTTGTAGACGGGTGAACATTGTTCGATCAAAATTGTAAGGCAGAAAACTCTTCTTGAGAAATTTCTTTAATTTTGCCCATGTTTTGATTTTATCCTTACCAGCTCGAGATCGCGTTGCCTTGAGTTGCAGCCACCATGAAGCCGCATTCCCACGGAACTTCGTTGCTACCAATGCCACTTTCCTCTCCTCAGGGACTCGTTTAAATTCCAATATCTCTTGTACAACAACAAGCCAATCGAGAAGCTCCTCTCCACGCACTCCACCGTGGAATTCCGGCATCTCCAGCTTGAAACCCATCTCCCAACTCCGATCTTCACGGTCTCGATTAGCGAAACCACCTCTATTTTCACAACGCGGTGACTCCGCTGCAAAAGGATTCTCATCCTCATCGGTTTCTTCCTCATCAGAACTGTGGTGTCGTTGTTCTTGTTGTTGAAGAACAATTTATGCGAGCTCCTGGATCGAATTGTGAATCGTTACTTGGATGTTTTCCTGCATCGCCAAAAGTATTCTATGCAACTCTGCCCAATCATTCACTGGTTCGTTGTTGCGTCGATCTGCTGCTGGTGGGTTGGTGGTACGTTTTGGTGCCATGATCGTTAGGTGAGATCAAATACCAGGAACGTTGCTTGCTCTGATACCAAAATTGGCGCAGCGTAAGCTATCAAATTGAAGTTCGTTAATTCTTAAGAATAGCCGAATGACGATAAGAACTTGAGTATCGTTGATTCGTATGAATAGCCGATAAACAAGCAAAGAGATGAACTTGAAGTTCTGAAATATTATTCAATAAAACGTGTGTCCTCCGTAAGAGGCACAATACCTTTATATAGAGGCTACAAATGAAAATCCTAGCTTAGAGAAGAAGATAAAACACTATCAAAATAATAGAAAACCCAAACGATAAATAAAGCTCTTAAAATCGAAACGAAAGAAATAAAGCGTGTATAGTGTGTGACACAGATATCATTGTGTGTTACACAATGACCCACAATGTTGAAGAGAGGATGCGCTGCATCAGTTTACTGGAAAATCGCCATCCTATAGCAAAATACAGTCTATGTTTACCAATGTGTGGGAAAGAGTTCGAAAATTTGAGATCCATCTGAGAACTGAATCTCATACTATGCTAGTCATAATTCCTAGCATGGTATTTGTCAACACTTTTAGCCTGGATTATTAAAAGGTTGATATTTGTCAACACTTTTAGTTTCTTAAACTAATTCAAACTAGGTTGAACAAAAAAAAAAAAATACTAATTCAAACTTTTGAAATTAATTGCTCAATGAGAAAATTCGAAATAAAAGTCATGCAATTCGTTATCTTTTACATGGTTATCGATTTGAAATTATTTTATTATTCCTACTTTTAATCACTATTTTTTGGAAGAATTCCGTTTACAAAAATTTAACTTCATGTTGCTTACTAACAAGAGAAACAAACAAATGACTGAGTACAGGGGAAAGAGTCTAAAATAATACTATTTCAAGTTATACTATTCAAACTACTTCACGAATTCTAAAAATTACTACAACTAGCATAGATCATATGAAACGATGACATAAATATTACTTTTTTAAGAAACCTTAATCTAAAATATTAAATATTTACTATATCTCTTATTATTTTGTTACAATTGAAAATGATTTTTTTTTAAAGTTTAAATAGTGACTTAGTGAGGATCTAAACTTGAACTTTATTTTTAGATTAATCAAAGAGTTCTGAGCCGAACATTGTCTCCCTCCCAAAATTCTCTTGGAAACCGATATCTGACTTGAACTAGAAACAACTGATCGAAAACTGCACTTAGGTATCTCTGAAAACAATTCAGCTTCTACTTCATTCATTAGTTTTTAACTTTTTTTAAAAGTCTTTAATAAACTCATACGAACTTTTTAGCGGAAAAAAAAAAAACTCATACGAACTAAAGAGACTAGGTAAACAAATGCATCAACTTTATGATTTTGTCTAGGAAAAGATAGTTATCAATCATTGATGAAAACAATAATAGTTTTACATATTCTTACTCTGAATCAGTACACCAACATCATTATTTGGATATGATTTTGAATAAATCAACAAAAAAAAGCTATTTTCTTTCTACTATAAAGTCTCTTATATATCTTCTTTGTTTTGTATTGTCTCATATAGAACACAAAAACAAAGAACATACACAAAAATATGGCAAAAATCATAATTACACTCTCTACTTCTCTGTTTTACTCCTGCTTCTTCTTCTCTTTGTTATCTCACCAAACCATGTCTCAAACTATTCACATGTATACCTTCTGCGATCCTTCCAACAACTTCACACAACCCAGCTCATACGAAACAAACCGCGACATAATCCTCTCAACTCTCCGCGACAGTTCCTCTCTCGGAACCTATTCCAACGCCACAATCGGTATTAGCCCCGACACAGTCCATGGAATGTTCCTCTGCAGAGGAGACATCAACACAGAATCTTGCGCACTCTGCGTCCAAACCGCAACAATCGAAATCGCTACAAACTGTAGCCTGAGCAAAGTAGCGGTCATATACTACGACGAGTGTATGGTTCGATACTCAAATGTTTCCTTCTTCTCTGAATTGGAAATCACACCAGGCACCGTTCTTTACTCTCTTCGTTCTGCTCCAAACTCGAATCGGTTCAATAAAACGCTATCCGATAAATTCAACCAACTGATTCTCAACGTATCTTCTTCCTCTTTGATTCCATATTTCGTGGAGGATCAAGAACGTGTGACTCAATTAGAAGGTTCTTATGAGTTAGAGTCAATGGTTCAGTGTAGTCCTGATCTTGATCTATCAAACTGTATCGTTTGTCTCAGAATTGTGCTCTTAAGAGTTTCAACTTGTTGCCGTTCACCAAGTTTTGCTCAGATCTTTACTCCTAAATGTCTGTTGAGGTATAAAACCTCTGTTTTGCCATCACCACCGCCGTCTCCGTCATCTCCGCCTCGTCATTCATCGCCGCCTCCTTCTTTATCGCCCATGCCGCAACCGCCACCGCCCTTGGTTTTCACGCGGCCGCCATCAAACGTTCCGAGTCCTAGCGGGTCGACTTCTTTTAACGTTATAAAAGGTGAGCATATTTTTTTATTATTTATTTTTATGTATAGTTTTGATTATATAATCATCTTATTTTTAATATTTTATTATGATATCTAATTAAGGGTTGGCTCTAATTTAATTTGGTGGCAGGAAAAGAAATACTTGGGAGAATTGTTGTTACAATGACAGCTTTGGTGTTTGCACTTGTGAATCTGTGATCAAATTTGATGATTTATGGATAAAGATTGATTCGTAATAATTTGTATTCCTTCAATTTGTGTCATGTGTTATGTTCTTAAGATCCAAAACCATAAAAGATGTTAATATAGTTCCAAAAAAAAAAAAAATGTTGATTGTGATGTTTGTATGGATTGATCAATATAAGAAAAGTAATTGGAGTATGATACATATCCATTTTTTCCTCCAAAACTTTTTTTGCTATCTAGAATATCTACATTTAAAAAAAAAAAAATCAACAGTAAATGGAATGATTTACAACGACTATGTCACGATTTTTTTGTTTTCAATTTTTTTACGAAGCATGTTCAAACATGATACATCAAATCTAGTGGTTCCGTCTTTGTACACTGTTTAATCATAAATGACTTTCTACAGAACTTGTTATTATTTTTTAAAATTTTTACGTGGTCGTCTACCAAGAAATTGAAAGTATCAAGAATAAGAAGGAAAAAAGTATGAACCTGTTTTGTTTTTTTTTTTTTTTTTTTTATAACCAGGAAGTGATTCGGGTTTTTACCACCCGACTAATTCTCTAGAGTGAGTGTAGCCATCGAGTAAACTACTCAACGGATTTTCTAATGGGTTTAAAGCGTAATACCATTTCAACTAGCTAAATGGAGGTGAAATCTTTTGGTTGGGGGTTCATCTGTCGAATCTAGGCTGAGATTGGTTTGGAGTCTGAAATTTGGTTTCTTTTGTTCAGCTCCGCAAGTCACACTTCCTCTTCGTTAGGGCTCGTCTTGGCTTCTATCCGGTTCCGTTCGGTGGTGGGTTCCAGGTTTTGGAGGCTTGCTTCTTCCGGATTAGTTTCGTGCAACGCTCTTTGTCTCTACATAACAGACCGGTTCGGGATTTGGTCCGTTCATCGGCTTCTATCTAGGCGCTTCCAAGTCTATTGACTACGCCGTCTCTGGGTTATGCCGGAGTATGAAGCTTAGAAAAATTATTTTGTGAGGTATATCTTATTCGCTATAGGAGGTTGATTGGCACCGTGAGTTTGTCCGTGTGTGACTTCTTCGGATGTCTTGGTCCAAGGCTCTTAGAGGAATTTTGATGGTTTGCCGGGTTAGATGATCGTTCCTAATTTCGGGTTTAAATCAGTTTTTGTTATGCATCGGTTGTGGTTTCCGTTATCTTCTACTTGTAATTTTATCGGTCTTTGTTGGCCTGTTTGAAAACTTGTATCGTGTGCTCTCTGGCTTTTTAAGCCTTGTCTGGGAAAGTCTTATTGCTGTGCCTGTGTGTTCAAGCTGGGAATTTTCCTAGTCTTTTAATTCAAATAATAAACAGTGAAAACAAAAAAAATGGAGGTGAAAGTAAACTTACGCTATCAGATTACAAGTCCAAAGGATATTACCAAAATGGTTAGGTCAACAAGTACTTAGAGGAATGCTACAAGTGCTACCGAACCCAATTTCCAGAACTAGGTGTTACATTTGAAGAAGAGACGATTTATGTTTGTCAATTCGCCACAAATACGTATTATCAAAAGTTGATATCTGGTGCAGAGCGACTATTGACTAAAAAATCCAAAATTTCCTGGTTTAAGAAGGAAAAAAAAGAGACATACATACATATTCTCCATTGGAGGTTTTAGCTGGGTCAAATAATTGTTAATATGTTTTCATTGTTTTTTTTTTTGAGAAAGAATATGTTTTCATTGTTATTGTAATTTTAAAATAGAGTACTACTTATTGTTAGTATTATAGTTTATCCGTGATCCCAATTGAAGTATTTTAAGGTTGATATTTGTAATTACTTTAGTTTCTTAAACTAATTACAACTTTGAAAATTCGAAATGAAAGTCATCTATAATACATTATCTGTTATATGGCTATCGATCTCTGTTTTTAAAATTTAAAATTTATTTTTATTATTCCCACCTTGAATTTTTTTTTTGTGTGTGGAAGAACTCCGTTTACAAATGAACTTCATTTGCTTACTAACAAAAGAAAGAATCAAAGAAGTAAAAGGGAAGAGTCCACCAGAATAATACGATTTCATTCAAACTAGTTCACGAATTATAGAATTACTAAAACTAATCTAACATAATCCTTACGTTGGTTCTTGATCGAAGTCAACGAAAATTGCATGATCCACGTCGTTTTCGTGGAACTTGAGGCAATAGATTTGGATTATTCTCATCCAAAAAATCCTTTTGACTTTAATTTCTAAAGTTAAAAAGAGAATTTTTGAAGTATTTTTGAAATTAGGGTTCACGGTAAAACCACTGACTAAAAGGTTATTTTGAATCCCTAATTTCTAAGACATTTTTAAAATTAAGGGTTAGAGCACCAAACAAAATAAAATATACTATGTGAATTTTATTTATAAATTTTACATGAAAACTACCATGACCGAAATTTGTTTTAACTAGGATAAAAATATAAAAAGGGAGGATTAAACCATGATCTTTTAGAAATGTCTAACTAAGAGACTTTTAGCTATTAATTAGGTCTTCAACAGATTTAACTAAAAAATTCCTTTAGATATTAACCAAAAATATCTCTAATTAAATTTTAAATGAGTACGAAAAAGATAAAAAGGCCTTCAACTAAATGACTTTATAACTATCTTATTTGGATTTTTTTTCATGATTATGGTCATATTTTTTTGTAGATACTACGGAAATTCCAAATGATTGATTGTTTGTGTTTGACTCTTGATTTCTTCTTTGCATCAAATCTCGTCTTCCAAAAATTGTATAGAACAAGTCCATAGTTTGCTTCATACGCTAACAAAGCTAAATATTTTGTTAACTGTATGTTTTGTCTTAGTTTCATATCATTTAAAGAACAAGTAAATAAAAGATGATGTTCTATGTTCAGAAATTTGGATTCAACTCTTATTGATGAAATCATCTGATGATTCACCGGATACAAGAACAATTATATATGTTCTCCCTCTGAATTGGTATAGGACGTTATATATCTGAATAAATTAAAATAAAACAAGATCTTTCCCTATATAAATTGCTAGCTTTCTCCTTCTGTTTTATTCAATCTTCATAAACAAGAAATAATTAATTATGGCGATTTTCATCAAACTCTCTGCTGCTCTTTTTTGTCTCTTCTTCTCTTTGTTATCTCACCAAACCATGTCCCAACCTCAACACATTGGCACTTTCTGCGACAAATTATCCAAAAACTTCACAGAAACCAGCCCATACAAATCAAACCGCGATACCCTACTTTCCTCTCTCCGCGACAGTTCCTCTCTCGGAACCTATTCCAACGCCACGGTCGGTCTTAGCCCCGACACAGTCTACGGCATGTTCCTCTGTAGAGGAGACATCACCAAAACATCTTGTTCGGACTGTGTCAAGACCGCAACCATAGATATCACTAAAAATAATTGTACTTATCTAAAAAATGCTGTAATATATTACGAGGAGTGTATGGTTCGATACTCCAATTCTTCCTTCTTCACCCTCATCGAAGACGGGCCTTGGGTCGCTCTATACTCTAACGTTTCGTTTCCTAACTCTCTTTTTAGTACGTTCCGACAAACATTATCCAAGAAGGTAGAACAACTAATTATCCTCACGGCATCAAAGTCTTCATTGTCTTCTTCGACGCCGTATTACGTGAGGGATATATCACGTGTGATTGATTTTGAGGGCTCGTATACATTAGACACAATGGTTCAGTGTAGTCCTGATCTTGATCCATCAAATTGCGGCGTCTGCTTGAGACTTGCGGTACAAGGAAGCTCACACTGTTGCCACAATGCTCGTATGGCTCACATCTTTCTCCTTAAGTGTTTTTTGAAGTATGACACCACCGGTTTGCCACAGAGCACCTCATCATCCTCTATTAACGTTATCAAAGGTGAGCATAATATATTATACTATAGCCTCAATTATTTTTTATTTGTTTTACATAAAATTGTATTGTTTACTAAAACAGATCATATATAATCAATTTTACATTTTATAATTGGAAATATTTTAAAATAAACACCTTTGGTGAAGTAAGATCGCAATTGTCAGTTTTGAAATATCATTTGGTTCACCTGTATTATTAACCCACAAAGATACATAAATCTGTTTTTGTTTTAGGTTTTAATTTGATTTATGTATCTTTGTGGTTAATAATACAGGTGAACCAAATGATATTTCAAAACTGACAATTGCGATTTTACTTCACCAAAGGTGTTTATAGTCTATCTTAAAAATATGTTTATAGTCTATCTTAAAATTATGCATTCTAATCAATCTACGAAATCAAAACAAAATATTTTTAAGATAGACTATAAAAATTTCGTAGATTGATTAGAAAATCTGAAAAGTAACACAGATGATATATATATATATATTTTTTGAAAAAATAGATTCTATTGAAAAGTAGGTGGGTGATTACAACATGGAATACAAACATAAGAACAACTTCTAAGACTAAAAATAAATTCTTGTAATTTATGTTTATTTATTTCAAATGATATTTGTTTGTTTGATTTTCTCATCATAAAATCAGACTATCAAGAAGATAAAAGAGAATTAGCAACCAAAACATTAATATGTTTGGCTTTTTTTTGAATAGCAGGAAACAAAATATTTTGGAGAATTTTCATTACAGCCATGACAACTTCGGTGTTAGCACTTGTGGGTTTACGATATTCTCCAATGATTATGAAGATTTAATTATATAGTTGTAATACGAGACTACGAATGTGTGTGACGTGTGATATGTTATTGTTACCAAGCCCCCAAAAATGTGTACTAGATTAATTAACTATGTTTTCATTGTTTTTTCTGTTGATTCTGATGTTTAATATATATATGGATGGATTGGCAAAACAAAAATTGCATTCATGGATTGATTGAATAGAAGATATATTACCTTTGGTTTAGTACTTATCAATGGATCTAGAGTAACATTTATAATATAAAATATTATGATCTGACTCTAATAGATTAAAAAGGCCCGATCAAAAAATCAACTAGACTCATAGTCGTCATAGGAACAAATTCAGACAAAAATACGAGAAAACTTTCGAAATTCATTTCATTTTCATATTTTAACAATTTGACGGATTTCTAAGTTATCTCCCAAAAACGTTACTCTTACTGAGTGACCTAAGACTTCCAAATTTTTTTCGTTACTCTTAGTAAGTAACCTAATACTCTTTGTCTGCACCAAATTAATATGCCTTCCAAATTTTAGGTAACTAAGATAATACCTTTTATGATCTTTTTATTGAGAACTAACAAAGATAATACCTTTTATTGCATACCTAATTATCTAAGATATTATTAAAAAAAAAGAGAACTAACCATGATCTCTTTAATTGAGAAAAACAAAACGAAACAAAAACTACCCATGATCTTTCAGTGATATCTAACTATGAGACATTTAGTTATTAATTTGGTATGCAAGGGTTGTAATTCAAAAATACCTCTAAATATTCACAAAAATACCTCCAAATTAAATAAAAAAATTAATGAGCTTTTTATATCTATTTTATTTGGATTTTTTTTATGATTATGGTCATATCTTTTGTAGTTATTACCACGGAAATTGCGAATGATTTCCGGTGTTGACTCTTGGTTTCTTCTTTGCATCAATTGCCTTTCAAAATTGTATAGAATAAGTCCATGTTTTGCTTCTTACGCTAACAAAGCTAAACATTGTGTTAAACTTTATGTTTTTGTCAAGAACAAGTATATACATGATGATGTTTTATGTTCAGAAATCTGGATTCAACTCTTTTTCTTTTCTTTTTTTCGTCTGAAATCTGGAGTCAACTCTTATTGATGAAATCATCTGATTATATCCACCTGAAACAATAATTATTATACATGCATGTTCTCCCTCTGAATTGGTATAAGACGTTATATATATATTTGAATTAATGAATTAAAATAAAAGAAGATCTTTCCTTATATAAAATTGCTTTCTATCTCCTCTGTTTTATTCTATCTTTCATAAACAAGAAAATGGCAGTTTTCATAAAATATTCTACTGTCCCGTTTTATATCTTCTTCTTCTCTCTTTTCACTCACCAAACCATGTCTCAACCTCAACACATGCACACTTTCTGCAACCAATTATCCGAAAATTTCACACAAACCAGCTCGTACAAATCAGACCGTGAAACCCTACTTTCTTCTCTCCGTGACCGTTCCTCCCTCGGAACCTATTCCAACGCCACAATCGGTCTCAGCCCCAACACAGTCCATGGCATGTTCCTTTGTAGAGGAGACATCACCAAAACATCTTGTTCAGACTGTGTCAAAACCGCAACCCTAGAAATCGCTAAAAACTGCACTTATCAAAAAGAAGCTATAATATACTATGAAGAGTGTATGGTTCGATACTCGGATGTTTCTTTCTTCGCCTTCGTCGATTCCGCTCCTTACGTCGCTAAATACTCAAACGTCTCATTTACTTCTCTTTTGTTTGCGTTCCGAGTTGTACTATCCGATAAGGTAGAACAGCTAATTATCCTCACAGCATCAAAGTCTTCCTTGTCTTCTTCGACGCCGTATTACGTCAAGGATAGAAAACAAGTGAATCAATTGGAATCGTATCCGTTAGACACAATGGTTCAGTGTAGTCCTGATCTTGATCCAGGAAGGTGCGGTGTCTGCTTGAGACTTGCGGTCCAAGAAATCACAAAGTGTTGCAACAATGCTCGTTGGGCTCAAATCTTTCTTCCTAAATGTCTTTTGAAATATGACACAACCGATTCACAGAATGGCTCATCTTCTATCAACGTTATCAAAGGTGAGCAATAATTAATATACTGGTTTTACATTTGTTTACGTTGACACGTTGAGATCATATATATAATCAATTTTACAATCTATGATTGAAATATTTTTAAATAACACTTTTGGTGAAGTAAGATTGGGATTGTAAAACAAAAAAAGAGATTGGGATTGTCACTTTAGATAAATATCGTTTGGTTTGCTTTTTTCAAAGAGTTTTCTCGAATAGCAAAATACTAAAACAACAAAATTAATTTGATCAGATATATTAAAATTTTGGTGGATTGATTAAAAAATCCTATATTCTTTCACAAATGTTATTGTCTATTTTTATTTTCTTACTATAAAATCCAACTATCAAGAAGATAAAAGAATAAGCAACTAAGCATTAATATGTTTGGCTTTTTTTTTGTATTGCAGGAAACGAAATATTTGGGCGAATTTTCTTTACAGTCATGACAACTTTGGTGTTAGCACTTGTGGGTCTATGACTATGATCCAATCCAATGATTTTTTAATTTTCTTTGACAACCAATCCAATGATTATGAAGATTGATTTATATTTGTATTCCTCGAATGTGTGTGATGTTTGATCTGAAAACGCAAGAACCTAGAGATTGTAGAAGGTTAAACGAACTTAGAACAAGGATTCTTCAAAAACACTTTTATTAGAAGATCTTTTAGGTAACTTACAAGTTCAACCTAATCGGATTTATGCAACTTCAAGCATACAACTTGAATTACAACCGAAATCAACTAATCTCTCATACGTCTCCAAGATCAACACGATCTCGACGCATTATAATCTTTAAACACTTTGTTTTTGCTATTCTATACTCGAAAGCCAAAAACCTTTGCTTAAAAAACTCTCTCTCTTAATCTCTACCAAACTAAGAGTTTGATGACCTCTATTTATACACATAGAGCCATCAACCATTCTTACAAATTTCCTATTATCTTTTGGAAAATATCCTTTATATAGATATTTCCTTTTTTGCTTTGTAATTTGTTTTTATGAATTTCCTTTTCTCCATTGAAGTTTGCTTTTCTTCAGAGCTTTAATCTTAACTAATTCTTCTCTTTTTTGTCCAGCTCATCATTGTGAGAGTCGAAACTCGCACAACCAAAACTTGTAAAGAGATTTAGGGATTCGACAAACTTCTATGTAAAGAAACCAAGAAACGGAGATCCAAAGATGGAGATTTTATTCAAGCTGTTTCGAAAGCTGTTTGTAAAGTAATAAGTGTTTAGCTAGGTCAATTTTCGGATCCCTTCCTCAAAGAGATTTAGGGATTCGACAAAACTTGTCAAGTTTGGCTCGTCTTCTCTTCTCCTTTGCTACCGAGCCAAGTTTGGCTCGTCGCCTAGGCTTTTTCCCATACTTAGTGTTTTTAGCGGTTGATCTCGATGGGGTGAAAACTGACCCCAACAATCATCAAATTTGTCTAGCTCATCATCAGATAATTGACGACAACAGTGATCCAATGTCACCAATCGTCCAGCTCTACTTCCTGTAGCACTTTGTGTGACACTTTTGACTGGTACAGAATTTGAGACAAACTGCTACATCTTCATGATCTGTTATGTTCTTGTCTAATAAAAAAACGAATTCCCCCAAGTATACGTAATTATGTTTTCATTGCTTTTTTCTGATGTTTAATTTAATTGGATGGATTGCCAAAATAAAAATTGCATGCGTGGTATCGAATAAACGGGTATTTTCGGCAATATCAAAAATCTCTTTCTCCTCTAAAAAATGAAAATGGTTTTTTTTTTTGTTATGAACCCATTAGATGGATGCCCATTATAGGCCCATATTCTGGAATGTTCTAGATGACTTGGTGACCAAGCTAAAACCCTATATTGTATCCCTATATATACTCTTAGTTATTCATGGAATAAGACACATCTCATATTCTCTCTTATCTTTCTTCTTTGTTTATAACACGTTATCAGCACGAAACCCTAACCGACTGAGCAAACACAAAAACCTAGCCGCCTGGGATAAGAAAAATCTTCGTCGTTTTCTTTCCAATCTCTCTGTCTTTGTTACCGATCGAAGTAAGTAATCTCATGCTTTATAACTCATCGGCTCATGCTACTTAATATATTCATGACATAATTACGGTATGGTTGTCGGGGCTTTATATTTGTCAACTTATGTTGATCTATAACGGATTGAATTTTTGCTTAATCTGTTTGCATGTTTCAATGTTTTATTAATTTACAACTATCGAGACTGCTTTAAATTACGATCCATGCTTTATTATTTTCATTGGTTTATTACTTGATATTCGTTAGTCTGGTTAAACTAATGGATCGACACATCCATTATTGTTTTGTTATTGAAATCTTATTACTTTATGTCATATCTCCGTAAGCACATTACATGATTTCTTATTATTCGTTGGCTTGATCTATTAATTTTGAATATAACAATTGAATATACTATGATTATAGAAATTGTCTATAAAGGATTGAGCATGATAAGAGAATCGTTGGTTGTTGATTGTAAATTGATAATTAACATCATATATATCATATTGAGACACATGTTTTCTAATTGTTTGGTTTGGTAAATAGTTTGGTTAGTTTTAGTTAATCGTTGGTTTGAGCTTTGTTGCTTTATACTTCTTTTGACTTGAAATTAAGTTTTGATCATGCTTAATGGTTCTTTAGCTTTACAAGTTAACAGTTTAATTACTTGTATTTAGGAACTGTCTAATAGTATATATATTATTTTATCGAACGATTGCTTTCAGTTCCTTAGATGTAACTTGTAAGGCCATCGAATTAGTTTGACATAATTCATGCTTTTTAGTTATTGTCTCTCTTTGTTGCTTTAGAAAGAAAAAGAAAAAAAAATCGGTTTGATAATTACATTCTTGAATACGATAGATGAAGATATCATACATAATTATAAAAGAAAAAAAAAGAAAAAAGCATAGCATTGGCTATGGGCTAGAGAACCTAGTATGTCTAGAAATGATTTATTTTATCTCGTTTCTCGAATTTAATATGATATTCGTTGATTTGATAATGCCCATAATAACTTAACTGTTAATTTGTTACTGAAAATCGTGATCTTGATAATGTCACTGACTTTAATTTGTGGCATATGCTATTTTTCATGCTTCATTATTAACAGATCAATACATGTCTTATTTGTTTGATCCAAAACAATTAATCCGGTGTTATAGTTAGATTCTGTTTTGCCTTGTGTTGATTGCAATTTAATGTGTGTTAAACTCACTCTAGAGGATCATGTGAATGTGAAATAAGGCATATAAGAAACTTATTATAATAAGGCATAACGTTTACATCATGCTTGTTTGTTTTTGTGAACACCAAAATTGCACATATTTGCCATTTGTTCTCGTTTGGTAAATTGATTGATTGATTAAGAACCTAGTTTAATGGCATGATAGAAAAGTTAGTGAATTGTGAATGTGTTAATAGAATTATTACTCTGTCACGATTTAATAAGATGATCATAATAATATCTTGTTCATCGTGCGATTCAATCCGAGATGGATGAACTTGAGGTTCCTCATCTCGAGGGAGAGAATTAAAGAATCTCACGTAGACAATAAATGACATATCCTAAAGATTATGCTCACTGCTTGGCCGTAAAAGATCCACAAGTTCTTTGGAATAATCTTAGAGAAAAAGTATGATCACCAGAATGTGATACTACCTAAAACTAGTTATGATTGGTTATATCTAAGACTACAAGACTTGAAGTCTGTAAGTTAATATAACTCAGCCATGGTCAGAATTACTTGCAAATTGATATTATGTTGAAATAATATGCAGAGATGGTAAAGCAGGCATGCTTATACTTTCACGCAAGTAATGTTGTCCTGTAGACACATTATCGTGAAAATAATTTAAGAAGTGTTATGAAATTATATATCTCTGAAAAATAATAATGAGCTATTGACAAGAAATCATGACTCATGTCTGGTTAGTTTTAGTTTATTCCCTGAAGTGAATATGATACCTTGCATATATAAGAAAAAGACTAGACAAATAAAATTTGCCGAGGAAGTGGTTACTAAAGTGATTGTCTCGGTCTCCGTTCTCTGACAACTCCTATCGATGGCTTTAGATTTTCCAGGTACTCGATTTCTAAGCTCTTGACCTCGTACCATGTCTTTATGGTTTTAGTCAAATTAATCTCTAGGATTTTCTATACTAGATTACAGATTTTATATCATTATCTTGTTTATTGCTTTATCGACATAAGCTTCATCATCAAAATCCATGGTTGATTGTCATGGACTAAAGAAAGTAATTTTGATAATGATATCCCCTGAAGGGAGTAAGTGATTAATAGTGAAAGTAAACCAGAAGTTTACTAAGAAATTAAATGTTTGGCTTAACCGGATTGGTCATCTTGGTTTAATGATGATGCAAAAAATAATGTGGACATTCAGTGAAGAACCATAAGATTCTTCCTAATGATTTATTATATGTTGCTTACTCAGAAGGCAATATGATAATATGGCTTTCACCAGTTTAAATAATTTGGATTCTATCAATTTTCTGGAACGGATACAAGGAGATGGTTATGGACTGATCACCCACCATGTAAATTTTTAGATACCTTATGGTTCTAATAGACGCATCGAGCTGATGGACGCATTGACTCGATGGACGCATAAAGTCGATGGATACATCGACTATATTACCACATTTATCCTTGTTATCAATCCGCAACTTGGAGTTTGCGAGGTTACTTGCTTAATTGATTAAAGTACGAGAGCATTCCATATTTTTATCTAAAGGCAAGTGGATTTGATAATGCTGGTGAAATTATGTTTAAAGCATGATTATTACATGTCCATTGGAATGAGTGTTGAACATCCAGAAGATCATGTTCATACACAAAATGGTTTAGAAGCATTGATTCGCATCAAGCCAATGAGTAAATGATAGTTCTCCCCATCATAATTGGTTTTGGGTTGGAAACCAAATATTTCCCATATGAAAATCTTTGAACGTCCAAAATTCTCCACCACGGTGTTCTAAGATGGGACCTCAAAAGAGGATAAGAATATATGTTGGATATGAATGACGACTAAGTATCTAGAGCCATCCCAGAAGGATTTATTTAAGGCTCGATTTGCAGACTCTCATTGTAATGAGTCAGTTTTTCCAACATTAGGGGGAGAAAGTAAACAGCTGGAGAAAGAAATAAGTTGGAATGAATTATCAATGATCCTCGGACTAAAGATTGTATATTAGAAGTCCAAAGGATAATTCATTTACAGAGTTTAAATTAGCGTATTAATTTCCAGACGCTTTTGCTGACCCAAATAGAGTGATGAAGTCACCTATACCAGCTGTATATGCTCCAATTAGAATTTATGTCCCAAAAGGACAATATCAAACTGCTATTGAGTCTAAAGATCGCATGAAGCGTGATAGATCTATTTGGTTCCAACTATAAGAATCCTCGGAAAAGAAAAGGAGCAGAAATTGAGAATGACCAGATCGAGGAAAGAAAAGATTTTTGAAAGATCTCCGAAGAGACTGAATGATCTCTAGAAGAGACATAAACATGACAAATGAAAAATTCAAGTACTTGACAATGAAGAGATCTAGCTAGCTATGTCATGAATGGAATAAAACGGAACCGAAAAGAAAATCGACGTCGTAATATTTTCGCATGCAGTGAGCAGTTGATATTATGAATAAGAAAGAGGATCATGAAAGAAAGTCTATTGAAAAGTGTACACAAAGTAATGATTGGCCAAAATGGAAGGAAGAAATAGACGTATAACTATAATCTCTTGCAGAGAAATATTTGGACCATTAGTCCGTGCACCTGAAGTGTAAAACCAGTGGAAGACATATGAGTCCTTGTGTGAAAGAATAATGAAAATAGTGAAATTGTGAGATATAAATTACATTTGGTTGAACAAAGATTATCACAAAGACAAGGAATGTATTATGAAGAGATGTATTCTCTTGTGGTTGATGCAATACTTTTAGCTATCTTATAAGTCTGGCAATAAGAGATGGAACACTGGATAATGACATTTACATGCAATCCTCGAAGGATATAAATATAAAGGATATAATCCCTGAAGGATTAATGATATCAGAGTTATGTTCCCCGGAACTCTACTCGATCGAATGAAAAGAAAATATGTAGCATGGGGTGTAATCATGTAAATTTGTACCCATGAAGATTTATGAAAAGATATTGATCAAATGGGATTCTTATATTGAACATCATCGAAACTCCAGCAGAGTTATCACGAGTAGTACGATGACAATATCATACGATAAAGACCATTGTATAATGATATTTATATGAACGTTCCAGAAGAATTTAAACTGCCAAAATCACACTCATTTCGTACAAATTTCGGGCATTATCAGATTTCTATGAAAATCTTGTTTTATGTGAAAAATCTGATTCGCACGAATCTCAGGCATAATCAGTTCGTGCGAATTTCGGGCAGAATCAGTTCGTGCGAATTTCGGGCAGAATCCGTTTTCGTGCGAATTTCGGGCAAAACCTGAATATCACTGCATAATATTAAATCGATCTCTTTATGGATTAAAATAATAATGGCGTATGTGGTATAATCGCCTTAGTGAGTACTTAATAAAGAGAAGGCTATAAGAATGTTCTTATTAATCCATGCATATTTATAAGGAGATTTGAGAAATGATTTGATGATTTGAACATCATTGGAACTCCTGAAGAGATTTTGTATACAGTAAAATATTTGAAGACAGAATCCAAAATGAAAGATCTTGGAAAGATAAATTTTTGCAGGATTCTAGATAAAAAAGCTCACATATTGTTGGTCCGGAAGTACCTGTTTGAGAAATTTGTTGATCTTTTCAATGATTGAAAGATGTGATTTTCTATGACAAGAAGAAAAGTCAAATTAGTAACTTTTAAAAGATGAGCATGAATAGCTCGTATGTTTAAGATATTGTATGTAAAAGAGAATTTGAACCTGAAGTTCAAATTGGTCAATAAATGATCTTTTATGTGAAATGGATGTTATGGACTAGAAGTTCAATGATCCGAGAAATTATAAGATAATCATACGAGTTTGTTCATTAAGGTTATGCTTATATTAATTTCCAAAAAGATAGCATGTATGATCGGAATTCATCTCCTGAAGAAGATATTTCCGAGGGGGAGAAATATAATGAAGAGCGTGGATGTACTCTTTTTCCCTTATCATAGTTTTTATCCCATAGGGTTTTTCTATGACAAGGTTTTTAACGAGACATCAAAGAACACACATATGATAGACACTTAATGAAGAACGTTATCATTACAATGATATATGGAAGTCTATCAATCTCCCAAATGATACATTAATGATATCGAGTATAACAAAGAGAATGATCAAGATGGTTTATTTGAAATACTCATGAGTTGCAGAAGAATGGCGATGTACACGTTCTACAGATCGTTCAAACGAAACTTTGGGGGACTTATTTTTCAAGACACTTTCAACTGCTACTTTCAAGAAACAAGTTCGCGTCGTCACAACGATCTCAAGTTATGCACTCATCAGGGGGAGTAAAAGCGCATTGCACTCTTTTTCCCTTAACTATGGTTTTGTCCCAATTGGGTTTTCCTGGTAAGGTTTTTAATGAGGCAGCATCTTATGCGCATTAGGAAATACTTTTACTATAATGGCATCCAAGGGGGAGTGTTATGAACCCATTAGATGGATGCCCATTATAGGCCCATATTCTGGAATGTTCTAGATGACTTGGTGACCAAGCTAAAACCCTATATTGTATCCCTATATATACTCTTAGTTATCCATGGAATAAGACACATCTCATATTCTCTTTTATCTTTCTTCTTTGTTTAGAACATTTTTTTTGTTTTAAAAAATGAATAATGAAAATGGTTTCTTATTAAGCCTTTTCACTAAAATTGGTATGCAGCTAATTGATTCTATATTTTATCCTATAGTGATCCCATTTTGAAGTATTTTAAGGTTGATATTTGTCAACGCATATAGTTTCTTATGCTAATTAAAACTTTGAAAATAAAAGTCATGTAATACATTATCTTTTACATGGTTGTCGATCTCTTTTTTTTTTTTTTAAGATTAAAATTATTTTATTATTCCACCTTTAGATTACTCTTTAGCTAGTAATTAGGGAGAACTCGAATGTATTAAAAAATCTATCAAAAATGAAGTGTTTAGCTAGTAATATAGCTTAAGTATAAAGATTGACTAAACATCATATTAGATGAAATGAATATGAAATTTTTTTAAATACTCCATATTTTTAATCTTATTTAAAAAAAATTAAAAATACTTACTTAAATAAAAATAAAGTGATGATTATAATGAAGTTCAAACAATATTATATATTATTGAATATAGATTATATATTATAGATTACATGTAAATTTTAAAAAAATTATTAGCGTTAGTTTTTATTTTTGTTATTGTATAAAAATTATAATTATAAGATTCGTAAATAAAATCAAAAATTAGAAAACGAAGTAAAATAAAGAATTGGAAAAAAAAGTAAAAGAAAGAACCATGTGAGTTTTTCTCCATCGATTCATCTTCATACTTTTTTTTGTTGTTTTCCTTCATCAAAGCCTAGTCTTTTTCAAATTTGATCCTTTTGTTAGAGGAAACCGATTCTCCTCCCTAAATTTTGCCGTCCTCTACTCCGTTTTCTTCCGATTCCAAATGAGTTGAATTTGGTTAAATTTATGAGTACTTCTCTTCATCTACAATATAAATAAATTAATTAGAGACATACCAACAGAAATTTCAGTTTCAGTATCCAGAGAAAAATTGAGGAAGACGTAATCAGAAGAAAAAAAATTTCAAAAGTTTTTGTAAGAAATAGTGTTGTTATGAAGAGGGGAAGGGAAGTAAGTCAAAAGTGGAGAATGGAGTGGAGAATCTGGAGATAACGGGGAAGAAACAGTTGCTGAAAAAATTAATGAATTTTGTTTTTTGTAAATAAATTTTTTCTGTCAAATATTTTATTTTTGTTTTTTTCGATAGTAAAAATGGAGAAATTGAGACTTATAACACGTTGCTGAAGGAAAAAGTGGCAGTTTATTGTGAATTGACTTGTAATCTTATTATATAAAGGAGAATGCACTCAAAGTTATAACTCATTAGATCGTGACATGTGTCATTTTAATTGAGATGATGACACGTGTTAATATACTAACGTATAAAATTAATTTTAATTTAAATAATATTTCCTTTTTATCTAAAAATTAAAAGGAAAATACATCATCGCAAAAAAAAAAGTTCTAACGTAACAAAAAAAAAATCGTAACTCACCAGACCGTGACATGTGTTAATTTTAATTGAGATTGTGACACGTGTCAATATATTAACATAAAAATATAAATTTTCTTTCTCTACATTATTTATTTCTTAAATTAAAGTGTAGTGTAACTAATCTTATTATATAAAGGAGAATGCACTCAAAGTTATAACTCATTAGATCGTGACATGTGTCATTTTAATTGAGATGATGACACGTGTTAATATACTAACGTATAAAATTAATTTTAATTTAAATAATATTTGCTTTTTATCTAAAAATTAAAAGGAAAATACATCATCGCAAAAAAAAAAGTTCTAACGTAACAAAAAAAAAATCGTAACTCACCAGACCGTGACATGTGTTAATTTTAATTGAGATTGTGACACGTGTCAATATATTAACATAAAAATATAAATTTTCTTTCTCTACATTATTTATTTCTTAAATTAAAGTGTAGTGTAACTAAAAGAAAATAATAGTCTAAAAAAAATAAGATATGTTATTAAAAAAAATCTTATTATATAAAGGAGAATGCACTCAAAGTTATAACTCATTAGATCGTGACATGTGTCATTTTAATTGAGATGATGACACGTGTTAATATACTAACGTATAAAATTAATTTTAATTTAAATAATATTTCCTTTTTATCTAAAAATTAAAAGGAAAATACATCATCGCAAAAAAAAAAGTTCTAACGTAACAAAAAAAAAATCGTAACTCACCAGACCGTGACATGTGTTAATTTTAATTGAGATTGTGACACGTGTCAATATATTAACATAAAAATATAAATTTTCTTTCTCTACATTATTTATTTCTTAAATTAAAGTGTAGTGTAACTAAAAGAAAATAATAGTCTAAAAAAAATAAGATATGTTATTAAAAAAAATTAAAACGAAATAGTAAATCAAAAAGACTAAAAAAAGGAAAATAAGTCAAATTATTTCTAATTGAAGTGTAAATAAAATGAAATAATTGTCAAAAAAAGAAAATAAGACATATTATTAAAAAATTAAAAGGGAATACTAATAAAAAAAGATAAAAAAGAAAAATAAGACATATTATTTCCAATTTATAAAAGAAAAAAAATACATCATTGGAAAAATTTGTAAAAAATATCATTAAAAAAGAGAAAAAATTTGTTTCATGTCAATACGTTTAAAAACAAAAAAAAAGAAAAAATGTCATAACAAATCGAGAAAGAAAGGAAACAAAATACATCATTGGAAAAATTTGTAAAAAAAAAATGTCATTAAATAAAGGTAAATGGGAAAATTTGTAAAAAATGTTATTAAAAAAAAATAAAAGAGAAAATTTGTAAAAAAAAAAATCATTAAAAAAGAAAATTTGCTTCATGTCAATACGTTTAAAAACCAAAAAAAAAGGAAAACTGTCATAACTAATCGAGAAAGAAAAGAAAAAAAATACATCATTCAAGCAAATTATGAATTCGAGAGTTTCACAAATCGATCAAAGTTATTTTACTTTAAATTTTTCCCAACGTGAGTGAGACACGTAGGCAAAATCGTAACTCACCAGATCGTAACATGTGTTAATTTTAATTGAGATTGTGACACGTATCAATATATTAATATAAAAATATAATACATCATCGCCAAAAAAAAAATGTCGTAACGTAACATAAAAAAAATCAATGTCCTTCTGTAAAAAAAATTGTCATTAAAAAAAGGATAATTTTTAAACAAAATGTCACTAAAAACGTAAAAAGAAAATTTGTAAAAAAATGTCATTAAAAGGGTAAAAGAGAAAATTTGTAAAAAATATCATTAAAAAAGAGAAAAAATTTGTTTCATGTCAATACGTTTAAAACAAAAAAAGAAAAAATGCCATAACTAATCGAGAAAGAAAGGAAAAAAAATACATCATTGGAAAAATTTGTAAAAAAAATGTCATTAAATAAAGGTAAATGGGAAAATTTGTAAAAAATGTTATTAAAAAATTTGTTTTTAAAAGGAAAATTTGTAAGAAAAAAAATACCATTAAAAAAGGAAAATTTGTTACATGTCAATACGTTTAAAAACAAAAAAAAAGGATAAATGTCATAACTAATCGAGAAAGAAATGACAAAAAATACATCATTCAAGCAAATCATGAATTCGAGAGTTCCACAAATCGATAAAAGCTATTTTACTTTAAATTTTGCCCAACGTGAGTGTGACACGTAGGCAAAATCGTAACTCACCAGATCGTGACATGTGTTAATTTTAATTGAGATTGAGACACGTGTCAAAAATATAAATTTTCTTTCTCTACATTATTTATTTCTTAAATCACAGTGTAGTGTAACTAAAAGGAAATAATAGTCTAAAAAAATAAGACATGTTATTAAAAAAAAATTAAAAGGAAATAGTAAATCAAAAGACTAAAAAAAGGAAAATAAGACAAATTATTTCTAATTGTAGTGTAAATAAAATGAAATAATAGTCAAAAAAAAAAATAAGACATATTATTAAAAAATTAAAAGGGAATACTAATAAAAAAACTAAAAAAAAAAATAAGACAAATTATTTCCAATTTCTAAAAGTATTAGTGCGGCATATAAAAAATTGATATTCATGAGATTACGACATATTTTGTTAATACTTTTAAATTTATTTACTAATATGTTTTGTTAATTTTCTTACTATTTATTTAACACTAATGACATATATAGACGATAGAATGTATATGCATATATTATTTTGACATGAAAATTTTGGGTATTATTGATTGATAAGAAATGCATGGAGTACAAATATGGTTTTAATATTATGGATGAAATACATGAATTGTATTGCGAGATGAAATACGTGGAGTTGAAATTCAGTTTGAAACAAAGTTACTAATCAACATCTAAAATAAGTATGCGAGTAACAATCATAATCTAAATATTTACATCAACAAGATTTAACATATATTTCTTACATTTTCATAAATTTTATCTTTATGAAATTTAATCGATTACCGACACATTCTACTTTATTTTTTATCATTTATAAATAAGTTATAATTAAAACCACGCATATTACGCGGATCCTAATTTAGTTTATTATAAAAGGATAAGACCAATAACACAAAATTTGAACATAGATTTTAAAATCAACTAATAACACTGAATTTTATCTAAATTTACAAATCTATTAAAATATACAAATCAATAACCCCCACTAAACCTATATCCGGATTGTTTTGTTTCTAACTCGATCCGGATTGTTTTGTTACCAAAGTAAAATCAATGGCGGCGGACAAAAAAAAAGAAGGTAAAATCATGGATTTGTCGAAGTCATATTTTGGCTTGGAACTGTGCCATATATAAACAAAACGTTTCTCTCTCCTCTCTTAAACGACTCTCCCTCTTCTTTAGGGTTTCGATTTCAATCTCACGTTTCCTTGAAACTGTCTCCGATTGATTTCTCTGTTATCGTCGGATCATCTCCTTCATTCGTAACTATGTTCTCTGGTTGATTCCTTCGGCTTTTCGCGTTGTCTGATTGGTATCGGGTTTGATTCTGGAAACGGAGATTTTGGTCTAGGTTTTACGGTTTTGCAGAGAAGCCAAACTGGGAATTTGGATTTGTGATAAATGCTCTGTTTGTTTTGCCATTGAATGATGGACCTAAATGCTTCACCACAGCTCGAAGAAGACGATGAACCCTTTAAGAGACGTCTTGAAGATCATCGAATTGAATCTGCAGTTGAGATCGCAAGACGGGTACGGTTTCATTCATCTTTCAACACCAAACCTATAATCACATTACCTAAGTGTATTCTTTCTTTTTGATACCCGGGAGGTTCCGGATCGAGTAGTCTACTCACCGGTTTTCTAACGGACCAAAACCATGACACCATTTCGACTTGCGTGGGAATGAAAGTGTGGCACCAAGTGTATTCTTGATATGGCATCTTAAATACTTTTGTTATCTGTTCTTCAATTGTCTTACATTTCGTTCCAGGAGCGTGAAGAAAGAAGGAAAAGAATGAGAGTAGACAGACCAACCCGAATCTCTCAGCCATTGTTCCGTGATCTTCAGAACAGAGATACTAGAGTTTATGATCAAAGCAAGATCCCTCAAGGTAATGTTTGCTCAAAAGATTTTTTAGTTTCCTTTATAGGTTCAATGGTTTCATATAGTATGTGTTGTTATTTTGGCCACTACTACAGGTTGGGTTGATTGTCCTGGTTTTGGTCTGGAGATTGGATCCATTATTCCTTCAAAGGTTCCGCTTAGTGAATCTTACAACGAACATGTTCCTCCTGGCAAACGTTACTCTTTTAAACAGGTGGTCCGTAACCAGAGAATAAATGGAAGAAAAGTAAGTTTCAGCATTTTCATCAGTTTTTTTTTCAATGCTATGCAAATGCAACTCTCTAAAAATGTGTATGTTGTTTTTCAGATTGGTCTTGTGATTGATCTAACTAATACAACTCGTTACTATCCTACACTAGACTTAAAGAAGGACGGCATCAAACATGTTAAGGTGAATGGATTACATTTTGTTTTTCTTGTTCGTATTAGCGGATTAGCGGATTTTTATCTTCTTTATTTCTTGTTGTAGATTGCATGCAGGGGTCGTGATGCCGTGCCAGATAATGTATCTGTTAACACCTTTGTCAATGAGGTACTTGTTTCATTAGTTCAGTTCTCTTGATTGACAAAATAAATAATTTGCTTGAAATTGTAGTTTTTTCATAAATTTTTAGTAGCTTATTCAACGATTGTTGTCTTCAGGTTAATCAGTTCATCCTTAATCAAAAACACGCGAAGAAGTATATCCTCGTCCATTGTACACATGGGCATAACCGGACAGGGTTCATGATTGTTCATTACCTTATGCGCTCTACGCCGATGATGAACGTTACACAGGTTCTCAATTCTTTCACATTTGTACTTGTGCGCTCGTTGTATTGATCTCCTGTTTGAGAATGGAGAATCTTACCTCTGTTTGTGGCCTTTGGCAGGCGTTGAAAATGTTCTCTGATGCTCGCCCACCTGGGATTTATAAAGCAGATTATATTGATGCTTTATACACTTTTTATCATGAAATAAAGCCGAAGAGTGTTACTTGCCCACCAACTCCTGAATGGAAAAGATCTGCCGAGCTTGATCTTAATGGTGAAGCAGTTCAAGATGATGATGACGATGATGATTCTCCACCTGACCCTGTACATGTAAGCGTGTTGCGGATAAGTGCTTATTATATATAAAGCTCTAAAAATTTAAAGGCTGAAAAAGTTCATAAAGTGTCAATTTCATTTGGCTTTGAGTTTTCTAATGGGTCTGTTGCTGATCTTGTCTTCTTACTGTCTTGTTGTTTCAGGATAAAAATCTGGAGGATGTGAAGATGTCAAATGATGACATTTTGGGCGATGAAATACCCCATTATCAGGAGGAAGCTTACCGGCAATTCTGTTATAAGATGCTTATGATGAATATTGGGGTAGGAAATTTAAAATGTTCTATTTGTTATTCCTAGTTTCTCAGTTCTCTCTATGTGCTCTTATGAACTGCTATATGTTTCACGCCTACTCTTTTCCTGCATGTATGTTTCATTATAAGCATGCAAAACGTTTCTTGAGACTAATGCAATAGTAAGCTTCAGTGAACTTAATCATTATGACTTTGGCCAAATATTAACCGGATTTTTGCTTGGCTTTTAGTTTTTTTTATATACTCTACTGGATTTTCATGCTCGTCTTGAAGATTCTTCGGTTGATATAGCTTATGGTTTTAGCTTCACGGAGCTCCTTCATTTTGGTTTTGACTAGCATATGCTCTTCCCTCAAGTGATTGGATAAAATTCTGTTTCTTAATTATTATCCTTTTTCTCGCTATTGTGCGACTGTGATCAGCCAAATCTAACACTGGCTTTCGTGGATAAAATTTTCTCTGATCCAGGAAAGAGGATGTACGCAATTCCCAGGTTCGCACCCTGTATCTTTAGACAGGTCTGACTCTCTGCTTTATTTTTGGTATTGCATACAAAGACGATTTAGCAAGTTTATGTTCCTTAATTTCAGGGATTCATTAGTCCTAGTTTCTCAGTGTAGCTAACTCTTACGCTTTCTTATGCATAGGGAGAGTTTGCAACTTTTGAGGCAGCGGTACTATTATGCGACATGGAAGGCAGATGGAACGCGTTACATGATGCTCATTACTATAGATGGATGCTATTTAATTGATAGGAACTTTAAGTTTCGAAGGGCACAAATGAGGTTCCCCTGTAGGCCCCAAACTGTAGTGAGTAGTTTTTCTATCTTTGCTTAGAGGCTTTTTGTGTCAATATCGAAAACTTGTGAGTTCCCTGACCTTATTTGGTTTTTGGGTGGTAGGGAATTTCGGATAAAGTGCATCATTACACTTTGCTTGATGGAGAAATGGTTATAGATAACGCCGAGAATGAAAAAGGGCAGGCCAGGAGGAGGTACCTCGTATATGATATGGTAGCAATCAATGGCGAATCAGCCGTAGAGGTTGGGAACTGTCATTATTTCGCCACATCCTTGGGTTTATTAGGTTCCTCGTGTTATTAATTTCCTTGTAATGAGTTCAATTGGCTTGAAAATGAAACAGAGGACTTTCTGTGAAAGATGGAACATGGCTTTAAATGAGGTGATCCAAGCCCGTGATGGCGAGAAGTACATAAGAAATTGCTATAGATACGACCTTGAGCCTTTTGGGGTGAGTTTGCGAGTTGCAATTTTCTGTCACACGCCATATTTTCCCTTCTCCTCCTTTTGTATAAATCGTTGGTTAAGTTTTTGCTGTTACGCAGGTACGGATAAAAGGTTTTTGGTTACTTTCTACTGTTGAGAAGATTTTGAAAGTTACCATTCCGTCGCTTTCACATGAAGCTGATGGCCTAATATTCCAGGTAACCAAGGGATGTTGTTTATATTTATTATTAGATTTAGTATTTCTGAAGAAAGTAGGAAAATTAGGTTCCTTGAGCTAAAATGTATAATTGGGTTTTGTGGAGTAATTAATAGGGTTGGGACGATCCTTATGTTCCACGAACCCATAAAGGTCTACTAAAGTGGAAGTATGCGGAAATGAACTCAGTAGACTTTCTGTTCGAGATGGGTGAGGATTCGGGTCGAGGAATGCTCTTTTTGTATGAAAGAGGGAAGAAAAAGCTTATGGAAGGCTATTCGATTGAGTTCCGAGATGATGGTTCGGAACCTTCAAGTTACAATGGGAAGATTGTAGAGTGTTCATGGGATAAAGAGAAGAAAGTTTGGGTTAGCATGCGGATCAGAGTTGATAAATCTACACCAAATGATATCAACACCGCTCGTAAGGTTGGTTATACGATTTCTATAACATTTCAAGTATTGTTGCGTTTGTCAAATGGGTTCTAATGTTGATTTTGATTTCTTGTGTTGTGAAATAAAATAGGTGATAAAGAGCATAAATGATAACATCACCGAGGAAGTGTTGCTTGGAGAGATCAAAGATATTATCCGTCTTCCAATGTACGCTGATCGCATTCGAAATGATAGTCAAGTCGCACGTCGCAAGTAGAGATTACGACTTTTTGGTGATGCTTCTGTAATCGTAGAACCAATTAATAATGGTTTTGAGGATTATGAATATTGAGGTTTAGGGTTTAACAGGTTTTTCTTCTTCTCATTTTTTTTTTTTTTGAATTTTTGTTAAATTAATTCAAAGAAAACCTTTTTTAGACAGTACATGGAGTTTATGGTTGTTTTGCAAACCACCGTTGAAGAGTTTCCTCATATGCTCTATCTCACGTCGACCTGATTGTACTATCCTATTACGCATTTGTTTATCAATGAAATGTACGAGGCACGTTGGTGTAGTAGGTCTTGACCATGTCGCCTCGCGTTTCGTTCTTTCCAGATTGTGTGGACCGTGAGCTGAAGAATGTTCCTTGTCAAGAAACTTTGAATTCTATCGAGTTTATTATCGGAAATGTAGGTGATAATTGAGTGCCAGTCGGTGGTGAATTTTGCCTCGAAGAGTTCTTTCGTAAGCTTTGACCAGATTTCCGAGGAGAAAATACAAACGAAGAACAAGTGATTTCTAGTTTCCAACGGCTCGGAACATAGAACACAGGCTGGGTTCATCCCTGCATTCCAATGAAGCATTCGATCTCCAGTTGCTAATTGATTTGTTAATCGCTATCCATGTGCAGAAAAAGTATTTAGGTGTCGCGTGCTTAAACCAAACCCCCTTATGCCATGAAACTTGATTTGAAATTTTTCGAATTAGTTGCCAAGTAGCATTTGAGTTGAAATCTGCTTTGTAAATGTCCATCTTCTTTTTCCACAGGAATATGTCAGCTTCGGGGGTTCTATTCCCCTTTTCCATAGCCAAAACCTCGTCGATTTCATTGAATATATATCCTCTGTGTCGACGTCTTCAACGTGACTCCCAAGCTGTCTCCACCGAAGCATTAAGGGGAATACCCATATCAATACCCCCTCGTGAACCTGCAACATCAATTAAATAGCCCAAATTTGACCAGTTGTCGAACCAAAACGATGTTGAAGAACCATCATGAACCTTCACTTTGTATAAATCCTCCACCGTGTTTCTTGGCTTTAAAAGTTTTTTCCACATCCAAGATCCCAAGGTCTTGTTTTCCTTAATCAACCAAATCGAATGCCTTTTTAATAGGTTAGTCTTGACCCACTTTACCAACAAAGATGGCCGATTTGATAGAAGTCTCCAAAACAGTTTTAGACTGCTTACTTCATTCACCTCGCGCAAAGGCCTTAGACCTAAGCCTCCTTCCCTCTTTGGCTTGCATACTTCTTCCCATGATATCTTTGCTTTTTAGAGTTGAGTTCGGGGTCTGTCCATAGAAACGAAGAGCACATTTTGTCTATTTCCCGGAGACAGTGTCCTGAAAACCGATAGCCAAAAGTTTGATACACTCCAAAGAACAGACTTGATGAGATTCAATCTTCCCGCAAATGATAAATACCGAGCCATCCAAGATGCAATTTTCAATCTTATTTTCTCCAACAAGGGTTTGCAGACGTTTGAAGACAAATGCTTTGTGACAAGAGGGAGTCCAAGATACCTCACTGGTAGTTGACCCGTGTCGAAAGGGAATTCAAGAGCCATTTCTTCTTTTACTCTCTCCGAAATGCCTGCCCAGTATATTGTAGATTTCTCCATGTTGATCTTTAAACTTGAAATCTTTGACACTTTTATAATTTCTTTCACCGATCGTACTTTCCCGTCCGTGAGGACCATGATATCATCTGCAAAGCTGAGATGTGTAAGACCAATATTTTTGCATTTGGGGTGGTAACCAAATTGCCGTGTGTTAGCTGCTCTATCCAGTCATTTAGATAATACATCTAGGTATGTTATTAAGGGCTTAAAAACACAGGATTAGTGTGACACCCTAACCCCGTAAATCCTACCCGAGGTTAAGATACCAGCAAACACATACCAATGACCGTACTTCACTTAGTAAAAATTTCGGCCATTAATAAAATAATTCATTCAATTACGACTTAGCGGAAGTCTAACAACCTAAGCGGGCTCGCAAACATGTATAGGGAGAAACCTTAACGTTTAACATGAAAGAAATCAGAGACTTTATTTCAATTTCCAACGTGGTTCACAAACGATAGTGGCTCAGTAACTTAACAAACGAAATCAGGTTCAACTTAGCAATACTCAACCCACCAAACGTCAAACTTAAGCAATAAATCAACCAATGTCAAACGAGTATTGAAACATAACCATAAAACCCCGTCCTAATCCATCCCCTTCTTTCCAGCCTTGTCTCGCGTGCTCCTTAGCCACTTCCATTACCTGCCACCATGAAAGGGAGCATAAACAAACGAATTTGCTTAGTGAGATCGGTCATCCCGTCTCACCAGCTAACATCCAACATTATCCAAACGACAAACATAAAGCCAATATTGCATTCAAATATCAAGCCAACTTTTAACAAACTCAAACTAGCATATTATCCAATCATGCTCAAACGTTAACAAACCAAACTCAAACAACAAACCGTACGCGAACGTACACAAACCGTGTTGATCAAACACCAAACATGACATACGTGTGCACACTATCATCACCATACACCGTATACTTAAGTATACTTTTACACCGAAGTGTAGCACCACACACTGAAGTGTATCACCTCAAACACAAACAGCAAACATAGACTCCATGAGCCATTCAAACAACCCTAGACATTAGCTACGGTTACGAACTCACCTTAGCAAACGGTTGGTCGATGGAAACCTTGGTACGATTGCTATCCTTAGTAATCCGTACACACACCTAATCCATACGATCCAAACACACCACAAACCACAAGCAAACATCTTAAAAGACCAAACCAAACACAAACGTTCGATAACTTTTAGGGTTAAATCGAACCTTATCCGAACCACCCGCAAACACGCCCTGGTACATACGGCTGACCCACCTGGTACGTACGGACGACCCACCTGGTACGTACGGACGACCCACCTGGTACGTACGGACGACTCTGGTACGTACTGCTGACCCACCTGGTACGTACGGAGGACCCGTCTGGTACGTACGGACGACCCTGGTATGTACGGCAGACGACCCGACAGTCCACCCGACACACGTGTATCGACCCAAACGTGACCCGACACACACAGATCAACCCAAACTGCCTTCCAACGGACCAAACGTCAAAAATCAGAACCAAACCATACCATAGATCGAAGAAAACACACGGGTTTAATGATCCATACCTAGATCTCAACACACCACGGCGAGATCTTGCAAACCCTAGCTCTTGAACACACCACAACGAGATCTAACCCCACGGCCAATCACCAAACTCCTCCTTCGACGAACCAAACAACACGGATCAGAGCTGGATCAAGGCTAAACAATTGATAACACCCACGGGTTTATGGATCTCACCACGATCCACTCGCCTACACCACGCGGATGATCCCACACGTGAAACGAGTCACTTCCTTCCCTTTGACGAACCATGATCATAAAAAAATCAGAGCCGTGACAACCAAACAATCGAAGCAAAACAATAAGGGTTCACGATTCTTACCAAGGAAGCTCGATCACGCCAATCCCTTGAAGAAACGCACCCTTAGCTCACGATTCTAGCAAAATCGACGAAGAACTCACACCTTTGGCTTCTCGTTTATCACCCACGGCCAAGAAGAAGAAGAAGCTCTCAAACGGCTGAAAATCTCTAACACCCACGTGAAAAACCCTAGTTTGGGTATATATATCACCACTCAAACCAAACCGAACCAAACCAGCCCAAACCAATCCAAACCGCCATCCTTTTAATGAAATCTCGGCCCAAAGGTGGCTGTTTCGTGACCCAAGGCCCATTAAATCAACATTTGCTAAACCTCGGCCCAAAAGTGGAAATTCATGACCCAAGGCCCAAAGGCCCAGTAGCAACTCCTCAAACTCACGGCCCATTAGTACCAATCTAGCTAAAACTCGACCCAATGTGCTAAAAACGTGACCCATGGGTCAAACTGCCGTAGCTCTCCATGCCTTAGGCAAAATTCCTAGCTTTTCCAAGCCATACTCGAACCAACCACAACCGTCACTCGTACCAAAAGTATAAACACGGATCACGGGTGTTACAGTTAGCCCAGCTCGCTCGGATATATTAAGGCCTTGACCCTGTTTTTTGTATTTGGTAATTTGAAAGTTCGTTCCGGGCCGAGTTTGTAAAGCCCACGGGTTAAAACAGTTGGCCCTGTTAACTTGCCAATTTTTTTTTGCTTATGGTTTAATAAAACCACGTCGTTTCTCAATCAGGGTTTATTTTTGGTAAAACGGTCAAAAAAAGACCCCACTATCCCGTTTAAACCGAAAAAGCCTCAACTTCATCGTCAACGTATTTAATCTCCATCTTTTGTTGACTTGTTTGTTTTAATCCCCAACTTTCATTGGCCAAACCAAAATAGTCCCATCGTTAAGTTGCTTAACAGATCGATTAGACGGGTTAATTCTCTGTTAATGACCTATGTTAGAATAAAATGTTGTCATCTTTTTCCCCTTCTACACACTAAAATCCCCAAATCGATTTGGAGAACCCTAAAAGCACAAAACCTCCAAATCGATTTCTCCTTCTTGTTCTTTCAATTTCGTTGTCTCTGTCGATTTTTCCTTCTTGTTTTTTCAATTTCGTTGTCTCTGTCGATGTCTCCTTCTTGTTTTCTGATGAGTTCTAATTCCGAAAAAGCATGTGTGAACACACTCGGAATACGCGGGATGCCGTCGAAGTGTGTGTGTGGACGTGATGTCACAATCTACACATCAAAAACGCAAGAGAATCCAGGACGACCTTTCTTCCGCTGTCCAGCCAAAAGAGATGTAAGAAACAATCTTAAATTTTATACTTTGAAATCGTTGTCTACGGTGATCATTCTTACACCGTATAATCCGAAATTTTGATTCAAAAGAAACTGCTTTGTTATTTGTTCATACAATAGGATCATTTGTTTAAATGGGTAGAGGAAGTCTTGTTTGAAAAGGTTGAAGATGCTTTACCGAAACTTGGTATCATCGAAAATGAGATATCAAATGCGAAGTCGGAGGTTGAAGAGTTGAAGGTTCTAATCCAAGAATTGAAGGAAGATGTAATGAGGAGCAAAATTTGAAATCCGACAGTGCAAAGTGATGAACAAAATATGTTTTGTGTGTCTTTGCTTTGTGGTCATTGTAATTGTTTACCTTCTAGTTGGTAAGGCAAAGGAGAAGAAATTTGTTCTTGGTTATTAGTCTACTAAGTGTGTGAGATGTGTATGAGATGTCTGAAAAACAATATTTTCTTTGTACTAATGTGTTCTATTGATGAAACACTAATATATAATGTTTGCCCTCTTCTTCTTTGTTAAATCTGTTTATAATTTGAGCAATAAGATAAACACAAACATAGATGATAACTTTGTCTTACATAGTTTGGTCATGGAGCAAAAAACAGACATATACATCTTACATAGTTTGGTAGCACACAAAGGTACCATAACCCAAAGCAAAAAACATATGGTAGCCAAAATCCGAAGAAAAACATACTTTTAAAAAATAAAGACATAGGTTCATCACACAAACCAATGTGATGCTTGGCCTTGCGATCTTTGGACTTGCAATCCTTGGTCTTGTGATCCTTGGTCTTGTGATCTTTGGACTTGTGAAACTTCTTGTGATGTTCTTCCCTAAGTGAAAATTGGTAAAAAGATGTATGAACATCCAAGATACAAAGCATGAAAAAACTCATATAATCTTTTACAACTAAACAAACCTGATCTTTCCTTGGTCTTTTTGATTGACTCTCAATGCTTGGTTTTCCACAACTTGTCTTATTGTGCCCTTCTTCCTTGCAATTCGAGCATGACATGATTCTTTTTCGCGTATTAACTTGGTCTTACTTGAGGAAGAGGCTGTTTCATTAACTCCTTTACGCCTTGCATAGTTACTTGGTCTACCAGGATTGCCTAATCTTCATGGGGTGGCAAGACACCTAATCTATTCGTTTCAGGCCAATTCTTTGAACCTTCAACAGGCCTAATACCTTCTTTATATGTCTGTTGCCATATTTTTGTTGTGTAAAAATCAGACACACGGTCGTCAACCTTTTGTTTTTGGGCTGTGGCATGAATACAAGGTATTCCAGTCATCTGCCACTTCCTGCAACCACATGTTTGCAATCCCATATCCACAGAATAACTACAACCTCTATCGTCTATCTCATACAAGTTGCCTGTAGCCATGTATCTTATGCATCCCGTAGACTCTTTTTTCATTTTTTCTATCTCATCATGTGCTCTTTTTGTGAATCTTGTCTTCAATCTATTAGCAAGAATAGAATTTTTTGCAGTACTCTCCATACACTGTCTCCTAATTTCCTCTAACATATCTAGTAAGGGTTTTCTCCTTGCTTCCTTAATGGTTCTATTAAAAGACTCACAGAAGTTGTTCAAGTTATCATTGCAACAGGAGCCTACTGTAACACTCGTGATCCGCGTTGTAAGTTTTGGTACGAGTGATAGTGAGGTTGGTTCGATTATGGCTTGGAAAAGCCAAGAAATTTCCTAAGGCATGGAGGGCCACGGCAGGTTGACCCGTGGGTCATGTTTTTCCCACCTTTGGGTCGAGTTTCGGCTAGATTGGTGTTAATGAGCCGTGAGTTTGAGTTTGTTGCTAATGAGCCTTTGGGCCATGGATCTTATGCTTAAATGGATGGCGGTTAAGGGCTGGTTTGAGCCGGTTTGGAGTAAACCGAATGTCTTTCTCTCCAAGACTAGGGTTTTGGGCATTTAATGCATTTAATGCATTTAATGCATTTAATATCTATATATATGAGGCCTTGGGAGCTCTTTTTCTCATTTCCGCCACTTAGAGAGAAACAAGAGAGAGAAACGAGAGCAAGAGGCAGAGAGAGTTCTTCGTTCTTCGTTCTTCGTTCTTCGTGAGTTCTTCGTCGGATTTGCGAAATCAAGAGCTAAAGTTGGAGGGTGGAGATTCTAGGTAAGAATCGATTGAATCTAAGTGTTCTCTTCGTTTGATTCGATTGTTAGGTTCTGATTTTTGAGGATCATGTTTGTCAAAAGGTGAAGGTTGTGTTCACGTTCGTGTTTGATCACCCGCGTGTGTGTCGGGTAGCGTTTGGGTCTACCGTACGTACCAGGGTCGTCTGCCGTACGTACCAGGGTCGTCCGTACGTACCAGGTGGGTCAGCCGTACGTAGTAGGTGGGTCAGCCGTACGTACCAGGGTCGTGTTTGCGTGTGGTTCGGGTAAGGTTCATAAATCCTAAAAGTTTATTAAACGTTTGTTGTTTGTCGTCTGGTTTGGTCTTTAATAAGACGTTTGTGGTGTGTGCTTGTGGCATGTTTGGATCGTTTGGATTAGGTGATCGTACGGATTCTAAGTAATAGCAATCGTACTAAGGTGTTTCCATCGACCATCCATTTGCTAAGGTGAGTTCGTAACCGTAGCTTGCATCTAGGGTTGTTTGTATGATGCGTGGAGTCTATGTTTGCGTGTTATGTTTGTGGTGGTACACTTCGGTGTATGGTGGTACACTTCGGTGTATGGTGGTACACTTCGGTGTATGGTGATATACTTCGGTATATGGTGATGTAGTGTGCACACGTAATCATGGTGGTGTCTGATCAACACATTTTGTTGTACGTTTACGTACGGGTGATTGTTTGAGTTGATATGTTTAATGCTTGAACATGGTGATATTATGTTATATGAAAATGGTGATATATGTTAATGGTGAACATGGTGATAATATGTTAATGTTGGCTTATGTTTTCATATGATGATGTTGGATGTTAGCTGGTGAGACAGGATGACCGATCTCACTAAGCAATTCGTTTGCTTATGCCCCCTTTCATGGTGGCAGGTAATAGAAGTGGCTAAGGAGCACGCGAGACAAGGCTGGAAAGGAGGGGATGGATTAGGACGGAGTTTCTGTTTTGTTTAAGCATTCATTTGATATTGGTTGGTCTGTTTCGTTATTGCTTAAGTTGGAACCTGAACATCGTTGTGAACCTGGTTTAAGTTGAAATAAATACTCTGAATTGCTTTTATTTCCTATGCATGTTCGTGAGCTCGCTAAGTTGTTAGTCTTCCGCTAAGTTGTAAATAATGGCCGAAAATTTGAGTAAGTAGTTACGGTCGTTGGCATGTGTTCGCTGGTATCTTAACCCCAGATAAGTTCACCGGGTTAGGGTGTCCCAAGTTGGTATCAGAGCGTGGTTCATTCTAGGATTGTTTGAATTTCCATGGGGTGTTAGTGGGCTGTCTAATCCATCCTTCCAGCTGTCTCGCGGTAAGTCTTGGTGTTTGTTGTTTGTAGATGTGTTGCTAAGTTAGTTCACCACTAACTTAGTATATATCATCTGGTTTGGCTTGTAGATGGCTAAAGATAACAACAGGAAGGCAAGGAGTACTGCAGCAGCGGCAGCAGCCGCGAGTAACACTGAGAGCAGTGTGGCTAGAAGTTCTGATCATGGGGAGGACCGTCAGGTTGACGATCACGTTGAGATTGGTCATAATGTGGGTGTGGATGCAGAGAATGTTCAAGCTGCGGCAGTTGGTCCGACTCGGGAGGAGTTTGGACTAATGCTGGGTGCGTTGACCCAGATTTTGGCAAGGTTGCCACAGGTTGCGCCAGCACCTCCAGTGGTGGAGGCACCAGTGGGGTTGGTACCACCAGTGGATGTGGTACAACCGGCAGTGGTTCAAGGGGCGGTTGGTGTAGTTCCGTCCTATCTGACCATGATGGAGCACATGGTGAGATTGGGAACCCAGAAGGTGGTTCTGATCCGGTGGAGGCAGATGAGTGGAAGTCGAGGATGGAGAGAAACTTCGTCTCTATTCGTTGCCCGGAGGACTACAAGAAGGATATCGCAGTGCACTTCTTGGGTGAGAAGGCCTACGATTGGTGGTTGGGTGTATCTGGGAGGATGCTGGACCCAGATTGTTCGTGGGAGGTCTTCCGTGGGGAATTCAGGGCTAAGTATTTCCCACCGGAAGCAGCTGATAGGTTGGAGAGTGAGTTCTTGGAGTTGCGTCAGGGTAGTATGACCATCCGGGAGCTAGAGGTGGAGTTTAACAGACTGAGGAAGTATGCTGGACGGCATATGGAGGATGAGGATGCTCGTATCCATTGGTTCATGAGGGCGATGCGGATTGACCTCCGTAACCGTGTTCGGATGAGCAACTTTACTACGCTTACCGAGCTAGTATAGAAGGCAGCAGCTTTGGAGTCCGGGTTGGACGAAGAAGTAAGGCAGCTTGGTATGGTGAAGCAGACGGTTCCAGCAGTACCGTATGCTAAGAGTGGGAACTTTTTCGGGCAGAAACGGAAATGGGATAAGCACAGAAGTGGGGGTAAGGTGACCACTACTCGGGGTGCGTGTCCGAAGTGTGGCAAGATGCATCAGGGTCCGTGTAAGACAGCATCTGGAGGGTGTTTCCGTTGTGGCAGCACGGAGCATAGGATCAGCGAGTGCACGGCTCCTAAGGTGTGCTACCATTGTGGTGAACCGGGGCACATTAAGCCCAACTGTCCGAAGCTTGGTCAGTCGGGAGGGAGTCAGCCATCGGCTAAGAGGCAAGCGGTGGGGACAGCCATGATGCCAAGGGTGTACTCGATTTCAGAGGACGCTATTGATCCAAGTTCGTCGCGTCCGATTTCTGGTTAGTACATCTATTCTTACCTGGTGAAATTACGTTGAGTTGATTGTTGCCATTTGCATTGCGTTGCGTTTGCGTTTGAAAATTACCGTTTGCATTTGTGGTTGTCGTTGTTGGTTGAGTCTTAGCATTCTAAATGAATGTGTAGGGACTGTTTGTATGGGCGGGTTAGCGACTCATGTGTTGTTCGATTCGGGAGCAACACATTGTTTTGTTAACCCGGAGTTAGTAGGAAAGGGTGGGTTCGTGAAGGAACCGGTGGATCAGTTGGGAATGGTCCAAGCAGCAGGTGGACAGGTGATGATGACCTACGGAATGGTCATGAATGTCTCGATGATGATCGATGGTATCGATATGCCGGCAGACTTGAGGGTTTGTCGTGTCAAGTTCTACGATGTGATTTTGGGAATGGATTGGCTCGACAAGTATAAGGCGCATCTAGACTGTCACCGGAGGCGTGTTTGGTTCGAGAAGGGCGACGCGAGAGTTGTGTTTCAAGGGATTCAGACTTCGCCGAGCAGCTTGATCGTGTCGGCTATCCAGGCCGGGCAGTTGATCGAGAAAGGGTGTGAAGTGTATCTGGCTACTATCGGTATGGGTGATGAGGGAGCGATTACCGAGTTGGGAGAGATTCCAGTGGTAAGGGAATTCATGGATGTGTTCGAGTCGTTGACCGGACTACCACCGGCAAGGTCGGATCCGTTCACCATAGAGTTAGAGCCTGGTACGGCTCCGATCTCTAAGGCACCGTATAGGATGGCGCCTGCTGAGATGGCTGAGCTAAAGAAGCAGCTCAGTGAGTTGGTGGACAAGGGTTTTGTTCGTCCGAGCAGTTCGCCGTGGGGAGCACCGGTGTTGTTCGTTAAGAAGAAGGATGGGAGTTTTCGGTTGTGTATCGATTACCGCGGGTTGAACCGGGTAACCGTGAAGAACAGGTATCCTTTGCCGAGGATTGATGAGTTGTTAGACCAACTTAAGGGTGCTACCTATTTTTCAAAGATCGATTTGGCTTCGGGTTATCATCAGATTCCGGTAGCCGAGGAGGATGTTCGTAAGACCGCCTTTAGGACGAGGTACGGTCATTACGAGTTTGTGGTGATGCCGTTTGGGTTGACTAACGCACCGACAGCATTTATGAAACTCATGAACAACGTGTTCAGGGAGTATTTGGACGAGTTTGTCATCATCTTTATCGATGACATTCTGGTGTACTCGAGAGACCGAGATGAACACCGAGTCCATTTGGAGAAGGTGTTGAGTAGGCTGAGGGAGCAGAGGTTGTTCGCCAAGTTCAGCAAGTGTAGCTTCTGGAAGAAAGAGATTGGGTTTTTGGGTCATATTGTCTCGGACAAGGGAGTGTCCGTTGATCCAGGGAAGATCAAGGCCATAGAGGAGTGGCCAAGACCGCAGAATGCGTCTGAGATAAGGAGTTTTCTCGGATTGGCTGGGTACTACAGGAAATTCGTGAAGGGATTTGCTAGTACGGCCAAGTCTATGACACAGCTAACGGGAAAGGATGTTCCGTTCGTGTGGGCAGCCGAGTGTGAGAAGAGTTTCTCGACACTTAAGAGGATGCTAACCAGTGCACCAGTGTTAGCATTGCCCGAGCCGGGTGAACCGTTCGTGGTTTATACGGATGCTTCAAGGTTGGGCCTGGGTTGTGTTCTGATGCAGAAGGGTAAGGTGATCGCCTATGCATCTAGACAGCTAAGGAAGCATGAAGGGAACTACCCTACCCATGATCTAGAGATGGCAGCGGTGGTGTTTGAGTTAAAGATTTGGAGATCCTATCTCTACGGTGGTAAGGTTCAGGTCTTCACCGACCATAAGAGCTTGAGGTACATTTTTACTCAGCCCGAGTTGAACCTTAGGCAGCGTAGATGGATGGAGTTGGTTGCAGACTACGACATGTCTATCGAATACCATCTGGGTAAGGCCAATTCCGTGGCCGATGCACTAAGTCGTAAGCGTGCAGTGGTGGCTTCGGAAAAGGACATGGAGTCGTTGGTAAGCATGGTGAGTGCTTTGCGTCTAGCAGTGTTGACGGATGAGGTTGAACCGTTGGGTTTGGGAGCGGCAGATCAGGCAGATTTGTTGACTCGTGTTAGAGCAGCCCAGGGAAAGGATGAGAAGTTGAATCAGGCAGCTCAGAGTGATAAAACCGAATACCAGATTTCGAATAATGGTACGATTCTGGTGAATGGTCGAGTGTGTGTTCCTAGTGATAAGGTGTTAAAGGACGAGATCCTTAAGGAAGCACACCAGTCTAAGTTCTCCATTCATCCGGGAGCAACTAAGATGTATCGTGACCTGAAGAGGTACTACCAGTGGGTAGGAATGAAGAGGGATGTTGCTAATTGGGTTGCAAGTTGTCCGACGTGTCAGTTGGTTAAGGCTGAACATCAGGTTCCGGGAGGGTTGCTACAGAGGTTACCGATTCCCGAGTGGAAGTGGGACATGATCACGATGGATTTTGTCACGGGATTACCGATGTGTGACGGTAAGGATGCGATTTGGGTCATCGTGGACCGATTGACCAAATTGGCACATTTCTTGGCAGTGAACCGAAATGACAGATCGGAGAAGCTAGCCGAGATTTATGTGAAGGAGATTGTGCGATTGCATGGAGTTCCGGCAAGTATTGTGTCTGATAGGGATTCTAAGTTTGCTTCGGCATTTTGGAGGGTATTGCAGGGACGGTTTGGAACTAAGGTTCACATGAGTACTGTGTATCATCCTCAGACAGACGGACAGTCCGAGAGAACGATTCAGACTCTAGAGGATTTGCTAAGGGCGGCAATCCTAGATTGGGGTGGAAATTGGGAGAGTCATTGGTCGTTGGCTGAGTTTGCGTACAATAATAGCTACCAAGCTAGTATCGGCATGTCACCGTACGAGGCTTTGTATGGTAGGCCTTGTCGTACACCCCTTTGTTGGACACAAGTGGGGGAGAGGAGCATCTTTGGTAAAGATTTCGTGGACGACACGACTGAGAAGGTCCGAATTTTGAGAGTCAAGCTTAAGGAAGCTCAGGACCGGCGAAAGAGTTATGCGGATAAGCGCCGGAGAGAGCTGACGTTTGAGGTGGGAGATATGGTCTATTTGAAGATGGTTACCTACAAGGGTAAAGAGCGGTCTAGTCAGACGGCTAAGTTGAGTCCGAGGTACATGGGACCGTATCGGATTGTGGAAAGGATTGGTGCAGTGGCATATAAGTTGGATTTGCCACCGGCCTTGAAAGCTTTTCACAAGGTGTTTCACGTTTCCATGCTAAGGAAGTGCATGGTAAACGGTGAAAACGTGGTTGTTAATCCTCCGGCAGATTTGCAGCATAATCTGACCGTGGAAGGTAGACCTGTCAGGATCATTGACCGGAAAGTTCGAGCAGACCGAAGGAAAAAGGTCAAGTTGATTCAGGTCGTATGGGATTGCGATGGTGAGGAAGAGATCACGTGGGAACCCGAAACGTCAATGAAGGAAAGGTTTCCTAAGTGGTTCGAGAAGCAAGCAGTGGAAGCACCTAAGAGAAAGGGTAAGGCTTGAGCTGATTCGAGGACGAATCGATGCTAAGTGGGGGAGAATTGTAACACCCGTGATCCGCATTGTAAGTTTTGGTACGAGTGATAGTGAGGTTGGTTCGATTATGGCTTGGAAAAGCCAAGAAATTTCCTAAGGCATGGAGGGCCATGGCAGGTTGACCCGTGGGTCACGTTTTTCCCATCCTTGTGTCGAGTTTCGGCTAGATTGGTGTTAATGAGCCGTGAGTTTGATTTTGTTGCTAATGAGCCTTTGGGCCATGGATCTTATGCTTAAATGGATGATGGTTAAGGTCTGGTTTGAGCCGGTTTGGAGTAAACCGAATGCCTTTCTCTCCAAGGCTAGGGTTTTGGGCATTTAATGCATTTAATGCATTTAATACCTATATATATGAGGCTTTGGGAGCTCTTTTTCTCATTTCCGCCACTTAGAGAGAAACAAGAGAGAGAAACGAGAGCAAGAGGCAGAGAGAGTTCTTCGTTCTTCGTTCTTCGTTCTTCGTTCTTCGTGAGTTCTTCGTCGGATTTGCGAAATCAAGAGCTAAAGTTGGAGGGTGGAGATTCTAGGTAAGAATCAATTGAATCTAAGTGTTCTCTTCGTTTGATTCGATTGTTAGGTTCTGATTTTTGAGGATCGTGTTTGTCAAAAGGTGAAGGTTGTGTTCACGTTCGTGTTTGATCACCCGCGTGTGTGTCGGGCAGTGTTTGGGTCTGCCGTACGTACCAGGGTCGTCTGCCGTACGTACCAGGGTCGTCCGTACGTACCAGGTGGGTTAGCCGTACGTACTAGGTGGGTCAGCCGTACGTACCAGGGTCGTGTTTGCGTGTGGTTCGGGTAAGGTTCATAAATCCTAAAAGTTTATCGAACGTTTGTTGTTTGTCGTTTGGTTTGGTCTTTAATAAGACGTTTGTGGTGTGTGCTTGTGGCATGTTTGGATCGTTTGGATTAGGTGATCGTACGGATTCTAAGTAATAGCAATCGTACTAAGGTGTTTCCATCGACCATCCGTTTGCTAAGGTGAGTTCGTAACCGTAGCTTGCATCTAGGGTTGTTTGTATGATGCGTGGAGTCTATGTTTGCGTGTTATGTTTGTGGTGGTACACTTCGGTGTATGGTGGTACACTTCGGTGTATGGTGGTACACTTCGGTGTATGGTGATATACTTCGGTATATGGTGATGTAGTGTGCACACGTAATCATGGTGGTGTCTGATCAACACATTTTGTTGTACGTTTACGTACGGGTGATTGTTTGAGTTGATATGTTTAATGCTTGAACATGGTGATATTATGTTATATGAAAATGGTGATATATGTTAATGGTGAACATGGTGATAATATGTTAATGTTGGCTTATGTTTTCATATGATGATGTTGGATGTTAGCTGGTGAGACGGGATGACCGATCTCACTAAGCAATTCGTTTGCTTATGCCCCCTTTCATGGTGGCAGGTAATAGAAGTGGCTAAGGAGCACGCGAGACAAGGCTGGAAAGGAGGGGATGGATTAGGACGGAGTTTCTGTTTTGTTTAAGCATTCATTTGACATTGGTTGGTCTGTTTCGTTATTGCTTAAGTTGGAACCTGAACATCGTTGTGAACCTGGTTTAAGTTGAAATAAATACTCTGAATTGCTTTTATTCCCTATGCATGTTCGTGAGCTCGCTAAGTTGTTAGTCTTCCGCTAAGTTGTAAATAATGGCCGAAAATTTGACTAAGTAGTTACGGTCGTTGGCATGTGTTCGCTGGTATCTTAACCCCGGATAGGTTCACCGGGTTAGGGTGTCACACCTACCCTATCGAAAGCTCTAGACCATGCTGGAGGGTTAGTGCTTTGTAAAGAAGTAAACGCACATGGACTGTACTTTCGCAATGCTTCCATGTTTTCAGGGTAATCTTCTTTCGTGTAACTGCGTGCAATCTTCCAAAACAGCTTTTGCAATTCTACATCATGGCTGTCTCTCTTCCAGTTATCCAAAATGTGCCTACAACACATTCGATGTTCAGCTTTTGGAAGAAGATTGTGGACAGCTTTCACTATACCCTGCAAAGAAAACAAACATCATAAGTAGGCTACTTATATGGCTGCACAGATTGCCCATCCTCTCTTTTGCAAGCCTTCGAATTAAAGGTTTTAAAGCCTTTAAGTCTTTTTGAGAACCGAAACAGAGCTGAGGTTGATTGAAAGATAGGCTCTGATTCTCTCCAAAAATCGCCCACCATAGGTTTAAAATCCTCCAAATCAGCAATAGCGTTGACAAACTTAAAAGGTTTACTAATCCTTTAACTTTCTGCCTTAATATGGATCCGACTTCAAAGATGATCTGAGCAACCGCCTGCCTCAAACAAGTTGTATGATTGTGGAAAATCTTGTTGCCACGAAACATTCACTAACACTCGGTCAATCTTCTTTGAAATCAAACCTTGTTCCCTTTTATTTGTCCATGTATATAGAGGACCATGAAACTTCATGTCCGTAAGAGAACAATACCTTGCCATGTTCTGAAAATCTTTCATACCGGGGATGAGGTGGACTGAATTTTCGAAATCCAAATGCTCTTCCCCATCCAATATTTCATTAAAATCTCTGAAAATGGGAGAGTTTTGATGATCTCGGAGATCTCTCCATAACTCTTTACGTTCTTCCAAGATGTTTGAAGCGTAAATAAACGAGCAAAAGAACTCTTCTTCTTGATCTTCTAGCTGTACCGAACAAGTTATAATTTGTCCACTCTTGAACATAGGAGTGAGCCTAACATTCTGCGACCAAACAACCCAAATACGTCCAAGATATGGCTGTATTCGTAGTTTGATATCATCTACCAATCTTTGAATAATTTTTCACACAACTTCTGAGCTTTAACTTCTTTTACCTTTGTCTCCAGCAAGCAACCAAACTGAATACGAAAAGGAAGTGAGTGGAGAGAAAAGTACTTTTTAAAAAGGGCGATATTAAGTGCGATTCAATAAGTGAGGTTTCTTTTCTTTTCTCCGCTAGTGGGTCGCTTTTTGCGGTGGCTCAACCGACACTTCCGTATGGCTCCGCCGGAGGAAGAACAAGTTTTAGACCTTCCGTCAAAGGGTGAATTAGAAGAATCAAAGGATCTTTCACCAAAGACTCAACACAGCTCCAAGGTTCAAACAACATGGGCAAACGTGGTAAAGAACAGACCAACTCTCTCAAAACACAACTTTCAAACCATTGAAGGCTCAAAGGCGGTGGTTCATTGATTTTGTAATTTTATGTATATCATTTTATGTATTCAAGTTTGTAATCAATATTAGATTTTCTATAATAGTTCATTGATTTAGTAAACAAAACAAATCAGTAGATAAAAATCAGGTAATATAGTCTACTAGATAAAGGACCCGCATATATGCCGGTTTGTAATCTAATATTTAATAAACTGTAAAAAAAATTAATCAATTAAAAGTAGCAATAAAAATTAAATCACTCGTAAAAAACAAATAAAATAAAATTGAGAACGTTGATGCAAAACCACTAATTCAGAAGCCTAACAATTATTTATTTATTTTGATTATTTTATTTTGATTTTCAATTAAATTTTATCACATATTTTTTAAATTATTAGTTTTCCTATTCTATTTGAATTAATATTACTTTTTAATCCATTTTTAAATCTTGATGAATTTATTCTCATGTTTTAGTTGAATCATTTTGACTCCTTTAATATTTTATAAACCACACAAAACTGGAAAACAAAATCACATCGTCCATAAAAATGAATAAAATAAGATTGAAAACGTCGATGTGAAACCGCTCATAAAAAAGCCTACAAATTATTTATTGATTTTGATTCCCCTACTTTTTTTATATTAACTGAATTTTCAAATAATTTTTTCATATATTTCTAAATTATTAGTTTTTCCTATTCCTATTTAAATTATGTTTACTTTTTATTATGTAACTACTCATATATCTTTTTTTTAACTCTTGACAAATCGATTTACATATTTTTATTTGAATTAGACTTACTCACATTTTTTAATTATATTTGAATTTTTCTTTTTCACTTATGAATCAAGTATTATCTTTCTTCCAATAAAAAACGAATTATATGTGTTTCATCACTGAGTTTCTTACTTTTTATAATTTTCACAACATGAGAAACTTTCAAAATAATTTTTCTTCTCATACATCAATTTTACAATATTTAGGATGTCTACGTAGTGGTAAATCTTAAAAAAAAACCACAATACAATGTACATTTTTTAGTCTGATTTCAAATATAATGATATTTGATTTTTTTTAAATGGAAAAAATTATTTTAACACGTGGCTAAAGTTAATTGGAAACAAAAAATTTAGAAGAGGTTATTGAAAATTTAAATTGCTTGGTGGAAAGATCAAGAGAGTACAAAATTGTTTAAATAAAGGTGAAATATTATAATCCTTAAATATTGGGTATGTAAACATAATTCTATTCAAAAGATTTTTACACGTGTATTTAATATTCTAATGAGAAAACGTGTTTGATTTTTTTTTATCATATCTATTTCTATTTAAAATCAAAATATATGTAAGCGTATATATATGTAGCTTATTTACTTCTTTTTTTATGAATTACTAAAATAAGCTACTTGAAAAATGTTGAGATATGTTGTTTTATCGAATAAAATAGTAATCGATGGTTTTTCTAATAAAAAAGCTGAAATAAAATTTGTGGAAGAGATTATTGAAATTTGAAATTTCTTGGTAAGAAGATTGAGAGAGCACAAAAGCTTGTTATATAAAGGCAAAATATTATAATTTTTAAAGATTTAGGTATGTAAACATAAGTCTATTTGAACTCAAATTTTTTTTACACGTGTATAAATTAATATTCTAATGAAAAAATTTTGAAACCTAATTCATCTTAATAAACGTAAAGGAAAATAGGAGAAAAAAGAATGGTTGTACGAAAAAACAAAATCGAGACATATAATAAAGTCAATATTTAAAGGAATAAACCATGCTTATCAACTAATTATTTTAATGAATTATTTATTAGAAACTAATTAATTTTTTTATATATGTTGATTTTTTTATAATCTACTTGATAAATATAAATATATAAGTTTAAAAAGAAATAAGATTTGTATTACACATGTCAAAATCTAATTGGAAAAAAAAATTACATGTGCCAAAATTCGATTGACCGGCTGACACGTGTCACGATCGTGAATTACGAAGTTTGACGCATCAAGCTTTATATAATAAGATAACTCAATATCATATTTTTACTCTAATATTATACACAAAAAGTTGTGTTTAATAAAATGTATCAACGACGCTCTAAAAACTTTACTCTTCAACTTTTAAATAAGAAATTAAAAAATATGAGACAAGTTGTTGGGTAAAAAAAATTTATCAGCTAAATATCGTATATATCAATATTATCACATCAATTATAATTTTGTGGAATTATGATTAGATAATGACACGTCAAATACTAATCTAAAATAAGTTATGATCTACGTATAACTTATTGTATAGCCGAAATTTTAGCTTCAACTCAAAACTTTCACAAATATACAAGGGACAGTAACTAAAATATATATTAAAAGAAAAAACTGATTTTAGATCTAAGGTTTATTTTTAAAGTTTAAAATTTTGTTTGTAGAGATTTATGATTTCGGGTTTATGATTAGTTTGTTTACAGTCTAAGATTTAGTTTGTAGACTATTTTGTTATATATATATATATATATATATATATATATATATATATATATATATATTTTTTTTTTTTTTTTTTAAATATAGGCTTCTTGCAACATTTTTTTTAAGTCCAAGTATATTGTTGGAAAGGTCTTCCTTTCATTCTAGGACTCATGGAAACCGATGAACCGTTTATCAGCCCAATTCCCTTCTTTCCACCTTGAGGAGGCATTTTTTCGAAAGAGACATGAAGCTAGAAGAAGTGAGAAGGTGAAGAAGAATCAACTAAGTGGCTGAAAGAGTCTATGTCGGAGAGATAGTTAACTCTGGAAGAAGTTTTCTTATAGTTACTTAAGTGTTGTCGTTTTAATGGAAGTACTCACGTATTTAAAGGATTCCCAAATGGCCAAATGTTAGGGTTGCTTATCAAAGAATATACAAACAATTTCCTAATTTCTTGCCTCCTTTCTATTTCTGTCTTCTTCCTTATTTATTTACTCGATTTCTACTCTTCCTTCTTGGGGTTTTTACTATGATGGATCGATCTTCGCAGCTGCTTCGGGTAAAGACACCTTCGGCTTCTTCTCCTTCTTGGGTTTCGTCTTTTTAGTTTCCTCCGCATTCAGATTATCATGTCGGGTTTTGAAATTAGATCTAAGCTATTGACTATTACTTGACGCGGATAGGTGACGTGTCATTTGATCGGACGCTTTAGACGAGAGAACAATGTGGGTTTGAAGAATCTAATATATAACAAGAGTCCAGCACTCTCCAGAGTGTGCTACCTGGCCTCTTCTGTGATCGACACCTGTCCTCTAAAAATCTCAAATGTTTTTTTGCCCGATCAATAATGGTTTCATCAAACTCTAGCGGTTCAATCGTTTCTTCTTCCGGTGGATCCTTCTCTCTCTCTAGAATCGTCGTCGTCTGCACGATCATGTCATCTTTATCAACGATTCACACCTCTCTCTACTTGATTTTTGTGCTTCTTTGTTCTTAGTTTCAACGTAGAAACCTTACGATTTATCACTCGATTCTCTGCCCGACGGGTAAGAGACATCATTTTTGCGTCTATTCTCTCTTCATGTCTTCTTTAATTTACTGATTTCTGGGTGTATTGAGATTCAATTTCATCCAAATCTGCTAAGGTTTTTGTTGTTCGGTGATTTTTCATCCGATATGATAAGATACTCTTGGGAAGGGTGTTGTGTTCCTTTTCGTCGTCTATCTTCGGAATTATATATCTTTATCTCTAGATTATACACTTGTAAAATTATATATCTTTATCCATAGCATTCGGTTGATTGTGTGATGTAGAAGAAGAGCTTTGGTAAAGGGGAATGGATGATGACTGCTCGGACAAGCATGGCTAAGGGAGAAGATGTCATTCAGAGTACTGTATATGTCTCTGATTTCGATATGCATGTTGAAATTTTGTACCCTTTTTCTCAATTATGATTGTTCTCAGACTTAAAAAATCTTGACTTTTTCTTTATATGTGTGTGTGTGTGTGTTTTTTTTTTTGGTTGTTATAAGTCACTGAACAGCAGTTTGGTGATTTGTTTATGAGTTGTGGACAGGTTGAAAAAATCTTCTTGAAGCTCTCAAATGTTAAAGAATACACCTTTGTGTTTGGATGTTTTACATGTCTTGGTTTATCGGGTTGTTGACTGCCGCATATGTTGTGATCCAACTCAGTACTTAGGTTTGCATTGATCGAGTTCACTGATGAAGGTATTACTATTGTCTGTTTTGGAGTATCAGTGGTCTTGTGGTTAAGTGCGTTGTGTTGGCAATTTTGGTTTTTTTCCGTACAGGGTGAAGGGTGTTGAAATATCAATTCAATGTTTTACTATCGATAATTGTTTGTTACTATGTTGGAGAAGTTGAAGATAATAACATTAATTAAGGAGTTGTCATCAAGAAAGAGATCCTCATAAAAAGCTAGCGACGAGAAACGCTACATGGTACGATCCAAGGAGGGGCTTAAGGTGGAGCTCAAGAAAGTGCAGAAGATTAAGGAATTCAAACCTAACATTGTATGTTCTCTAGATTTATCTAAGGTTTTCAATTTGGATGATAAGATTGAAATTTGGTTATATGTTGATTCATCATTGTGATTGAGCACTTGCTTTTGGCTTAATAGTTGATTACATTAATACCTATGGTTTTAGAAGTTTAGTCTTAGGGAAAAAATGGATTCAATCTTGGTTTTCCATGCGTGAATGATATATTGTTGAGCGGGTTGGTGAAAAATATTATGACAGTCATATTTTATATGTACTTCGTATATATTCTTTGCTTCCTGTTATTATTGATGTATATACTCTTATACCGTACAATTAGTTGGTTTATGGTTATTGATTTGGGAATGTATGTTTCTCCCCAACACTTTCCCTTGTGGTAAAGAAGCTAGGAAGCAAGAGAATCCTACATATGAAGCCAAAAAATCTCATATTCCTCCATTATTTATGTTAATAAGAGAAGAACTGCTTTACGCTAAGAGTAACATTCATATCCTTTGGGATTTTATGAAGCTACAGTTGCAAGGCATAGTGTTGGAGGTACAAATTCTCTCTACAGTTAGCCTTTCTTTGTTGGATCACCATCACCATATCTTCACATACCAGACTGTTAATTTGCTTGTGTGTTTTTCTTTTCTGAAATAAACTTTTTGTCTTAATTTAATGTAACTTCCGCATGGTGATGGTATATATACCAAATCTGAAATTTAGGTTAATAGTGTATTGTTATTAGATGTGTTCAATGGGGAAATTTAGATTGTAAACGTCATATAGTGTTTCTCTCAGTGAATCATGCATTCTCGCTGGTTATATACTAGCTAGGCATTTGTGGAAACAATGCTCTTCGGAAATTCTCTCATCTAAAGATTGTGGAAGCTTTTTCAACCTAACCTAAGAGGACATATCTCTCTTTCTATGTATTATATATATATGGTGTAGAAACATGAAGTAGAAATTAGTTTCTTAGACCTTTTTCTTATCATTTTTAAAATGTTTGTTTTAATTTGCGTGGTAAACAAATCTTTCTTTCCTTTTCGTGTGCTTTCACATTATTTTCTTTATTATAAACACATTTAGTTTCATCATAGCTTGCATCTTAGGTTCTCGCCTTCTGTTATAGATATATATATATATATATATAACCGGCATTTCTATGAAAAGTTATGACTTGACTTATTGGAATTCGAAACTAATTATTATATCTCTCATATGTTCTTTTTAATGCTTAGGATTTTAAGGTGCTTGCCATAATCTAATGGCCTCAGGCCCTCAGAGAGAAGATTTAGTGGAAATTCAAATATAGTAGAAGAGGTTTACAAGACTACAAGAAACAGAGATGAAGAAGTGCAGCAAATAAAGGAAAAATAAAAAAGATCATGAGAGTTCCTTCGATTTCCTCTTCACGGTCCTCTGAAATACTTGGATCTATTGGAAATGCTTCGTTCTGTTGGAAATTGAACACAAGATAATATCGCGCGGGTTCTTTTTCGTATTTGATTTTTTTGTACTGCAAAATATAGAAAAGATAAATTTATTGTGTTTCCAAATTCTGAAAAAGAAGTTTTTTCGTAGAAAATTGATATTAGTCAACACATATTTTATGCATTCCAAATGGTTTGAATTTATAAAACATATTTGTCAAAGTTTCTTTAAGAATATACCGAATCGAATAGAAGGAAATAGCACAAGAAATAAACTCTTAAGGTTTTTAAATACTATATATTTCAGAAGTTTCAAAGAAAATAACCTACGACAAATAGAACCACATAGATTTAATGCAAAATCAGCATACATAAATAATTCAGAGCTTGAAAAAGAACAAACACTTCAAAGAACAGAGCCTTAATGATTTAAAAGTTACAAATATCAATATCAAGTTCTTTTCATATATGCTTGTCGCAATTGGTTTTTTTTTTTTTTCATCTTAATTTTGTGGATGCACATACAAAAAAACATATATAAAACAAGAACCCGCCCGTATGCGCGGGTGATTACCTAGTAAGGATAAAACATGTTGCAAGCGTCGGCAGATCTTGTTGAATAATGTTGCAAGCGTCGGCAGATCTTGTTGAATAAAATTGAAATTCAAATCTATTTTAAGGGATTTTTTTTGTCAGCCTATTTTTAAGAGATTAATAATTTAATAATATTAGATTTTCTATTATTTATTAAAATAATAATTTATATTATTTTCTATTGTTAATTATGCGAAAAATATATTGTAATTGTGAAGCTCTAAATTCGAAATCAAACACTCATAAATTCCTAACAAGTCAAAACCCTATATCAAAAAATTTGTATGTATTGTGATACATTAAACTCTAAATCAAAGATTCTCTAGTTTTTCCTTCTTAGTTTGTATTCATTCTTTCAATTGTGAAACCCTAAATCTTAAATCAAGCATTCATTTATCAATAAAAAATCTAAACCCTATATCAAAAGTTATGAATGTATTATGAAACTTCAAACCCTAAACCCTAAATCAATACTCATTTATTGATAAAAACCAAAACCATATATCGAAAGTTATGCATGTATTGCGAAATTCTAAACTCTAAACCCTAAATCCTCAATCAAAAACTCATTTATTTATAACAGCCAAAACCCTTTATCAAAAGGTATGTTTGTATTGTGATACCCTAAAACCTAAATCAAACACTCATTTATCATAAAAAATCAAAAACACTCATTTTCGCGCCCTACATATCATAGCGTTTATCATTTCAGAAACGCTATGAAAAATTTACCATAAGTCAACTATAGTAAAAACACTCAAAATGCTATCATTTATTGCTATTAATGCCCACGGTTTATGTAGTGTGGACACGGTAATCTTTCATGTGTCGTCCATGATGTATGTCAAATTACAATTTGTACCTAGCCCTTACTAACAACAACTCTAGCTGTTGTAGCATAGCATAGGGTCGAACCAAGGGAGATCGGAATAACTACACTAAAAATCCAAGCGATCAATTAAGCTAAGCGATTCAAGATGATATTTTCGTGTTTTAAAATCCTAATTACGAAATAAAACAAGCAAATGCTAAAGCAAACGGAAGATAAACAAGACTAAATGGTTAAGCAAATACTAAACAAGATGAAAGCAATATAATTTAAGCATAAACAACTTCTAAAAGCAAAAGTCAACAAAAGTCAACCGTAAAGTCAACAACTAAAAGCTTGATCAAATAAAGAAAAGCATGGGCTTTGGACAAAGCAATTGATTCGGAATGATTAATGACTAACTAATGACGCTAGGGAGACAATTCAAACTCAATTCCATGACATGAATCACATAAGTAGACTAATCAATTCTCATGACAATAACCCATTTACTAACCACTCAATTAAGCTAATTTCTCAATTGCAATTAAATGATCAATAATCATTAAGCATAAGTCCATTAAGCCAAATAATCACATTAAGCATCAATTCCCATTGGTTAAGAATGAAAAGCAAATTTAAAGTTCTCCTAGATATTTCATCAAATACCTTCCGGGCATGAAATGTCCATGTTCTAGATTTTGATTGATCATGTCAAATTTAGCCTTAAGCACACCTTAAACCTTATAAATCATAAGAATCTAACCCTAAGCATCAATAATCAACCATCAAACATCCCTAATCTACTAAGCCCAAGAACCCATAGGAAAACTACTCATTAATCATGATACTAAACACAAAGATAAACATAATAAAAGACATAAACATAAAAAGATTGATAAAAGATTAAGGAAAACTTCACTAAATGTAGAGGATAACAAAGATCCAATCACAAATCATAAGACAAGAGTTTGAAAGCTCAGCTCAAAGAGGAAATAGCAAAATCAAACTTAGGGTAATTTTAGCCCAAAAACATATATATATATAGGCTCATAAAAAGGTTCCCGGATCAATCCGGGACAAACTGAATCGGATCCGGGTCAAACTGAGAAAGTCAACATAAAACGGAAAAGTCAACACAAAACCATCGAGCTGCTCATTGACATGTGGGTCGATCAATTGCCGTCTGATCGAGGTGCAGCTCGAAATGTGGATCGATCAGAACGTAGGCATGAATGGTGATTCTGGACCACTTTTGATCGATCTGTCAATCGATCTGCAGCTCGAAATCTGGCTTCATACACTTGAAAATTTTACTTTTTTGGCTCCTTTTGCTCCATCTCTTCAATCCTCTTGAAACCTCTTTGTTCTACATGAAATCCACATCTTCTTGCATCCAATTAAGCTTGTAAAAGTCTCCTCCAAGTGCCAACTCCAAATGCCAACTCCAAAGTACCTAAAAAAGAAACGAAAAATGCACAAAATACAAGAAGATGGATCCTAGACTCTAAATGTAATCCTAAACCGAAATGAGACTCAAAAGATGCAAGATGACACAAGTACAATGCAAAAGTGGATGAAAAACAATGAATATGCAATCTTTAAAGAGATAAAAATGCCAAACATCAGTCCATCCCAACAACATACCATAAACCGGAAAATCGCTTATCGTCCACAAAACAACAACTTTAAGGTTGAAGCTTTGATCTGATGACACATCATATGCCTTAACTCTGTTATACCATAACTCCTTTAACTCGTCGATCAGTGGTTGGAGGAAAATATCAAGACTGGCTTGTGGATGATTTGATCCCGAATTCAAAATCGTAAGAAACAAATACTTACTTTTCATGCACATGTCTGGGGGTAAATTGTATGGTGTCATGATCACATGAAACAACGAATGATTTTTTTACATACCAAAAAGATTAAAACCGTATGTACATAATCAAAGATAAATATTTCGCATTTCTTCTACAAAAGTATGATGCAATTGTTGGAAATCCTTCCACTCTGTCGCATCAGATGGATGACACATTACTCCGTCTTCTAACTCATGCTCAGCATGCCATCTCATCGATAATACAGTCTTCTCTGATTGGTACATCTTATTAAATCTGTCAGTAATAGACTAATAGGTAAATACCACATACGACTGAACGATATTTTTGTTCGTCCCTCACTAGCCTTATATCTTGGTTTTCCAAAAAACTTGCAATGCCCCAATTTCTCATCTTCTTTCCAGAAGAGCATACAATTATCTATACATATATCAAATGTATGGTACGGCAATCCTAGCTTTCGCGTCAATGTTTCTGTCTCATATTATGAACCAGTTGCCTGATTACCCTCTGGTAAATACTCCGTAAAAAATTCAGCCCATGAATCCATGCACCTTTCAGCTAACTTGTGGTCTACCTTAATGTTCATGAACCGAGAAGCTAATGATAACTTCGAATGACCTTCACGACAACCATTATAAAGTGAAGTATTTGCAGCATCTAACATGTCGTAAAACCGTTTTGCCTCATAGGTAGGTTCTCATGAACATGATCATTTCCACTTTCATGTTCATGATACTCATTAAATGGCGTAGAACCATGAAATGCATTATTTACCATCTCAGCATATACATTCCCCCCATCAAATTCTATTGGTTGTTACCACTAGTAAAATTTGCATTAGCATAATGACTACTCGTTCCTGCCCCAACCACATCATAATCTTCACCATGTTCAGACCATACATAATATCCTGGCATAAATTCTCTACTATGAAAATGCTTCAAAATTGTCCTTCCTAACTTAAAACTGGAATTTTGACATGTTTCACAAGGACAGTAAAACTTACCTCAACTGCTTAGAGCTATTGACTGGCTACTTGCAAAATTCATGAACTACTCGACCCCTTCCAAAAATTCACTTGAGAGATTATTTGTGTGTGGATCGATTCTATTATACATCCACTCTCGGGATAAATTCCACATCTTTTTTCTTTAGCTCTCGTTTTTATTTTCTTTTAGCTCTTGTTTTTTATTTTCTTTCTGTCTTTCGGAAGAATGCATAATGGGGTGAGATCGTTGCCACTTTTATAGTGAAAAGTTTTGTCATTGATTTGCAACTATCACAAAACAGTCACAAATTTGTTACTCTTGTACCACTTTTATACGACTACTTCGGGACTACAATAAGGCGTCACAAAAGTTTGGTAATCTACCTAACTTTCATATTTTCCACGTTTTTACCAACTTTATTTACTAACTAATTTGTGACAAAATTATCACGATCACTAAGTTGCAAATAAGTCGCAATTTTGGGACTACTTGTGCGACAACTTTTTCTGACTAAAACCAGAGCGCTATTTCGTCTCACTTTGCGATTATTTTGCGACTCAAACTATATAGTCGAGTAATAGTCGAGTAATAGTCTTAAATCAGTCACAAATATACGACTATTGACCGACTATATGATTTCGTTGTAAATATGCGACTATGTAGCCTCTAAATTTTTGGTAGTCGCAAAATGGTCGCAAAATCGTCACAACTTTTTCGACCAAAAAAGGGTCGCAAAATTAGTAGCTTTATCCACTGTTTTCTTGTAGTACAAGAAAAATGATAACTACACACAAGAACAAGCAAACACAATACCTAAAACATATAAATTCATCACGATCGAGATTTGTAGAGGAAAATCAAAGGGAATGCTCAGTGGTGATTATTACCAGACTAAAATAATCAGATCATATTAGTGAATCGAACTCTATAACTTCTAAATTCATAGTAATCAGGTGAATCGAGAGAAAGAGAGCAAATTAGAAAAGCAAGAAATATGAATAAACGAAACAGAAACCTAAAGTTAATCTGATATCGATGCTAATGGGTAAAGAAATTAGGGTTTTGAAGCTAAAATCTAGCAAACAAAATCAGCGACGTCAAGGGAGGGATCGAGAAAAACGTTTGCGAGAGTTCTCAGACATTGAATCAGATTACGCGAACCCAAAATCCTTCTATTAGCAAGTCGAATCCTTCTATTACTCTGTAACTCTGCCGCTTGTTCGGAAGAAAAAGACGACGATGCTCGACGGTAACATCGTGGCGATAGTAGTCGGAAAGCTTCGAACTTGAATCTCTTCGCCGGCATCGCCTTCCATTATGCCGGCCATCGTCGTCTTATTCCTCTGCCAATTAGTCTACGTCGACAATATTATTTTTAAAAGGTAAGGGCACATAAGTAAATAATTACAAAGATAAGGGTATTTGCAGTAAGAATACTTGGACACTTTTAAAAAGCGTCTAAAACTACAATTTTGAACATTGATGTGTCTAGTTCTCATATTATACTTTTGAAAAGTGTATGGTAGACAAATTTTCTCTTGTTTCTATCTTATTTATCATATTTTCAAAGAAATTACAACGTTTTAATCAATTTTAATTTTCCAACATTTAAATTCTGCACAATCACCAATTTTTACTTTTTTATTCATAAATAAATATCCACATTCTTGACAAAAATCGATTATGTTGTCAGTTCAAATTACTCCAAAATATTTGTATAGCGGAAGTTGATCGTTTATCTGAAAATCAATTAGAGGGCTCGCCGCTGGATTAGCAGAATGCCTTCCCCATTAGATTATGTGATAATATTTGATGCATCTAAAAATTTTCAAAAACATAAATTTAATTATTAAAATGATATTTAAATAAAAACTATAAAATATTATACTTATTATCATAATAAAAACCAAAATAAACTTACATGAGAAAACAAGAATTAAAAGAGTTATAAGCAAAACAGTTTTTTCATTTAGCTAATAGAAATTCGATTATTCGATATATATATATATATATATATATATTATTTTTTCTAATCGTATTGAGTTTTTGTTTTGAAGTTCTAAATATAGATAGTATCATATTTATATGTGTTTTTAATTATGTTACAAAAGGGTTAATTTTATAATCAACGTTTTTGTTATAAATGAAAGTTACAAAAAATATTTTCTTTTAAATTATTGTTTTCCTTTTGAAGTATTCATTAAAATATGATTATTACACATAAAACTGGTTATTTAAGTTTAAAAATTGCATCTCTTATAAATATTTACTCAATTTAATTAGAATACAAATAAATTAGGTAATCCAAAAGAGATCATTACGTATAAACTATTTTGTATAGCGGTGTTGTAAACTCATAAATTTAGTTGTGTTATATTATGGTAGCGTCTATTTTCACATTCCACGTACATAAGTTCTAAGAGAGCCTAATATTTAATATTAATTAAGTTGTAGTTAAACCACATGTGCATGATTACACCGAAATAGTATTTAAGGATCGATCATCAAGGAAAGAGCAATGGTACACTAAAAATATGATAAATTACTTAAGATAAAATGAAAGAGATTTATGGATTTTATTGTTAAGATTAGTAAAACCAAACTCAAACAAAGCAATTGCATTAAATAAACAAAGACATGCAAAACAATAGCAAAGAAATTATAAAATAAGAAACAAACACAAGATTATCATATTTAGAAAGTTATGGATCATGGATAAAGAAATCAATATCACTAATTGAAATATGATGTTAGAGCACACAATGAAGCTCTTTCCTAACACATGGATCACACAAATTATAAAAGTTCATTTTCAGGATCTTGGTCGCTTTAATAATCACTTAACTATGCTCGACTTTAATTTGTAATTAGAAAAATCAATATACGTTTGATATAAGTCAATTTGGTCCACTCATCATCTTAATCACAAAATCCTTATTGCTAAGTATGAAAATCTCAATTCAAATTAGTCCAGGCATTCATCAGTCACATTCAAGATAAAAAATGTCAAAAAAAAATAAATCTAGCCTTAAGCATCTAATATCAACAAATAATTACCCTAATCTACCAAGTCCACAATATATATAGGACAACTCAATAAGTATCAAAGAACAACTTAAAACAGAGATTAACGAATGTATAAATAAAATAGATGAAAAAATAAGATAGCGAGATTATATATATATATATATATATATATATATATATATATATTATTGAATTAGGTAGAAAAATGAAATTCATGATCTTACGTTAAGGAAAACAAATCTTACGTTTTTCTAAAACGTTAAGATGTTTTTATTCTAAAAAGTAGATTCGGTCGTCAAGTTTTGAACAACGAGTTTTCAAAATTAGGAGAAACAAAATTTGTATTAGACACCATATGGTCGATGTGGATGGTCGATGTAGTCCATGTGTGATTTTTGTTAGAATGCATCGGCCACCTTATGATTTATGTGGACTCTTCTGGATGAACTTCTTCTGCACGACAGAATGACATGTATTCAATCAGTCTGGCATAATGTTTTGAAAATAATAGCTATGTCATTAAGTATTCAAATAAACATACACCAGGACAATTGAAACGAAAATAAATAATTACAATTTGTATATTTTATGTATTCAATTGCAGCAAAAATTCAAGCAGGGAAATTCAATTTAAGTTTTTAAAAATAATATCTGAAATAATTTAAAAATAATAGATCGCATGTGTGAGCAAAATGAAGTTGCATTAATGTGTCTTTTTGTTTAAAGAACAATAATCAATTCATCAAATTTTTGTTACATAAGTTCATTTAGTTATGCCAATAATTCTAAATTTTTAATCCAGCACACAAACACACACACACACACACACACATATATATATATATAATAACTTATAAATCTTATACATGGAAAATAGTTTAAATAAAAAATATATAATGTTTATTAAGTTATTGTTTTTATCTTATTTTAAAAAAATTACAACGTTTTAATCAATTTTAATTTTCAAACACCAACAATTAAATCTATTACAACCACCAATTTTTAAATCTATCTTAGGTGCATTAAAAAAATGTGCACATTCTAGACAATCCACTATGTTTTCAGCCCGGATTACTCCAAGATGTTCGTCTGGTATAAGTTGATTGTTTATCTGAAAATCAATTACAGGGCTCGCCGCTAGATTCGAAGAATGGGTTTTGCCTTCCCGATTAGATTTTGCGATAGTATTTGATGCACCTAGAAATTTTTAAGAAGATAAATTTAATTATTAAAATGATATTTAGATAAAAAAAAAACCAAAATAAACTTACATGAGGAAACAAGAATTAGAAGAGTTATAAGCAAAACAGTTTTCTTCATTTTGCTAATAGAAATTCGATTATTCGAGAATATATATATATATTATATTTTTCTAATCATTTCGAGTTTTTGCTTTGAAGTTCTGAATATAGATAATATTATATTTATATGTATTTTTAATTATGTTACAAAATGGTTAATTTTATAATCAACGTTTTTGTTATAAATGAAAGTTACCAAACTACTTTCTTTTAAATTATTGTTTTTTATTTAAAGTATTCATTAAAGTATGATTATTACACATAAAACTCGTTATTTAAGTTTAAAAAATTTCATCTTTCATAAATATTTATTCGATTTAATTAGAATACAAATAAATTAGGTAATCCAAGAGAGATCATTATGTTTAAACTATTTTGTATAGCAGTGTTGTAAACTCTATTTTTAATTTTAGTCGTGTTATATTATGGCAGCGTCTATTTTCACATTCCACTTACATAAGTTCTAAGAGAGCCGAATTTTAATATTAGTTAACCTGAAGTTAAACCACATGTGCATGATTACACCGAGATAGTATTTAGAGGTTGATCTTAAAAAAAAAAGCGATGACACACTAAGAATATGATAAATTATTTAAGATAAGATGAAAGAGATTTATGGATTTTATTATTAAAATTAGTAAAACCAAACTCAAACAAAGCAATTGCGAAGCGTGGTATCACGCGCAACCGACCCTCGACAAAGAGTCGACAAACAAAATCTGGGTCAGTTGCAGAGAAACGATGGCGAGGTGATTCTATGCAACTCCGCAATCAATACGCGATCCTTTCCCAAGGCTAGCTAGGACGCGTGTCAATCAAACACTTGTTGCTTGTGTCTATATAAACTATGTAATCGGATTAAGACAAAACAAAGAAAGTAAATATCAAGTTTTTAAATCGTCTTCTTCCTCTGTTCTTAAGTTTCTTCATGGTATCAGAGCCATGGGAGACTCTACATCTGAAGCTATAACTCTGACTCCACGAAAGGGTAGCTTACAGATACAAACTATCTTCCATGGCGAACCCAGTTTGAAGGTCTCGTCCTTACCCTGCCCTATAGTTATGTGATATGGCCTTGAATTGGTCGTATTGTTTATAATGCAAACATGGTCCGGTCTTGAGGTCATGCGGATAGGTCAATAGTTAACCGCCAAATTCCAAAAGAAATGATGAATTCGGTTCTATATGGACCGGACCAGAATCGCCCCTGTCTTTTAAAGCATTCAAATCGGTATGGTCCAGCCTTAACCGAATTAAACCGGTTGGACCTGAAGATTTTTGGTGGAAACTATGCCTACAATCCGATTATTATCTGGAGTATTATTCGTCTGTGTATTTTAATGGATTTGAAAATCTGGTAGGATTAAGAAATCTTTACCAATCCGTAAGTTTTCTCTCGGATTTGATTCTTTGTATTTTTAACTTGGAAAACCTTCCAAATCCACTGAAATCCATTATGAAATCAAATCCATAAGTAAATCCGTATGATTGAATAACACGTGATTTGAATTAGTATTTATAAATCATAAAATCAATAACACAAAATTTGAACATAGATTTTAACCAATAATACTGAATTTGATATTGATTTCTAAATCCATTAAAATACACAAACCAATCCCGTCTTTTATTGTTTCACAGGAAACCAAATATTTTGTAGAACTTCTATTGCAATCATGACAGCTTCGGTGTTAGCACTAATGGGTTTATGATAAAATCTAGTGATGATTTAAGGATTGTAACTACTGATTTATATTTTCGTTCTTTTCTTTTGGGTGTCGTGCGATGTGTTGTGTTCTTATCAGGCAATATATATATATATATATATATATATATATATATATATATATATATATTAGGACCCGCGTGATACGCGGAATTTAATAATTATTTTATTTATATATGATAAAAACAAAATAAAATATCCGTTATCGGTAACCGGTTAAACTTATAAAGATAAACCACACATCTATATACAATTACACTAAAACGTTTGAGCATATAAATACATATATAAAGAATAACATACAAATATATTACTGTATGAACTATTAAGCAATATAAAACAAAAACTAATAAAAAATAATGATAGAGATCATTGTATGATATTTAAATTTAATTTTCTATTTTAGTCAAATTCACTATTTATTTAACTATTTTAAATAAAAAATTTCAATATTCTCAATATGTTATATAGATATACATATGTTTTGCAAACAATCATCAAATTAAAATATTATATCTTCGTTAAATTTAGCTTTTATTTTTTAAGAAACGTTTTTTACCTTTTATTTCATTTTTAAAATAAAAACTTTGTTTTCAAATGACGTATAGGAAAAAAACTTCTTAATATTTTTAGAAATTGAAAATAATATGTTTTTGTGCAACATGAAATAATATGTTTTATTTTCCTTTTTTATAGTTTTTTATTTACTATTTTCTTTTAATTGTCCAATTATATGTCTTATTTTCCTTTTTTTTTTATCTTACTATTTCTATTTAAGTACACATCAATTTGATTTAAGAAATAAATAATTTACAAAAGGAAAATTTCTACTTTTACATTATTTAGATTTGACACGTGTCACAATCTATTAAAATTAACACATGTTACAATCTGGTGAGTTACATTTGCCTATGTGTGGGAGTCGAAACTCGCACAACTAAATTTGATTAAAAAATTAGGGGAACATAAACTTTCGGATATGAATTGAAGAAACAGAGATCCAAAGATTGTTTTTTATTGCTGATTTGATAAGCTTTGAACACAAGATTTCGCTAAGAAAAGTGTAAAGTGTTTTGCTATGTGAAATTGCGGATCCTTCTTTCGAGTCCCTTCTTCTTCTTTTATAGACCTAAGACTCTACTGCCTAAGCGAGAATATCAGAATCTTTCCTTTTACTTATGGGACATATCTTTCCTTTTCTCCCTTGGACTTATCTTTCTTTTTCTCCCTTTGCCGACTTCTACGTGATCATTCATTCATCAGTTTGGCCCAATGAAGATTTTGCATCGGCCCTAATCTTGGCTCGGCCTATGAGGACGTCGCTTGGGCCCACGAGGGTGTCGTCTCGACCCATGATAACGTTGCCTCGACCCAAGAAAGTTGCCTTTGCCTAAGACGGCTTCACCTTGGCCCAAGATGTTGTTGCCTCGGCCCACGTTGTATTCGCCTCAGCCCACGAGGGTGTCGCCTCGGCCTACGGAGGTTGCCTCGGCCCACGGAGGTTGCCTCGGCCCAAGACGCCTCTGCCTTGGCCCACAGTGATTTTAGACTTCGTCTTCTTCGGCTAAGCCCAAAGCTTGTTCAACTCTGCGAAAGCCCATCGTGCACCTGACTGTTACTTAGTCATTTAACTGTGACCCCAACACTATGTGTCGCGCTCATGTTGAGTGCATGCTTCTTTATATAATAATATTGTTAGATTTCAACTTTCAATTTTTTGTTTTGGTTATAATGTTTAATGTGTATCAAAATAAATAACTCAAGTATGTGCATGATATGTGGTTTGGTTTCGTATTTTAGAACTATACTAGATAAAAGACCCGCATATATGCGGGTTTGTAATCTAATATTTTATAATCTGTAAAAAAATTAATCAATTAAAAGTAGAAATCAAAATTAAATTACCCGTAAAAATAAATAAAATAAAATTGAAAACGCTGATGCAAAACCACTAATTCAGAAGTCTAACATTTATTTATTTATTTTGATTATTTTATTATTTGATTTTCAATTAAATTTTATCACATACTTTCAAATTATTAGGTTTCCTATTCTATTTGAATTAATATTACCTTTTAATCCATTTTTAAAATCTTGATGAATTTATTATCATGTTTTAGTTGAATTATTTTGACTCCTTTAATATTTATAAACTGCACAAAAATGGAAAACAAAATCATAACATCCGTAAAAATAAATAAAATAAGATTGAAAACGTCAATGTGAAATCACTCATAGAAAAGCCTACAAATTATTTATTGATTTTGATTCTCCAACTTTTTTTTATATTAACTGAATTTTCAATTATTATTTTTCACATATTTCTAAATTATTAGTTTTTCCTATTCCTATTTAAATTATGTTTACTTTTTATTATATAACTACTCATATATCTTTTTTTTAACTCTTGACAAATCTATTTACGTATTTTTATTTGAATTAGACTTACTCACATTTTTTAATCATTTTTGAATTTTTCTTTTTCACTTATGAATCAAGTATTATCTTTTTTCCAATGAAAACGAATTATATGTGTTTCATCACTTGGTTTCTTACTTTTTATAATTTTCACTGAAAAACTTTTAAAATAATTTTCTTCACATACATCAATTTTACAGTGTTTAGGATGTCTACGTAGTGGTAAGTCTTTAAAAAAACCACAATACAATGTACATTTTTTTAGTCTGATTTCAAAATATAATGATATTAGATTTTTTTTAAATGGAAAAAATTATTTTGACATGTGGCTAAAGCTAATTGGAAACAAAATTTTAGAAGAGGTTATTGAAATTTTAAATTGCTGGGTGGAAAAATCGAGAGAGCACAAAATTGTTTAAATAAAGGTGAAATATTATAATTCTTAAAGATTTGGGTATGTAAATTTAATTCTATTCAAAAAAATTTTACACGTGTATTTAATATTCTAATGAGAAAACGTATTTGATTTTTTTGTCATATCTATTTCTGTTTACAATCAAAATATATGTAAGCGTGTATATATGTAGCTTATTTACTTTTTTATGTATTACTAAAATAAGCTAATTGGAAAATGTTGAGATATGTTGTTTTTATTGAATAAGAGAGTAATCGATGGTTTTTTATAATAAAAAAGCTGAAATAAAATTTGTGGAAGAGATTATTGAAGTTTGAAATTTTGTGGTGAAAAGATTGAGAGAGCATAAAAATTTGTTATATAAAGGCAAAATATTATAATCTTTGAAGATTTGGGTATGTAAACCTAAGTCTATTTGAACTCAAAAAAAATTTTACACATGTATTAATTAATATTCTAATGAAAAAATTTTGAAACATAATTCATCTTAATAAACGTAAAGGAAAAGAGGAAAAAAAAGAATGGTTGTACGAAAAAATAAAACCGAGACATATAATAAAGACAATATTTAAAAGAATAGACCATGTTTATCAACTAATTATTTATTGAATTATTTATCAGAAACTAATTAAATTTTTTTGATATATGTTGATTTTTATAATCTACTTTATAAATACAAATATATAAGTTTAAAAAAAAAAATAAGATTTGTATGACATATGTCAAAATCTATTTGGAAAAAAAAAATTATATATGTCAAAATCCGATCGACCGGCTGACACATGTCATGATCGTGTTAATTGCAAAGTTTGACACATTAAACTTTATATAATAAGATATAGAAAGTTTTCACGTACATACATAAGCAAGACGGAGACTAATTAAGACTAATTAACCTGCTCTGGTTTTTTTCACGTACATACATAAGCAAGACGGAGACTAATTAAGACTAATTAACCTGCTCTGGTTTCGAATTTGAGAAGATCATAGGTCCTAAATCCATAATTTCTTGGTTAACAAAAAAAAAAAAGTTCACATACGTACGTTTTTAAGTTCACACAACAAATTTTGCATCAAATGATCGAAGATCCGCTTTAACACAATTGTAACAGCGGGAGATGGATCTGACTCGACGGGAACAGGAAACCAAAAATCTGACTGGGGAATGATCAACCCCGCTAGATTTTTATCTCATCATTAAAATCTATCTTGCAAGATTGTAGGAACAAGTCAAGTCTTCTGATTTGCTTCAGATTCTTAGCAAGACCAATGTGTCAACTTTATGTTTTGCGTTTGACTTCATCTTATTTAAGGAACCTACAAAGATAATCAATAATTTTTTTTTTTTTTTTGTCACAGATAATCAATAATTTATACACAAGAATATGGAATTTAACTAAAATAATAACTATTATACATATATTTTCCTTCTGGATTGGTCTACCACGTTATATGTTGACATTGCTGATTTGAATTAATTAAAATAACAAAAAACAAAACAAAAAAAGCTATTCTTTCTTTATATAAATCTATGTGATCTGTTTTGTTCTTTCTCATAAGTCATAATAATCAAGAAAGAACACAAAAAATGACAAGAATCATTAATCTCTCTGCTTCTTCTGTTCTCTTTTGCTTTTTATTCTCTCTTTTATCTTTCAAAACCATGTCCCAACCTAATCACATGAGCACCTACTGCAATCAAAGCGAGTTCACTAGAACCAGCTCTTATGGATCAAACCGTGACACCGTCCTCGCCACTCTCCGCGACCGTTCCTCCCTCGGAACCTATTCCAACGCCACGACCGGTCTTAGCCCAAACACAGTCTATGGCATGTTCCTTTGCAGAGGAGACATCAACACAACATCTTGTTCAGACTGTGTCCATACCGCAACCCTAGAAATCGCTAGAAACTGCACTTATCAAAAAGAAGCTTTCGTATACTACGACGAATGTATGGTACGATACTCGGACTTTTCTTTCTTCACACTCGTAGAGGACATACCGTACGTCGCTAGTTACTCTCTGAGCCGTTCTTTGGAGTCTTTGCACTTTTTCAATCAAACACTGCCTGGAAAAATTGACGAGCTTATCCTCAGAGCATCGTCCTCGTCGTCGCCGGTTCCATATTTTGTGGAGGATCAAGAACGTGTGACTCAATCGGAAGGTTCGTATGAGTTAGAAGCAATGGTCCAGTGTGCTCCTGATCTTGATCCTTTAAATTGCACCGTGTGCTTGAGACTTGCGGTCCAAGATTTCTTCTATTGTTGCAGCCAATCTCGTTGGGCTCAGATCTTTTTCCCTAAATGTCTCGTCAAGTATAACATCTCTGTTTTGCAACCAAACGTACCGAGTCTTGGACTAACAAAAGGTGAGTCATAGTACATTTCATTTCATATACAATTTATCATTTTAAAATTTTATACTACCATATGGGATTTTGCGTTGGGCTAACTCGGTCCGGTTCGTCCTTGCCCCGCCCTATGGTTATGTGATATGGCCTTGAATTGACCGTATTGTTTAGAATTCAAGCACGGTCCGGCCTTAAGGTCATGCGGAAAAGTCAGTAGTTAAGGACCAAATACCACACAATAAATTATGGGTTTGTCCCAATCCTGATGAATTCGGTTCTACATGGACCGGACCAGAATTGTTCATGTTTTCTTAAAGCATAAAAATCGGTATAGTCCAATTTTAACCGAATTAAACCGGATTGACCTGAAGGTTTTGTTGAGTCATAGAGCCTAATCTCTTGGACTCGTAATTTGATTTGACGGGCAGTCTGAACAAATTTTTTAATGAAAGGTATTTATCAAGGCTATTTCAATTATTTTTTTATAAGCAGGGTGATCTGGGTTTTTATCACCTGGCTAATTCTTCAGGATAAGTGTAATTGTTGAGTAGCCCACTCACGAGATTTTCTAATGCGTTTAAAGCGTGTCACCATTTCGATTGGCCAAATGGAAGTGAAAATGTTCCCAGTAAAATCTATTTCGACTATTTCAAGCTTAAGTTCGTTTTTAGTCCTTATTATTTGTCACCATTTTCTTTTGTTGTAGAGTAAAAAAGAGAAAGATGTTTTTGTTAAAACTCTAAATTAGATTATAGTAAAACTTTCAACGAAAAGTGAATATATATTGTGAGCCACTATAATTTTTGTGTATTTTTTCAATTGTTTTTTAGAGATAGGATTTAATATCCAAGTCGTAACAGATTTTTGGTCCATTGTAACGTATGTGCCAACAATCCAATTATTATCAAGAATAAAAAACTAAAATATATGTTTTTTTTTGTTTCACAGGAAACGAAATATTTGGGAGAACGTTTATTGCATTCACGACAGCTTCGATATTAGCACTAATGGGTTTATGATCATATCTAGTGATGATTAAGGATTGTAACTACTGATTAATATTTGTGTTCTCTTAATTTGGGTGACGTGCGATGTGTTGTGTAACGAAATGGAAAACAAACAAAAAGGAGTTATTGGAGCAAATAAAATATTTCAAATTGCCTCTAAAAGATGTATATTGCCTTTGGTTTAGTTGGCTTTAACTTGACATTTATTGTACCTAAGTAAATTCTAATCATAGAGCCACCCACTCGAAATCCATGCTCGGTAAAGAAAGCCCAACATCCGTCGATTTTCGTGGGTACGACTGAGCAAAATTACCGAATTTGAATTCAACCCGAATTATAAAATAATCCGAACAAAATAGAAATTTCTCTGCCAAATTACCAGAATAGCCCTTTTTTTTTTAAACAGATTTTATAAAAATTAACGTGGTTCAGAAACCCAAACCGGTAGTTGAGAGTTTACAAAAATAATATCATGCGATTTAGTACGAATATTTCAATCCAACGAATCTGTTTTTGTGTTGCTTTGTCTCGGGATGAGGGACATAGAGAAGGACGAGAAGCTGGCCACTCCATCGGGTTTGTCACCATGTTACTCAGCTCCGAACAGTCCGTTGCAAAGGTTACAGACAGCTTTTGCTGGTCAATCATATAATGCATCGCCCAAAGTAGTGTTTCGAACTCGGTGTGGAGTGGGGATAAGGTTGGACGCAGGTTCCGTGCTCCCATCAAGTCATATGCTTCGTCATCCTGAAAATAATACCATCCTAAACCTGAAAAACGGTTTGCCGCTTTTCAGGACCCATCAATGAAGCATCGAGGACCTGCGACCGCTTGTAATAGAGGGGAGGATTGGTCCTCCACCAGGACATTAGCTTGCGAAGACAACCAGAATTGCGAAGACAACCAGAATAACCCTTTAAATACTTAAAGATTATGCATTGCCAATTGATTAGTGTTAAAATTGTTCTCATAATTTGTAATAAATTAGATGAGATAAAATAGTAATAAGACATGCAGTGTTTCAATCGTGAGTACTTTTATATATTAGAAGGACAAGGGCTTGAAATTTTCCGGAACAGCCCCTTAAATACACAAAATTTGAAACCTTCAAAACACTTCTTTGTTCCTTTAAGTTTAAACAAATCATACATTTTTGTAATAGGTAAAATATCCTCGGAATTGGCCGGCTTCTCCATGAACATGGAGATTACCATACCAATAGCAAAGAAGAGTGGCCACACTGATACTTTGATGGGACCGTCTTGTCGTCTTTCGATAAAACTACAATTGATAGTCGACACTACTAAATGACCAACAACATAGAACAATAAGACAGTATCTGTGAAACTTCCAAAGATTCGGTTGTAGCGACGTGATGGATAGTAGAACCAAGGTATAGGCCACTTCCATCGAAAACGAGTTTTATGTGCTCGGGCTTTGTAAGTGAGGTCAAGAATGGAGAGGACAACAGAGATAATTACTAAGGAGATTCTTGCATAGTAAGGCTGCTAATGGAAGAGAGCTGGTCTACCACAGTTGATGCAATCTCCAGGAGCAAATTGATGAGGATGCGGAAGGCCATTCGAGTGGAAAACTGACTTTTATTTTTTCCTATTCGCTTGTTGGACAATGATGATTCATATCTACATAAGATCTCGAGAGCTTCTTCAGTAGATGAAAAATCCACATGGTACGTATGATAAATATCATGTTGCCACAAGAGCTCTTGATCGTCTGCGGTCACAATAATCATGCTTCCGGGACCAAACCACTCGGTTTGATTAGCCAAAGCCTCTAGTTGCGGCAGATGGTCCACATCGTCAAGAATGATAAGAACTTTTTGGTCACATAACGTTTCTCGTACTGCGCCTAAATTTTTTTTCCTCATACCATTTTGGTTTGAAAGCTTACCAAGCTTTTGCTCTTTTAGAGACAGCTTCGAATCATACTCGTCAAGACCGAATAATACTCGTCAAGACCGGTATTATAGCTTCCCCTAAGATTCTCCATAAAACAAGTAAGCTGAAACCTATTAGAGAGTCGGCTTTGTAAAGCTCTCGCAATGGTAGTCTTACCATTGCCCCAAGGACCACAGATTCCAACAATCTTAGCTCCATCCTCATAATCTAAATGTATAAAGACTGCATTGTCTCCAAGTGTGCTTCAAAATCCACCATATCTTCAAAATCCCTATTAGGTGTAGCATTTAGTTTGTTTGAAACATCTCTGGCAATCGTCATATCTGCTTCATTGTCCCTAAAAGAGAGAAAGAAGGGGGGGGGGAATCAAATAGATTCACAAAGAAAATTTCCCAAATCGGATTAACAAAAAGCAAAAATCCCAAATTAATTAATGAACCAAGAAAAGGAACAAACCAGTTAAGAAAATGTTCTCCAGCGATGTTGCTCACATCGGTCAACGCTTGGCTCCATCTTCGCCGCTCTTTCTCCGTTTTCCCTTTGATCTGATATACGAAAAAACAAAAACGTATTCAGTCAAGAAAATAGTTAATTCTTAAGTCTCTCTTCAAAAACAAAAACAACATAATTTTAAATGACTACAAACTAAAGGAGAAAATTTTAAAAAAATAATAAAGACAGTTTCTCACCAGTTTCCTAGTGAAATTCGATAGTTTCGACGACGAAGTGGAGAAGTTTCCCGGGATCAATCCAAGTCTCCTCACCAAAAGCAAAAAACAAAATATTTTTTAAATGACTACCACCAAAGTACCAACTAGAGAAGAAAAATGAGATAATATATAGGCTTTGAACGGGGAGACGTGCCAAAGGTGGTCCATACGTACCCAAAGTGAGATCGACTGCACTTATATTGCCATTCAAATTATATTAACATTTAACGATAGTTTGCTTTTCTTAATATATTTTTTTTTGTTATGTCTTGTTTTTATTTCTAATTACGGAGCAATTTTTTTTTTTTTGTTTGTCATTTGGTGTTATATTAATAATCGAGATAAAACATGTAAATACAAAATCCGAACTACGAAAGGCAAGGATGCAAAGGCTATACCAAGAGGCTATACCAAGAGGCAAACCTTGAAGAGACTTGGAAACAGAAACGATGGCGAGGATGTGGCTCTATGGCGAAATTCAGCTAATAATTATATCGACAAATTCACCACAAAAGGGACTTGGAAGCAAATTCGCACAGTGCATCCACGACAAGCTTGGTACAAAGGTGTTTGGTTTCAACATTCTACGCCTAAGTACTCTTTCTTTGTGTGGCTTGCGATTCTGAATCGCTTATCGACGGGCGACCGAATGCGTCTATGGAATACGGGACAACACACAAACTGTGTATTCTGTTTGCATCATGAAGAAACAAGGAATCATCTATTTTTCACGTGTCCTTACTCACGAGGAATATGGCAACGCCTCTCATCAAAATTGCTACGTAACCATTACTCATCAGATTGGACTCAGCTTGTTGCTCTACTTGAGGGATCCGGGTTTGATAGACTAAACACCTTCCTAATCAGGTACCTATTTCAAACATCGTTATATCATTTATGGAGGTAAAGGAACTGTCGTAAGCATGGAGAACAACCGCAATCTGCAGCTTCCATGATCAAACTCATCGATCAAAATATGAGGAATCGACTAAGCTCAATAAGGCTTTTAGGAGACCGTAAGTATGAGGAGGGGCTGTGTCAATGGTTCGCCACTCAAGCATAATATTCGCCAAAGATTTCTAATCAAATTTCAAAAAGACAAGGTTTTAAACAATCTCCTATTCAATCTGTCTCATGAAATCTCTACTTCTTAGTTTCAACAAATGTAACAGCAAATGTAAAACAGTCTTTTGGTTTGAATCATAATTTAACATTCAATTCAAAAAAAAAAAAAAAAAGAAGAAGAGACTTTCTCATTGTCAAAAAGTTCACCTAACCAAGTTGAATGACCACGGGCTACGTATGAATGCCTATGATCATTGAGAGTGATACTTTGAGTTATGAGAAAGGCTCTTCTATTAGTTGCCCTCACTTCTTAGGCCAATTCACAGAGCAATTAATCCCAAGATTTTTGGAAATTTTAAAGACAATAGAAAAATAATGAGTTAATGGTTTTGAAATTATTAAATGCTCACCAATTATGTATAAAAAAAAATCAAAAATACTGAGAAAAAACGTGGTGCTGTCATGTAAACCTTAGATATAGACAAGGGCTTAGAATTTTCCGGCACATCCCTATAAATACACAAAATGTGAAACCTTCAATACACTTCTCTTTAAAGTTTATGCAAATCAATATATTTTTGTAATAGGTAATATGTCGTTGGAATTGGCCGGCTTCTCCATGAACTTGGAGATTACCATACCGATAGCAAAGAAGAGAGGCCACACTGATACTTTGATGGGACCGTATCATTCGAGTTTGGTGCTGATAATTAGTATAGAAATTGATGTACCTATTCGGACTATTATATAATTTGGTTTGAGTTTGAATTGGTTAATTTTGATTTGATTCGGTTCGGTTCATGGATTTTGTCTATCATTTGGTGAAACACATTCCTATAAAAAAATTACAATTTCGAATATACACAAGCGGATCTCAGATTTTGTGTAACAATTCCTGCAATAACTACAATTAATTTTTTTAACTAAAACTATACTAATTTTACAATATCCTAGTATATATAAAATTTGCAATTCATAGCTAAAGACTTGTTTACTTATTAAAAAAAGTTTAAAGCTTATAGAAGATATTCCACTGATGAACTTTGTTGCATCCACCAAGTGTTCGTAAATCTACTGGTCGTTGAACCTCCAAAAGAGAAAAACCTCTAGAAACCAGAATTCGAATTTTGTTTTAAGAAAAATTCGGTTTCGAATGATAAATGTCTGAGTTTTGGTGTAAAACTTCTCAATTCATTAAAAAAAAAAAGTTTTATTGCATTTACTTGATGACCTAGTCTAGTATTAAAAACTTGAAACTTTCAAAACACTTCGATCTCTTTATTCTTTAAAGTTTAAACAAATCAATACATTTTTGTAATAGGTAATATGTCCTCGGAAATGGTCGGCTTCTCCATGAATTTGGAGATTACCATTCCGATAGCAAAGAAGAGTGGAAACACTAGTAGGTGGTGGGAGCGTCCTGTCGTTTTTGGATAAAACTATAATTGATCCCTGACACTACCAAATGACCAACAACACAGAACAATAAGACCCTATCTGTGTAATTTCCAAGGATTTTGTTGTAGCGACGTGGTGGATAGTAGAACCAAGGTATAGGCCACTTGCATTCAAAGCGAGCTTTATGGACTCGGACTTTGTAAGTGAGGTCAAGAATGGAGAGGACAACAGAGAGAACTGACATTGCCAAGGAGATTCTTGCACAGTAAATGGAAGAAAGCTGATCTGCAATCGCTGATGCAATCTCCACGAGCAAATTGATGACGACGAGAAAGGCCATTCCAGTGGAATACCAACTTTTCTCTATTCGCTTGTTAGACAATGGTGGTTCATATCCGAGTCTTAGTACGTGATCGATATCTCGATGATCATGGTCAGTTTCTACTCTGCGAATTACTTCTCCCCACTCTTCTTCCTTCTTCCCGCGTAATGGTTCATATCCGAGCCTTAGTACTTGCTCGATATCTTGATGATCATGATTAGTTTCTAGCCTGTGCATTGCTTCTTCCCACTCTTCTTCCTTCTTCCCATGTAAAAATGAACCCACCACACGTAGACGCGATGGAAGGTTACCACAAAGCTCTGGTACTCTCTTAGCAAGCTCTTCAAAACCATCAGGTGGAGAGCTCTGTCTAAAAGCATATGTACATAAGATCTCGAGAGCTTCTTCACTAGATGGAAAATCCATATGGTATGTATTATCAATACCATGTTGCCGCAAGAGCTCTTGGTCTTTTGTGGTCACAATAATCCTGCTTCCAGGACCAAACCATGCAGTTTCATTAGCCAACGCCTCTAATTGCTTTTGATCATCCACATCATCAAGAATGATAAGAACTTTCAGGTTGCATAGCCTTTCCCGTATCGCACCTAAATGGTATATCCGAATATCCTTTTGGTTTAAAATCTTTGAAAGAAGTTGTTCTTGTAATCGCAGCTTCAAACCATAGTCGTCAAGACCACTACTATAGCTTCCCTTAAGATTCTCCATAAAACAAGTAAGCTGAAAACTGCTAGAGAGTACATTATGTAAAGCCCTGGCAATCGTAGTCTTACCAACACCCGCAGGACCCGAGATTCCAACAATCATAGCACCATCCTCTGAATCTAAATGTAGTAAAGACACCATATTCTGCAAGTGTGCTTCAATCCCCACCATGTCTTCAAAATCCCTATTAGGTGTAGCGTGTAGTTTGTTTGAAATATCCTTAGCAATCTTTTCAATCATATCCGCTTCATTGTCCCTAAAACAGAGAGAGAGAGAGAGAGAGAAAAGAAAAAAAAACCACTGTATTTATCAATTATTAGTCGTGTGAAAAATGATATGTAGATTCACAAATAAAATTTCCCAAATCGGACTAACAAAGAATAAATCCCAAATTAATTGAAAAGAACAAACCAGTTTAGGAAGTCTTCTCCTGCTATGCTGCTAGCATTGGTCAAAGCATGGCTCCATCTTTGCCTATCCTCCTCTGTTCTGCCAGCACAGGTTTCGTAGAAAAAATGACCGAACTCTCCGGTTTGTTTCCGCACATTAGATGGATCTACTCCATAGTAGATCGGTATCACTAATTGCCCCAGTTCTTCCCTGCACTTCAAAATCTCAACCAGTTCATCCAAACACCAGCTCGATAAAGCATAGTTCTTGGAGAACACTACGATCGAGATCCTCGATTCACTAATTGCTTCTATGAGAGCAGGGGCAAGGCTGTGGCTTCTCTCGATCCGGTGCTCATCGAACATCGTAATCCCATTGAAGCTAAACTCTTTGCGAAAATGGCTGAGAAAGGTTTTACCGACGTCTGGTCCGTGGAAGCTCGCAAAGACGTGGTATCTCCAGGTGCGAGTCGAAGAAGAATAATAAGCCATGAGATAGAGTAGCGAGAGAAAAGTTGAACATCTGATATACGAAAATCAAAAGTGTCTCAGTATGAGCCTTAATACGATTGGAAAAGCGTGTTCACCATTGACTTCTGCTTGTTGAGAAAGAGAGACGGTCAATTCTAACACCAAAAACAAACCGGAGATTTTGAATGAGAAGCGTGTTTCCTTCTCGATAGTTTCGACGACGAAGTGGAGAAGTTTCCCGGGATCAATCCAAGTCTCCTCACCAAAAGCAAGAAACAACATATTTTTTAAATGACTACCACCAAAGTACCAACTAGAGAAGAAAAATAAGATAATATATAGGCTTTGAACGGGGAGACGTGCCAAAGGTGGTCCATACCAGGGCCAGGCACGGAGCGGATATCCGGAAAAAATACAGTATTTGTGATCCTATTTGTTTTTGTCGGATATCTAGTTTTCCGATTTACTTTGCTCCGAAAAATTTCGGATATCCGAAATTGCGGATATCCGGATTTTTTTCGGATATTTGCGGATATCTGGATATTCGCGGATATCCGTTTTAGATCCAAAAAAATAATCAAAACACCATATTTTTTATAAAAAAAAATTGTTTTAATATAATATTTAAACTAACTAGTAAATAAATATATTAAATTACATAATTTTATCCGATATAATTAAATAAAAATGAAAAGTGGAAGATTAAGATGCTGAAAAATGAAACATGTGTTTTTTATTTAAGAAAAAAAAACTATTTTCAATTAAAAACTAGTATCTATCTACCTATTCTTCCTATAAATATTTGGCCAAATGTATTTAAACAGTCTAAAAATATTTCAATCAGAATATTTAACCAATCAGAATATTTCAATTAAAACTATATGTCATGGTGGAAATCTTTACATATTTTCATTCATTTTATAACATAAACCCATTAATACATGTTTTACAAATTTTAACTCAACTAAATGTAATATTTAGACTTACCATATCATTTAATTTTAATTTTTTCTGATATATTAATAAATTTTTATTATTATATTTATAACAATATTATCTATTGTGTATATATGTATTTAGATTAGTATACTATACAAATATTTTTATTATGATGTAGTCTATTATACATATTTAATCATACATGCAAATATTTATACAATTCATTATTGGAAAACACATATTTTTTTCGTTTGTTATGTCCCACAAATTCATATAAATCTAAAGTTTATATAATTTATCGTATGCTCTATAATTTACACGAATAATGAATATCAATTTTACACTTAAAAGATATTGAAATAAATAACATTTGCATATGTTTTGATCAATTTTATACATAAAATATTAAAACTAATGGTATTAATAGATGTTTGATCAAAAGTATTCAACTTTATTACATTTATGCACAATACATATCATTTTTGTATGTTTATAGATGTTAGAATTCATATGCTTTGTCATGCACATTTAAATATTAAAATTTTATATATGATAAAATTGATTAGAAAGGTAACAATAGAGCATTGGTTTTCTTAGTACTCTCTTGTTCAACTAGAGTCTTTTGACTTTGTTTGAGAATAGGGCTTTGACTCATAAACACGTTTTTATTAAGGGATTTGGGGTTTTATTAAGTGTTTTCGAGGTTTTGAGAGGACTCGACAAAATTTCTAGGGTTTGTTCAAGAGTTACTGTTACAAAGGGACTAGGAAATCGGTTGCAATCGAGAGTTTATTAGTGTTTTTTAGAGAGATCTTCTGGAAGATTGAAGTTTGGTTTATCAGTAGGTGTAGATTGAAGATTTGATGTCTTCAAACAGTGGGTGTAGATTGAAGATTTGATGTCTTCAAACATAGACAAAGCAATGATGGCAATGCATCTGGAGGTAGAAGATGAGATATATGAACTACCGGATCTGCCGCAATACAGTTCATGTGAAGGTAACGCGATGAGTCTCATAGGGAGAATATTCAACCCTGATTGTCAGAATCTGTCGAGTCTCATTCTGGATATGCCTCGCAAATGGCAAATTTATGATAGGGTTAGAGGTGTTGCTTTATCGAAGGAAATATTTCAGTTCATTTTCAAGCATGAGCATGATTTAGAAGAGATTCTCAAGAAAGGTGTGCACACGTATAATCAATGGGTAATAGTGATGGAAAGATGGGTAGAGAGGCCTCCGGCTGATTATCTTCAATATATCGAGGTTTGGGTCCAAATCCGAAATATTCCAGTGAACCATTACACGCTTGCTGTAATAACGGATCTTGGAGATTTTGCTGGACAAGTTACGGAGGTAGCTTTTGATCCTACTAAGGCTCAGAATAGAGATTTTGTAAGGATCAGGGTGAAATTTGATGTATCGACACCCCTCAGAAGATCTAAGTTGGTGAAGCTCCCATCGGGAGAAGTTACTTCTATATTGTATGACTATGAAAGGCTACAGAAGAGGTGCTATTGTTGTCAAAGATTTTTTTGTCATATCTATTTTTATTTAAAATCAAAATATATGTAAGCGTGTATATATGTAGCTTATTTACATTTTTTTTTTTATGAATTACTAAAATAACCTAATTGGAAAATGTTGAGATATGTTATTTTTAGCGAATAAGAGAGTAATCGATGGTTTTTTATAATAAAAAAAAACTGAAATAAAATTTGTGGAAGAGATTATTGAAGTTTAAAATTTTTTGGTGAGAAGATTGAGAGAACATAAAAGCTTGTTATATAAAGGCAAAACATTATAATCTTTGAAAATTTGGATATGTAAACCTAAATCTATTTGAACTCAAAAAAATTTCTCAGCCCTAGAACTAACATTTCTCCCGAAAAATTCACTGGAGAAACTCGACATCTTCTCTTTTATCTCACTGTGCAAAACCCGAAGTCAACGATGGAGAAAAAACACAAGAGGATGACCAAACTGAGAGTTAACACGCAATACCAAGCAATTGGAAGAGAACCCAAGAACGAGAAAAGCTATATAGAGCAGTGACGAATCTTGAATCAGAAAATAGAAGCAAAACACCAAAATTGATCAGACCAGAATCGCGAAGATGGTTGGAAAAAGAAACCTGGAGGTCACATGGAACATGTCATTGAAGAAGACGACAAGATTGCGAGAAGAAAGCCACCATTCACGCCAAATCTATTGATTGCATAATTTGTCTATCCTTGATTCATCGATTTCTCCTCTCTATTTCGCTCAGGTATGAAGAACAAATAAGAAGAAGAAGAAGGTTCGAAGGATTTGGGGATTTGTCGAATTAGGGATTCAATTTTTTGTTTTTCCTAAATCAAAACGACGTCGTCTAAGTAAAGCAACGAAATGACGTCGTTTTGAGCCAACGAAACCGAGCCACTTAACCCACGTGTCATCCTAGTCATCATTCCGTTAACGTTGACTAACGGGGTCTGGGTCAATGTATATTTCGACACAAAAGATGTTAGCTCAGGTATGAAATTTGAATTATATTTGAGTTCATGTTTAAATAAGTCACAAGAAAAAGATCGGGTATGAAAGTGCACGACGGAAAAAATAGAGGTTGAAATTGACCGTTTTCCGTTTTCCCCTAACATGTCATTATTCATCGCGCAATTTACGATTGTTTACCTCGATTCATATAGTAACTCTGGGCATTTTGGCTTAATTTCATCGATATGTAAAACATCAGAATCATATATAAAACCTGAAAGCTTTTACGTGGACAGGATTAAGTTAACACTAAAGACAAAAGAACACTTTTAGTTATGGTGTTTGTTAATTATGTTTACATAGAAGAACGAAAAAGACATCATCATCTGCTTAGTTACACAATTAGCTACCAAACACCGTCATATCAAATCCATCACAAATCTTCCTCCCCCCGCCGTTGGGATGAATCTCGTTTCAACCCGTTTTGAGTCTTCACCGCCTTCTGTTGAGAGGTTTTGCTGAAGATGAAGTGCTAATTGTCGGTCTTTTAGCACCTGAGGCCGATAAACAAAACGAGATGATTCATCAGGAAATTGACACAAAATTATATGTGAGATTCTCTATTGTGTATAAGCAAAGCATCTACTTCATATGATCTTAAGAGTGTAATTAGACAGAGGTTTGGTTTTGAGGACAAAAGTCAAAGGGTTAATGTGCAGAGACATTACTTGTTAAGGCCTTAGAGGAGGAGCTAGTGGCAATTGACAGACGAGAAGGTCTGGTTTGGCCTGGTGGTTTCACGGTCTGCTTAGGAATCTTCAATGGAATATTAGTTCTGCTTTTGAAATCCAAAAACAAAACAAACAAAAGAATTCGTAAATAAACCTCCAGCATTCAGATTGTTCTATTAAAGTGTGCTGGTCGAGGATGCTAACCTGTCTTTTGGTTCGGTTTTCCCCATTTTCGCTGATTTCTTGGGTTTCTCCAAGGTCATGTGTGTTTCAGGTCGTCCAGTTATTTCAAGAGGCTTTGCGGTTTCAGGGAAAAGAGTCAACTCCACTGCACTGCTTATGGAGCCATCAGTTTCTGTTCCCATCGAAAGACAACTATCAGAGATATCACTCAATCTTTCCTCAGAATCTGCATCTGCAAGGCCTATGAGTTCAATATCTTCATCTAAGTCAATTTCTTTCGCCCCACCAGCAAACGTAGATGGTTGATGAAGATCCTTTCGATGTTTGCGTTCATCCGATGAATGCTGTGAACCAGAATCAGAATGCTTGCTACTATATTCTGAGCAGTTGTCAACATCTGAGGCTGCTCTTCTAAATAAACCAGACGTCTTTCCTCGTTGAGCATTTGGTGAAGCACCTATAGAATATCTTCTAGGTGATGAAGGCCCCAACAACCTTAAATTGCTTAAACCACGTGTTAGGACGGTTGCATTACTACCTTTTAGCTTCTGAAAATTTTGAAGCTCTTCATCTTTCTTGGCAATTACATCCTTCAAGATTGATACCTGTTATATCAAAGCAATATCAAGATACAAATACCTCTGTATTCTCTTTTACGTTTCAGTGGCCAAAAATAAATCTTGAGAGAGAAAGAAAATAAGTACCTGTTCCATGAGTTGTCTAACATCTCGTCCCTCTTTATTACTTTTTGCCGCACCCAACTCCACACCAGAAACCCTTTCGGCAAATTTCAAAGTGCTTACAGTCTCAGCATATGAATCTCCATCAGGATTGACTTGAACAAACATAAGAGTTTTGGCCTGTCCTCCTACAAAACAAAAGAAACTAGTTAAAACAAAGGGTTAAGGGAACCAACAACATAAAGCCAACAGAAATATCATTCAATAAGTGCAACCAAAATCTGAACGTTTTCTTCAAAGAGGGTTAATAATGTACCCAAGGAACTTTGAAGGACTTGAGTCAATTTGCTGTTTCTGTACGGCACATGTGGGTTTTTATGCGCTAGAGCAAAGATGACATCTCCAAGGGCTGACAGTGATTTGTTAATATGTTGGGCTTCTTTGAGCCTCTCTCCAGTTGCCTCAGAGCGATCAACCCTCTCACTTCCAGCAAGATCAACCAAATGCAAACTACCACGCAAAACAGAGTCGGTTTCCACGTCGACACCGCGTACATGAACAGAAAGAACACTGCAGAGAATACATTGTCTTGTTCAATCCTTGTATAACTAGAGTTAGACAATAACGGAATGTAAAAAACAAGTTGCGGGAAAAAATATACAAACCAGTGTGATCTACTACTTCTTTCATTGAGAGCTGTAGCACCAACTGTTCTGTTCATTAGGCCAATATTCATCAGCTCAAGGACATCTTCAGTTGATCTCACACAATGCATGCTTGCATCAGGGACTGCTAGCCCATTTGGTAAGGCAGTATTCCAAATCCCTAATGTGTGCAAGTTAAGGAAAATATATACATTGAACACAACGACAGAATAATAGGGCAACCTGAGGACCACTAGGACCAATACCAATTTCCCGTATGGAGCCAAAAAAATATGTAGCCACTAAATTAGATTAGAGAAGGATATCTTCGACTGGAACCACCATCAGAAAGTATGTCACGAACTTGCTCATTATATATCTCAACCATTTGAACACCAACTTCATACACGACAGTGTTTTGTCTAATCTGAGTTAACTGAAACAAGTCATTCAGAGCTCTATAATTGACACCCCAGTCTTCTTTTGAAGATATGCTTGGCCCACTCTGTGTCAGCGAAATAAAATATGTCCATGACAAACTTATAATGCTTGGCTAAAGCATAAAAAGAACAAAATCAGGCTTGTCATTTACCATTGTATAAGTTTTTCCAGAGCCCGTCTGACCATAGGCAAATATACAAACATTGTAGCCATCAAGAATGGATCGAATTAATGGTCGAGTATCCAGGAAAACCTCCTCTGCATAAAAAACAGATTCAGAACATAAATAAATGTAATATGTATAGATATATTCCTTAACTAGTTGACCTAGACATATGAAACCAACGTAAACTAGGAGAAGTGGAGGAGAACGCTAACAATACATAAGAGGGAAAGAGGTTTAAACCTTGAGTTGCCGCTTGGCCGAAAACTTTGTTGAATTTAAATAACCGATGGGTATCTTTCCCTTGCTTTAAGGGATTCGCAACCACCAATTCACCATTCTCACCAATGTATTCTATAGTTGTTTGTCTACTGTTTTGCCCTGGAAGGAATGGTCTAATCCGGCAATAGACTCTGATATTTCCTAGAAAGCAAGAGAAAGAACAAAAGTCATTTTTTGAATGGTCTAATGCAAACAAGGTACATTGACTAAAAGATTTTTACCTTTCAATTCTTGCACTTCATTGTACAGTCTTCGATTTTCTTCAAGGACCACATGGTAATTCTTCGCTGCATCAGCCACTCCTTTGAGCTTTAAACCTAGAAGAAAGATTATAAATATGAAGGCATGTACTCCAAGCAATCATAGACAAGTAGTGACAGCAATGAACCTTACCGTAGTAATTTAGATCCTCAAAGTATTTCTTCTGTGTTCTTAAGACTTCATGTTTTATAGACACCGAAGTAGCATTCAACTCCTGCATAATTCACAGACTTCATGTTAGATAACTACCAGAGGTAACAAATGTTTAGAATACTATCTTTCAAGTCAACCTGCAAGGCCTCGGACTGGTTGTCTATAAAGTTCTGGTAGGTGCACTCTTTTTTCTCCCATTTTTGAGATTTAGATTGGCACAACTTCTCGAGTTCTTTCACCTTCCTACTTGAATCTGCTACGTGTAAATCTGCATCCTTTAACTTCTTCTCCAACTCGGTTTTAGTTTTTTGTACTTTTGCTTCTAAATCCAAGCATTGGTTTTCATGTGCCTCTTTCACCACTTTGAGTTCCTGCTTCAGCTTCCAAATCTCAGCATCACTGCGCTCTTTTTCTTTTTTCAGTCGCATCACATCTTTTTCTTCTGACCTTTCTCTCTCTTCTATTCTGGTTTTTTCAAGCTACAGAGCACAGCAACAAATAACACCATTTTAAAAACATGTGTTGAAGAAATTAATGCAAAAATGATGAGTTTATTGAGAATGAGGTGCGCACACAATGGTTTTATGATAGGATCTCTCATACTGAACCTTTATCAATTTCGACGATTGATTTAAAGGTTATTTTCCACAAGTAAGACGCTCAAAATTATGGGCCTAATGTAAACCGCTTTTTCCGGATGCAAGAGCCAACTTAAAGGCGAAATATGTATTAAGGACATGATATATATTGTATCAATAACATACCTTTATATGCTCCATACAGTTTGTAACAATCTACAACAAAGAAAAACAGCAAGACCAATCAATAAGCGAAAAAGAAAAAAAGTGAAGAGAAACACTGGAAGTCTGGAACCAGAGACGGTAGTACCTCGTTTTCTTTTGTTGTCCCAGCTGCCAAGGTTTCTAACACCTTTATTCTTGACCTGTATTTTTCTTCACGTACCCTAAAGAGTATATTTTGCTGCACCCCGTTTCATAAGCAAGTTTCATGACTTGGTCAGAAGGATGATATGCACATCACGGGAAAAAATTTGGAAGAAAAGCCTTGGGTAATAACTTACATTCTTTAGGTTTTCCGCTTGATTTGAGATTCGCTGTTCTATCACTTGCACAAGTGCGCTCAAGAGAGATGCCATAGCCTAAACAACACAAGAAAAACAAAGGGGAGAAACAAAATGAAGAATAAGAAGAAATATTCAATGAACTAAGGATTAACAATCTAGTCAAACCAAAAACCAAGAATCAAGAGAAGGGTGGCATCAATAGCTCAATCTTTTTCGTACATGAGACACATGTCCATTCATCTTCTTCATGCTCTCATCTAGAAGCTTATCCAGCATGTCAAACAGTGACCGAGTAGGAGCATTCTACCAAGATAAAGGAAATGACGTTTGAATCAGAAACATAGGTAAAAGCTAAAAGGTCTAACACAATGGACACAAAATATGTTAGAATACTTTACTCTTAAACTGTTCGATTTCAGTAATTCTGAAATTTTAGCGTCAGATATATCAATCTCGGACCCTTCCTTCGACTGGAATCCATCAGTAAAGTTGCGGTCATCCCCTCTTGAATCCGAGTGATCCTCTGGCAAGCTCCATCTTCTCCTCGCACCTAGTGAGTTCTTATCATAACCACCATCGGAAAAACTTGCTTTAAGCGCCTTAAGGGACTGTAAAACTGGCACCATATCCCCCTGCTTTTTACTTTTTATTAGGAGTCATAAAACTCAATAGAGAAACACGAGAGAGGGCAGATAGAAGAAAAGACATGGGTGCAGTAATCATGCGATCTTATCATCAAAATAGCAAATCAGAATATAGCCATGATTATAACAGTGTTGCAGCCAACAGATGTCTAAAACGAGGTCAATTTTAACATAAATATATCTACAGTTTGATTTATAAAAGCCAAGGTGGCAACCCCACAACCACTTTACCTATGTGACATGGGATAATTTTATGTCCGATTTCCATGGTTTAGAAATAATATTTCCACAGAAACGAAGTATTCTATCCGTGAAAACATTACAAACCTGTTCTATATCTGAAACCTCGAACCTAGGCAGGGCCATTTCATCCATAGCAGTCAGAAACCGCTCGATTTTTACATAATCAGGTTCAAAGCTGCCTCCCTATAGAATAGCCAAGGAGGGTGAGTGTAGCAGCAAATGAATAAGGGAAAAAAGAAACATAACCAGAAGCTTAGCACAAAAGATATATAAGCTAAACGGTCTAAAAAATCAAAATTCATCAGTACCATTCTCATTGAACCAGGACTAAGCTGGTTCAAAAGGCTACACAAGACAGTTCCATCCCTCAAGCATGCTCTCAGTTCGTCCTCTGAAGCTTCCCATGGTAAATTCAAATAAGGAAGTGTTTCATTTAACCACTCCACCAAACTCTGATGACCTGAGAACGAAATTAAGAACAAATAGACGAGGGTGAGAACAAAAACCATCTTCACATATTTCCCCCTAAACCTACTACGAGAGGCGATCTTAAATGTTCATTTCTGCCATGACCCTGTTGGAATATGACAAACCATATCAAGCAAGAGGACTTGACTCATACAAGATTGCTGATTATACTTTGCCATACTCCCTAATCACTCACATAATTTTGTTAGAACTCAAGTTCTGAAAGTTAAATGTTTCACAAAACTTGTTTCAACATTCTTAGGAAATGAGAAAATAAACAGCAAACAAATTACTAGATAACGTTACCTTTCTTACTATCATCCACGCTATCACGACTTTCTGACCCATCGAAACTCAGCATGCTAGATCCATTTGTTCGAACATAGACACCACTCATATTGGCGTCTTGTTCCAGATGACTATTCATATCAACTATGAGATTACGCAGCTCCCAGAATTATACATGTGAGAATACCCTAAAGCAAATGAACCAGTAAGCAAGCAACGAAGGAAACTTTCAATGTAAATTATCAACATATAAACTTCCTAATTCGTGGTAAATCATAAAAGGGCTTTACTTCATCCTAATTGTGTACCTTCTAACATAATCTCGCATAACCTAAAGTAGAAGCGAAACCAAACCCTCGTATGATAAATTTTCAACAATAGCTAATACACATGATAAAACGCATACCAAATCAAGACCTAACAAGCTAAAAGCTTTCAATTTCAGATAAGACGAAGTTTCTTCTCCGCATTTCAACATCTCGCTTAACAAACAAATACCCACAATGCCGACCAAATCAACCCATAAAATTACGCAGATCCAGTCAAAAACCCTAAGAAACCAACCAAATACGCCTTCGTAACAGAGACGAAGACAAAAATCAAAACCCCATACGAACCTGAGACGCCATGAGAAGCTAATAGATAAACCTCGCGAGAGTCGAGACGCCGCAAAATGGCGACTGGTCTTAACGAACAAAAAAAACTCAGATTTTCACGGCGAGAAACGGAGGCGGAAGTTTGAATCCCTCGCCGGAAGAGAAATTCGAAAAATTTCCAGTCGCACGATTTTGCTCACTGTTCCTCCTTTTCTTTCTCTCTAATTTTTTTTTTTTTTTCCAGCTTTTTTTTTTGAGATTCCGAGAAAACAAAATGCTAATTTCGGTACGAATTTCGAAAAAAAGAGAGAAAAATGTTTTTTCCTGAAAATTAAAAATAATAATAATTTTATGTTTCATTTTGCTTTACGCTATATGGTATTGGTGGCCCTACCCTTCCCATAAGGTTTCCGACTTCCCGCTTTTTCCAATCCAAATTTTTTATATATTTTAACTTTGGAAAAATAACCTTTAAAATTGGACCCGACTTAGTTTCGGTACACTTAAGCCCAATTTAAGGCCCGGACCAACTGGATCGTATGTCCTTCAATTATTTCACCATCCTACCAAATTTTTCGTAGGCCTAATTTTTTTTTTTTCCTAAGGATTTGATATTATATAACACAAATTTGAAATTATACAAAACCGGCGGAGGAAAAGATGTTCTCGAAAACAAAGCCGGCGAAATACAGAAACTTTTCAGAATCAAAGTCCTAAAACATGTAAACTAAGTTGAAAAGAGAAGCCGACTGAAAAAATAAATGATACATAGGCCTTACAACTGGACTACTGAATCAAAATACTCCAACGATCTTTTTCAAAAAAATTTAACGCCAAAATTATGCTAAGAGACTTGAGTTTCGAAAAGTCTAAATAAAAACTTACTACGAGCTCAACCAACACCAACACCAACAGAGAAGAACGCATGATCGAAGCAGAGCATAGCACAACAACCATACCAATATTGCATTTCCAGAGAAATTAGGTATTCGAAAAAAAATAGGTTTAAAGTAGGTCTAATCTTATCTTGTTTATTAAAATAAAATTTGTTGTGCATACCACAGTAGTTTTCTTATAATTTTAGTTCATGTTATACGTTTGTTGGGAAGAATAACATATGAAATACTCTTCTTTATTGAAAACAACCATAACTTTAAAAGAGTTCAAGAGTATGTTTGGAAAAAATATCGATTTGGAGGCGAATTTAAATTAATATTATCAATGTGTTTCATAATATTGTAGTTTAAAATTTTAATTAATTTACAGATGTTAGATTTTAAAATTTTATTATAATTGATTTATATATATTAATATATAGCCATTTGCATACTTCTATTTTTGCTATGTTCATCCGTGGCGCCACTACCATCATCCATATAACGTGGAAAAGAGTGGTGGAGTAAAATAGTGATTATATAAGATTATAATTTTTTATTGTGATAAAAAGCAAGAGAATGTGGTTTCGGATTAATTACACTATATCATAGAGTAGGTCGTAATATTGATCGAAATCATGGATTCGGATTTTTATTTTTAATTACCATGCACGTGGACAATAGTTTTTACGGAAATCAATTTGTCAAATGACACAGGCTACCCAGCTATTTTCAATTTTCTTATTACAAAAAAAATTAGACTCCACGTCTCAACAACGTACATACAATAAAATCTCTATGATTTATAACGTAGTTAGAATTGCGATGAAATTATTATCCGGAATCCGGTATCCGATCCGTTATCCGTTTCTATCCGTTCTAGAAATACGGATATCCGGGATATCCTGATCAGGATCCGGATAGTAAAATCTCGGATCCGTAAAAAACGAATCCGGATCCGGATTGTAAAATTTCAAAATCCGGATCTGGACGCATTAAATATATTAAAAACATATAGTTTTACATATATTAAGTTATTTTTATATAAAAATATATGCATATATATTAATTTTAGTTCTTCTTCTAATATATCATATTTATTTTGAAGAAAAAAATTCAAAAATTTAATTTATAGTTCAAATTTATAATTTTAAAAAAAAATTAGTGTTTTAATTTAATTAATTTAATTATTTAATTATTTTTCTGGATCCGGATCTGGATACTTTTTCCACGGATCCGGATACCCTTAAATTTTCGGATATTTGGATCCGTTCCACCCCTATTTAGAACTATAATATTTTATTAATTTATATAAATATTAATTGATTAAAAAAAATTGAATCCACAAAAAGGTTATTAGTTGATCAAATACTAATTTACAGAAAATTTGCATTATGATAATTTGGTTAGGCTCAAAGAGAAACGCAAATGCAAAGATAAAAAAACAACTATGGATATATAATCTAACCACTATCAATCAAATTGATTATTTTATTTATAGAACGAAGCTCAAATTAATATCAGAATTCATTTTTTAATTAAATATTAAATTTATTCAAACCAAAAATCTTTTTTACATCAAGTGCATGGATTCTTTGAAAAGAATCAAAAGAATAATTGAATTTCGATAACTCTACCAAAAAATCAAAGAATGATCTATGTGGTTATCCTTGTTGCGAACCAGAACGACATCCCTTCTTCGTACTTTATATCTCTTTGGGATCTGATCGAGCTAAACATGTTCTTCATAGTTTTGTCGAGAAGTTTGATGATTTGAAAGGAGGTGGCCGGAGTTTTTCCATGCCGACGGCAATTCCTTTCTCTCTATATGGCGTGCACTATTACCTGAAATATATATCTAAAAGTGAAGAGTGGTATCCGCTTTGTCTATTATCGGAGATCTATAAAATCAGACTGTTCCAGTCCGTTGTGTACATCTGCTTCATGATTCCACGAGTTAATGTTTCTCAAATCTGTGCCGATAATTGACATGAAAAAAATATGTGGTTTCTTGTTTCAATATGATATTGACAGGGCACACAAGCAGAATTTATATTTGCATTCCATTTCATCATCTTGTCACCCGTGGTCAAACGGTTATCAATCACAATCCAAAGGAGGAAAGAATACTTCAGGGTGGCATGAGTGAACCAAATACCTTTGTGCCATGGAATCTTGGTATGCTCAGCTCGAATTAGTTACCAAGTATCCATGGATGAGAAGCTCTTTTTGAACTTGTGCAATGTATTCTTCTTGCGTCATAGTGTTTTGCATTTTTTTAATTTCATCCTCCACACAATTTAGTGTGACAACTCTGTGTCGTCTCCTTCTATGAGCTAGAATTACCTCTTCCATTGAAATATCTACTGGGATCCCCATATATATGCGCATTAAAATCAAAGTGAAATATATTATTTGTGTACGTAACGCAAAAAGACAATGACAAAAGAACCTACATGCATACATATACGTACGTTATACGTGAGAGATACTATTCAACGATAAATCTGATTTCTTACAGGTCACATATTTTTACAAGCAAAGCTTAATGGTTAAGGTAATTAATTTTGATATAATTTTGGTTGGCTTTATAAATTATAATTTATGATGGAGTCATAGAGAGTGGCTCGTGCTGACAAAGTTATTAATGCTAAATTAAATAAAGTGGACCACAAAAAATGGACTGTTCGATCACTGTTTTTTTTATCAACAGTAGACTCTGTTCCATGCAATTAATGCCAGCATCTCTTTCATTTGCTTTTTTAATTTTCTTTACATATTCTTGCATTTTTAAATTAGTAATGGTTGAATAATTTATTTATATTTTTATCCTCGATAAACTATATATAATCTGCGCATTGTTAAATTTTACTGTCATATTCGAACTGTTAGATTTTTGAATTTTTTTTGTTTCACAATGTTTGATGTTTTTTAGGTGTAATTATTACTTTATTTACCCTTGTCATTTTTATCATTTAAAAGAGAAACTTAAACAAAGATAGAGTTGTAATTGCAGATTTTTAATGTGTGAAAAACCTAACACATCTGATAATTTAAAACAAATGGAGTATAATGAAAGATTTATTATTTTTACTGGTTAATGGTTAATAGGTGTAACAAATAACTGCATATTTAATTGTCTACGAATTTGTAGCATTTTAAATTTATCTGTAATCAAATTCTAAAATGTAAAAGTCAAAATGACCCTTTTTGGGCGAAGACTATAGCTAAGAAGCCTACAATCTAATGTTTGCGTTGTGTTCACGATGACCACAGTGTACAAATAACACTAGACAGGTTTTTAGAGGGGAAAAACAAGATTTACTAACGAAACGAAACAAAACCAAAAACTAACAATGATAAACCATTTGGGAAATTACTGAAAACATAAATCTTGATATAAGATTTGAAGTATTCCTTTGTTATTCTCTTAAATATTTTTTTAGTGAATCTGTATTTTTGTATTGTTAGAAATTTGTTGTATTCTAAACAAACTTAGAGGAAAATCTACAAGTAAACGATGCAGAAACAATACAGAGATTATAGTTGTATTTTTAATTTTATTTATTAGGGTACTATGATTTGAGGAGTAGATTTTGAGTTTTATTATAATTGGGATATTTATTATTAGAGTTTTGTCAGAGTTGTTCGATTGATTAACAGTTATAGGGGGTTTTCCGATCATTATAAAAGAAAAGAAAAAAAAAATATATATATACATAAAAGCTCTACTCATCAGAACAAAGTTTGCGTAATTCTCTTGTTTTTTAATAGTCATGCGAAATCATCAATCTAATTTTTTTTTCATTTTTAGATATTCTCATAATAAGTGGATTATGAACATATTGACACTTCAATTCAGCTCTATTACGGTGGGGAGAGCATAATTATGTGTTATATTCTAATTCTCTTGCCTTGACGATTTTTATACATTTAAATTGGTATAAGCATGCGCTTAAATGTGACTGACTAGCTATGAGAAAATAATAGAAGAAAATATTGGTTTATCTATTTTTAAATGTTAATTCAAATACATGCTAGTTTTAAAATGAAGCGATAATTGATCAAAGGTCAAAATTTCATAAAATAAATTCTAGCTATCGCTCTCTTTCTCGTATCTCTTCATCAGAAAGTTCATTTACTTCTTCACTACTCTTTTTGTAACATGAGGGAAATACCATCGATACGAAAATAATTATCTAACCATTCACTAATTTAACTTCTATTATATTGCTCCGATTCGGTTCGAGAAATAAAATCTGATTACTTTTTTATCTTAACTTATGGGTTTCTAGCCGGGTTTTTTCATGGGCATATTAGATTTTACCTAAAACTATTACACCAAGAGGTTTGTGTAAACATTTTCTTTCTTTTGCAATTTTAATAGAATGTCATTAACCAAAAAAAAACGATAGTAAATAGAATAAAATAAACAAAGTCTTACTCTCTTTTTTTCAACGTTGAGACACGACAAGTAGTCCTAGTTAGGGGTGATAATTTTGGAAGATGCGAATATTTTATTGGAAACACATAATTTATGATAATAAATGTCTGTCTCTTCTAGTATTAAAATATTCATAAAAATATCAATTTTTGTTTTTTTTTGTCAAAACTCATTCAAGTACAATCACTTACCTTCATTTGATTCTCTTCCTATCTCTAATCATTCCCCACCATTATCTTTGATCCAATCTTCAGTCTTTCGTACGCATCTTATTATATAAAGGAGAATGCACTCAAAATTATAACTCATTAGATTGTGACATGTGTCATTTTAATTGAGATGATGACACGTGTTAATATATCTTATTATATAAAGTTAATTTTAATTTAAATCGTGATATGTGTCATTTTAATTGAGATGATGACACGTGTTAATATCTTATTATATAAAGGAGAATGCACTCAAAATTATAACTCATTAGATCGTGACATGTGTCATTTTAATTGAGATGATGACACGTGTTAATATATCTTATTATATAAAGTTAATTTTAATTTAAATCGTGACATGTGTCATTTTAATTGAGATGATGACACGTGTTAATATATCTTATTATATCTCTTATTATATAAAGGAGAATGCACTCAAAATTATAACTCATTAGATCGTGACATGTGTCATTTTAATTGAGATAATGACACGTGTTAATATATCTTATTATATAAAGTTAATTTTAATTTAAATCGTGACATGTGTCATTTTAATTGAGATGATGACACGTGTTAATATATCTTATTATATATCTTATTATATAAAGGAGAATGCACTCAAAATTATAACTCATTAGATCGTGACATTTAAATCGTGACATGTGTCATTTTAATTGAGATGATGACACGTGTTAATATATCTTATTATATAAAGTTAATTTTAATTTAAATAAAATTTAAGGAAAATTTGCTTCATGTCAATACGTTTACAAACAAAAAAAGGAAAACTGTCATAACTAATCGAGAAAGAAAAAAAATAATATAAAGGAGAATGCACTCAAAATTATAACTCATTAAATCGTGACATGTGTCATTTTAATTGAGATGATGACACATGTTAATATACTAACGTATAAAGTTAATTTTAATTTATTTTTTTAATAACATTTTTACAAATTTTCCCATTTACCTTTATTTAATGACATTTTTTTTACAAATTTTTCCAATGATGTATTTTTTTTCCTTTTTTCTCGATTATTATGGCATTTTTTCTTTTTTTGTTTTAAACGTATTGATATGAAACAAATTTTTCCTCTTTTTAATGATATTTTTTACAAATTTTCTCTTTTACCTTTTTATAATGACATTTTTTACAAATTTTTCTTAAGGAAAATTTGCTTCATGTCAATACGTTTACAAACAAAAAAAGGAAAACTGTCATAACTAATCGAGAAAGAAAAAAAATAATATAAAGGAGAATGCACTCAAAATTATAACTCATTAAATCGTGACATGTGTCATTTTAATTGAGATGATGACACGTGTTAATATAATAACGCATAAAGTTAATTTTAATTTGCTTTTTTTAATAACATTTTTACAAATTTTCTCATTTACCTTTATTTAATGACATTTTTTTTTACAAATTTTTCCAATGATGTATTTAGTTTCCTTTTTTCTCGATTATTATGGCATTTTTTCTTTTTTTGCTTTAAACGTATTGACATGAAACAAATTTTTCCTCTTTTTAATGATATTTTTTACAAATTTTTTCTTTTACCTTTTTTTAATGACATTTTTTACAAATTTTCCTTTTACCTTTTTAGTGACATTTTGTTTACAAATTTTCTCTTTTTTTAATGACAGTTTTTTTTACAGAAGGTCATTGACTTTTTTTTGTTGCGTTAGTACATTTTTTTTTTGGTGATGATGTATTATATTTTTATATTAATATATTGACACATGTCACAATCTCAATTAAAATTAACACATGTCACGATCTGGTAAGTTACGATTTTTGCCTACGTGTCACACTCACGTTGGGCAAAATTTATAGTAAAATAGCTTTGATCGATTTGTGGAACTCTCGAATTCATAATTTGCTTGAATGATGTATTTTTTTTCTTTTCTTTCTCGATTAGTTATGACATTTTTCTTTTTTTTAATAACATTTTTACAAATTTTCCCATTTACCTTTATTTAATGACATATTTTTTTACAAATTTTTCCAATGATGTATTTTTTTTTCCTTTTTTCTCGATTATTATGGCATTTTTTTTTTTTTTAAACGTATTGACATGAAACAAATTTTTCTTCTTTTTAATGATATTTTTTACAAATTTTATCTTTTACCTTTTTCTAATGATATTTTTTACAAATTTTCCTTTTACCTTTTTTGTGACATTTTATTTACAAATTTTCTCTTTTTTTAATGACAGTTTTTTTTTACAGAAGGACATTGACTTTTTTGTTACATTAGGACTTTTTTTTTTTCGATGATGTATTTTTCTTTTAACTTTTAGATAAAAAGGAAATATTATTTAAATTAAAATTAACTTTATACGTTAGTATAATAACACGTGTCATCATCTCAATTAAAATGACACATGTCACGATAAAAGAAATATTATTTAAATTAAAATTAACTTTATACGTTAGTATATTAACACGTGTCACAATCTCAATTAAAATTAACACATGTTACGATCTGGTGAGTTACGATTTTGCCTACGTGTCACACTCACGTTGGGAAAAATTTAAAGTAAAATAGCTTTGATCGATTTGTGGAACTCTTAACAATTTTTTTTACAGAAGGACATTGATTTTTGTTTGTTACGTTAGGACATTTTTTTTTTGGCTATAATGTATTAAATTTTTATATTAATATATTGACATGTGTCACAATCTCAATTAAAATTAACATATGTTACGATCTGGTGAGTTATGATTTTGCCTACGTGTCGTGCCATGTGTCATTTTAATTGAGATGATGACACGTGTTAATATATCTAATTATATAAAGTTAATTTTAATTTTAATAATATTTAAGGAAAATTTGCTTCATGTCAATACGTTTAAAAAAAAAAAAAAAAAACTGTAATAACTGATCAAGAAAAAAAAGAAAAAAAATATAAAGGAGAATGCACTCAAAATTATAACTCATTAGATCATGACATGTGTCATTTTAATTGAGATGATGACACGTGTTGATATACTAACGTATAAAATTAATTTTAATTTAAATAATATTTTCTTTTTATCTAAAAGTTAAAAGAAAAATACATCATCGCAAAAAAAAAAAGTCCTAATGTAATAAAAAAAAGTCAATGTCCTTCTGTAAAAAAAATTGTCATTAAAAAAAAGGAAAATTTGTAAACAAAATGTCACTAAAAGGTAAAAGGAAAATTCGTAAAAAATGTCATTTAAAAAGGTAAAAGAGAAAATTTGTAAAAAATATCATTAAAAAAGAGAAAAGATTTGTTTCATGTCAATACGTTTAAAAACAAAAAAAAAACAAAAAATGTTATAACTAATCGAGAAAAAAAGAAAAAAAAAACATCATTGAAAAAATTTGTAAAAAAAAATGTCATTAAATAAAAATAAATAGGGAAAAATACATCATTGGAAAAATTTGTAAAAAACAATGTCATTAAATAAAGGTAAATGGGAAAATTTGTAAAAAATGTTATTAAAAAAAAGTAAAAGAGAAAATTTGTAAAAAAAAATATCATTAAAAAGAAAAATTTGCTTCATGTCAATACGTTTAAAAACAAAAAATGAAAAACCGTCATAACTAATCGAGAAAGAAAAAAAAAATATATAAAGGAGAATGCACTCAAAATTATAACTCATTAGATCGTGACATGTGTCATTTTAATTGAGATGATGACACGTGTTAATATACTAACGTATAAAGTTAATTTTAATTTAAATAATTTTTCCTTTTTATCTAAAAGTTTAAAGAAAAATACATCATCGCAAAAAAAACATATCCTAACGTAACAAAAAACGTCAATGTCCTTCTGTAAAATAAATTGTCATTAAAAAAAGAGAAATTTGTAAACAAAATGTCACTAAAAGTTAAAAGGAAAATTTGTAAAAAATGTCATTTAAAAAAGATAAAAGAGAAAATTTGTAAAAAATATCATTAAAAAGAGGAAAAATTTGTTTCATGTCAATACGTTTAAAAAGAAAAAAAAAATGCCATAACTAATCGAGAAAGAAAGGAAAAAAAATACGTCACCGGAAAAATTAGTAATAAAAATGTCATTAAATAAAGGTGAATGGGAAAATTTGTAAAAAATGTTATTAAAAAAAAAGTAAAAGAGAAAATTTGTAGAAAAAAATATCATTAAAAAGAAAAATTTGTTTAATGTCAATACGTTTAAAAACCAAAAAAAGGAAAACTGTCATAACTAATCGAGAAAGAAAAGAAAAAAAATACATCATTCAAGCAAATCATGAATTCGAGAGTTCCACAAATCGATCAAAGCTATTTTACTTTAAATTTTGCCCAACGTGAGTGTGACACGTAAGCAAAATTGTAACTCACCAGATCGTAACATGTGTTAATTTTAATTGAGATTGTGACACGTGTCAATATATTAATATAAAAATATAATACATCATCGCCAAAAAAAAAAGTCCAAACGTAACAAAAAAAGTCAATGTCCTTCTGTTAAAAAAATTGTCATTAAAAAAAGGGAAAATTTATAAACAAAATGTCACTAAAAAGGTAAAATGAAAATTTGTAAAAAATGTCATTCAAAAAAGGTAAAAGAGAAAATTTGTAAAAAATATCATTAAAAAAGAGGAAAAATTTGTTTAATGTCAATACGTTTAAAAACAAAAAAAAAGAAAAAATGCCATAACTAATCGAGAAAGAAAGAAAAAAAAATACATCATTGAAAAAATTGTAAAAAAAATGTCATTAAATAAAGGTAAATGGGAAAATTTGTAAAAAAATATCATTAAAAAAGGTAAAAAGGAAAATTTGTAAAAAAAAATACCATTAAAAAAGAAAAATTTGTTTCATGTCAATACGTTTAAAAAGAAAAAAAAATGTCATAACTAATCGAGAAAGAAAAGAACAAAATACATCATTCAAGCAAATCAAGAATTCGAGAGTTCCACAAATCGATCAAAACTATTTTTCTTAAAAAATTTCCCAACGTGAGTGTGACACGTAGGCAAAATCGTAACTCACCAGATCATGACATGTGTTAATTTTAATTGAGATTGTGACACGTGTCAATATATTAATATAAAAATATAAATTTTCTTTCTCTACATTATCTATTTCTTAAATCAAAGTGTAGTGTAACTAAAAGGAAATAATAGTCTAAAAATAAGACATGTTATAAAAAAAAATTAAAAGGAAATAGTAAATCAAAAAGAGTAAAAAAGAAAAATAAGACAAATTATTTATAATTGTAGTGTAATCAAAATAAAATAATAGTCAAAAAAAGAAAATAAGACATATTATTAAAAAATTAAAAGGGAATACTAAATAAAAAAACTAAAAAAGGAAAATAAGACAAATTATTTCCAATTTCTAAAAGTATTAGTGCGGCATAAAAATTGATATTCATGAGATTACGACATGTTTTGTTAATACTTTTAAATTTATTTACTAATATATTTTGTTAATTTTCTTACTATTTGCACTAATGACATATATAAACATAAATTTGATAGAATGCATTATGCATATATTATTTTGATATGAAAATTTTGGGTATTATTGATTGACAAGGAATGCATGAGTAAAAATATGGTTTTAATATTATGGATGAAATACATGAGTTGTATTGCGAGATGAAATACGTGGAGTTGAAATTCAGTTTGAAACAAAGTTACTAATCAACATCTAAAATAAGTGTGCGAGTAACAATCAAAATCTAAATATTTACATCAACAAGATTTAACATATATTTCTTACATTTTCATAAATTTTATCTTTATGAAATTTAATCGATTACCGACACGTTTTAATTTATTTTTTATCATTTATAAATAAGTTATAATTAAAATCCCGCGTATTACGCGGGTCCTAATCTAGTATTTTATAATACAAGAAAATAACGATTTGATTAACTAGTCATTGTAATGTCAGAAAACACAAACGTATAAAAGATTTTCTGTGTCTTTTATTAATCGGCCAAAATAGTTATATATACAAACTATAAACCGACATAAATCTTCTAAGTTTTACATTTATACAAAAGGAAAAATACTTAAAGAGATATATACAAATATATACGATATCATATTTGTATTATCGTAATACCCTCCCTCAAGTTAGAGCATGAAGATCACAAATGTCCAACTTATCAAGAAATATAGTAAATTCCTTCTTGCCAAGAGCTTTAGTGAAGATATCGGCCAATTGTTGATGAGTTGTAACATGCTTTGTAGCAATAGTTCCTTGAATAATCTCATCACGAACAAAATGACAATCGGATTCAACATGCTTTGTCTGTTCGTGAAAAACAAGATTAACGGCAAGATGAATGGCAGTAAAACTGTCGCAATGAAGAGGTATAGGTGCGGTCTGCTTAATGTCGAGATCTCTTAACAATCCCTTCAACCATAAGAGCTCTTGAACAGTATCGGAAAGACATCGATATTCAGCCTCCGCGGAAGATCGAGAAACTACCCTTTGCTTTCTTGTCTTCCACGAGATCGGAGACTGTCCTAGCTGGATGAACCAGCCTGTAAGAGAGCAACGTGTACGTGGACAGCCTGTCCAGTCCGAGTCGCACCATGCAACTAGTGATAACGGAGAGTCGGCTCGCAAAAAAATACCTTGTCCCGGTGTACCTTTTAAGTAACGGACAACACGAAGAGCTGCGTCCCAATGATCTTGCTTCGGTGCTTCCACAAATTGGCTAAGAATGTGAACAGAGTAGGCAAGATCAGGTCTGGTCATACCCAAGTAAATGAAACGACCTACAAGTCTGCGATAAGCAGTCGGATCATCAATAGTAGGTCCTTCGGCAAGTGCAAGCTGATGATTTTGATCCATCGGAAAAGCAAGCGGCTTGGCATCAAGCAAACCAGCTTTAGTAATGATATCCAATACATACTTTCTTTGGGAAAGATAGATGCCCGTAGGGCTGCGTGCAACTTCCAAGCCAAGAAAGTATTTAAGGACTCCTAAGTCTTTCATGTGAAAACAAGAACTTAGATAGGCTTAAATTTGGAGATCACTAGAGGAGAATTACAAAAAATGATAAGATTGTCGACGTAGCCGAGAACATGAAGTCGTGATTTAGAAGTCTCCATTGTAAATAACGAGTAATCAGCCACAGATTGTGTCAAACCGTACTCGGATAAAGCCGTTGATAACTTTGCAAACCAGCAACGAAGAGCTTGATGCAAACCGTAGAGAGATTTACGAAGACGACAAACTTTGGCTTTATCGGAGCCGCGAAAACCAGGAAGAAGTCGTATATAAACCTCTTCCTCTAGATCGCCATGTAAGAAGGCATTGTGGACGTCCATTTGATGAATCTCTCAGTTTTGGGAAACTGCACCTTGAAGAAACGACCGCATATATGTCATGTTTGCAACGGGGCAAAAGTCTCTGTAAAATCCTCGCCTTCAACTTGATTGTTGCCAAGAACGACCAAACGGGCCTTGTGCCTTTCGAGACTACCATCAGAGTTAAATTTAAGTCGATAAATCTATTTAGTTCCAATTGTCTTTTTCTCTTTTGGTAGAGTTTCAATTGTCCATGTCTGATTTTCTTCTAAAGCTTCAATTTCATTACGCATTGCTTCACGCCAATGTTCATCTTTGATAGCGTCTGAGTAATAAACAGGTTCGACACCTGCAGTTATAGCAGCCAAATAGATGCGATTGAGCTTCAGAGAATTGGCCACAGTCGATATATTTCGTGATGGCATAGCTTGCATCATCAAAGGTGATCGGAGAGACGTTGTTAGCTACTATTGGAGAAGACGTAACAGTGTTGATAACATAATCTGCAAGCTTAGTTGGTCGAGTGCGATTACGGTGACCACGACCAAGCAATTCACAATGGTCTGAAGTTGCGAAAATGTTAATGGGTGTAAGAACATCATTACCCTCCCTGTTGTCGGAGACGTGATCAAGAGGTGAGGATGGTGGTAAGGCAGAGGATGGTGTCGTTGGGGTAAGTTCCAGAGATGCTGAAATTTCAGGCGGAGATGAAGACAAAACAGTTGTCGGAGCCGTCGCAGCTGATGTGTCAACATGTGACTCTGGAGGATCGTTTTGAATGACGTTTGGAGAAGTAGACATCTCAACCAATGGATGAGAGTAAAAGAATTCTTCATCAGAAACCAAAGGAGATGATGTAATCAAAGAATCAGTAAGGGTCGATGTATTGGAAATCTCATCAACCGTGATGTAAGGAAAACTATCTTCACAAAAAACAACATCTCGTGAGGAGAATATTTTACCCGAAGCAATATCATAAAGCCTCCATCTTTTTTTTTCCATAAGGGTAATCGATAAACACACAACGAGTGCTTCGAGAAGCAAACTTACCACTGTGATCTTTTTAATTATGAGCGTAAGCAAGACAACCAAACACTCGCAAATGACTGAGTGGAGGAGGTCGCTTGTGAATCAATTCAAAAGGCATTTTGCCTTGTAGTAAAGGAGTAGGAGTGTGTTTGGTCAAGTAAGTCGCCGTTAAGACACACTCTCTCCAAAATTTGATTGGTAAGTTCGACTGAAATAGTAAGGCTCTAGCAACATTAAGGATATGTTTATGCTTGCGTTCGATGCGACCATTCTGTTGCGGTGTACCGACGTAGGAAGTCTCATGAATTATACCATGTTCACGAAAATAATCGGAAATGCGAAAAAATTCTGATCCATTATCACTTCGAACTGTTTTGACAGTTTTTTCAAATTACTTTTCAACCAAGGCAATGAAGTTTCGAATGGTTTTGGCAACTTCTAGTTTGGACGGAAGTAGGTATAACCATAACCCACGAGAGTAATCATCCAAGATGGTAAGAAAGTATCGAGATCCACATAGGGCTGTAGTTCGATAAGGCCCCCATAAATCAACGTGAACTAGTTGAAACAAATCGTTTATTTTATTGCAACTATTAGGAAATACATCTCGTGTTTGTTTCGCTCTTAAGCAAGTCTCACATGTCTTAGATAAACTACTAGTCTTATCAAAACCAAAACTAGAAAGTGATAAAAATCAGCTACTTTCGTCGAGGGATGTCCTAAGCGCTTGTGCCAGGGTCTTCGTAATGCGGTCCTGAATAATGCAAAGCTCATCAGTAATCTGAAAGATACAAGTCCGTTCTCTAGTCAACTGAGACACAGAAATCAAATGGCATTGCAAGCCATCAACAAACAAAACATTTTAAATAGTAAGATTAGATCCTAAATGAACTAAACCCTGACGAGTAGCAACTGAGAACGTCCATCTGGCAGCTTAACGGACATAGGAGCCATATCCGTAGAATTCGTAAGGTAATCAAGAGAGCCAGTCATGTGGTTTGTGGCACCTGTATCAATGATCCAAGAGGAGAGAAAATACGTACCAGTCAAGCGTTCACTAGGAGGAGGCTTTTCACGCTAATCAAGAAACTCAATCAGTGACTACCATTGATCATTTTTCAAACCACTCAGGCCATGATGATCAGAAGATGTAACAACGGCATTAACCCAAGCCGAAGAAGCTTGATTACTACCATTGCCACGTCCCTGAGTGCCACGACCTGCTGAAAATGCAGATCCACGACCATGACCAGAGGTGATCCTATTACGAGGACGATCACCCCACCATTCAAGATAGCCGAGAGTTTGAAAGCAATTTTCAGCTAGATGTCCGTTACGACTGCAACTGGAGCAAAGGAGAGCAGCACGTTCGTCACGAGTCATGTCATTGGAACGTGAATGATTCTGAACCGCAAACGCCATAGTGTTGTTGCGATTATCAAGTGCCCTGGCGACTTTCTTCGAGTCTTCATCTTGAATCCAAATTTTGTAGGCCTCATCAAGTGAAGGAAGTGGATCCGGAAAAAGAAGATTGGATTTGATGGAGCCATAGATAGATTCATCAATTCCCATCAAAAATTCGTGAAGTTTATTCTCTTCACGTTCTTTCTCCAAATCATAGCCAATTGGACAACCACAATTTTTGGTTTGACGATGATCTGCAAAAGATGTCCAAAGACTCATCATCTTTCCATAATATTCTTCAATTGTCGATCCACGTTGTCGACAAGTCACCAACTCAACTTTGAGCCGCTGGATTTTCTGTCCATTCTTGACAGAGAACCGCTTCTTGATATGATCCCATAAGTCACAAGCAACGTCTCGATGCGAGATTGAGGTACGCAATGGAGGATCAATAGTCAATTTGATCCACAAGATGACGAGAGCGTTGTTAGTCCACCAATTTTCAAGATCACCATATTCTTCACTCGATTTTGGAATTGTTCTATCAACGAATCCGAACTTTTTTCGAGCCGAGAGAGAAACACGCATGTTGGTGGACCACTCATCGTAATTCCAACCTTTTAACAACGGCTGAGATATCACCGAACCAGGATTATCACTGGAGGTAAGGTCATAGGGTGAGATTGTGCGACGAATCTCAGCCCTTTCAACAGTTTTTGGTTTCACAATGGTCACAGAAGAGTCGACTGCGGACATGATGAGAAGAACCAAAAACAAGAAAGCTTCGAGCGATTAGAAGAAAAATCGACGAAGAAGGTCAAACAGATAAGGAAAAGAGAATCAAAACAGAGGTAAAAGAGTGCGTACTGACTCTGATACCATGTCAGAAACACAAACGTATATATTGATTGGCCAAAGACAGCTACATATACAAATTATAAACCGACATAAGTCTTTTTTTCATATGGAAATATATATTAGAGCTTTTGTCGAAACAACGTCTACAAACTGATAACATCTGAGCCTGCAGCCTGCAGAGATCAAACTAACTAAGCTTAGAATCTCAGGAGCCAAAAGCCAAAACATTGGAAATATAAGCAAATAACCGCAAAAAACTAACACGTTAATATGAAATTAAGCTAACTACCACACTCAAAGTATACCACCGATCCAACTCGAGAACGGAAAACGATTAGATATCGCCGGAGAACCATCTAAATCCACGTGAATTCAGCTCTTATAAGTAGACTTCATAAATTTTGCGATTCTTTAGGATGGCTAAACGGATCCTGCAAAAACTAGCAAGGACCGTTGAAAATAAACCGGCATAAGTTTTCTAGGTTTTACATTTATACAAAATGAAATATATTAAAAAATATATATACGAATATATAAAAATATATACGATATCATATTCGTATTATCGTAATATGTAATTAAACGTTCTACTTCTTAGGATTCGAAGACAATGTAGGAGATATTCTAAGAACATATATAAATGAATTAAGAAATGCAAAGCTTGTCTGGCTGTTTAGCGGGAGCTCCTCGAGGCATAACATTAAATTCGTATCATTCTTCGTGTTTCACATTAGAATCAGTTCTATCTTAAAAATAAGAAAATCTTCCTGAATTTTCTTGTGTATATATTGGACTCATAACAATTAACCACGGCCTGTCCTATGAGTGGCGAAAGCTGATTATATATGAATGTTATTTTTATGAATGATAATTTTTTCTCGATTTATGGAGTATATTGAATATAAACGAATCAATTGACTCTTTAGCTTCTACACCTTCTCGATTTATGGAGTATATTGAATATAAACGAATCAATTGACTCTTTAGCTTCTACACCATAATATTGACTAATTTGACTAAATACACCATGATATTATGGTGTACTTAGAAGCAAAATTTATCCCAAAAAATTAGCTTATACACCATAATATCATGGTGTATTTAGTTTTCTTTAGAATGAAAAACTCATTTTTTCTCGAATTAATTGGTTAGTTCGCTTGATAAATTTGTTAAGAAAATAATTGAATAGTCAAAGATAAAAAAAAAAGATATACAAAATTATATTTTTGAACTAGTACAAATGTAAGAAATTATGATTTTTTGTAACTCAAACAAATTAGAGGCGAAATAGAGAATTTATATATATATATATATATATATATATATATATTTTTTTTTTATGATGTGTAATTCCTAACACTAGTCATAAAAATGGTAAATATTTCTTTTTGTTTGTTTATCACAAACCGAAACCAATTTTTTTTAGAGAAAACAACCGCATCATTGTAGTAATGGATATTGCTCTCGTTAAAATTTTATGAGTCTCAGATTTAAAATTAGTTATTAGTGAGTAGATAGTTTATATATTTTGTATACTAATAGTACTAGTGTAAGTTTCAATGTTTCATCTCATGTGAAATACTATCATATGATTTATTATTGAGAAATTCTAAAAATACCACAAAAATAAATCTTTGTTCCAAATATATCATCACTTATTTTTTTTTTTCAAAAATACCACGAAAAGTTTTCTTTTTCCAAAAATACCACAAAATAAAAACTAAACTTTAAACCCTCAAAATTAAATCCTAAATCCTAAACCCTAAAAACTAAATCCTAACCCCTAAAAACTAAACTCTAAATCCAAAATAATAAACTCAAACCCAAAAATTTAAATTATAAATCCTTAAACAAAAAAAAATCCATAAAACTCATTTTTAATGTTTGTGATATTTTTGGAAAAACAAAAATTTTAATAGTATTTTTTTTTTAAAACTAAGTAATGGTATATTTGGGAAAAATATATTTTAGTAATATTTTAAGGAATTTTTCTTTATTATTTCATAAGAAATAAAATCATAGTACAAATAGAGAGAACTATTAACTTCTTTTAACAAAAAAAAAAATCCAAAAATAAGAGTGGTGCTTGGAACACAATATTCAACCAAAGGGCAGGTACACACTACTTTTGTATTTTTACCACTCATTTTAAATATATATATATATATATATAATATATATATATATATATTATTTTATTTTATTTTTTATATTCCTCGTAAATTTCAGTGTTCTGTGATAATACACAGTGTACACACACCTAAGTATCCATAAAGAGATTCGGACACTGTCTTTTTCTCTCGACTCAAAGCTCAATTCAACCACAACAATAGTAACTTCAAAAAACAAATATTTAATTGTTTCTTTAATCTTTTTCCTATATATAGAAGATTATAAATAAATATTCTAGGTTTTGTTGTCTTCTTCCTTCCCTAAACCGAACCAAATGTCATGTAAATATCAATACCTTTAAATCCCTTCTGCTTTCTTTTATTTCTGTCTTCTGATTTTTTTCAAAGACAAAATTTTGTTTTCGACAAAAAGTCTGATTTTTGTTGTTGTTTCTTTGTGGATGCATACATGTATAGAGATGAAGAAACAATGGCTGCCGGAGAAAACAGAACGGTACCGCCGGAAAATCTAAAGAAACAACTCGCAGTTTCAGTTCGAAACATTCAATGGAGTTATGGAATCTTTTGGTCTGTCTCTGCTTCTCAACCAGGGTACACATCTCCTAAATCTTTTTTCCCTAAAAAATTAGTTTTTTGTCTGAAAAACTAAAGTTTTTCTTGGCTCTTGTCCATAAGAGATTCCTTGGAAACTTTTCAGAATCAAAATGATGAAAACATTGTTGATTCGAATCCATAACTCGGATAAAACTTCTGGGTTTACTAGTTTAGAAAGGGTGATTTACCCTTTAAACACCGTATTATTATGGACAAATGTTCGAAATTTCCATGGTTTATCTGGAAAAAAAAGAAACTTATGGGCTCACTTCAAATTTCGATCTTTTCACACTTTTTTTCCGGGTTCACATCGGAACCTAATCTGCTCTGGTCGGAGACCAAAGCATGTTAAAATTAGTCTTTTCCATTTGAGTGGTCAGCTAGTATATACATGTTAAACTAATGACGGTTCTTCAAATTCGAGTTAATGTTTTTTTTTTCTTTTTGGTTTGGTTTAAACTTTCCTAAATATATTTTTCTAACCAAGAATTCGGATAAAATTTCTAGGGTCACTTCAAAATTTCGAGTTTTGTCATGTTTTCTCAATTAATCACAATGTTTTGTTTCTTTTGCAAAATAAAAATAAAGAGTGTTGGAGTGGGGAGATGGATACTACAATGGAGACATTAAGACGAGGAAGACGATTCAAGCAGCGGAAGTCAAAGCCGATAAGTTAGGTCTTGAGAGAAGCGAGCAGCTTAGAGAGCTTTACGAATCCCTCTCCGTCGCTGAATCTTCAACCTCCGGTGGCTCTCAGGTCACTAGACGAGCTTCAGCCGCCGCTCTCTCCCCGGAGGACCTCACCGACACCGAGTGGTATTACTTAGTCTGCATGTCATTCGTCTTCAACATTGGTGAAGGGTAATATCGTCTTTTCATCACTATTTGTCTTTAATACTTTTTTTTTTTTCACAATGTCTTTAATACGTTATACACCTTTTATTACACAAAATTTTTTTGAGAAAATAAAAATAAAAACAAAACAATATTGCTTTAGCAATTTAATGTAGTTATTTTATTGAAAAATATTTAATTTATCTCTATGTAAAATTACAAAAAAAAAAAAATGTAAACTATATCAAAATTTCAGAATCAACTTATTTTTAATTTTCTTATAAATTCGTGTAAGAAAAAAATATGGATGGAGAGTATTTAATTTTGCCTCCTAAAAAGACAAAAATACCCTTTACTATCATGTCCCTTTCAATTCTCGTTTTCCATGGGAGCTTATACCGACATGTTGAGTTTAATTGTGACAAATGCAAATATCTCGTACGTTTTTGTTGTTAGTTACTAAAATTTAATATTAAACTCTTTTTATATTAAATTATCTAAAAATTATAATGGAAACGCAGAAGCAAAACACAAGTAATTAGTTTTTCATTCACATTTTACATTTGGCATTTACAATTTCCAACGATTAAGATGAAGATTAGAGATTAAACATAAAGGGTATTTCTGTCTTTTTACTGTAGAATCCCCGGGGGAGTGTTAGCGAACGGAGAACCGATATGGCTTTGTAACGCTCAAACCGCCGATAGTAAAGTCTTCACTCGCTCTCTTCTAGCTAAAGTAAGTTTTGCATAATTTTTGCGATTAGAAACGCAAACGCTATAACTGAAAATGCTCTTTTTCGTGTGGCGTTTTTAAGAGTGCTTCGCTTCAGACAGTGGTTTGCTTCCCGTTTCTTGGAGGAATCCTTGAGATCGGCACGACCGAACATGTAAGTCAATATTTTATAGTTTTGCCCCAAGACTATCAAAAATTTCTATAGAGTACCCGAATTTCTGTTACCATACATTTATCATTGTTCTAACAATCGACCGCTTAGGCGCCTAGGTAACTAGGCGACCAAAACCATTTTTGGACGTTTCAATTTTGGTTAAACCGGTCAACAAAAAATAAACGCTTTTGTTTTGCTAAATCACCTGATTAATCGGCATAAACGCCTGGTTAAATTTTTCATTTATAAATAATTACCACAAAGAACTAAAAAGGTATTAATAAAAGCACAGAAAAAATCACATCAGACACCAAAAGAATTAAATTCTCCGACAATTTTAATCAATTTTTGTCATAAAGTTGTACATTTTGTGGTCGGGGTTTAATTGTTAGTTATAAAAGTTAAAGGGCTATTTCATTGTTTTTTTTTTTATTTCTTTTAGATTATAGAGGACTTAAACGTGATACAATCCGTGAAGACATTGTTCCTTGAAGCTCCTCCTTATGCTACAATATCATCAAGATCCGATTATCAAGAAATTTTCGACCCTTTAAGAGACGATAAATACATTCCGGTGTTTGGAAATGAAGCTTTTCCGACAACTTCTACAAGCGGATTTGAGCAAGAAACAGATGATCATGATTCGTTCATCAATGGTGGTGGTGCGTCTCAGGTGCAAAGCTGGCAGTTTGTGGGCGAAGAACTCAGTAACTGCGTTCATCAATCGCTTAATTCAAGCGATTGCGTTTCCCAGACGCTTGTTGGGACAACCGGGAGAGCTGCTTGCGATCCAAGAATAAGTAGGGTTCAAAAATTAGGTCAGATCCAAGAACAGAGTAACCGTGTAAATATGGACGATGATGATCATTACCAAAGCGTGATCTCGACGATTTTCAAAACGACGCATCAGCTAATACTCGGACCGCAGTTTCAGAACTTCGATAAGCGGTCAAGCTTCACGCGGTGGAAGCGGTCATCATTTGCAAGAACAATGGGAGACAAATCGCAGAAGATGTTAAAGAAGATTATTTCCGAGGTTCCTCGGATGAACCAAAAGGAGTTGTTGTTACTGGACACACCCGAAGATAGTGGGATTAAGGTCGGGGATGAAACCGCAAACCACGCTTTGTCCGAAAGGAAACGCCGCGAGAAATTGAATGATCGATTCATGACGTTGAGATCAATCATTCCTTCGACTAGTAAGGTAACCTAATCCAACACTTTTGCTTCAATAGCGTTTTCCATTTACAATTATCGACGGGAAAACGACTAATTTAACATGTTTTGTTCCCCGGTCTGGGGAGATTATGGACCTAAGGTCCCCAACTTTTTGATTACACAAAAAAATGTTTTGCGTTTACATATTATGTTTTCAATGAACTAATAATCTTGAGGCTCTTGCGGTTTCTTCAGATCGATAAAGTGTCAATTCTTGATGATACGATTGAGTATCTTCAAGAACTGCAAAGACGAGTTCAAGAATTGGAATCTTGCAAAGAATCTACCGATACAGAGACGCGAATGACGACAATGAAGAGGAAGAAACCGGAGGATGAAGACGAAAGAGCCTCAGCAAGTTGTATGAACAAGAGGAAGGAGAATGATGTGAATGTAGGAGAAGATGAACCGGCTGATACCGGTTACGCTGGTCTAACCGATAATTTAAGGATCGGTTCCTTCGGTAACGAGGTGGTTATTGAGCTTAGATGTGCTTGGAGAGAAGGGATATTGCTTGAGATCATGGATGTGATTAGTAATCTCAACTTGGATTCTCACTCGGTACAATCCTCAACCGGGGATGGTTTACTCTGCTTAACCGTCAATTGCAAGGTACAGTCTTTAACCCAAGCTTAATTTAGGTTACTTAACCGGAATATGAGTAAACCGAAATTTGATATATATTGTTTACTATTGGTTGCAGCACAAAGGGACAAAAATAGCCACAACAGGAATGATCCAAGAGGCACTTCAAAGGGTTGCATGGATATGTTAAAGGTCTCACGGTTTAGATTGACAAAATTAGCTTTTGTTCCGGTTTGGTTTTCCAATCTTCGGTACTCAGTGATGCTAACCGGATTTTTGTGATTTTGAATTTTTGGAAGATCCTTCTGGAATTCTTGCAAAATCGAATTCCTTTTGGTTCATAACGTAGACAAATATGAGTTACTAAGAAATTAAATTGTGTAAAATGAAACATTCGGCATAAATCGTGAAATATCCATTTTTCAATATGGGAACTAGATAATTTTGTTGAACATAATTATAGACTTATAGTAAATATAAATAATTATAGTCTGATTTGAACATACGATATCTTGAATCTCACTTTAAATATTCTTTTGGTATTTTTTTTAGAAAACTTAATGTAAAAATTCTAAAATAAAATTAGAAAAGTTAAAGATAGAATTGGTGGTCAAAAGCTGATATAAAGTGTTTGTTCACATAATACAATGCCTTGTAAAAAAGAAGTAATGTCATTTCAAATAATTCATCTAACACCACTGACCAATTGAACATGTGTTACCATTTTAATATTAACTTTTAAAAAACAAAGTAAAGGAAGAAAATCTAAGCAAAGGAAGAAAATCTAAGCAAACAGAATCGGACTATATTTGGATTCTTAATGTAGCATGAAACTAACTCGTATAGATCCGATTGGTGATCTAAAATGGTACATGTTTTTTTGTGGTTAGAAAGAGTAGCAAACGGTTATAGAATAGTCAAAAGTTGTAAGATGTAGTTATAAGAGAAAACGGTATAAAAATTGAATGTAATATTTTTAGTATTGCTTTTAGTACTGCTTTTATGGTTGGTAATTATAAAAACGGTATATCTTGTATAAAATTACCAACTAAACTCATATATACGTAATGAGCCGTTCGAAATTTGGGTTGAACAATTTCTTGATTTAGAACAAAATAAAAGAGTGGCAATTTCTTTAATGAGATTAGTTGGCATGGTAGGTGGACATTAACAAGATCCATCAATTGGTGAAGTTGAGGTTTGTGTAGATGGTTTGGTTGCTTAGAAAAGGCAAGAGGAAGATACGCTATTGGATTACATTGAAAAACAACAAGAGGATAATCATGTTGTAAATGTATAAACCCAACTAAAATATCTATAGATACGGCTATATAATATTTAACCCAACTAATATGTATAAATTCGGATAAAATATGTATAGAAAAAAAATCCGGTTATAACATGTATAATTCCGACTATATAGCATCTATAAATATGGATGATTGGTTATAGTGTGAAAAAAATTTAATTATCGTGAGGATATACCTAATTATAATCTATAAAAACATCTCCAATATATTACTCTATTTTTGATTCCAAAATGAAGTTGAGTTTTACTCTAATCATATTCTATTTTTAACTCCAAAATAAAATAATGAGTAAAAAATGGAGTAATGAATATGACTACTTCATATTTGAAGTAATCATGTTCATTATTCCATTTTTGAGTTGAAAATATAGTAGGGTTAGAGAAAATTTTACTTCAAAATGGAATTCGAAATGGAAAATAGAATGTGGTAGGAAACGCTCTAATATATAAGTCAAATGTAGGTCGCTCAACCGATTAGAGGGTGATGTTATTGTGCTACCGGATTCAAATATGATTCTTAAATGTATGAAATCGACAATAGCTATGTATTAAGTCTGGATGATTGGATGTAACGTGTAAAAAAATTTGATTACTCCGAGGATATATCCAATTATAATCTATAATGTACAAGTCAAATGTAGTTGGCTCAACCGGTTAAAGGATGATGTTATAGTGCTACCGGATCCAAATATGATTCTTAAATGTAAATGAACATATCAATGTCGCCTATTTATGTAATCATATTTGGCATGTGATCACTTAGGGAAATGCAAAATAACCCATGATTTATTTCATAAAATAAATTATTTTCAAAATTTAAATACGTATAAACGGTCTAGTGTTGCGGTGTTCAAATGGTGAAAAAATTTCGTATAGATTTAAACGAGTGATCAAATTTTACCAATTAAGGATTTTTACTGTTGGTCTATTTCTTGACCATTATAGAAACTTTAAACGACAAAAATTTTCCGTTTTTTTCAGATTTTAGGAATTAGTATGGATTTCAATCAAAAACTATGTAGAAACATCTTTTTATAATCTACATGGAATGCAGTCATGTGGACAGAAAAGTCGTATACGCATGATATAGTAACCTATAAATCCGATATCGATATACCATTGTGTAAACCTGCCTATGTCATGAATAAATCCGACTATAGCATCTATCACTCGACTATAACATTTATAACAATTAACAACATATATAAAATCCAACTAGATAACATTTATAACTATAACCATAAAACGTATAACCTATTTATAACATGAATAAAGTCATCTATAACATTAATGTTACTACTACCTTTAGTATCAGCGTTAGATTTTGTTTCATTTATTCTGCAATAATAACCATACAAGTTACAGACACTTTATACTGTTTGTAATCTAAACGTGAATCAAATTTCACTTTGGTAAAGAAATATATCTCAAAGTTTTCATGAATTGGGCCTGTCTAGCCCAATTAGCGTACATACCTAACAATCCAACCCAAATTATTATGTCTTAGTTTTCACATTCAAATCTTTTTCATGTCAAGAACCAAACAAAAAATGGTGAACATTTCAATTAGCAACATCATTCTAATATCAAGCGAGTCTTAGATCTAAATAAAAAATAAAAAAAAGATTTGTATCATTATCATCATCACCAGAAAACCATAGTCTACTAATAATAATCATAAGCATCATCACCATCATTGTTCGATGATTATGATAATAATCTTTTTTACATGGTCGAAGAATTGCAGAAACCCATAAAACAAAACCCAAAATGATCTGATTCTCTTTATTCCCATTCGATTGTTGAAGGAGGCTTTGATGTAATGTCTTGAACCACACGGTTTACTCCTTGAACACTGTTACAGATTTTCCGGGAAACATCGTCCAGAAACTTGTGCTCGAAATTGAACCTGCAGCACAAAGTCACAACTTAAAACTGCGTTTGCGTTTGCACCGCAATAAACTTGACACCAATAAAACCAAGATTATTAGATACAAATACTTGTTATCCCTACGAATCAAGGTACACTGAGTCTTAAATATTACATCACAGCAAGTAAAGATTGTTAAATTTCACTACACGAACCATTTACCCTGATCAAGACAACCGAAATACATGACTAAATACTCGAATAACTAAAGTAATCCGTCATTAAAATTTCTCAAATACTACAATAACTGAATTAACCAACTTTAGATTATTTGGTAGATCAAAACCGCAAGTATTCACATCAACACGGTAGCAAGTTTAAGACCAAAGGGGTTCTATATGCATCGGTATTAAGAAATGTGAGAAGCTTACCAATCTGCAGTCATTCCGTCTTGGCTTGTAACTGCGCGCAGAGCAACGACATGAGAATGTGTTCTCTTGTCTCCTTGGACTCCGACTGACCTGACAGGCAAGAACACTGCGAAAGCTTGCCAGATCGAATCATAGAGACCCGCATCTCTGATCGATTGGATGAAAATCTCATCAACCTGAGGATATAAACCGAAAAAAATATGAGGTTGGTAAGTGCAAAACTAAAGAGTTTATGTGTCTGCTTGAGATTCTAACTAAACTTGCCTGGCGAAGAACCTCAAGGGCGTTTCCTTGAGTAACATCGCCCAAGACTCTAACTGCGAGTCCTGGACCGGGGAATGGATGACGCTTCAAGAATCCTACGGGAACATTCAAGATTCTTCCGAGCTCACGGACCTTTATCCCACAAACACACCAAAGAAAGATTAGCAAACTGTAGTAAAACACTTGACAGTTGCAGAAAAGAAGGATAGTCAAAGACAATAGTAACACACCTCATCTTTAAAGAGAAGCTTGAGTGGTTCAATGAGCTTCAATTTCATGTCTTTAGGGAGACCTCCGACGTTATGATGACTTTTGATGGTGTGAGAATGAGTCCTATCAGTGCCCGGGGGAGGGCACGACTCAATCACATCAGGGTACAGAGTCCCTTGAACTAGAAAAGCGGGTTTCTTCCCATGCTTTTTCTCTAACTCCTGCGCAAATTGATCAAAAATGTTGATGAATTCCTTTCCGATTATCTTCCTCTTCGTCTCGGGATCCACAACGCCTTTGAGTTGACTCAAAAACTGCTCGGATGCGTCTACACAAGTAACAGGTAGATGCAAGTCTCTCTCAAAGGTATCCATCACACGTTCTTGCTCCTTATACCTACAAAAAGGGACCATTCTCAATTAAAAACAAAAACGCATTAAAAGTGCATAGCACAATGAAAAATCGCTTCTTCACTGACCTTAATAGCCCGTTATCGACAAAGATGCAATGAAGCCTATCTCCAATTGCCTTGTGGACAAGAGTTGCGGCAACAGTAGAGTCCACACCTCCTGACAAGGCGCAAATGACATGTTCATCAGACGCAACGGTTTTGTTAATCACTTTGATCTCTTCTTCCATCAAATCCTCCATCTTCCAATCCGCAGATACTCCACACACATCAAAGAGGAAATGCCGAAGTGTCTCCATCCCTTTTGGCGAATGTGTCACCTGCAAAAAAAACCAACACAAGCCATTTCATCATAAAAGCTAAATTTACATTAACCAGAATCTAACACATCAGCCATTGCAATAGCTCATTCAATCAAACAAAACTACCGATTTATCAAAGAAAGACTCACTTTTTCACTTATCAGAGAGTCGCAGAACATGAATTGATAAATTTTCTAAAGTTTTTATCATTCATAAACACTAAATCTACTAAAAACTCAAATCCAAATCTACGATATTATATCAGATTGTTCAAGTTTCAATACCTCAGGATGATACTGCAATCCATAAATCCTCTTCTTACGATTCTCCAAAGCAGCAACAGCTCCTTGAGCGCTCTGAGCCACAACTTCAAACCCTTCAGGAAGCTTAACAGCTTCATCACCATGACTCATCCAAACCATTTGCTTATTTCCACCACTCTCCGACCCAAAAACCTCCGATTTACCTTTCACTTCAATCTCCATCTTCCCATACTCTTTACTCTCTCCTTCAACAACAACACCACCAAGCTTCTGCACAATCAATTGCAAACCATAGCAAATACCCAAAACATGAACACCGTTCGACTCAGCCCACTCGATAAACCCTTCTGGAAAACTCGGCGCGTCGAGCGCGTGGACGGAGTGTGGTCCACCGGAGAGGATAACGACTCGTGGGTTATAGCTTGTGATTGATTTGAGCGATGAGGTTCCACTGATTACGAGAGAGAAGACGTTGAGAGATCGAATACGTCGAGTTATGAGATGTGTGTATTGCGAGCCGTAATCAAGAATCAGAACAGTGTCGGGTTTCATCGTCGGCGTCTCCATAGGAAGCTAGGGTTTTAAAGCTTGGTGAAGGTAAAAGGAGATTTAGGGTTTTTCCTTCCCACTGTTTATGGTCAGGAGAGGCTTGGCGGGAAGTGGAGGCTTATAAAAACAGAGCAGAAGCAACTAGGGTTTTGTGAGTTTTGTCTGAATCACAGAAAACGAGAAGACGATCTTTTGTCATTATTATTGGGATAAGAAAAAAAAAGTTCGAATCTTTTTTGCCCACAATTTCCGGCTGCTGTGAGTTGCTAAAGCTAAAACCCTAAAAATGTCTTATTTCAATACAAAAATCACTAATTGGTCAAAAGTCAAAACCTTTTCAACGAGTCAGAAGCTTTTACTTCAACCAGATTGAACAACGGAAGAGAAAAGATCGAATCTTTTATAATTTTAGAAAACTAAATTATGAAGAGAAGATTCTCAAATTTTAAATTTTTTTATACATAGCAAAAAAAATGTTGATATTTTAGATTAATCTACATATCCTCCTCTGCATTGTTCTTAGCTCATGAGAGATCTCAAGCACTAATTGTTGCAGAATCTTTTCAACGATATCAGACACAACACCTTCAGATTCACCACCAAAATCCAACCAAAGACATGGCTCTATCAGATCAGTCTCAATGATCTGATCTACTGTCTTTATAGAGTCGCAGCAGAGTAAACTCCAGTCAAAACGTCTTATGGTCTCGTGAATCAGATCTTCTTCTATAAGGGAAGAAGCTAGATTGACGACTCTCGAGCTCTTCGATGGCATGAAAGGCCAAAACTTGATGTCTTGACGGTAAATCTCGCGGAGAATCTCGTCGGTGTAATCAAGAACAAGTAGCTGATCGTTGTTGTGATTACCGTGTGAGAATTCGTCGAGTAGTGATGTTTCTTCGTTGCATCTGGCCATAAGATTAGTCCAATTCAATCTTGAAGCTTCAAGAACTTTCTTCACAAACTCATGAACAGAGTCTTTTTCGACAAGATCGATGTTTGGATCATCAAAGGATAATAATCCAATCTGCTCTTCTGCAAGAAAGTAAGAGACTTTTTCGAGTAAATCAAACAGAGTGATCTAAGGATGAAAATCATAAAAGCATTGATCCGGGGGGCTTTTACCGAGTTTAGAAATTTTCGCATTTCCGGGGCTAACTGTTTCGTCTTCCAAATGAATCCTCTCTAGAACAGAGACAGGACTCGGTTGGTCCTGCTCCTGTTTCGGGTCATGAATGTTGCTGTCTCGTCTTTCTAGACTCGAATTCGACTCCTGCAACGATTTAAAGCATAGATCAAACATCAAATCCGCGTAGAGACATAAGAAATGTCTACTCTTTGTCTCAGAACTTACCGCTAATGAGCTTTCGAGATATCTATCTTCCTCAAATCCATCTTGTACATGAGTTCTCAGACTTGTGTACTCAGCAGAACCTGTACAATTGTCGTCGAGAGACCTTAGATTAGAGTTGTGCAGTTTTGGGTCAAAAACCTCGAAGTTCTTGTCCAAGGACCACAACTTGAAGCTCTCTCTTCTCTTCTCCAGCTTCTGTCTTCTCTCTTTGAGTTTTGTCTGCAAGCTACTCAATGCATTAGGAACTTCATAAACTGGTGACGAATTTGATCTCTCCTGTTGCCGTTCCACCGTGAATCTCCTAGGCAAAACATCGCTCTCCATACTTAGCTTGAAAACATCTGATTCAACCCGTTTCTTGCGCCTAAACACCGGTGACTCCGGACTTCTATGGCCAACTGTACTGGTAGAAACATCACTTGTTCTAAAAGCAGCAGCCTCGGCTTCTATAGCTTTACCGCTACATTCAGGTTTAATTTCTGCGTGATTGTTGTCTTTATTAGATCCAACAACAAGCTTCAACTTCTTGGCTAGATGTTTGAATCTCAAGTACACTCTATCGTCAACCGAGCTTGATAATCTAGGCTTCAAGAGAACAATATTATCCAAATCATCAGCCATTGAAAGAGATTTATCCCGCGGTTCCTTCACCTTAGGTCCCTCCAAGTCTTGGCCTTTTTTCGCCGAGAAAGAATTAGGATCTTGTAAGAGTGTAATGAACAATTCTTTGTTCGAACTTAGAATATCCAATGCTTCCATGAACTGCTTAGACCGATCTTTCCCCTTCTCCTCCGCCTTCGAACAAATCAATGTTTCAGCAGCTTCATTCACACAAACTTGAAGGTTAATCTCCCTCTTCTCACAATCTCTCCCATTCTTCAGATCCATTTGCTTATCCTTATCATTTCTCTTCTCAGTTTCACTCAAACAAGATTGATTAAGCTTATCCGAGCTATTATCGCAAGTTTCCTCCTTTTGATTCTTGATCCTTATAATCTCTCTCTCTAGTAATCCCTGAACAGGTTTTGATTCATAGTTCTCATCTTCTCTTTCAGAACTTAAAGATCTTCTCCTCGTTTTAGGCTTACATGACATCTCTCCTTCCACAATCCGCTGAACAAATCAAAAAGATTCAGTTCTCTCCTTCGAAAATCCGAAAATCTAAACCAAAAAACTAACAAACAATTTCAAAACTTACATCATTACACTGACATTTCTCATGAAGTCTATTGAGCAAATCAAGCTGGCTTTTAGTATAAACATTACCTGAAATGAAAACAAGAATCAACTTAAAACACTAAGATCATGAAACGATCCAAGAAACACTGTTTTTGTAAAACACTACTAACTAACCAGCAGAATCTCTGATGAATTTCTTCCCTGAACTCAGTCTCTTATTACCAGATTTGACATGTCTGAAATCGAAGAAGTTTATCAGTTTCCAACCACAACCAGACTTGTAACTCTCGTAGACAAGAGGGCTTTTAGGGAAAATTGCAGTTCCAGGACTCTTGCTGCTGCTTCTTGGTGATCTCTTCTTCTCCATTGTTGATCAAAGAAATCACAAATCATTAAAAAAACTCTCTGTCTTCAATCTAGTAAACACCGATTCTCAAAAAACCTGAGAAAAAAAAAAAAAAAAACCCTTATCTTTTAACAAAACACCAATAACCTTGAAAAACATATAAACAACAACAACAAAAAAACAGAGAATTCTTATAATTGTGTCTGAAGATTACTTCTTCTGGCTACAAAGCTGTCAATTTTACTTTCTGGGTTTCCTTTTTTCCCCTTCCCCTAAACCCTAAACTGAGATTTTCAGTAAAAACTTCAAAAAAAATCTTTCTTTAGCATAAAAATGTAATCTTTTTCATGTATATGTAGAAATTTTGCTTACCTGAGCATTTTTGTGGAAATGAGTCAGAAAAAAATGCAAAACTTTTTTGTGTTTCTGTGGAGCCAATCAAGCACTGAGGTTTGTGAAAGGAGACTGATAAACAATAAAAGTTAAAAACCATAGATTTTTGTTTCTACATACAAAATAAAAAAGTGCCCAACATGATTGAGGTTGGGCTTTTGAAGATCTTTATAGAAAAATAAAGAGAAATCGTTAAAGGGTCCCTTGTCTCTTCATCTACCCATGTAATTACTTATTATTATTATTTTTAAATTGGGTTTTTTTTTTTTTGTCTTCAAGAAAAATTGTAAAGGACAATAAATGAGGATTACTGTTTATTCTTGGAGATGGGTCCTCTCGCCATTAAAGAGGCTTTGGTAAGTTATGGAGTAGAAGAGGAAGAAGAAGAAACTTTCTAAAATATAATGAAATGTGGAAAAAATAGGAAATGATTAGAAGAGAAAGGAAAATAATCAAATAATCAAATAACCAATAGAAATTTACACTTTTAGATCTTTTTTTAGAGGATCAGAACTTTTTTTTTTTTGGCAGGCAACCAGACATTTTTATAGTGGGATTTTTTTGTTTTTTATAGTAATTTAAAATTACTTTTTTTGTTTAGAAAATAAATCAAGAGAAAATGAGAAAGAAGGAGAGGGACGTGAGAGGGAAAGAGACATTGGAAATTTGCAGATCATTTCACATATAAGACAATGCTTTCAAATTAAGCTTTTATTTCTGTCCTCTTCTTATCTACAAATATATATGTCTATATATATATATATATATGTGAAAGATAGTAAATATTACAATGGGTTTTATGTGATTTTCAACATTAACTTATCACTGCCATTAAAAAGTACACTTTTTTGGCCCAGTTATTATTTTATTTTTTTTATCGAAAATGTAACCGTTGGATTCGAACTCAAATAATGAAATAAGTGTACATCTGCTTTTAATGATTATTATTTATATTTATTATTATGTATTATATTATACTATTATAGCCACCAATTAGTTACGAGTACATAAATGAATATTATTAGTCTTATTTTCTGCAGATTAAATCTTATTAATTAGTAACGTAAAGACTTGTATTTTTCCATCTATGTCATACTAACGTGTATTCACATGCACATTTAATATTTGTGTGTGTATATATATCAGCAAGTTAATGACATAATGTGTATATTTGAATAAAATATATTTATAGAGTATCCGATCCCAATACGGCATGTTCTTTTTTATTTCCATTTTCATATTTCGTATTTACTACCGGGTCTGTAATTAAATTACAAATAATTCATCAGCTGATAAACATGGACAAAACTCTAGAATTGTAACCTTAAGTAGTACTTAGGAAAATTGTAATACGACGTACTTATTTATATTGCAATGCACGTTTTCGGGAAATCTGGCAAATTTTTTTATTTTTAAAAAGAGTTATGTGAGCGAATGCGTAAATTAATCTGAGATTTACATGTGTTTTTTGTTCTCATATTGGTATGATAAATATATAAATTAATATACGTTTTAAACTGTGACATGTGATTGTCGTAGTTGAGATGGTGTCAGTGATTGTTTTAGTTCACCACTCATAAATTTTCGTGACTATATATTGATTTTTCCATAAATCCTTGTTCTTGCAAATGCATGTGTTTTACAGCATTTAGAGTTGTATATTTAAGTTTGATCGGTTGTAAATTATTATCCAAAAACCTGTTTATGTTATTTCAGATATTAATTTGAGCTACTTAGGTAAATAGTTGTATGTTGTTTAGTTATTAATGATTTTGTAAACAAGGATAAATCATTTTTTCCGATCAAAATACTTTTGCATTCCAGCGATATTATGTTATTTCATTAAATAACGTATTATTTGATAATAAAAATTGTATCATTGAATAAAATAAAAATCGTTTATCAATGAATAAATATACATACCGACACGTTTTTGGATAAAATAATGTGATATCAGATAGAATAACATGTTATTTGTTTTAAACTCGCGTAAAATCATTATACAGTTAAAGACTATGAATCTGATATTGTTCGTATTCACCTACTTAATGCTATTTACCTAGGTTTTGATTTGTTATTCTACTATCATCCGCAAATACTATGTTTGTAGGCCATTATAGTTATTGGCATTTGTCAACAATCATGGAAATTTCTCATTCCTACTAATGTTTTGTGGTGGTGAATGGTTCATTTTTTTTAATATTAACAAAAATCTACAAAAAAATCAAAAAATAGTATAAACGGATTTTTATTATCTTTTATCAGATATTACCGTATAAAATTTGATAAACTTGATATATATATTGAATAAACTAAAATAAATTTTGAATTATAAAAATATTTATTGTATATAAACAAATGTTTTAAACTTGTACGTTAAGAACATATTTTATTTTAGTTACTCGGATTTTAAATTTTGATTATAGTAATATAGTTTTAGTTATTTGTATAAATTATATATTATTTGAATTTTTGATAGTATTATATTAAATCGCTATTATATAAATTTCCGTAATTACATTCACATCTATTATATTTAAACCGGTCAAACTTTTAGTTAAAAACAAAAATTAAGGAAATGACATAGTAATGCTAGTTATTGCATGTAGCCTGTTTTCTGTTAATAATATGATTTAAATTTATCAATCGGTTGACCAACAAAAAATTTCCAATCATTCTTATTTGTTTTATATATTACCTTAGCCGGATACATTCTGCTCATCCCACCACCACAAAAAATAAACTCTTTAGTCAATGTGTAGGAGGGATTAGTTTAACTCCTAAGTCAATAGGACTTAATTATTAAGATTTGAGATTGCATTCGAGTATTAATCTATTCGTATTATTCTATAAAAAATTGGTGGAACATTAATATGATTGTTTGACTTGTAACGGTATACGTGTGGTTGTCCACTTGTCTTATGTAATTAAGAATCAAATCCATCTAACTTTTCACCAAAGTTTTTCTCCGCCGTCCAATAGAAATATAACTATTTATGTCAAATTGCCAATACATATTATAATCGTTTCTATCATATATACGTAAATACAGTAGACGAATTGCTTTAGATAGTGTACCGACAAAGGAATCACGACACGACATTTTTTTCACAATTACATCATTTTCGTAACATCAAATTAAAATATGAAGTTTATCATATAGATATATTTTAGAAATATGGTACATATCTATATGTTGATTAATCAAACTAACTACATTGCTTACAAAAAAAATCAAACTATATAATTCGTATTTTGTAATACGTATTCGAAGACTATGATAAAGTTGGGTGTGCGTTTTTTAATCGTTTTTTACATCGATAGAATATATTTTCTGTAATACTTAGAAATACAACAAACGGTTGGGTTTTAAATTTTTTAAATGGCAGTCGCATGCAGACTTAGACGATATTCACTATTTTGTTATTTTTGCGATACTTAACAACATTATAGCATGTGCACGTCACGTGATATGAAATGGGCCGAAGGAATGTCGAAGCGAGGCCCAACACGAAAAGGGACCAGAGTATATTAAACAAACTCAACTGTAAATGGCGGTGGTCGGTCCACGTTACAAATTAAAGTGGCCATGTGAGATTTTATTTCGTTTATCTCTGACCAAGATACTATTTTTTTTATAATCAGAAGAGGATCAGATTTTTATCATCCGATTAATTTTCTATGATGAATATAGTCGTTGAATAATCAATTCACCGGATTTTTTAATGGGTTTAAAGCGTGACACTATTTTAACTGACTAAATGGAGGTGAAAATGTTTATTGGGATGATTTTGCACCATCTAATAATAAGCCGCCACGTCGGCAACAAAATAAAAATGTAACTCTATTTCGAAATATACCAGATTTATTTTCAGAAAGTAGCCGAAAATGTCTCTAGCAGATAAGACTAACCACATGATTCTACCTACAACTGTTTGGAAAAAATGCTCGCTCCCCTACGGAGATGACGATCGATGCAACTTGATAACGTACATAGGCCAAGCTAAAAATCAAAGCCATAGGTAAATTCTCTATATTTACATTACCTTAAATTCCATAAAAGAGGAGGATGAATATCAAAGCATGAACGAATACCATCCCGTTCGAGAGTTTTCTCCTTGAGAATTCTTTTTAATCCAAACCCTAGAAAAATAATTCCAACCCCATTTTTCCTAGGATCATTCATCTTTTCTACTTTCATTTTTCCCTAAAATAGTAGATTGAGACCCTGATCTTCGGACGTGTTTTCAAACTCAACCCATACTCGTCTCCCAAACAATTACACTTCTCGGTTGTTGTCTGTTTCGGATGTCGGAGAGTTTTCGGGAGAAAAACCCCTTCTCGTCTCTCGAAGACTGTCTTGACTATTTCGTTTATGCAAGTTTACCATTCGTCCATGGAGGTATTAGAGATTCCATGGAACATCAATTTAGACACGAGCGTAGCTCATCCCCAGATGACGAAACTCATACCCGACGTTCTCCAGCCATTCCAAAAGACACGAAATCTGACGCAAGAAATTCAAGACACCCATCCAAAAGACCCAAAATTCGACCCGAACAACTAGACTTAAGTGCAAAAACCCGTATATTAATATAAATAGTTCTTGGCCAATAATTTTATAAATTTTCAATTCAATGGATTGAATCTATTCTAATTTTCGTTATGAGACATATTATTACGAGAGATGACTTCTTAACCACTCATCTCTAACTGAATATTACTTTAGAAATGTCAATAAATTATATTTGCACCAACCACCCTATTTAGGTTAACAAACACAAAAAAGTGATACAATATTAAATTTTATAAATTCTCAACTCAAAACTAATCACTGATAAGAGGATTAATCCATAGTTCTTGTATACTATTTTAAATCATTTTTGACTTATGACATGGGATCATAACTGTTGAAAACACACTGGCTCCTCTCAAAACTTAGAAATCAAAATCAGCCTCTTCTCCATCTTTTATGTTAATAATCAAGCACCATCAATCTTTTGTTTTAAAAAACAGTCAAACAAAAAATGTTTGTTGGGTTATCCACAGCAACAGAGCAAATTTTAAGCAACTTTTTATTTCTCTTCAAACAAAATATTTTATCTTTTTTTTTAAATATCTGAAATTCCATTAATATTTAAGAGTTTGTACATAATTTCTGAAGAAAATTGATGGATTCAAATAAAGTGATTCTTTTATTTTTATATCATCCGAACACCTGCAAATGCAGTAATTTGATCGGTTTTGATTTTTAACCGTCGTTGCATCTCTCAAAGACGTCGCAAAACCACAAACACGTTCAAGCGATTATTGAAACAAAGAAGAAAAGAAGAATTAAACAACGAACGAAAAGAAACATCGGAACCACCGGTGGCTCGGAAAAAGCCAAGCGAAGTAATATGTGGTGATCGCTTTTCGAATCGTCGCTGAGAGAGAACAAACGGTTTCTGTGTTCTTAACAAAATATTTGGTCAGATAATTATGCGAGTTAATATTAATTTCTTTTAAACAAAAGTTATAGATAGTGGGCCAATACAGTGGCCCATGATTACGGGCCAATTATTATCACTTACACTTAAAACGCACCGTTTTATCAGCGTTTCTGATTCCTCTATACGCACCGTTTCGCAACCAATCTCTTATCCCCTCGAAAAACCTTTCATTGCTTCTCCCACTCTCTCCAATGGCGTTCACGTTTCTCTCTCCTCACCCAGTCTTTCTCTCTCTAAGTGGAACCACCTCTTCCTTCCCCTATAAACCTGTTCTCTTACCATTCTCCCGAAATTCCCGGAATCTTCCGGTAGCGGCGGGGCCAGCTCGTCGGAATTCGTACCCGAACCCTGCAGATGACGATCCGCCTGAAGCTCCGGAGGATTCAATGCATGGAGTATCGAAGTTTCAGCAGATACAGCGTCAAGCTGCTCGTGCGAGGAAGCTAGAGGAAGAAGATTTCGAGAAGAATCGGAACACATATCTCTCCGCCATCGCCGATGTGGAAGACGCGCCGGAGACGGGAAGAGATGACGTAGAATCTAGTGGCGATCTGTTCTCAGATATCGATAGAGCTATATCGATGAAACGGAGCGAGTTCGTCAAGCAAGGATTGCTCAAACCTAATCCTCCGAAAACGGTGTCGTCTAAGAAGACTGAAGAGGAAGATGGGGAAGAAGGTGATGTTACCGATGAGCTTGACGAAGAAGAAGTTGTAGATTTGGATGAGATTGATAAACTAACTGGATTAACTGAAATTTCTGACGAAGAAGATTGGGTTGATGAAGAAGGTAACCCGAGGATCAACAAGAAGAAGGAAATTGGGTCTGATCATCAATTCGAGTTTGATTTGGATGATTTCGGTGCATCTAAAGTCAGAATTGTGGAACCTAAATTCAAATTGAGCTTAGCTGAGCTTTTAGACGAGAGTAAAGTGGTTCCGATCTCTGTTTACGGCGATTTAGATGTCGAAATCACCGGAATTCAGCACGATTCGCGAGGTGTAAGCGCCGGAGATCTCTTCGTTTGCTGTGTTGGAAGTGAAAACGATAAAGATTCCTTCTTGAGCGAAGCAGACAAGAGAGGAGCAGTGGCGGTTGTAGCTAGCAAAGAGATTGACATTGAAGACACCTTAGGTTGTAGAGCACTTGTCATCGTCGAAGACACTAACGCAGTTTTAGCAGCTTTAGCTTCTTCCTTTTACAGGCATCCGTCAAAGAACATGGCGGTGATCGGAGTTACAGGCACGGACGGGAAGACCACCACCACGTATTTGATTAAAAGCCTCTATGAAGCGATGGGTGTGCGAACAGGAATGTTTAGCACAGTTTCTTGTTATATCCATGGCGATAACAAATTGGATTCGCCTAATGCTACGCCGAATCCTGATGCGGTTTTGGTTCAGAGTTTGATGGCTAAGATGTTGCATAACGGAACTGAAGCTCTGGTTATGGAAGCTTCTCCTCAAGAACTTGCTTTAGGGAGATGTGATGAAGTTGATTTCGACATTGCGGTTTTCACAAATTTGACAAGAGAGGATACGGATTTTCGTGGTACCGACGAGGAGTATAGAGATGCTGAAGCCAAGTTGTTTGCAAGAATGGTTGATCCGGAAAGACACAGGAAAGTGGTTAACATAGACGATCCAAACGCAGCATTTTTCATTAAGCAAGGGAATCCTAATGTTCCTGTTGTGACATTTGCCATGGAAAACAAGAAAGCCGATGTTCACCCATTAAAGTTTGAGCTTTCCTTGTTTGAGACACAGGTTTTGGTTAATACCCCTCAAGGTATACTGGAGATCTCTTCGGGTTTGTTAGGACGGCATAATATTTATAACATTCTTGCTGCGGTTGCTGTCGGGATTGCTGTTGGAGCTCCTCTTGAGGATATTGTTAGAGGTGTTGAGGAAGTCGATGCAGTCCCGGGAAGGTGTGAATTAATTGATGAGGAACAAGCTTTTGGTGTTATTGTGGATCATGCTAACACACCTGATGGATTGTCAAGGCTGCTAGATTCAATTCGAGAGCTTAAACCGAGGAGAATCATTACCGGTATATAGTTTTCTCTCCATCCATTTAATACTCCGTACTCGTTCCTATACTGTAGTTTTTATGTGTGGTCATCTGATTATTTTAGCTGGCTTTTTTTCTTTCTGTTGAAGTTATTGGTTGCGCGGGTGAGAATGAGAGAGGGAAAAGACCGGTCATGACGAAAATCGCTACTGAAAAGAGTGATGTGACGATGTTGACATCTGATAATCCAGGGAATGAAGATCCATGTAAGTAACTCTGAGATTAGGTTGAGTCTATAAACCTTGAGTGTGTCCTGAGGTATATTAACAGTTAGAAAAAACTCCAATGTGGTTTTAGTGGACATCTTGGATGACATGTTGGCTGGGATTGGATGGACGATGCAAGAGTATTTGAAACATGGCGAACACGATTACTATCCACCTTTGGCAAATGGTCATAGACTCTTCCTTCACGATATTAGACGTGTAGCTGTGCGTTGTGCTGTTGCGATGGGTGAAGAAGGTGACATGGTTGTAAGTATTCAAAATAAACCCACTCTATTTATAGTCCTCAGTGTCTTACAAAGTTGTTGGATTTTAATCCTTTACGAGCAATCTCAGCTTCAACGGAATATAATCTAAGCTTAGCTTTGCTTGACATTGCTCTGTTTTTGCAGGTTGTAGCAGGGAAAGGCCATGAAGCGTATCAGCTTGAAGGTGATAAAAAAGAGTTCTATGATGACCGAGAAGAATGCCGGGAAGCATTACAATACGTCGATGAGCTTCACCAAGCTGGAATAGACACTAGCGAGTTCCCATGGCGGTAAGTGGAACCATAACAGTTCTATCTTTTTCTAGATGATAAAACAACAGACGATAACCCGAGATTCTGATCTTTGAGAATTGCTGAAACTTCTCGAGATGCTTCTTCATCACTATTTTTTCCTATTACTCTGCTTCTGCAGGTTACCAGAGAGTCATTAATATCTCTATGGTGAGATCATTAGAACAGAAATTAGCTTATTAGCTAATCCATGAAATCGGTTTTTACTTCCACCGCGGCTCAATGCTCTTGCGAAGATCGATTTGCCGAGAGCTCATGAATTATACACAAGCGACTTGGAGGTATCTATCTAACCTTGTGAGTCACCTTAAAGTTCTTCCATTTTATTACCTCTCAGTACTTTTTTCGGTTAAGATGAAACCCGAGATATCGAAATGTCAAATTCGACTGAACTTTTCTCATATTTATGAGAGGTTGAAAAATGGAAACAGTTATAATAAGAGTTGCTTGGAAGATATAAGAGTTGTTTTCTTTGTCATTGTTACTGCAGGAGAGAGTGAGAGAGGCAGATTCTAAAGGTGGAAGAAGATGCATACAGATTTTGTAAGAGTTAAAACCCAAAAATGTAAGTGGTTTGTGTTTTGTGTATGTGTTGTTTTAGAGATAGAAGGTGTGTTTTTATTTGGATATAAACCAATTCAAACCGAACCAACAAAAACCGATTCAGATCTAATTCGGTTTAAAATATTTAATTTTTTTTCTTAAATCTGGAAATTTGAGAAATTAGGGATACATGATTGAACACTAACAAGGTTTAGGTCTGGTGATATATGTGACAAAAACAAAAATTATGGAAGTTTGGCAGGGAATATAGTCTTTCGAACAATCGAATTTGATTTCTGGTTATAAATTAAAAGATTCTCGATATCCATTAGTCTTTGGGTCCACTCCTAAACCAATAAAGCAATCTTATTAATAATCATATATAAACCAAATAAATAATAACATACAAAACAACATGGTATGTCCTCGCAACAAAGGTCAATTCATTTATCGTTTTCTTAATAGACATATTCCACAAATCATATAAATAAATAAAAAATCTTAGATTTCAACAAGATTGTGAGATAACCATTTTAGCTAAACCGGCCCCATCAAAAGAGCCAAAACCGGTCCAATGACTCGACCTAACGGCGTCGTTTTCATTGTTCCTCACTTTCCTTCCTTCTCGCTTACGTCACTTTCCATAATAGAGATCCAACAATGATATCTGATAAATATAAAAATATTCCCATTTTTATTTTCTGGGAATATTTCTCAAATAGTTTTTTTTTTTTTTAATTATTTAATCTTTCCGAGTTTCACTCTTCTCTCTCTCTCGCTCGCTCTTCATTGTTTCTGTGTGATAAATTCGAGAGAGAGAATCCTTGGAGCATTTCCATGGATTCGCTTAGATTTCTCCGATTTCTTCTTATATCCCTTTCGATTTTACTCGTCTCTCTCCTTTCTACAGTCACCGCCGGTGATATTGTTCATCAAGACGATTTAGCTCCGAAGAAACCAGGTTGCGAGAATGACTTCGTTTTGGTACTAAAATCTCTACCCAGTTTTTTTCTATCTTCTTACTTGGATTTCACCTTCCAACGAATTTTGTTGTTTTCCCCCCTTTCTGGATTGAGCTTAACAATGGATTCCAAAAAAAAAATTTGAAAATCGGAGGTTTTCTTGCTAAATCTCGAGATTAATTGAGCAAGTTTCGAGAGTTAGAGCTTAAAACTCTTTTGTTTACTGTTTAGCTTGTAGTTGATGTACAGTTATGGATTCCTCGATTCTGGGGTTTACTTCACTTTTGTTACAATTTTCCTTTTTTTTTATTTCTCTTTCTTAGCAATGAAGTTACTTGTGGGGTTGATTAATTGAAGATTATGAAGTATAGTTCTATTTCTAGATACCCCTTTAGATCCTAAGAACTAATTAAAGTTGTTCTTTGTTGAGCTATTGATTGCTTTCTGTGACATACACACTTTGGTATAGGTAAGCTTTTGTTGCTTTGTTCATATTAATAATATCTGGCATATTTTCTATAAGATGACAAGTGTTTATCGAGTTGGATTAAGATCTGGTGAAGTTTATGTGTGTGATTTTGTCACCTGGTTCTTGCCTTCAGGTGAAAGTTCAAACGTGGATTGATGGTGTTGAGGATGCGGAGTTTGTGGGCGTCGGTGCTAGATTCGGGAGGCGGATTGTGTCCAAGGAGAAGAACGCAAACCAGACACACCTTGTTCTTGCAAATCCTCGTGATTGTTGTACACCGCTCAAGAACAAGGTTTTTATATACCCCTTTTTATGACCTATGGTATAGAATCAATGCATTTATAACTAGTTGTGATGTTGAAAGTGAATGCGTTAACTTACCGGTTCAATCTTTGTTAGCTTTCTGGAGATGTTGTTATTGTGGAACGGGGCAACTGTAGGTTCACAGCAAAGGCAAATAATGCAGAAGCTGCTGGTGCCTCTGCTCTGCTCATCATAAATAATCAGAAAGGTAGCTTGTTTTTGTTTCGTGGTGACTGTTGAAATTGTTTAATTGATTTGATGTTATAATAGCAATCAGTTATTATGAGTTATTCGGGTATGCTTACTATTACAGACAATATCATATTTTGTTTTCAATTTTCAATTTTTATTCTTGTTTGTAGAATCTAATGGTTTGTATGTATGTTTGTTTGTCTGACAGAACTTTACAAAATGGTGTGCGAACCGGATGAAACGGATTTAGATATCCAGATTCCTGCCGTCATGCTCCCACAGGATGCTGGTGCAACTTTGCAAAAGATGCTCACCAACAGTTCAAAAGGTACGTCCTAACGATGATTATGCTTCAGAATTAGTCATTTAAGCTGAAATTCCGCATCAATATATGTATCGGTCAACTCTCTAATCTTCTGTACTTAATGCAGTGTCGGCGCAGCTTTACTCCCCAAGACGACCAGCCGTTGACGTAGCTGAAGTCTTTTTGTGGTTAATGGCTATCGGTACCATTTTGTGTGCATCTTATTGGTCTGCATGGAGTGCCCGAGATGCAGCTATTGAACATGATAAGCTACTGAAGGTCCGTCATTTCCTACCTATTTGGGAGTACTAATATTAGGCTAGGAACATTTAGTTGGATGGGTAAGGATAACGTAAACTGCCAATAAGTAAATCCCTAGCCCTTCTTGTGCAATTCCAATGATGCCAAAAGGGACAGAGTAGTTGGTAACTTGGTTTGGCCGAGGAAGAAAAGTCATTTGTAGTATATTGAACAATACTTAGGCATTTCTTTACCATTTTACTTTCCCATTTATGGAAAGGTTGTGTCAAGATAAACATCCAAGAAATGGATAGGTAACGGATGGCTTTTCTAATGAGCTGGGCCCCTCCTTGATGCATTTGTCTACTTTTGACAAGAGCCTCACATGGTTTTGTTTGTTTGTTGCTTTTGTTAATGGTTTTATTATGAGTGTTATTATTCTTACGTAAGCTTTCTTACTTCTAACATTTTTTTTCCGCACAAATGTAGGATGCTATAGACGAAATCCCTAACACAAATGATGGTGGTAGTGGTGTCGTAGAGATCAATACTATTTCAGCTATTTTTTTCGTAGTTCTTGCTTCGGGCTTCCTGGTGGTTCTTTACAAGCTTATGTCTTATTGGTTTGTGGAGCTTCTTGTGGTTGTTTTCTGCATTGGTGGCGTGGAGGTACTAAGTTATTTTCAATTCTTTTCTTTCTCTCTGCATCCTCTCAGTACAAGTCTCTTTCGACTTGTGATCATAATCCAATTCATACTTCAATTGAATTGACATACCGCTTATAGTCTTATATGGTGTAATACCTTCTTTATCTTCAGGGTTTGCAAACTTGCCTCGTCGCTTTGTTATCAAGGTAAACGCATGATTCCTTTCGATGCATATTCCCTTTAATGCACATCTTGGAGGATGTCATGGACTGCTCTTTCTTTGAGTTCTTTTTGCAGATGGTTCCAACGTGCTGGAGATGCTTACGTAAAAATCCCTTTCCTTGGACCTATCTCTTACCTGACTCTTGCAGTTTCTCCTTTCTGCATTGTCTTTGCTGTTCTCTGGGCTGTTTACCGAGATCGCTCCTTCGCTTGGATTGGCCAAGATGTTCTTGTAAGGATTGCAGTCCCATTCAATTTCATTTTCAACTACAATGCAATTCCGTTAGATGGTGTTTGACATCGTTCTTCTATTGAGCAGGGTATCGCATTGATCATCACAGTACTACAGATTGTTCATGTCCCAAATCTTAAGGTAATTTATTAAACTATTTGTAGCTCATCACAATCTTTCCATCTTAGAGTTTCCAAACCTTTTTTGGAGGTATGTGAAAAATAATGCCACATATCACTTGGAACAGGTCGGGACAGTTCTTCTCAGCTGTGCCTTCTTGTACGATATCTTCTGGGTGTTTATCTCCAAGAAGTTGTTCCATGAAAGCGTAATGATTGTCGTAAGTAACAAATCAATCAGCCAGCCATCAATGCCCAAACTCAAATCTCGTTTATAGAAATCTTCCTCTCACCTCATAAGTTCAACAAAATGCAATGCTTCTTCTTTCTTCTTTGCAGGTAGCGCGTGGTGATAAGAGCGGAGAAGATGGCATCCCGATGCTACTGAAGATTCCGCGCATGTTTGATCCATGGGGAGGCTACAGCATTATTGGATTCGGTGATATTCTTTTGCCCGGTTTGCTAATCGCATTTGCTCTCAGGTTCAAAAGCCTTTCACTCTCTCTTATCTTGTGAATCATCATATACATAATTTCCTTTCACCAATCTGCAAGCTTTCCCAACACTTGCTCGTGCAGATACGACTGGTTAGCTAACAAGACTCTTCGAACCGGCTATTTTATCTGGGCAATGGTTGCCTACGGATTAGGTAAATTCACACACAAATCCGCGTAATCCCACAGATCTTCATATTCTCCATCATTGACGACCATTTGAAAACCGCAGGTCTTTTAATTACTTACGTGGCTCTAAACCTAATGGATGGACACGGCCAACCGGCATTGCTCTACATTGTCCCTTTCACGCTCGGTAAAAAATCTCTCCACATCTCTCTATCTCTCGTTATCGCGTGCATCGACTAAGTACTGAAATAAATCTCTGGATGCAAATGCAGGAACAATGTTAACGTTAGCTCGAAAACGAAACGATCTTTGGATTCTATGGACAAAAGGAGAGCCACAAAGGGCTTGTCCTCACCATGTCCGGCTTGAACATTGCTCTGATGAGAAATGAGACGACCTGACCAAATATGGAACTCAAGAGATTTTTACCAAAAAAAGCCTTTGGGGTTTGTAACCAATGTAACGTAAGTTGTAAGATTCTTTTTCTCTTCAATCTTTTTTTTTAATCCATGTTTGTTTATGTTAATACTTACTTACATCATCATATTATTGAAGAAGAATCCATGATCGTTCTTTGTCTATATGGTTTGTTTCTTTTGTAAGAAAAAGAGTGTTGAAACAAACAATAAAGTGTATATATTACACGTAGACAAACTTTCTAAGCTCTCATCATTGTGCGGACGATTTTGTAATCTAAATAATAATATTTTTCCATTGTTTATTCTTGCTGACTCGATTTTCCATAAATCAAATATCATCTTCTATTTTCCTCTAAAATTTGGGTTGTGTTATAAACTATATCTTATTATATAAAGAAAAATGCATTCAAAATTATAACTCATTAGATCATGACATGTGTCATTTTAATTGAGATGATGACACGTGTTAATATACTAATGTATAAAGTTAATTTTAATTTAAATAATATTTCTTTTTTATCTGAAGTTAAAAAAAAAGTACATCATCGCAAAAAAAAAAAAATCCCAACGTAACAAAAAAAAGTCAATGTCCTTCTGTAAAAAAAATTGTCATTAAAAAAAGGAAAATTTGTAAACAAAATGTCACTAAAAAGATAAATGGAAAATTTGTAAAAAATATCATTAAAAAAAGGTAAAAGAGAAAATTTGTAAAGAATATCATTAAAAAGGAAGAAGAATTTGTTTCATGTCAATACGTTTAAAAATAAAAAAAAAGAAAAAAATGCCATAACTAATCGAGAAAGAAAGGAAAAAAAATACATCATCGGAAAAATTTGTAAAAAAAAATGTTATCAAATAAAGATAAATGGAAAAATTTGTAAAAAATATTATTAAAAAAAAGTAAAAGGAAAAATTTGTAAAAAAAAAAAATCATTTAAAAAGGAAAATTTTTTTAATGTCAATACGTTTAAAAAAAAAAAAAATGTCATAACTAATCGAGAAAGAAAAGAAAAAAAATACATCATTCAAGCAAATCATGAATTCGAGAGTTCCACAAATCGATCAAAGCTAAATAAGACATATTATTAAAAAATTAAAAGAGAATACTAAATAAAAAAACTAAAAAAGGAAAATATGACAAATTATTTTCAATTTCTAAAAGTATTAGTGCGGCATATAAAAAATTGATATTCATGAGATTACGACATGTTTTGTTAATACTTTTAAATTTATTTACTAATATATTTTGTTAATTTTCTTACTATTTATTTAACACTAATGACATATATAGACATAAATTTGATAGAATGCATTATGCATATATTATTTTGATATGAAAATTTTGGGTATTATTGATTGACAAGGAATGCATGGAGTAAAAATATGGTTTTAATATTATGGATGAAATACATGAGTTGTATTGCGAGATGAAATACGTGATGATGAAATTCAGTTTGAAACAAAGTTACTAATCAACATGTAAAATAAGTGTGCGAGTAACAATCAAAATCTAAATATTTACATCAACAAGATTTAACATATATTTCTTATATTTTCATAAATTTTATCTTTATTAAATTTAATCGATTACCGACACGTTTTACTTTATTTTTTATCATTTATAAATAAGTTATAATTAAAACCCCGCGTATTACGCAGGTCCTAATCTAGTTATTATATAAAGGATAATGTATTCAAAAATTATAACTTATCAGATCGTCACATGTGTCATTTTAATTGAGATGATGACACGTGTTAATATACTAATGTATATTATATTATCGTGTTAACTTAAATATCATTAAAAAAAAGATAAAAGGGAAAATTTGAAAAAAATATTATTAAAAAAAGAAAAATTTGTTTCATGTCAATACGTTTAAAAAGAAAAAAAAAAGAAAAATGCCATATCTAATCGAGAAAGAAAGAAAAAAAGATACCCAATAATTTGAAAAAAAAAATGTCATTAAAAAAAGTAAAAGAAAAAATTTGTAAAAAATGTCATTAAAAAAAAGTAAAAAGGAAAATTTGTAACAAAAAATATCAATAAAAAAAAAATTTGTTTCATGTCAATACGTTTAAAAACAAAAAAAAGAAAAATGCCATAACTAATCGAGAAAGAAAAAAAAATACATCATTGAGAAAAAATAAGGCAAGTGTCCTAACGTAAAAAAAAAAATCAATGTCCTACCGTCAAAAAAAAAAATTTATTAAAAAAAGGAAAATTTGTTTCATGTCAATACGTTTAAAAAACAAAAAAAGGAAAAATGTCAAAATAAACTATTAAAAAAAGGGGGAAAAAAGTATAGATGCCATTATATTCAACAAAAATATGCCATTACATTAAAAAAAAAGGCACAGTGCCATATTTCTTACGTACATGTTCACATACATATTGACAGACCAAACTCTATATAATAACATCTACAACGTCAAAAATTTAATTGTGTGCTCAGTCTTTATTCTCTTAATCAACTTTAAAACAAACAAATCATGAATTCGAGAGTTACACAAATCGATCAAAGCTATTTTACTTTAAATTTTGCTCAACGTGAGTGTGACACGTAGACAAAATCGTAACTCACCAGATCGTGACATGTGTCGTGACACGTAGGTAAAATCGTACGTAACTCATCCGATCGTGACATGCGTTAATTTTAATTGAGATTGTGACACGTGTCAATATATTAATATAAAAAATATAAATTTTCCTTTTATTTCTTAAATCAAATTGTAATGTAACTAAAAGGAAATAATAGTCTAAAAAAAGAAAATAAGACATATTATTAAAAATAATAGAAGGAAATAGTAAATCAAAAAGACTAAAAAAAGAAAATAAGACAAATTATTTCTAATTGTGGTGTAATAAAAGGAAATAATAGTCAAAAAAAGAAAATAAGACGTATAATTAAAAAATTAAAAAGAAATAGTAAATCAAAAGACTAAAAAAGGAAAATAAGAAAAATTATTTCCAATTTCTAAAAGTATTAGTGTGACATATGAAAAAATTGATATTCATGAGATTACGACATGTGTAAAATTTTTAATTTTTATATAATATCCATATATTTTTACAATAATTTTTAATTTATTTTCTAATATGTTCTGTTAATTTTCTTACTATTTGTTTAATACTAATAACATATATAGACATAAATTTGATAGCATGCATATATATTATTTTGATATGAAAATTTTGCTTATTATTGATTGACAATAAATACATGGAGTAAAAATATGGTTTTAATATGATCGAAGAAGTAGATGATTTGTGATGGAACCGTCCCAATAAAAATTTTGTGATGGAGAAAACCACGAAGAAGAAGGTTTGGAGAAGATAGAGGCATAATGTTTATCATGTGACAAATTAATGAACAGAAGATGGAAATTCAAGAACAACATTGATTTAGAAAATTATTATCCTATTATATAAAGCAGGATCCGCTCAATTTGAGCGTGACACGTAGGCAAAATCGTAACTCACCAGATCTTGATATGTGTTAATTTTAATTGAGATTGTGACACGTTTCAATATATTAATATAAAAAATATAATTTTTTTTCTACGTTATTTATTTCTTAAATCAAATTGTAGTGTAACTAAAAGGAAATAATAGTCTAAAAAAAAATTAAGATTATTATTAAAAACAATAAAAGGAAATAGTAAATCAAAAAGACTAAAAAAGGGAAAATAAGACAAATTATTTCTAATTGTAGTGTAACTAAAATGAAATAATAGTAAAAAACAGACATATTATAAAAAAATTAAAAAGAAATAGTAAATCAAAAAGACTAAAAAGAGGAAAATAAAAAACTATTTCCAATTTATAAAAATATTAGTGTGACATGAAAAAATTGATATTCATGAGATTACTACATGTGTCAAAATTTTATTTTTGATATAATTTATATATATTTTTTATAATATTTTTTAATTTCTTTGCTAATATGTTTTGTTAATTTTCTTATTATTTGTTTAATACTAATGACATATATAGACATAAATTTGATAGAATGAATTATGCATTTATTATTTTGATATGAAATTTTTGGGTATTACTGATTGACAAAGAATGCATGGAGTAAAAATATGGTTTTAATATGATGGAAGAAGTAGATGAGTTTTATTGCGAGATGAAATATTTAGAGTTGAAATCCAGTTTGAAACAAAGTTACTAATCAACATCCAAAATAAGTGTGCGAGTAACCAATCAAAATCTAAATATTTACATCAGCAAGATTTAACATATATTTCTTACATTTCCATAAAGTTTATCTTTATTAAATTTAATCATGACAAGGAAAAAAGAGTGTAGTCTCCTCCTGAAAATGATATATATAATCATCTCTTCTTTAAATAGATGAATATTGCAGATGACGCAGTCTCCCCTTTGAATAAATAAGTTTTGTTCTCTTCATAGGTTTCGTAGAGACCCATCTTGATCATTCTCTTTGTTTGTCTCGATCCCATCAATGTATGATAAATCTTTCGGAAAAGTGATAGACATTTATCATTGGGATTATAGCATTCCCCTTAGATGTCTATCTTTAGCGTGTTCTTTGATATCTCGTTAAAAACTTCGTCATGGAAAAACTCAGTGGGACAAAACACCATGATAAGAGAAGAAGAATACAACCACGCTCATCATTATATTTCTCCCCTGGAAGCATTATCTGTCAGAGACGCATTCCGATAATTTATACTATCTTTTGGGAGTAACTACGAGAAAAGCTTTAGTGAATAAACTCTTATGATCTTCATATAATATCTCGGGTCGTTGGACTTTTGGTCCATCCCGTTCACAGAGAAGATCATTTCTTTTATTGAGGGAGAATAAGTCATTTCTCATGGCTATTTGCCATTTCTCACAGTCAGGTCTTTTCTAGTACTCTGACACGGACCTTGGATGTGGATCATCATTTTCATGATCGATCTCTTTGGATACAGAAAAAGAAAACATTCCATTTGTATCATCTGTTTCACTTATAGGCCATAATTTTCCATTTTGGGTGAAACTAATGGAAATCTCAATTTTTCTGTATCATGTTCGCCTTTTGGACAAATCTCTTTATATGGTTCTTCTGGAACCTTTTCATATATGTCTTCTAGACATATATCTTTATATGGTTCTTCTAGAAACCCTTTCACAAATGTCTCCAGGATATTTTTCTTTATGCAGTTCTTCTGAAACCTTTTCTCCAAATCTCTTTTTCTTTCGGGGATTTTTATCTTGAGAGCCTATTGGTCTCCCGCGCTTCAATTGAACCCTCAGTTCATTTATTCTACTCCCATAAATATATTCTTCAAGGACATTAATCCTTGATGGAGCGTTAACAACGGGGATATATGACTTTGTCACTCTTTTCGCATCAGGTAACTCGTTTGTCATATTCTGCAAGTTCACAATTTTCCGAACTTTCACCTCGCGTTGTTTTGTAGGGGGATCAAGATATACGAAATATGGTATACACCAAGAAACATCTTTTGGCATTTGTTTAATTCCTCCCCCTAACGCGGGAAATTCACTTTCATCAAAATGGCAATCGGCAAAATGTGCCGTAAATATATCCCCAATTACCAATTCAAGATACCAAATTATATTTTACGACGTATACCCGATATATATTCCCAATCTCCGTTGCGGCCCCATCTTTGTTCTTTATGGTAGCACTATCGGAACATAGACCGCACATCCAAAAATTAGGAGATGGGATATATTTGGTTCTTAGCCAGATGCCAATTATAATGGGGAATATTTATTATGTGCACTTGGTCTTACCTGGACCAATGCTGCCGCATGCAATATAGCGTGTCCCGGCCCCATACAGATATTGAAAGCTTTGATCTCAATATTAACGGTCTTTCAATCAATTGCAACCGTTTAATTAAACTTTCAGCCATGCCATTTTATGTATGAATATGGGGAACCTGATGCTCAACATCTATCCCATTGACATACAATAATCATTAAAGGCTTGTGACGTGAATTTACCAGCGTTGTCAAGCCTGGCTTTATTTATGGCATAATCAGAGAATTTGGCAATGAATCTTGCAAAAGCCGTATCTCGTGTTGTCAATAGATACACACGTGACCATCTAATATATGCGTCAATTAATACCATAAAATACTTAAACGGCCCGCACGGTGGATGAATCAGTCCACATATATCACCATGTATTCTATCTAGGAACACAAGGGATTCATTCCCAACTTTGGCTGGAGACGGCCTCACTATGAGTTTTCCTTGAGAACATGCCTTACATGAAAATTCTTCCAATTGAAAAATATTCTGGTTTTTTAATGGGTGGCCATTTGAATTTTGCACAATTCTTCTCATCATGACTGATCCTGGATGTTCTAGCCTTTCACGCCAGATTTTAAATGTACTAGTAAACTTCTGGTTTACCAGAACATAGGACTCAGTCGTATTTATGTTTATGCAATATAATCCGGAGGACATCATTGGTAACTCTTCCAATGTATGTTTCCACTCCGATAAATGCAAAGATATTCAATGCCATCTTTATTCATATTTTCTATATGATATCCATTTCTCCGGATATCCTTGAAACTTAACAAGTTTCTATATGAATCAGGGGAATATAATGCATCATTTATTTCAAAACTTTGTTCCCCTCGGCATTGAAAATCTGACTCTTCTAGAGCCCATAATAATCTTTGCATTCCCAGATATAGTACTCACGCTTTTAGCGGAGTCTTTTAATTTGAGATTGGAGAAATACTTTTTATCTTTAAGTATTGTGTGCGTTGTTGCACTGTCTGCCAGATATATCTCCGTCTTTGATCTCAAATTGTGACATCTTCTGGTGTCACTTTTATCACAATAAAAGATGCATTAATTAACCAGAAACATATAAGTTTATCATATATCACAATAGAAAGCATTTAACAAAAACATGCAATAGATAAATATGCATGGGTATATTGGTTAACCTTATAATATTTACTTTCATGATTATGCAACATATTTTTCTTATTTCGATCGAATATCTAGAGTTTCCGGGAACATAATTATGATATCATAAATCTTTTAGGGATCAGATCCTTTAGTGATTTTCCCATGATGCGCAATTCAAGTCGTTTTGTCCATTCTCTTTCCTGGACAAATCTTTCTGATGTTTGGACTGCTGGTCCAAAAACTTTTCGTTCTTCAAACGAGTTTCATACAAACTTGATTGCCTCTTTTTCATTTATTGGCCAATAATTATTCTCTCTATGCTCATCCAGAAAGCAGAGATTTATGATCCTCATTAATTATACCGCGCGCTATATCATTTATTATCGACACTTATTTTATCTTTGGTTCCCTCCTTTTTCTCGTAATGACATGGTTAATCGAGATCTCCTTATCATTCTCATTAATTTTATTCAGGTACCTGATTTCATTATTAACCATGTAAACGGTCTCTTTACTCTTCCTCAAGAGTTTAATTAATCCTCTTTTCAATAATCATTTGCTCCCTTTTCTTTTTGAGGATTTCTTTATATTTTTGGAACCAAAGTAGTTTATCACGTTTCTTACGTGCTATAGACTTCATAGATTCTCCTTCTGAGACATCTATTTTTATTGGAGCATTTCAGCTGTAATATGAGATTTTTTTTCCTTTCTCTTAAATCAATTATCTTTGAATTTTCAAGTTCATATTCATGAGGATCTATGATAATTCTTTTCACGAAAATCTCATCCGTCAGCTGCTTATTTTTTTCTTTCTGATAAATGCGTCTGGCATTTGATTTGCATCATATTATGAATAGTGATCCTTTGAACTATTTGAATTTTATGTTCATATTAACACTTTCAAGGATACCAACTATTCAACAATTTTCCCATGGAAAATTTTCTCATCAAAATAATGATTGCAAACCTTGCAATAAGCACATCTCTGATTGATGGCTCAATACGCTTTAATGTATATATCATTACTACATGTACGAGTGCATGTTCTATGTCAAAGTATTGAGATTGTATTTCACCATAATTGGTCTTTGCAATCCCTTGGACTTTGTAATCCCTTGGATATGCTTTATAAATTATTTATTAGGCTCATTCTGAATGTGAACATAACCTTATTTATGTTCTTCTTTTTTTCTCGACGTATAGTAAGTGATAAAATTTGGGATTCAAATTACCAAGATTATCATACTTGGGATGAAAACTCACCAAAATTATCAACTTACTTGTCAATATGAGATTCTTTTAATTCTTTCCCTCGAGATGATGACACTATAGGTCAATCCATCTCGAACTGAATCCCATTTTAGGATCAACAACATATACATCTTGGATCATGTGTTTTATCTTAGATCCTTTTAACTTTCAATATGGGACTCTTAATACCCTCTCTCAATATAATGGATCTTCTGCCCAATTCGTCTTAAACAGATTCTCACTTTTATATAGGTTATACTCGGGGTATGATTTTGGGGATTGATTAAAGAAATCAACCATTATAGATAATGAGCTCTTTTAACCAAAAATGGTGATTCATCAATGAATCTCTTTATGATGGCCTTAATTTTGTTTAAGACATGAAGAAGTTTTTCACATAAATTCTCAATGATCCTTAATATCATTGTTGGACCGGGATGGCATAACCGGTTATAAAATTCTTTATCAAGTAGTAAACTTTCGGTTTACTACCATATATACTTCAATCAATTTAGTAAACTTCAGGTTTACTATACACTTTGCCATCTTTATTTTTTGTATGTATGATTACATACAAGCATGTCTCTGCCATATGTTCTTCAGGAGCATGTCACCATCATATGCTCTTCGTGAGCATTTCGCTTTTCTGGAATGCTCAGCTCTTTTCGAACTTTTGCACTGTCCAAAATTATATTGGCATGTGCCTCATAAATTCTCATAAGAAACATGATAAAATAATTTAAAATAATTAAGCATAATAACAACATAATTTAAAACAATTATTTCAGGAGGCAAAATTTTCCATAAAATTTGCAATAATAATTAAAAAAAAATAATAAATCAATAGGTATAATCTTCCATATAATCAAGGAGGCAGAGCCTACCATAAGATTACAGAGACAGTTTTAATTTGATCAAGGAGACAGCGCATACCATAAATACGATGAATCCGGAAAAGCCATAACCTATTATATGTTTTTTCATAAATAATTAGCAGGCATAGCCTACTATAAAATCAAAACCTACCACTCCGTAAATAATACATAAATTTAAATTTAGATCGAATAAACATAAATTAAAATCTCACATTTCCGGTATGAACAGCATGAACCAATCTTACTTTTATGGTATATGACCGAACAAAAAACGATCGTGCTGATAACATGTTATAAACTATATATTATATAAAGTGAAATTTTATATATACATGTGTATATGTATCATATATATATATATATGTGTATGTGTATATATATATATATATATTGTATGATTTCAAAGAGAAAGAGACGAGAGAGCAGAGAGAAGGAGAAGAAAATAATCTTCTAATTGATTAACATTTGTTTACTTACCATTTGTTTGTCTACAACCTACCTATTTATATAATCGAGTGAGGTCGGTTAACGACCTTTCTCGAAGCGACAGAAAATATTAAAATAATAAATGGATAGTAGATTTTGCTGGTTTTTTTTTATTTTTCCGGCAATTTTGCTGATTATATTTGTAGATTTTGAACTGTGATGATTTTAAAATCAATGTTTTTTTTTTTTTTTTTTTTTTGTTCAAAGATTTTAAAATCAATGTATGATTGATAATTGTGTTTGAATCCGAAGCCTATATCCAAGCCGTGGGACCAAAGACCATTACAAAACAATTTGGTGCTATGTAACTAAAGACTTGAAGCGAGCATCAATAAAATGGTAGGTCAAAATGAAAAAACAAAAAAGAAGAAGAATGGGTTTATAAATTAATTTGGGATTTCTCTTGCAATAAAGATAGATTACATCAAAGAGTTTAAGGTTTCGAAAGATTTAAGCTTTTGCCCTCTCTTTTTTTCTTCTTCTTCCCATTAGCAACAAATCAGACCAAACAAAGACACAGAAGAAAGAGGGAAAGAGACAAATTAGGTGAAAGATTTGATCAACTGTTCTACCACCACACCTTCCTATACACAAAATCAATTTTTGTTGATCTCTCTTACTCACATTTATCCTCAGAGAAATAGAGCGAGACAAGATAAAGAGAGCTCTTCAGATTTTCCAAAAACAAAAAAAACGAATCCTCATTTGTTGATATTAGCCAATGGTTCAGGGTTTCGACTCACGGCTCAGCAACCCTAAACCCCGAGATCCTGACCCTTCAGGCTGTTTTGCAATTCCGAAATCCAGGAGGAGTCTCTACAGCTGTTTGTTTGATTTTTTTTTTTCTTCTTTCCCATTGGGTCTTATGGTTCTGTCATTGGTGTCGAATCATTTGACTCGACGGGTTAGGGTCCTCTGTTTGTCGAACCGGGAGTTGAAAAACCGGGTCTCAGGTCGAGGGACTTCAGTTTCAGATGCTCGCTTAAGAGCTGTTGGGACACATGATCAGATAGGACTGGCTGGTTGTCCTTGTTCCAACCATAGCCTGGCTGGATCGAACCGTTGTTGTCCCAAAATATATGAGGCGTCCTTGGACTACTCCGCGGCCGATCTTGCTGTCTAGGCTCCTGAAAAAAACTGTTGGTGTAGAAGTTTCCGCCACTTCCTGGGCTTCTGCTTGATCCTATGCCTTCTTGCAAGAAGTTGATTGTAGTTTGTCTTTGGTGATGGAACGGGATGGCTCCACCACACCCTGTTAACGGTGTTGATGAACCGGAGAGAGCGTGGGGACTAGATATTGGGGATGGAGATCTTCTTCCGCTAATATGTGGCGAATGCGAGTGAAATATTGGACTACCGACTGGTGAAATCGGGCACGACATGTTCCTAGGAGACTGGGATATACTGTGGCCAAAACAAGGAAATTTTAGCCACAAAGATGTTTTGATACTTGGAAAATGAAGGTAGAAACGGAATGGCTAATGGATACCTGAATCCCAAGCCAGGTTTTAATCCTTTCTGCTGGTAACTGGTTGCATCTTCCGAGTCCAAAGACGGAAGACTCCTTGCGTGTCCAATGTCCTGAAACAGACAGATTTGTCAGCCAATCAGAAGCATAGACAATTTAGCATTAGGGAACACGAGCTTTAATACCAGTGATCTCATGGTGCTTGAAGCTACACTCATAGTTTCTGCAGACTCGGCACTCACAATAGGCCTTTCCATCGGCATTGCGTTTCTTACAAAAGCGTGATCTAAAAGCTGAGCGGCTGAAGGACGATTTGCGGGGTTTCTTTGTAGGCATTTTCTCACAAAATCCTTCCCCTCTTCAGATAAATGAACAGGGATATCCGGAAGCTCCTTGCTGTTTCCAATCTTGAACATAGCAGGAACCTAAAAAAGAACTAACATGCATGAGGAATGAAGGATTCACATCATTAAATCTCATGTTTCTTTGAGTACTTATGATTTACTAACCCCTTCATACTGGCTCCATGGAGGTTTCGTTGTAGCCATTTCTAAAACGGTACATCCGAGACTCCATATGTCGACTGCAAGGTTGTTGCCATTCGAATTCTTTATCACCTGAAATCCAAGCAAGATATAAAGCATTAGCATAAAGCCTCTCAACATGTTACCGGCGATTGTAGCAGCATACTGACCTCAGGTGCCATCCAATATGGGCTTCCCTTGAATGATAAAGGACCAGATTGAGCAGTGATCTGCATTATATTCATGAATTTGTATTAATTTGCAACATTTCTAGCTGGGTGTAGTGTAATTTAATCGATCAGTCGTTTCTGCTCGAAGCAAAATTTCTAACGGAACGAAAACAAAACAAGGGCACAAGAATGCAGAGAACATATCCATACATGTTTTGCCATCCCAAAATCAGCCACTTTTACCCGTCCATGGGGATCCACCAATATATTTGCTCCTTTGATGTCCCTGAACAAAGTTAAAATCCATACACTTAATTCTCCAATTAAAGAAGGAACAAGGATAACAAGGAATCAAGAGAATGGATAGAATTAACTGGTTCACCTATGAACAGTATTTTTGGCGTGCAAATAAGCGAGCCCTGATAAAATTTGTTGTGTGTAGTTACGGATTGCATTCTCCCCGAATTGTCCGTATTCTTGAAGCAGCTTATAGATCGAACCACCGGAGACATACTCCAGATATATATACAGCTTGTCATCTACCTGTATTGGGACGGGAAAGTAAAGAGCGGTGTGTAACGATGTGCATGAGTTAGTTCAGCTGAAACAGTTGATGGTATCAGAGAACAGAAATGTCCAAAAAGCATCAGCAAAACTTACAGTTTCAGAGCCATAATACTGCACTATATTTGGGTGTCGTAAACGGCTAAGAACTGCTACTTCCTATAAGAGAAAATCATTAAAGAAGAAGCTGAAAGGTTAGGAAATTTTAAAGACTAAATGCACCAAAAGAGCAGCTTTTCTTTGTTCCAAACAGATGATGATGTGCAAACTCACTTGGCCCAATTGTTGTGCACTCTCCCTTGACTTCGGATCATCTGAGCATAGAGTAACCTCTTTCATTGCACACATCTCACCACTTTCACTGAGGAAGAAAACATAGCTGGTCATATCAGGAGTGGCATCGAAATATAACTTATAAGTTCTCCTATTCAATCATTTGTGTCAATTTATTGTAACCATATGAACTGAGATGTGCACCAAGAAACTTAACCATCATATGGAACATAATTTCTAGCAAAATGAGATAGATTTTAATGCCGACATCCTTCCCATAGCCAACATAAAATGCGGGACAAAGAGAGCATCTTTCATATTAGAATCAGACTAGCTTAGTTACGAACCTGTTAAAACCAAGATACACATGTCCAAAACTGCCCATCCCCAGCAATTTCCCTTTTTTCCATCGCGATCCAGGGCTTACTGTAGCCTCTGCCCTTGCTGGACTTCGGGGGACAGACGGTGATGTTGCTGCTGAATATGTGGGAGAAAACGGACAAGTATTTGAGATTAATAATGGCGGGAGAGGCAGACGGTGGCTTTGCTGTTTGCTATCATCAAGTCTTCTAGTAGGTGACCCAGTCGTTGATCCTCCAGCTCGAGGATGAAGAGGTGTAACGGCACCACTCTGTATTCTGGAGCTAGGACCAGGACTTGTCATTCTTGGACTTGGTACAGGGGAACATTCAGGGCTACACCTGCTTTGGGGCCAAAACAGCTGAGAAGACATATCCCCCCCAATGGAATTATTACCCGAGTTGTAACCTGAACCTGGGCTTGAGCACTGTCCAGATCCAAGCAAGGAAACATCTGAATATGGTTTGCCTATCAACAACCCATGGTTTGAGACTTGATCTGGGACAAAGGATCTCATTGGACTCCTAGAAGGACTAGACAACAAGCTATCTGGAGCACTGCAGAGCACTAAGTCCCGTTGCGGGATTTGTAAATTCTTCACATGAGTGCCCAGAGGTCTTCGCCTAGGAGATGTCGATAGAATCCGATTTCTGTTGGACAAATTTGGGACTGGCTTGAACATCTCAGCTGAGTTTTTATTACTATGCATGGGTTGATCCCTATACATAAGAGTAGGACAATAACATGCTCAGACATAGAGAGCAAGAAAAAGAGAGCACAATGAAAAAGAGACCACACTTTAAACTCACCTCGAAGAAATGTTTACTGCTGTTCTGTTCCCATTTTCACAATCAGAAGCCAGTGGACTGAGAAGAGAATCAGATGGATTGTCACCCACAGAGCTTCCACTAGACACGGAAGCAGTGGTAAAATCAGCCTCAGTAGCACCAAGGGGCTTTGGAAGTGGCAGACATGATGGCTTCAAACTTGCATCTGAACCTGGCCTCTGTGATCCATTCATTCCCGAATCAGTGCTCGTTACAGTAGGACGAGGAAGAGGTACAGCAGGAGATCTTTCTGCAAAACTCTGACAGCGTGAAACCCGAGTAGAAGGAGATGGAGATCTTGATGGTAATCGAGAGATAGCTCCTCTTTCAGCTACAATTTCATCACGTCTTCTTCGTGACTTTCTCGATCGACCACTAGACCTATCCTCAGATGCGAACCCAAATTTCCGATTAAGCGCATCGATGATACTCTCCTTGTTAGCTTTCTTCTTTTCATCTTTTGATGAATATTTACTCCACCAAGGCATGATCTTTCCACGAACCAGGAGACACACTAAAACTCTTTTAAAGATCTTGTTCCACACTACAAATTAACTATCCTTTTGACCACTTCAGAGATCATACTTGGTTGACCCAACAGAGGTCAACAAATGAAAAGAAGTCCCAATATAAACGTCATTCTTTTATCCCATTGATGTTTGACCAATACAAAGAAGCAGCTGAAAAGATCTGATCACAACAGTAAAACCCAGCGTTAGGGTTTCAACTCCCGGTTTTTCAGAAGAACATTCTGATAAACAGCAAAAAACCTATGATTATGTGTAAAAGTGAAGATACAAAATGATAAATACCACCAAAATCCAAAATTCTAACAAGAACAGAAGAAGCACAAATTTTTTCCTGCAAATTTATATACCATCCAAAATGATCGAACAACCAAGAAAAAAAGAGCATCTGAGTGATGATATCAAAGAGCATCTGAGTGTAATAGTTTAAAAAATCAATGTGATCATCTTCTACCTTAGCTAGCCAAGATCCATTTCCAACAGTAAACTTAAAATTTCCACCTTATCAACAGATCTACACATACAAATTCCACGAGTAAGAAGAAACCTAGAAAACCCAGTAAACACAAAAACCTAAGGTAGAAGAAAGAGACCCTTAAATCCCAATTCCTCAAATCTACCAAAAAAAAAAATCGGTGGATTAACACATACAAAGACCCAAAGCAAGATAAAATTTCATGGGGAAATTGATAACAAAAGGCTTAATCGAGACCTAATTCTTAACAAATTACCAGATTCAGCAGCGTGGAATAGAATATCAATCGAAAGCTCAGACTCGGAGCAATCGAGAATCCAAAGACACAGGAAGCTTCAGATCCCTAAATCGATGCTTACACTTACAGTGACTTGTAGCTTCCACTTGCAGTGAAGTGAGTAGTGACAGAAGAAGAGATAACGAAGACGAAGAGGCAGAAATTTGGTAGAGAGAGAATAAGAACAAGAGAGAGAGAGAGAGAGAGAGAGAGAGAGAGAGAGAGAGCGCGTTTGAAGAAAGCATTCACTGTCAGATTTCTTCTTGGTGCGTTAATCTTTGTAGTAACGAGGATAACCGATAATAAAAATGATACTTAATAATTATTATTGGGATTTTTTTAATATATATTTTTTTAAATTTCTTTTTAAAGCGATTTTGTTTATTGAAAAAGACATAACTTGAAAGAAAAAAAATATTGAAAAGACAAAGAGTTCTGATTTCATTCTGATTTTATAAAGATTTTATTTATATATTTTGTTTGCCATATTTGATGTGAGTTTTCAAAATATAAAGAAAGTAATTTTTTTTTTAATCTAAGATGGAAATTCTTGATTAATGGACTAAGTGAATATCATTATTTTGTTTCTTAGCTGTCTGATTGATTAAAACGGAAAAAAACTTGGTAATATTTAAATTTGATAATTATTTTCTTGATCTATGCTAATTGATAAGTTTGTTGATTCGGTACTTTATAGTAATATTCTTAAATATGGGAAGAATATGAAATACTTCCAAAACATTGGGTGCTGAGTGGAAAAAATACCATACTTGATGGATTCAGATATAAACAAAATATCATTTTTTCTAATTTGCATAGTTGTTCAAAAAAAGACAAAACTTTTAAAGAAAAAAAAACCTTGATCAAAACGCAAAAACTTGAGTAATGAGAATTATTTGCTTGATTTATGCTAAGTTTTTGAATTAGTAGTTTGGTACATTTTATAGTAATATTTTCAAATATGGGAAGAATGTGAAATACTTCCAAAGCATTGGGTGTCAAGTGAAAAAAATATCATACTTGATGGATTTAAATATAAATAAATTATTCTTTCCGTTTTATAATAAATATTGTGCTAGAACTTATTTATTTTATAATAAGCATTTTATATTTTCTTTATATTTTCAAATGCAATTTTTAATAAAATTTTCGGTCTTATTCCTATTACTTTAGTTTACCAATTAAAGAAATAAAATATTATTAAAAGATAAAATGATAAATTTAATTATTTTTTAATATGTATGTAAAAACTTTAAACGATATTTATAATAAAATATAGAAAATATAATTTTTACTAATTGTATGATTGATTAATTTTCAAATCTAGAAAAAAAATTTGATTTATAATGGAATATCATTATTTTGTTTTTAATTGTCTGATTATTCAAAACTTAAAAACTTTTAGGTAATATAAAAATTTGAGGTTTATTTTCTTGATCTATTCTAAGTTAATTTTTGAGTTGGTACTTTACAATAATATTTTCAAATATGGGAAGAATATGAAAATACTTCTAAGCATTGGGTACCTAATGAAAAAAAACGAAAAAAATGTGACAAGAGGACGCATGATGTGTTCTAACACGTCACCTAATCGATATTAACGGTCCGATTGGAGATAATGATGTCACATAAGGCTTTTGTCGCGTTATTATCATTTATGAATGTAAAGCACAGATCAAAATGTATAAAATAAAATCATCCATGATTATTTTCAGTTTAAAAAATAAGGTACGTGTATAAACACGTATATACAATTAGTTTATGTACCAACAGATTTTGTGAAGATTATATTAGGTGGATAACTAAATCACACTATTTGAAGATATGATTCTGTTCGAATAATATAGTTTCAAAAATATCAATATTTTATGTCCAAACCTAACTGTTAAATGTATTCGTCGATCTATGACTATTTATGATGTATATATTTTTGTATGTATGCAGCTCTATCATAATTTTTCTGTTGCTTTTCACATGTATCATTTTTATACATAACGTATAAAATACATGATTGATTATAAACATATACTGTAAGAGGAAAGAAATGAAAACCTTATTTTACAATCTACTTTTTATATATGTTAATTTTTATTTTATTTTTGCTATGAGAAAAATGATTGTTTAAAAACATTAGTAATTAAATATATATATATTTTGTGTGTATTTTTTGTCAACAAGAAAATATATTAATGTTTTAAACAACCATTTTCTCATAGAAAAAAAAAATTAACATATATAACAATTATTTGTGTTTTAATGTCATAGAATGATAATAAATGTTCTAATAGTGATGGTGATGGTATATTCATTTTTTATGTTTTTAAAACATGATTCTGCTATTTGTACTATTCAGAGTATTTATCAAATTATCATTTTTTCACGTTTTTGAAAAGTGATTCTTTTGCATACATATAGGAAAATGTAATATTGAAAATAAATTAAATAGATAGCTTAAAAGAAATATTTAAAACGATCATTTTTTGTTTTTCTTTTGTTAAAGAAAACGGTCATCTTTACGTAATCATCAAACGATTAATGTATATAAATGTGAATTATGTGATACTACTTAGAAGTAAGGACATCTATCAAGATCTTTAACAAAAAAAAAAGGACATCTATCAAGTTTATTTTCGTCTTCCCTAATATGTAAATGTATCAATGTCAATGTCATCTTCCACGTGTTTGGACGATCATGTTAAATTAGAACCTTAATATTCGGTGGTTCATTGCTTTGCATCGTTGACCTTTGCGTTTTCTTTTAGCTTGACCTCGATCCTCACGACTCAATCAATATTATACTCTTAAGAATTAATAAGTATAATGACATTGACAATGATAAATAATAATGATAACGACAATGACGATACTCGTATATAGTGGTGTTTCGATAATTAAAGTATGAACTCGTGTATTTATATTATTATTTTCTTAGCGTAAGTGTTTAAAAAAAAAATTAAAAGCTAGTGTGAACTCATGCAACTCGTCACTATGTAGAATCACACATAAGTAAACAAATATCATAAAATAAAAAATTTCATAGAGATTGCAATTAACAATTAACTAAAGAATGAATAACATGTATAGACACTTTTCTTATAATATAGACACTTTCTAAAAAAAAATATTTTTTCCATGACTCATGAGGATCAAAGATATCTTGTTGAACAAAGAACGCATGTTATGATCTCTTTGCGCTTGATTTATATCAGAAACTGTGCTATTTTAGAGTTTGCTTGGAGTAATGGAATCTTGATTTTGATTGTTGGGTTTTACTTTATGTCATCTTTTTAGCAGCCAAATTCTGTGTTGTTCGAATCTTTGCGAAAGCTTAAGTTGATGTCCATGAATGTGGACATTCTCTTTTTATTTGTTTTGTTTCAATGGACATGAGTTCCTATGAACATGATATTATGGACTGGAAATTGTGGATGGCTTTTTATGGACTGGAAATTGTGAATAGGTTTAGATGGACATTGATGACACCATATTTTACACCTTTTTAAGTTTAGATTTCATCTCATTCATTCCACATTTTGCATCATAAATACATCTTTAGACACATATTAGGCTAGTTTGGCATTTTAGAGTTTAGCATTAGGATTTTGGACATATTGCATTGTTTTCTCTCTTTTTAGGTGTTTTGGAGTCATTGGAGCTATGTGGATGAAATGGGGAATTAGGAGATGCAAGGGAGTTGGAAGAATGGATGGAACAAGCAAGAAAATGAAGATTTACCATGAAGATGCACGAAGAAAAAAAAGCAGAGAATATATCAAACCCCCATTTCGAAGGGAAGGGGTTCGATATGAAGCATGAAGAAAAAAAAACAGAGAGAATATCGACCCCCATTTCGAAGGGAAGGGGTTCGATATGAAGCATGAAGGAAAAAAAACAGAGAGAATATCGACCCCAAGTGTTTCGGGTCGATCCGGTTCCGATTTTATTCACTATAAATATGTATTTTAGACATAAAAATACCATAGTTCTTATTTTTGCTCTTGCGTCTTTGACCTCAAACTCTTATCTTATGATTTTGGCTTGAATCTTTGCTCATTTCACCAAATTTAGTGAAGTTTTCTTCATCTATCTCGATTTCTACTTTCATTATGTCTTTATCTATGATTATCTTTGTGTTTTGCATGATAATTAGTGAGTAGTCTTTCTATGAGTTTTTGGGCTTAGTAGATTAGGGATGTTTGATGGATGATTATTGATGTCTATGCTTAGATTCTTATGATTTCTAAAGTTTAGGGTGTTCTTAATGCTAGTTTTGACATGATCAATCAAAATCTAGAACATTGACATTTTATGCCCGGAAGGTGTTCGATGAAATGTCTAGAAAATCCTAACCTTGCTTTTCATTCTTAACCAATGGGAATTGATGCTTAAGGTGATTAGTGGCTTTATGAACTTATGTTTAATGATTATTGATCATTTGATTGCAATTGGAAAATTAGCTTAATTGAATGGTCAATAAATGGATTAGTACCGTGGGAGTGGATTAGTCTATTTGTGTGATTCATGTCATAGAATTGAGTTTGAATTGTTAGTCATAGCATCATTAGTTAGTCATTGATCATCCCAAGTCAAATGCTTTGCCCAAAGCCCATGCTTTCCTATATTTGATCAAGTTCTTGTTTGTTGACTTTACGGTTGACTTTTGCATTTTAATTTGTTTATCCTTGAATTGTCTTGTTTTGATCTTGTTTAGTGCTTGTCTACTTATTTGGTTTGGTTTGGATTCCATTTGCATTTATCATTTTCTCATTTTCACTTAGTTTTATTTCATAATTAGGATTTGAAAAACCGAAAATACAACCTTTGAATCACTTAGCTTATTTAATTACTTGTATTCCTAGTGTAGTTATTCTTAACTCCTTGTGGTTCGACCCTTTGCTATGCTACAACAACTAGAGTGTGTTGCTAGCTAAGTTTAGGTACAAATACAATTTGACACACATCAGACATGAGTTCCAATGAACATGATATTGTGAAATAGATTACATTTAGAAGCAAAAATGAGAAGAAAACCGTGATAGAGAACTGAGATTTCAATATGACCAAATATTTAGATGAACATGATATCGTTGATAATGATATGTTTGGTGTTAATATCACCACGACAAATGTTCCAATAGACATGATATCGTGGACAGGTTTCGATGGACACAATAGCGTGGATTAACCATTTCTATGTTTGTAAAAGGTAGTCTCATTCATACAAAAGAATTACCTTAGAGAGAAATTTAAAAGCTGATCTCATTCATACAAAACTACTATGAAGAGAATAAAGAGGTTAAGGTCATTCATAAACACAAAGGACATTATATTCAAATGGACACAATATTCAAATGGTCATATTCGATTGGGTGCAGAATATGTGGTCATATTCATATGGTCCACGATACTTTATCCATGCTAACTTATACACGATACATTTTGTAAATTAATTCAAATTTTTAAACACAAACTTATCCATGCAGATTTTCACTCTTACTTATCACACACACTAATTCTAATTTTAATTTGTTCACACAAACTTGTCCACAATACTTTGACCATAAATTATATACCTTCGAAGCTTTCCTCAAGACTTCCAATTCTTTTAAATTTTGAACGAAATGTGATATCCAATAGAGAACTTCAAAGGAGTTGTAATCGCTAAGCTGTTTTATCAACAAGAGAAGCCAAAAACAATCAAATCTTTAAATCTATTCAGTTTCATCTTCACACTCTATCCCAAAATTAAAGATTTCTACTTAATTGATTGGTCTTCTTCTCTATATCTACCTCTGGTTTTATCAGAAATCATCACAAAAGCCCAGAATAAAAAAAAATCAAACCTTGAGAGTTCCTTTGCAATTGTGACATTGGAAACAAGCTTCGTCGTTATGCTTGAACAAGAACAAAACTGAATTCGCTTTTAGGGTGATCTTCAAAGATCCGCTTGAGGAAGGAGCAGATTAACCGAATTCAACAAAAATGGCAAGAGATGAAGAAACAGAACATTCTTCAACCACCACTGAATCCTCCGTAACCACCGTACCCAAAAGAAGCAATCGCCGCAAGTAACAGCCGAGGAAAGGTAGACTCCGGCGGAGAATCCATCGGAACCACCACCACCACAACAACAACAACCCTAGCCGTCCCTACATACGGAAAGACAATCTGGATCAAAATAAAAAATTGTACAAATCAGAGAGAGAGAATATTCGTCTCGACAAAGAACCACGTCGATTGAAGAGAATGAAGCTTGGGGAGATTATTTCTAGCCTCGACTAGTGGTTTCAAAGCTCCCTCGCTCCGAGAAGAAGACCATTTGTTTTCTTTTTTACAATTATCTAAAATTCTTATTAAGATTCAACGATAGAGAAGAAAAAGTAAAATTATTTTTGTTTTTTATTTAGTTTAGTTAAGTGAAATTATGAGTTGAGTTAAAGTAACGAGGGATTAGTATTTTTGAAAGATAGAATAGACAATAACCATTGTAAAAGTATACTCTCCTCAAGAAGTGTCTTTAGTGTGATTAGTTTTCTAAAAAGTGTCTATAGGAGTAAATAACTCTTACTAAATATCCGACTATGTACTAAGTGTTAATTTACTATTTCTCAAATTAAATCTTTTTTTTTTAAGTGTTGCTCTATCCGGTGTTTATTTAAAAAAACTAACAAAGTAGGGGTTTAAATCGATTCGGTTTCTTGATTTTTGAATTATTTTTAATCGATCCCAGATATTGTTTAAACTCAAAAACATAAGAACACAAGATAGCACTTTTTTTTTTGGCAATTTAGATTGTTTATTTTGATTTTTTTCATTTAAATAAGAAAAACAAGAAAAGTTGGAGTTATCACTCCTACAGACAATGAAATGGGAAAGTGGAGGAGTTGGATCCTAACATAAGGATGACCACTTCTCCTGTACTTATTACAACTGAAGCAAATTACTTAAAAAACAAACCAACGTGAATTGATTATTATGCATATTTGCGGTTTAGGATTTTGGTTTGGTTCGATGTCTGTTTGGATCTCCAACTCCATTAATTTTCTTGAGCGATTTTAGTTTAACTTGGATAAATTTAATGAATTGGACACTCTAGTTGCTAAAAAAAAAAAAAAGTTGTAAAACAATTTGATCAGGAACAAGTAATATGAAGCAAAACTCACACATTTATGGTTTATTAAAATTAAAAAAAAAAAAAAAAACAATTTTCGTTTGCTTACAATAATACAATTACTAAAGCACAATCCTCCACACTAGTCATGCCAAACCAGCTACCAATTTAACTTCACCATAATTACCATCATTAGTCCCAATGATTTCACCTTTTCCACAACTCTCAAATTTACTCATCTATTTCACCAATTTCTCCACCGTCAACGTCAAATCCCTTTTATGCAAATCCATTTTAAGTCCAAACTTCATAAACAACGTCAACGACATCTTCTGCTCCACTCGATGTCCCGGAGCAACCGTAAGCCGATGCCGGAGCAAGACCGACGCCGCAATCGATTTCATCTGCAAATACGCTAAATCTTTACCTAGACAAATCCGTGGACCGGCATTGAACGCTACAAATTTGTATTGGTTACGGTTAATGTCATTTTCTTCTAGCCATCTTTCCGGTTTAAACTCGAGACAATTTTCACCCCATATGAATTTCATTCGTCCAACCGAATATATCGAATATGTAACGTTGGATCCGGACGGAACAAATGTCCCGTCCGGTAAAACATCGTCGGCCACGACGAATTTCGAATCTTCCGGTACGGACGGATATAGCCTTAGTGTTTCGGACAATGCCGCTTTTAAGTAAACCAATTGGTCAACTTCATCGAAAGTCAACGGTTCATCGACCCACGTCAACACGTTAGTGCCACGTGTCTTGATCAGAACGGTGCAGATCTCGGTTACGATTTTATCTTCAACACGTGGGTTAAGACTGATCAACCAGAAAAACCAGCTCATCGCAACTGATGACGTGTCACGTCCAGCTAGGATAAAGTTTAACGCCACGTATTTAAGAAACTTGTCCGAGTAGGATTCGTTTTTCTTCATGAACCGGGACAATAGATCGTCATGGTGGGAACCATCTTTTTGCCGACTCAACAATTCGAGCTTACGTGTATTGATGATCTCCGATAAGTATTTGTCCACGTGGCTGATGCTTCGGCTCATGTCGTCCTCTAAGCCGAGCCGAAGCCATTTTCTGATCTTCCAAATAAACTCCGGCAAAATAAACCGTTGAAGAGTGGCTTCCGTGGCTCCGTCGAAAGCCACCGCGAATCCGTTCTCGGGAAAATCCGGCGAAAGCGTCCGGGGATCTTTACCAAACGTTAAGCCGCAAATGTTATCGAACGTGAGCCGTAGAAGAATATCTTGAAGATCGATAGGCTCGGCTCGACTCATAGCCGATTCGAGAATCGGCACGAGACGGTTCTTGATGGCTCGATCAACCCAACGAGCCATGGCTTGGCGAAGCGTACGGGTGGTGAATTCCAGTGCAGCGGTTTTACGCTGAAACCTCCACGTGTCACCATCTGAATTAAAGATCCCGTCTCCAAGCAGATCGTGGAAGACCGATTGCCAGCTAGGACCTTTCGGGTAGTTATCAAACCGGGTCTTGAGTATATGCTCCAGATTCTTCGGGTCACACGTGACGGTCACGTGACCTTGTTTCTTAGCTAGGAACGGGATCGGGAAAATGCAGGTTTGGTACGTTCCACCACACTTGCGGAGGTTCTCGGCGATGAAATCGTGCATACGGTGAGCGTTTGTGATGAGTGCTGGAAGACTGCCCAATAAGGGCCAGACACGTGGACCTCTAAGAGAACGGCGTAAAGAGACGAACCACATAAGATAGACTACGACGACGGTGAGGATGATTACAGCCGTTGATCCGTCCATTTTTTGATATTGCTATATAGTTTGAGAGCAGAGAATCTCTGTAACAAGAGTAGAGATGTGTGTATGTGTGTGTGTGTGAGGAAGATAAATGACATGTATTAATGTTTTATAGATAAGAAACCAAATAATATATAATGTTAAAAATAATTCTACAAAAAGAAAAGTATGAGTCAATTAATAAGGCAACCAAGTTCGTTGTTGATAATTCTCACGTCCTAATATTGTATACATTAATTCACCAACATTCAACCAGCCTCCTTTTTTTTGTCCTCTTGTGAGCTTCTATCTAATAATCATCTTCCTAAATATACATGTTATTTATTTAGACGAAAATGTTTAAGTAAACGTTATAATTTATAGAGTTTTATCCTAAAATCATGTGGTAAATTATATATAACTAGATAAAGAACCCACATGTATGCGGGTTTGTAATCTAATATTTTATAAACTGTAAAAAAAGTTAATCAATTAAAAGTAAAAATAAAAATTAAATCACCAGTAAAAAATAAATAAACTAAAATTGAGAATTTTGATGCAAAACCATTAATTCAGAAGCCTAACCTTTATTTATTTACTTCGATTATTTTATTATTTGATTTTTAATTAAATTTTATCACATATTATTCAAATTATTAGTTTTCCTATTCTATTTGAATTAATATTACTTTTTAATCTATTTTTAAAATCTTGATGAATTTATTCTCATGTTTTAGTTGAATTATTTTGACTCCTTTAATATTTTATAAACCGCACAAAAATGAAAAACAAAATCATATCGTCCGTAAAAATGGATAAAATAAGATTGAAAACGTCGATGTGAAACTGCTCATAAAAAAACCTACAAATTATTTATTGATTTTGATTCTCCTATTTTTTATATTAACTGAATTTTTAATTAATGTTTTCACATATTTCTAAATTATTAGTTTTTCCTATTCCTATTTAAATTATGTTTACTTTTTATTATGTAACTACTCATATATCTTTTTTAACTCTTGACAAATCAATTTACGTATTTTTATTTGAATTAGACTTACTCACATTTTTTAATTATATTTGAATTTTTCTTTTTCACTTATTAATAAAGTATTATCTTTCTTCCAATGAAAAACGAATTATATGTGTTTCATCACTTGGTTTCTTACTTTTTATAATTTTCACAACATGAGAAACTTTCAAAATAATTTTCTTCTCATACATCAATTTTATAATATTTAGGATGTCTACGTAGTGGTAAGTCTTTAAAAAACCACAATACAATGTACATTTTTTTAGTCTGATTTCAAAATATAATGATATTAGATTTTTTAAAAATGAAAAATTTATTTGACATGTGGCTAAAACTAATTGGAAACAAAAATTTTAGAAGAGGTTATTGAAAATTTAAATTGCTTGGTGGGAAGATCGAGAGAGTACAAAATTGTTTAAATAAATGTGAAATATTATAATCTTTAAAGATTTGGGTATGTAAACATAATTCTATTCAAAAGATTTTTACACGCGTATTTAATATTCTAATGAGAAAACGTTTTTGATTTTTTTGTCATATCTATTTCTATCTAAAATCAAAATATATGTAAGCGTGTATATATGTAACTTATTTACTTCTTCTTTTTTATGAATTACTAAAATAAGCTAATTGGAAAATGTTGAGATATGTTGTTTTTATTGAATAAAAGAGTAATCGATGGTTTTTTCTAATAAAAAAGCTGAAATAAAATTTGTGGAAGAGCTTATTGAAATTTGAATTTCTTGGTAAGAAGATTGAAAGAGCACAAAAACTTGTTATATAAAGGCAAAATATAATAATCTTTGAAGATTTGAGTATGTAAACCTAAGTCTATTTGAACTCAAAAAATTTGTACACGTGTATTAATTAATATTCTAATAAAAAAATTTGAAACCTAATTCATCTTAATAAACGTAAAGGAAAAGAGGGGAAAAAAGAATGGTTGTACGAAAAAACAAAACCCAGACATATAATAAAGTCAATATTTAAAAGAATAGACCATGCTTATCAACTAATTATTTTAATGAATTATTTATTAGAAACTAATTAATTTTTGATATATTATAATTTACTTGATAAATATAAATATATAAATTTTTTAAAAAATAAGATTTGTATGACACATGTCAAAATCTAAGTGGAAAAAGAATTACATATGTCAAAATCCGATCGACCGACTGACACGTGTCACGATTATGTTAATTACGAAGATTGACGCATCAAACTTTATATAATAAGATTCATGATATATATTTAATAGTATTTTTGTAAGTTACATTATATCATTATTGTATATATATTTTTGGGATATAGTATATGATAAAGCTAAAATCCGAATTTAAATAGTCTAAAACTTTATTATGAATGATAAATGTGACATTTTCGAAATATTGTTTTTTTTAGCAAAAAAAAAAAGATGAAGTAAAAACTAGTTTATTCTATCTCATTTTCATGTGTAAATTCGTCATATGTTTCAGATTATAGTTGTTTGAACTCATTTATATAAAACCTAAGCTTATAATATATAGATCCTTGGACAACAAAAAATAAAAATAAAATTATATATAGATCCATACGAATGTTCATATATGTTTTCTAAGAATGAGCAACTATAAGTTCACTCGTAATTAGTTTTGTAAGCTACTAGATTTACAATTTCACAGTGCTTATGATATCATGTCAAATGTTTTGAATGATATGGTGATGATGGGACAAGTTGATACTGTCATAACCATATATGCGTGTGCGATAAAAATGTATGTGCATAAAGATACATTACTGGCAGCTATAATATTTATGGCTACATAAATTAAAGGTAATTTGCAGCTTAAGGGGACAATGCCATTAGTGCCACTTAAGTTGGTGAGCCAAAAACTTTAATATCAAATAAAATTAGCAATAACAATATGATATACATGATCGTGTAATTCCTACCTTTTTGGTAAAATATAATTCCCACGCGTGATCCGAATAACTTCTGTCGACCTATAATATTTCCTCCACAATAATTCAGAAAAAGGTTATAAAACAAAATTTCGTGTTTTGATATTTGACAATAATTAAACTTCATTTTGAAGACTCATTTGCTAGACTTCTCATTCTGTAAATGCCTTTTCTTTTAAATGCCATTGTATCATTCTATACAATTATATAGGAATAGGATGATATTAAAACACCACAAAACATGTAGAATTTTCAATTTTTTTCAAAAGAAGTTAAATATAAAATGGAATATTTACAATAAATGTTTAAAATAGCACCATATACGTGGTATTTTATTAAAAAGAATTCTAAATAAACCCAGCTAATACTCTTGGGCAATTCTCAAAAATGGACCATTTTTAAGTTTTTATTCCAAAAGTAAATTTATAAGTTTTTTTCTAATAATAGCACAAAATTTAAATAAAATGATTCAAAACTTCTTCTTAATGGAAGAAATCTAAATTTTAATTTGAAAAAAGGGAATCAAAACATAATGTTTTAATTCTTTGTGTAATTTATTTAGGGTAAATAAATATTTTTACAAAATAATTTGTGTTACTTTTGGAAAAATTAAAAACTTATGGATCTATTTTTGGAATACAAACTTTTTTGGTCCATTTTAGGGTATTTCTGTACTCTACTCGTGTAGTTGTAATATTTTATTTTTGTTTCTAGAAATCTTAGAAGAAAAAGATATATTTTGTTGCATACAAATAGATGTAAACGTTTGTAAAAAATGATAGAAGAAAAAAAAATCGTGTTTACGATTTGAATGGAATCGAATTTTTATTTAATCTTGTTTGCTTTTTAGTTATTGTACTTACTAATTAAAAAATAAATTTAAGACTATTTTTAAATACATAAATTACTAGTTTTCAAGAAAGAAAAAAACATCTCTAAATGCAAAAGTATCTGTATTTTATATTTTAACCAAATTTGAAATTTAAAATTTATTTGAGTAGTAAAATTTTCATTAATTTTATAAAAAGTAATGAATTCTTTAGATCTATTACGTAATATAAATAGAAAATTAATAATATAAAACTAGTGGAGTTCATGTCATGCTTTAGACTCTTCCAGTCATTAACATTCAAGTTAACCAGTGTAATACCCAAATTCTGGTGGAGTTCCAATGGAAAAACTATGTATCCCAAAAGAAGATGGTGGTTTGGGGTTCCGTTCTTTGGAGAATTTTAACTTAATTTTATTGGCAAAACAACTTTGACGAATGTACCAGTATCCAAATTCTTTAGTTGCACAAGTTTTTAAAGGAAGATATTTTAGGAATATGCATCCACTTATGTAGAGAAAGCCTTATTTTCCTTCTTGTGATTGGAAGAGTTTACTATCGGCCAGAGATCTTTTATATCATGGTAGTCGAGTCAGATTAGACTTCGGAAATAGCGTTGCATTTTGGCATGATCCATGGATTCCATATATTTTTCCTAGGCCGGCAAGAGGTAGAGGAAGTGTTTTGCATCCTAATTTGAAGGTCAATCATTTATTTGATCAAGTCACGAAGGAGTGCCATCTCCCAATACTTCATGAGTTTGACCCAAGGGATATTCATTTAATTCGAGGTCTCGAAATCAGCCCCTCCTTTATGAGGGATAGCATTATTTGACACTTCACAAAGTCGGGTAGATATACAATAAAATCGGGATATTGGTTGTCCAATGAATTAGGGAAAAATCTGGATGCCAATCAAGTAGGAGAATCAATTTCACAGTTTTAAAAGCACACGTATAGAAATTAAAGTGTCCATCAAAGATTAAACACTTTATTTGGAAGGCTCTGTCAGGTTCCATGGCAATTTTATCAAGGTTAAACCAACGGAGGATCAATTGATCCACTATATGCCAGAGATGTGGAACAAAAGAGGAAACAATTAATCATGTTTTGTTCGAGTGGCCCACAGCTTTACAGACTTGGACACTATTTTTATCCACTCGGGGGAATAGAATTATTCCACTATTCCTCGGTATTTACAAATATGGATTTTCTTTTTTGGAGGATTTCGAGAAGGAATATTCAAAACGGTGATTGCAAGTTATTCTCATGGCTCTTGTGGTATATTTGGAAATCAAGGAACAAAAAGATTTTTCAAGGGGTCGAATCCGAACCACCAGATATCTTTCAGATGGCGGAAAGTAAATTTTTGGCATGGAATGAAGCCCAACTCGGATCAACAGAGGCAACAAGCGCTCTAGGGGATGCAAACCAAACAGTGGTCCAGCCACCGACTTATCTATGTTGTCAAGTTGATGGATCATGGAAGAAGACAAATTCAACCTCAGGTTTAGGATGGTTCTGCCTTCAAGGACAACAAACCGTGATTTTAGGTGCTCGAGGACTGAGACGCTGGATGTCCCCGTTGCATTTGGAGATGGAAGTTTTACTTTGGGCTATGTCATGTATGTTGGAGAAAAGGCTGGATTGCCATGATTTTGAGACAGATTGCTCAGATCTTGTCGACATTGTCCAATATCCAGAGGAGTGGCATGCTTTTTCCATCCTATCAGATAAGTTCAGGGAGTTGCACGATCGTTTATCCCCTTTTTCTTTGTCTTTGATTTCTCGTTCTTTTAATCTAAAGGCAGACTATTTGGCCCGTTCAGCACATTCTAGAGTTATTAATTTTTCTTTTGTAAGCAACTCTCTGTCTAATTAGATTAACAATTACGGTGACATCTTTTAATTAATAGTTTGGTTGGAAAAAAAAAACTAGTAAATGCTCTAAATACTATTTGGGCATCTTTGTGTAATAGACACTTTTGAAAATAGACAACTCATGGTGATATTTTTGAAAATGGACACATCAAAAATGGCATTTTTGAAATTGTCCCAAAAGTAAACATAATTCAAATAGGAATAGGAAAAAACTAATTATTTGAAAATATATGATAAAATTTAATTGAAAATCAAATAATATAAGAAAAGTAGGAGAATCAAAATAAATAAATAATTTTAAGGTTTCTCTATCTGTGGTTTCACATCAACGTTTTCAATCTTATTTTATTTATTTCACGGATGATATTATTTTGTTTTATATTTTTGTGTTTTTAAGGGTTATAAATTATTAAAGGAGTGAAAATAATTTAAACTTAAGAATAAATTCATCAAAATTAAGAAAATAGATTGAAAAGTAATCATAATTCAAACAAAAATAAGAAAACTAAATAATTTTAAAACATGTGATAAAATTTAATTGGAAATAAAATAAAAAATAATCAGAATAAATAAATAAATTAGTGATTTTGCATCAATGTTCTCAATTTTATTTTATTTACTTGCACGGGGTGATCTAATTTTGTTTTATACTTTTAGTTGATTGGTTTCCTTTTTTCACAAGTTATAAAATACTATTAGATTACAAATCCGTATATACGCGGGTCCTAAATCTAGTTTTATAAAATTTATAATAAATAGTACAATATTTTGGACCTTTTTTTATCCGCTTTCACCATTCAAACATATATTTTAGACCGCTAGATCAGCTTGATCCGCATTTGAACCGCTAGATCCGCATTTGTTCCGCTTGATCCGCACCGCCTGGTCCGCTTTCTCCATTCGGACCCTTAGAGACAATGCGGGAGCATCTATCTTTGAGAAGACGAGGGAAGAGTGGATTCAATGGAAACATTTGAGGCCAAGAGTTTGGATCTATGGTCAAAAACATTTTGCAACAAGTGGCTCCAATGTTCCCAAATTGGCCAGAGAAAATCGAATTTGTAGATTTCAAGTATGCATTTTATCGGATCGATTGAAGAAATCGGTGGGAATATACTTAGTATTGTTGGTTGTGCTTGAGCAACTCCCGGTGTGATCAAAACGGTAGTGCATAAGGCTATAACTAAGATCAAAGGAGCAATGGCTTTGGATTTGATCTCCATCTCTATTTCTAATTATTATACCCTTTTATTTTGTTCTCCTCTCTTTTCTTTTTTAGCTTGAGGTTAGGTTCTTGGATGGTATAGGAATAGGAAGAGAATTGGAACTTATACGGTTAGATATAGAGAGATGAGACCAGTTAGTTCAATAAGAAACGTATCAAATATTTAAGGTTTGTGTGTTTTAAAGAGTAACTCTCATGTTTAAGTTAGTTTTTTGTAGTAGATTTTTCTTTAACATAGTATATTTTAGTTTGACTCAAGTAATTTGTGATCTTATATTCTAACCTTTGAAACGGGTTAAGTAATTACTTTTCAAAAAAAAAATTGAGAACAATCAGAAAAAATTTAAGTTTTTACTAGAATCATTCTTGAAATAAAAGTGTTATAATTAAGATAAAATTAAGATTTCACTAGAATCGTAGAGACTTCTTGTATCTAGTAATTAATCTATATATAACATAAAAAAAATTAAAATAAAGAGCAAGGTATTTGTGATTCCAGCACTTCATAAAATATACCAGTTTTGTTTGGTGTATAAAAATCAATATTTATTGACAAAAACCTAAGTTCGTCTTGCTCTCGTCTTGTATAGAGGATCAACGTAACCGATCAACAAAGAAAAACAATTTAAAGAAAAGTAATATTTTCAAAGTGTTCTGATGAGATAGAAACAGGGCAACAACTATTCTTTCCGATTCCATAATGACGCCTGAACTCTTCGTCATCTGCCATTCCTTCAAGCTTAATGATAGATTTTAGAGGAAACCTTAGAAATATAATAGTTTCTCTCAGATTTATTGGTTAGCCAATAGGTTTATTTATACAAAGTCATAACTTGATTAGCAAGTTATTTACAAATATAAGAATAGAAAATCTACCTTATACACAATTATTAACTTTCCTAATAACTATAAGAGAATATATTCAAGGCGATCTCGTAATCCCCGAGATTACCTAACACCCTCCCGCAAGCTCATACGTGGTAACACGTATGAGATTGGACAATCATCAGGTCATCTTTGCGGTCTTCATACCCATTGTAGGGTCATCAATGGCATTTATACCTCGCCATAAAGTCATCGATTCGGTGAAGGATATTGTAGTAGTTGTGTATCTCCATCGTCTCATGTCACCATGTGAACTGAACGAACTCATCAATTGGTCCATGCTCATAATTCACAGCAACATCATCATGTCATCACCCAATCGGATCCGTATATACCCGTTGGAGTCATCATTCCAACAGTATTTTCGTGGCCACATCGAACTCGCAGTTGATAGATAACCACATGAAAAACTAAAGAAAAAAAATTACATAACTGAATCTGAACGAATCCATCAATAGATCCATGCTCATAATCCAATAGCAACGTCGCCGGCATCAATCACCAACATCTTCATATTCGTTTGACTTTTTTTCAAGTCACATACCAAAATTTTCTTAATTTTTTTTTTTTGGAACCAAATACATAACTAGAAGAAAGAAAATAGAAAATAGAAAAAAAATCAGAAGTGGAAGAAGCCAAATAGAGAAAATGATCGAAGAAATAAAGAAGGAGAAAATATCAAAGAAGAAGAAATCGAAAGAATATATATATTTTTTTTTTTTGTAAAGAAGGAGATGATAAAAACGGTGAAGGATCGACAATAACCAAAAATTTGTATGATTTGGCTAATGCTCTGATACCATGATAGATTTTGGAGGAAACCTTAGAAGTATAATAGTTTCTCTCAGATTTATTGATTAGCCAATAGGCTTATTTATACAAAGTCGTAAATTGATTAGCAAGTTATTTACAAATATAAGAATAGGAAATCTACCTTATACACAAATATTAACTTTCCTAATAACTATAAAGAAATATCTTCGATCTCGTAATCCCCGAGATTACCTAACACTTAACCCTTCTGATACCTTGGCTTCTTAAATCACAATAGAAAATGTAGAAAGTTTCAAAGTTGCGTGGCATCAATTTTGGAGCCAAAATGATCTCGCCCATTTTGTTGATACCTATGTAGGAATATGAATCCATCTCAATAGGATCCGACCAAGAAAGTGGAAATTTATATGTTTTCATTGACCATTCATGTTTTTCGACATTCTCTAGTATCCATAATATAAACCCATGGGAACCACGAAAATAGGTTGTGTAAATAACGGCTAACTTCCCTTTGTAGTTGATCAAGTTTGTACCAAACTCCCAACTTTTGATGTTTAAAGGTGGATTCATCAAACTAATCTTCTCAAACCTAACATCAAAACAAACTAGAACCCTATCCCAATCTGGTCTTGTAGCACCGTAATACACAATCCCGTTGATGCAAATTCCTTTTGTTGAAGGAACATAAGGCCCAGTATTATTGTCTTCGATTTGTCGCCATGAAAGGTTTTTAATATCACCTCCTCCCAGTGTTAAAACCTTGTGCTCCACATCATCATGATCACACCGAGAAACCATCATGCACATTTCCTTGTATAGATCATCAATCGGATCATATCCCAAGTATCTATAAGTGAACTTTTTTACATCATCTCCACTTTCGAGTAAGGACTCGAATTACCAGAGGTATACAAAACTTTAGAGACTGTGTCTCCTATGCAGGCCTATTTGATCTCTCTATTAGGGGTCATTTGTTTACTTGGTGGAACAATCAGGAGAAAAATCCGATAGCTAAGAAGTTTCACCGCATTCTTATCAATGATAGATGGCAATTACAATTTCCTCTCGCTCATGCACACTTTGGAGAAACGGATATTTCAGATCATAGCCCAGCATGTATTATTCTTGGTAACAGAGTGAGTTACAGGAAGCCTTCCATGGTGTCTCACTTCCTCCTCCAACATCATGACTTCCTTCTCAGAGTTGTAAACCATTGGCATGACACCACTGTTATTGGCTCTGCAATGTTCTCTTTCTCAAAGAAACTAAAGCTTCTGAAACATGTGATAAATGACATCAATAAGGTACACTTTTCTGATCTTGGAAAATAGGGTTAAAGAAGCTCATTTAGTTCTTCTCGATTGTCAGAATCGTCTTCTGGCTAACCCATCAATCTAAGTTGCAGAGACAAACATGCTCATAGGACTTGGATGAATCTTGCTTTGGCAGAGGAAAAGTTTCTCCATCAGAGGTCTAGAGTTCAATGGATTAAATGTGGGGATTGCAACTCTGCTTTCTTTCACAGAATGGTTGCTTCCAGACGTGCAGTAAATCAAATCCACTACCTCCTGGATAATGATGGTCAAAGGCTGGACAATATTGTCGAAATTAAGTCTCACTGTGTTGTTTATTTCTCTGAGCTGTTTGGAGGTAACTCCCAGAATTTGAATGACTTTGACTATGAACAGATTAGTCTCTTCACCAAATAAAAATGTAGTGAAGCCACTAAGTTGTATCTACAGGTTGCGGTTACAGCAGATGATGTCAAAAGGGAGTTTTTGCTATTCCTTCGAATAAGACTCCAAGGCCTGATGGATATACATGTGAATTCTTCAAAAGAACGTGGGATGTCATTGGTGGAGACTTAACTAAGGCTGTTTTGGAGTTCTTCGAATCAGGACAGCTCCTCAAACAGTGTAATTGTACAACTGTCTCTCTAATACCAAAAAGAACTGGAGCAGATAAACTGGTCGATTTCAGGCCAATCTCGTTGTGCAATGTCGTCTACAAAATAATATCGAAGATCCTAGTTAGGAGACTTCAAAGTATTACTCCAGATATGATCTTCAATTCTCAATCTGCTTTCCTCAAAGGAAGACTTTTGGTGGAAAATGTTCTCCTCGCCACAGAAATGGTGCAAGGATTTGGTAAATCAAACATTTTTAAGAGAGGCCTTCTGAAAGTCGACTTGAGGAAAGCCTTTGATTCGGTAAGCTGGGATTTTATCATCCAAATATTTAAAGCTGCGGATTTTTCTCCTCTGTTTACGAACTGGAACTCTCAATGTATAACTACTACCTCATTCTCTATCAACGTAAATGGAGAACTGTGTGGTTATTTTCGAGGTTCTAGAGGATTAAGGCAAGGAAATCCACTCTCCCCTTCCTTATTTGTTATGGCCATGGAGGTCTACTCTAATCTGATTAATGCTTATTTTGAAGAGGGTCTTATTGGATTTCATCCTCTTGGCAGGAATCCTAAACTCTCCCATCTAGCATTTGCAGATGACATAATAATCCTCTTTGATGGAACCTCTCGCTCCCTACAAGGTATTGCTTCCTCTTTGCACTCCTTCAAGCGGTTGTCAGGACTAAGTATGAACAAGAAAAAGACTGATTTGTTCACTGCCGGATTGAACCCGAAGGAAGCGGAAAATCTTAACATTTTTGGCTTCCGAAGGGGTTCTCTCCCAATCAGATACTTAGGCCTTCCCTTTCTTCACCGAAAGCTCATGAAAGCAGACTACTCTCCTTTGACTGATAAAATTGCAACAAAATTTAATGCTTGGACTGCAAAATGTCTATCCTTCGCAGAAAGACTCCAGTTAATTTCCTCGGTCATCTATAGTCTGGTAAATTTCTGGTTTTGTGTTTTCTCTCTACCCAAAGGATGTTTGAAAGACATCGAGAAACTATGTAACTGGTTCCTATGGTCTAGTGATTTGGAGAAAAAAGGAATGGCGAAAGTGTCTTGGAATGCCATTTGTTTACCTAAGGCAGAGGGCGGTCTTGGACTAAGAAACTTCCTTATGTGGAATAAGGTCCTCAATCTCAGATTGATTTGGCTAATATTTACAAGCACTACAAGAATACATCGACGTTGCTAGGGAAGAATTCCTAGCAAATCCCTCGCAAATTACGTTTTGCAAGAGATTTGCGAGGGAAACGATTTCCTCGCAATACGTTACTCGCAAAATTCATTCCCTAGCAAATCCTTCGCAAATTTCCAAGGGAAAAGATTTCCTAGCACTTTCCTCGCAAAATATCCCTCGCAAATTCGTAGCAGGCATTGCAAGGGAATTGCGAGGCTTTTCACAACGTAGCAATTCTGTCTCAGAGTCATCCCTAATCCCTAGCAATTTTGCGAGGGATTTGCTAGCGAACGTTTTCCATCCCTCGTCCCTCGCAACTACGTAGCTCATTTGCGAGGAATTTGCTAGAGCTTTGATTACTTTTGCTAGGGATTTGCGAGGCTTAAAATTTTATTTTTAAAAATATTTTATTTATTTATTTATATAGAAATTTTCTAATAATATAAAATTTCGAATTTTTTTTTTAAAAAGCTGAATTATTAATAATATAAAAATTGCGAAATTAAAATTAAAAACCTGAACATATAATTATTTTAAAAACAAAATTATTTGATACATTACAAACAAAAGAAACTACACTTCAAAGTGGCTGGAGGTGTAGACTAAACTTCATCATGCGTAACCAGAATAGCCGACTCGGTCGCATCTGGATGTGAAGCACTAGTCCCGTGAGGTGGATGAGATGTGCCGGAAGTCGATAAAAATCGATGTTGGTCTGCGTCATGTGCAAAAAGAGCGAAACAAATTATAATATTATAACCAAATTCCAATTTCTAAATCAAAAATCAAAAACTTTCCAAGTAAAATTCCTAGTTCGAAATAAAAAATTAACCAAATTCTAATTCCTAGTTCGAAACACTAAAAAACAAAACTGAAAAATGCGAATTGGGAAAAGAAAACAAGTATAGATCAGTATCGAAGCACACAGATGATAAACAGAGATCAATACCAAATCTAAAAATCATCAACATTACCAAATCTAACCAAATGCTAAACTAACCAAACCTAACCAAATCTAAGAAAATCAGAAGATGAAGATTACCTTGAGTTGCAGGAGAAGAGGACGTGGGGGAGGATGACGGCGATGAGAAGGAGATGGCTGCTGAGCGAGACGCCGGCGAGTGGAGGATGGCAAGGGAGGACGATGGCTGGAGGAAAAGAGACAGAGAGATAGAGACGGTGAGACAGAGATGGTGAGAGAGACGGTGAGAATGAGAGAGATGGACCAGAGAAACGACGGTGAAGGAGGACGGCGGCTGGAGGAAAAGAGAGAGACGGTGAGACAGCGGCGATGGAGGACGGCGGCGATTGCAACGGCGACGAGGTACAGCGGCGAGTCATCTGATCTATGTCTAGCTGGCTTAAAGTTTGATCCTTTAAGAACAAATTCTTTGCTCCATCTTTTACTTGTTGGAATTTTGTCTGTTCTTGCTATTAACTCCTTTTTTTTTTATGGATTTATGTTTAGAGAGATGAATGTGCGAAAGGGATTTTCAGTCTAATAAATCTATGAAATTTTGCTACGGATTTTCTAGAGATCTCTAGCCAATCCCTCGCAAAATTATTAAACATATATTTGAAAATTCTAGAATATTTTTAAAATTTTAGCCAAAAAATCAATATATTTCGCCAAATATTTTAAATTTACCGCAAAAAAATTAAATTTTTTGATTTGCAAGAGATTTGCGAAGGATCCCTCGCAAATCCCTAGCAACACTTCATTTTCGCTGTTTTTCCAATATGAGAGAGATGACGCGGCAAATCATTAAATAATTTTCTGAGACAAAATAATTTTTTTTATATTTGCGAGGAAATTGCTAGGGATCCCTCGCAAATCCCTGGCAATAATTTTAGAGTATAGGGTTTAGGGATTCCCAATCATGGTTTTTCTTTGTCTGTTTGCGAGGGAGTTGCTAGGGATCCATCGCAAATCCCTAGCAAATCGAGTTAATAACATTAAAAACAAAACAAAATACTTATTTTATTTAATCCGATTTATTTTCAGATACATTTGAGTGTTCATTACCCTCATCTGACTCATCTCCATCAGCGAATTCCTCGAATTCGTCCGATTCTACATCTTCATCAAAGATGTCTTACCTTCTCCATTAAGTGGATCAATATGTATAACATCTTCTCTCGATTCCATTGGGATGGAGACTTGTCCATCTCTTTCATGTTGTATTGCCACATCATCAACAAACCCGACTATACGGCCTCTTGGATTCACTTTGATAATCGATAACCATTTTTCACGTCTTTGCCGTATCCTAGGATAAGGAAGAAAACTCACTTGTTCCGGTTGCGAGGGAACATTACTCGCAACTTAACGATTACTCCGTATGTAAAACATGATTTACCTAACTTAAAAGTCCTCGCAAAACCGTCGGAAATTAGGTACCGACATGTCCCTCGCAAATCTCTAGCAATTTGCGAGGTATCACCGCCCAACAGCAAATCTCTCGCAAATTCCTCGCAAATTTGCTAGGAATGTGCTACGAGATGCTCCCTCGCAAATTTGCGAAGGATTTGCGAGGAATGTACTTTTCGTAGCAATTGTCTCGCAAGTCCCTCGCCAATTTGCGAGAGATATTTTCCCTAGCAAATTTTCCTAGCAATTTCCATGTTTTCTTGTAGTGAAGTAGTGGCTCATTGTGGGTTGCTTAGATTAAGGAGCATAAGCTGAAAAGAAAATGTTTTTGGTCTACGAATCCTAAAAGCTCCGACTCATGGATATGGAAATTTCTCCTCTCTTTAAGACCTATAACTACTTGCCTTCTCAGCTGCAAGGTCAATGATGGAAAAACAGCCAGTTTCTGGTTCGATAAATGGTCTGATCTAGGTATCTTTATTGATTATGTGGGGGAGTCTGGACCAAGATGGATGGGAATTCCAGAACAGAGCACGGTGAGGCAGGCACTTTCTTTGAGAGACTGGCAGCTCCCCTCAAGGTCCAGGAATGGACAGATTCGTAATGTACGTGCTCTACTAAGATATTCAACCCCAACCGAACTCATTAGGAGAGCCGACATCTACTACTGGGGGAATCAAACACATGCTTATCCAGAATTCTCTACAAAGAAAACTTGGGACATCTTAAGGCCATCCGAGCACACACAAAAACTGGTACAAAGCTGTATGGTTCAAATTGAGTGTTCCAAAACATTCTTTTACGTTTTGGACAGCGAATCTCGACAGATTACCGGTAAAAATGAGGTTGGCAAATTGGGGTTTGACCATTGATCCCATGTGCACCTTATGCTTTCTTATCATGAATCTCGAGATCATCTGTTTTTGCGTTGTGAATTCTCAGCTCAAATTTGGCGCAGGGTACTAAATCGTTTGGGATCACCTATTACACTCAACAGCTGGGAAACTATGATGGCATGACTACTATCTCGCCCGAGAAATGGAAATTCATCAACTCTGAAAAACTTGCTGCTCAAGCAACAATATATACACTTTGGAAAGAGAGAAACAGCAGGATACATAACTCCACCTCTCTCCCTGCGGACACCATCTTCCAACAGATTGATTGAACACTTAGAGAATCCCTTTCTCGCTAGACGTATGCGCAAAGGGTGTAGTGGACTTCTTTCACAGTGGTTTACCTACAGCTAAGTGATTTCCATGTATCGATGCTACGTTGTAGCTTCTTCTCTTAGCTTCTCATTGGCTTTTTACTCTCTTTTTTTTGTCAAAGAAGTTCTCTGCTTTTAAGCTTTTGTATTAAACTTTTTTTTCGGTAATAAAATTCAAATTTTATCCAAAAAAAAAATATTGTTCACCAAGAAAATTATACTTGAAAGTTTAGAGTGTTTTGGCAATTTTCTTGTTAAGCTCATCTTTGAGATACGACACTGTCTGCTCCAATGATAAGATTTTAGCAGCAGACTTCGTTTGCTCCTTGTTCAGTTCAATTTTGAGATTATTGATGTGTTCTACGAGTTCTTGGACTCGAAAACCATCAGCATTTTCTTTCTTCCTGTCCAAGGAAACCTCATCAAGCTTTATCTTCAACCAGTCTAGCTTGAAGCCCGCTTCTGTTAGGTCGATCAACTCGCTCTCAGCGTTGCTTAGCTCAGCCTCGGTGACGCTATGTAGAGGCTTGTTCAATGTCTTGATTAGACCGAGTAAGATATTCATGTATGTTGTCTTCACCCATTGGTTCTTTGGTCTGAAATTCACTGCAAAGTCAGGGTGTTCGACGAAAATCCAACTCACTGAAGGCACCTATCGACGAGAGAAAGATGTAATGATGTTAACCAGAGATATAATCCTAGAAAAGAAAAAGTACGCATCCTTGTAACCATACCTGAGAAAGAAGAACTTGGAAACCATTGACATCGAACATCTCATTCCCAGTTACGTATCCTTCATCAACAGCTTCAGCTACTTTTACTTGGACATTTACAATCAGTTGATTATTCTCCAAAAACCCTTTTTCTTCAAGGGTTTGAAGAGGCACGGCCTTTGGCCAACCCATTAATGTGAACTGAGCGCAGAACAATTGGCAAAACGGTTCTGTAAGACAAAAAACAAGAGAGATTAAAATTAATTATATTTCCTCGACAATCTGATAGATACATGCAAGATAATGAAGTAAATTGCCATCTTTTCTGTAGAGCTCTTTGCCAGATTGATTCAATAGAAGAATGGAAAAACTAGCTCGTCTTTTCCATCCAAATCGCAATGATTCTGGATTCGCAACGCAGAGGTACATAGACAAGTGATCATCAATATGATGATCTCCTTTCGGATGAACCTTAACATACCTTAATAAACAAAACAAATAAGATTATTAAATAGTTGTATAACATTGAAAGTGTAAGCATTTCGGTGAAGTCAAGTGGAAGCAAACGGAGTTGCTGGCACAATCTATTCCTTTTACCATTCGCAGCCGCCGCTTAAGAATGTTGTTGATGATATCACAGATTGCTTCTCGGAGAAGTTATCTATCTCAAACGTGAAACTCGTCTGCTTATGATCCTCCATAAAGCTTTTCTAAATGCAAATTCAAAAGAAATAAGGAAACTTGCTGTAAGAAAAAAAAATTATATATATCAAGGAAACTTTAAAACTACTACTAATTTCTCCTAATAAAGTAATAAAAGTGATTAAGATTTAGAGCTGATGAGATATCCATTGAATATCTCATTAATATTTTTAATGTATTTTATTCCATCACAATTTTTTTCCTCCGTTAGTGAAATATCCATTAAACTTTTTCATTAATAAAATATTAATATTTTTGTATTAATGTGAAATACCCATTCAAATATCTTTCATTATAGGGGTGGACACAGGGCAAATCCAGGAATTTTGATATACCCATTCAAGTATTTGACCCGCCCCGTTCAAGTATCTAAATATTTGACCCGTACTTAGTACCCGCCCGAAATCAAATATACTTACCTGTTAAGCAGGTCAAAGCCTCGAAAATATTTTGGGCTAAGGCCTTGAGATTTGAAATCGATGATTCGCGAGAAGGGATGACACTCCTATTATATATAGAGAAAACTTTCCAATCTCTTTCATTCTTCTCACCGATGTGGGACAAAGTGAAATGGGAAAATAATATTTTTTTCCCACATTTCTTTTCGTTTTTTTTGTTCCCACATTGCTTATGTACTAAAGAAAACACTCCAAAAGTTGTATAAATAAATATTTGTTGCTTCTTCGATTTTCATCCTAAATATGAGAAAAATAATTATTTAATTAATCTAACTAAAATATTAATATTTTTTGGAAAATGACTAAAAAAACTTTTATTTTAAAAAAATGTTCAGTAAATACCTCAACTTTTTTCAGAATTCATTTTATTTTTCTAAAAACATAAAACTCAACAAATATATATTTTTTTAAATGTTCGTTTAATACCCAAATTTTTCAGAAATTGTGTTATTCTTCTAAAAACATAAAACTCTACAAATAAATACCAAACGGAAAAGCGATCTCTCCGAGAGACACACTACAACTCGCTACTCTTGAAGCGGAAAGTTGGAGCATCGCAAACCAAAAAGAATGCGAAGAAGATCTAGACGGACCACAACATCAAGACGCACTAAGAGGGCCCCCGGTGACCTCCAAATTTCGATCTGCCAAATCGATGTCTCTTGGATCAATCAGAGGTCTATGGACTAGGATGGAGCCTACAGAATAATATGGTACAAAGCACATATGGCTTGAAAGCGTGCCGTTCATTCAAAACTAGCTTATTTTTGTAATCTTAGAGATTATTTTGAGACTTTTAGGTTGGATCATATCCTTCGTAATGAAAATGTCATTGCCAACTTCCTTGCAAAACATTGTGAGTAACGTGTAGAAACTATCTCTTTATCAGCTTCTCAAATCTACTTTTGAGGAATACCGTATGGATTTTTAGGTAGAAATATATTGGTTGTATTTATAGATGGCAAAAAACAACAATGATAGAAGCACGAAACGAGTTTCAGATGATATGCTAGAAATAGAGAGCTGGAGAAGGTTAATGAACAGTTCCGTCTGAATATTTTTGAGTATGAAGCATTGAAAAAATGACTCTGGGAATGTAAATCTAAGCACTCTATTTATCGCAATTTGTTGTTCGCTTTAATTGGAATGCGTATTGTTATTCCCATTCTCATAAGTTTGATAAGTTAATAAGTATTGGTCATATGGAGCATTCAATCACCCTTGCAGTGAACATTCTTTTTTTCCATTACATGCCTCTGTTACCGATACCTTTTTTTTTTTTAATTCCCAAAATCAAAATGAGATAAGAAGAGAACAATATTTATTTGTTTTGATTTATCATCCAAATCCTTATTTATAAGTCATCATGGTTTATGGTAGATTAAGTTAAGTGAAACAGATCAGTTTTATTCAATTTCTTCAATTGTATATGTCACATAATCTTCTGTTAATAGATTAAAAACGATGTTTTGACAATTTGACGAAAATAACATTTGAGGTCCAAAACGAATATTTTTAAAAAGGTTTGTATTTATTTGTGGACTTTTATGTTTTTAGAGGATTTCTAAACAAGTTTAGGTATTAAATGAATACTTTAAAAAAATAGAAATTTATTTTAGTCATTTTCCCATATTTTTTTACTAATGGTTGGTTTGCTAACGGGTAAAAGCCAAGTAATTCATTTATTTTTAATATTTGGTGCTTGGTTTGTACTAGCAAGTTTTCAACTTTTACTACCTGTTATTTGTCTTGATCAGTGCAAGTAGTTGATTTTATAGGGCATATACGGAGGAACAAGTAACGAATACGGAGCGAGTATCAAGTATTTGTGCCCAGCCTTCGAGATGCTCTTAGGTTCAGAGTTTGTTGATTTTGGTTGAGCGGTTGACTATAGTTTATTAACTCTCCAATTGCATCAACGAGGGTTGACTCTAGTTTATTAACTCTCCAATTGCATCAACGAGGGTTTAGCTAAACCCAGTGAATCAACGAGGTATAAGATTTCTATCATTATTTCCTGAGTATCCTTATTAGTTTGAATTTTATCATCTAGAGATTAACTTTTCAAGTAATTGTGGTTTTTTTTTTTTTTTTGTCAACAGATTTTATAAAAATTAACGCGGTTCAGAAGCCCAAACCGGTAGTTTAGAGTTTACAAAAATAATATCATGCAATTTAGTACGAACAGTTCGAGCCAATAAATCTGCTTTTGTGTTGCTTTGTCTCGGAATGTGGGACAGAGAGAAATACGAGAAGACTTCCTTGCAGCGCTCTAATTCCTCCAAGTAATTGTGGTTATAAGACTTAATTATGCATCTATTAAGTTTTGTATTTCTTACGAAGAAACCAAACGAAGTCCAAACCTATTCGAACTGGTTCGATTTCATTGTTTTTTTCCTGAGCAAGCCAAATAAACCGAACTAAAAACTGAAACATCTAAAGGTTTATTCTGAAGGGAAAAAAATGAAATTATGTTTACAAAATGCGAACAAAATGTATGCACAAATACAATAAAAACAAAAAACTACCCAAAAGACAAAGCCGTGTACAATAACTAACAACGTCAAATATTTATTACAAAACGAAAAAAAGAGTCAACAAAATATCCATAAGATCCTGAACACAATCATCTAAAAATTCTATATAAGAACATCATCATACTTGTAAAAAAAAAAAAAAAACTAATAAGATCACAAGCTGATTTCGTTCTTGAATCTTGAACAAGATCTTTGTATGGTGGTTTGTGTCCAAATCGATTTCTAAATTTAGATTCTATATAATAACTAGATCTTCTGGCGAAGGTTAGCTAAGTGTACCTGATTGCATCACAGGGAAGAACGACCAATCGTTGCTGTTCTTGGTCGAAGCTCTATGTTCCTCAATGGTCAAATGTTTCTCATCCGTCCCGAAATCGAATTCCTTATTCAATCCAAGAGAGGAGTGATTCATTGCTTCTGGATTTGACGATGGCGATGATGCTTCAGGGAACGTTGTTCTTAGCTTCTGATCAACGCATCTAATGACATGATCCGCATCAAGATCGAATGAAACCGGTTTATGCGGTCTCACAATCTTCTCCTCTTTAGGAGGAGTTGTAACAGTCTTGGGACAAGGGCTCAATAGCTTTGGAGGATCAGAGACTTGAAAGTGAGGGAACAGCGCGGTTTCTCCATCGGGAAAAGGAGAAGTTGGACCAGAACCGGATACAACCGAGCTAGGTGAAATAAGCTGACCAAGTGGACTACCAGGAGGAAGTTGGTAAAACTGAAACTCATAGTTGGACATTGGAAACCTATGATGACCATAGTTACCGTTTTGAAGATTCGAGTTAAAAAGCTGAGCGAAAGGAACTTCAGGCGAAGAAGGTGTTGTTGTGGTTAAGTAGAAAGATTCATCAGGAGGCGGTGTAATCGGAGCTGAAGATGGTTCAGTAGTGTAAGTAGAGAAAACCGGAGGAGAAACCAATTGAGTTTCGTGAGCGTAAGGTCCAATGGCGAAAATCGAAGGACGGTTATTACACGGTATTGGACTAAAAGAGAGGATTCCTACAGGTGATTGTGTTGCAGAGGGTGGTTCTGACTGGAAAAACGAAGCTGGAGACGAAGGTGGAGCTATAAACGGAAGAGCGGTCATAACCGAACGATAACCGGAATAATTAGATGTTGAACCGGTAGTAGACATTTCTTGTACCGGTTCTGGAGCTAGAGAAGCTTTTCCTATTCGTTTTCTTTCTCTTGAAGGTCTGAAACATATGATCCATCGATTCCACCATTTTCGCTTCTTCTGTTTTTCAAAAGTACGAAATCAGATCTTGAGAAATCGAAATCACACAAATTAACTTCAAATCGGAAACAAATACACAGAACAACAATCTATGATCCCGTTGTGAATGATCGGAGAAGAAACACTGTTCGATTCCATGAAAACGGAGAAATCAGAAATCGATGGATTTCGCCTAGAAACTGTTCGATCTAATGCTTAAGAGAAAACGATACCGAATCTCGAGAAAAACGGAGAAAGACTAACCCGAATCGGAGAAGATTGATGAACACGATGATCATCAGAGGAAACAATAGCAGTAGCAGCTGCGTTTACAGTCTCCAAAACGTTGTTTCCACTCGCACCGCTTCTCATCTTTTCTTCTTCTTCTCACTCTGATAATTTTCCCGAGAAAATAAAACAGAGCATTCGGATTTCTCAAGTTATCAGTCAATACACACAAATTTCAAAAAATCAAAATCTCCTGAGAGGAAAAAATTAAAAACCATTTATCAAGACGCAACTCGAAATTTCTGGGAATATTGTTTCTCTCCCAAAAATATATATACATACACACATACGTGTATATGTGTGTTCGTGTGTGTGTGTCAAGGTTTGAGGTCAAAACACGGCAAAGACAAAGGCGTGGCACTATTCACTATTTTGTTTGTAAATTGATACGATCTTGAAGGGTAATTATGTCCGTTAAACTTGCGAAGAATTTGACTACATTTCTTTCCATTTTTTTTTTTTGTTAAAAATTAATTTTTAAGATTTTTTTTTTGTTCAAAAATTAAATTTTAAGATTTTTTGTTTGGTTTGAAACTATAAATTTATCTACTTTTTTTCATTATCTAATTTCAAGATTTTTCATTTTTATTGCGAATATTTGACTTCTTTATTTTGTCAATTATTTCACTATTTATAGATTATTACTAGCTCAAAATGAGATTAGTAAATTGAGATATTTTTATTGTTTTTTCCTTCAAAGAGAAAGGTGTCACAGATGCGCACGTGTGGGAGAATCGAATCTATCTCTTTTAGTTTTAGGTTTCTCGTGTGCACATTAAGTGTGGGGCTAAACTAAGTTAAAAAAAAAACTAATTTAAAAATATTAAAGAAATTATATCTTCCTGAATAAAAAATTATGTCACAACCTCTGACCAATTTTTTAAAAAAATTATGTCACAAGTCATAACACAATTTCAACTTGTTTTGCACGGTGGCTTGACTTTAGTTTTGGGTCTTATTTACTTTTCTATCTCACATACCCAATAATGAAGGGAATTTCCTAAAAATACTTTTTCAGTATTGTGGAAATATATGAAAATAATAATTAAATTCATTTTTTTTGGGGATCCTTATAATTTAATCTTTTAATAATACAGACTGGTAGCTACTTTGTTAAAAAAAGGATCAATGTTGTATTTGTCCAATTGACTGATTCTTGGTTCCAAAAAGGGGACAAAAATTATTGATGCATTTACACAAAAAAGGAAGACAGGCATAGTTATTGTGATTTAAGTGCAAAAAATGTTTAGCTGTCACCAATTAAAATCAATAAAATCTCATAAATACACAGATCTTTCCAGGATTCTTTAAATTTTCATATTAGTTTCGGATCAAAAAGCATTATATTGGAGAAAATTAGAATTTTAATACCACAAAAATATAGAATTTGAAGGAGAAATTTTTGCCAAGGAGATCTAAAGAGTTAAATCTAAAGAGTTTATAATGAAAAAGAGCTAACTAGAAAATGATGAAGTTTATGCCAAGTTTAAGGATACATTTGTCATTTTTTTTATAGAGATTGATAAGCCTTTCACCTAATTTTTGGAAATCTTTTTTTTATTAAAATATCTAAAATAACTAATCGTTATCTGGTTTAATACTTTAATCATGTTGATTGAAACCATAAAAAATTTACATCAACAATCCAGTTCCAATATATTAGAGTGTCACATTTCGGCTTACGACACCAATTTATCGATTTACCTTGTAACTTTTTTTAGAATACACATATATATATATATATATATGCCAAATTTGTTTTCGATATTTATAACATGTAATTCTTCAAAGGAAATTTAATTAAATACAATATATCTATAAACAAAAAAAGTTATTTCGTTCGTAGTTATATCAGGAAATTAAAATTGAACTTTAGGAAATAGATTTAAGTCGTTGTCTAAAATGAAATCAAAAGAATCTCATCGTTAAAGTTAAAAACACATTATTGTCCGTTTTTTTTTCTTTAAAAATTAAATTATGAATTTATTTATCACTTGGATTTATTAGAACCTGTCGGAAGTTCAATGAGTTAGGTCATCAACCCCACTTCTTGACTTGTGCTTTGACACGTGTCACCAACCCACCTTGCACTCAAAGATTTTTAGTAATTTCCCAACAAATAGAAAAAAGACATTTAAAAAAAAAATTATAATCATGAAATTGAGATACTGTTATCCTCTAATTAAAATTTTACATTGCATAAACATTTTTATATTTTTCAGTGAGATAATAACATAACACCAGATTTCACGTGCATCAAAGCTGGATGAAAAAAGACAAGAAGTTTACGTGAGACTTCTTCCAAAGTAAAAAGCCATACCAAAAAAAAAAGTTAGAATAATAAAAGTCAGATTATATAATCTACTTCAAGATTCGAACTTATCAGAAACAAACCCATTACTCTACCAGCTTTATAGCCCTGAATTATAATTATAAATTAAATTGTTGGAATATTATATATAATGTTGTAAATGTGGTTAAAAGAGACCAAGTTAACTTGCCTAGTTCATGTGTGTCACAGATCAAAGACTGGTCTAGTTGAAAAGCTTCTTTTAACATAATTGTAGCTTGAAGAAGGAGACATTTTTCTTACCAAACCTGATCAAAGAACCAGTAGAGATTGAGTTATTTTGAATCCAACGGAGTTTCTTTGGGAAGAAAATCTCAAGAAACCAAAATGTGAAACACAAAAGAGTAGTGTTGAAGACAGATTCAAAACATATACACATACAAGAACATTGTTTCGGTTTTGTACCGCGTGGTTTTTGCCTTAATCCTCGAGAGCAATGCAGTATTGTTATCCTAATCTGCAACTATTTACTCTAATCTATATGTTTGCAACGAGACAAATTGATATGAATGAGAAGAAAGACGTACCAGATTCAGCAGCAGTTACGACGAAAGGAAGAAACAGTCTTCTGTAAGAGATCGAGATCTCGCAAGAAACATCAAACCAAAATCTCACTATGAACAAAACAAATGATTTTAAAATCATATCCAACACGATTTTGTCCAATTGGCCTTCAGATAACATATCCCATTTCAAGAGTACTACATAAATAAAAGTGATAAATAAAAAAGCTAACTAAGAGTAACTAATTTGTGGGATATCAGAGTTGAAATAGATCCAGCTAAAAGAAAAATGGCATTGAAGCTCTGCTGCTAAAGATAAATATTTGAATGATCTTCTATTATGTCATTCGTCCTCCAATTGATGATCCTGCAAAGCCAACGCACCAAACAAATCAGAGGGTTAATCTGAAATCTGTATCTTAAATTTGACTTGGACATTCAGTAGCAAACTTCCCCGGAAACTACAGCAGAAGCTGTAGCCAAAGGCCTGTATCAATATGTTTACATTCTTCACCAAAACCCAAAAGGAAAGTAAATAAACTGGACAAAACAGAGTCGAGGACATACCACACTCTTCTGCAGATCCTTCAACATTACCAATGCCTTACGTAGTTCCGCCTTACTACATAAACCGGCAAGCATAGTGCGGAAAGTAATGGCATCAGGACGTACACCACTAGAAATCATCTCCTGGAAAACGTCTATGGCGCCATTCAGATCACCCACTTGACAAAACCCATGTATCAAAATGCTGAAAGTAACTGTATCAGCAACAATTCCTCTTCGATGCATCTCGCGAAAAAGCTCCATTCCATCATCGACCCTTCTTGCCTTACAGTAGCCATTAATGAGTGTATTAAGTGTCACTACGTCTGGAGAGCAGCCCTTGCTACCCATCAAATCAAACATCTGTTTGGCCTCATCTAGGCGGTTCTGCTTGCAGAACCCATCTATCATCGAGTTATAGGTGACAGTATTGGGTACTATACCCTTACAGTGCATCTCCTCGTATAACTTTTCAGCCTCAAAGAACTTCCCTTCTTTGACATAAGCATTGATCAGTGCACTGAAAGTTACAACATTAGGGTCGATTTTCCTTCCGATCATTTCACGTAATAATCGCTCGGCATCACTCCATTTACCACAGTTACAGAAACCATCTATCATACAGCTGTAGGAGAATACATTGGGAAAAATTCCTTTCTAGTGCATTTCATTGAAAAGATTTTGAGCATCACTATGACGCCCATCTTTGCAAAGACAATCAATGATGGCACTATAGATTAGAACATTAGCTTTGATGCCGCTTTCCTCCATCTTCCTTAGCAGATTCAATGCCGAGACAGTGTCGCCCATCTTACACATTCCGTTTACAATTGTCCCGTAAGTAACAACATCAGGTTGATGGCCGTTTTCAACCATCATATTGACCAGAGCTACTGCTTCGAGAACTCGACCCTCTCGGCAAAGACCATTCATCAGTGTGGAAAATGTTACGACATTGGGATGACATCCCGTTTCAACCATTAGATCAAATAAAGCTAAGGCTTCAGAAATCCTATCTTCGAGACATAAACCATGGAGGAGTGTGCTAAAGGTGACAACATCGGGCTCGAAACCAAGTTTTGTGATCTTCCCAAATGTGGACAGAGCAAAGGAGAGCTTCGAGCAACTGCAGAAACATTTTATCAGAATATTGAAGCTGTAGATACCACATGGAATCCGACGCAATTCCATCTTCTGATAGAGAGAAATCACAAGATCTGGTCGATTCATTTTCAAAACGACACCCATTAACTTGTTGAAATCAATCGCGGAAGGGAGGGGACGAGATCGAACCATATCATCGAACAAATCAATCACATCATCTAAGCTTTTGATATAATGAGACCCACTTCTCAATTTCAAATCCTCTCCTCTGAAATCCCTTTCGCTGCCACTGCAATGGACTGACGGAGAAGGTAGATGCTTTCTAGTTGTACCTTTTTTCTGGGCGACGCGAAGATGAATCAATCTTGAAGTGATCGATCTAACAGAAGAAGAAGCAGAAGCAGATTCCGATCTACAAACCCTAGCCAACATTTTTGTTTCGCCTGATTTCGTTCCTTGTCGATCTCCATTGGATTGGTTAAATGACCGGTTCAATTTTATCGGTTCAGATGAAAACTAACTTTAGCACAACTCTGGTTTCTCAAGCCGAAAACATTTCCTTGGTGTAAATTTTAGGGGTGCTAAAAATAAATATAATTCGTTACTATATAGATAAAATCGCATAATTTTTTTTCAAAATGATACGCACCGACACTTTAAACCTCGAAACTAATTAACTAGCATTTTAAATCTTCAACATGATACTATTAACATAAAAAATATTTTAATCTACGTCATTATTTCCTGTTAGCGGTGTCAACTATTTTGTTTAATTTTATGACGGCGCAGACTTAAAAGCTATTTTGGAGGGTTTTTATGTTAATAGTTACATGTTGAAGGTTTAAAATCCTAATTAATTAGTTACGAGTAGGTTTAAAGTGTCAGTGCATGTCATTTTGAATTTTTTTTATGCGATTTTCCCTTACTATATATGTTTTGAATAAATCATAATATTTACCGTATTACGTGACAAAAAAACCAAGTCAATAATCGTACTCTAACAATTAGGGGGTGTTATTCAATGATGGATTTTAATAGACTTTAAATCTAAGCAGAATTCACTGTTATTCAATCAATGATTCTAAATCATACTTTAAAATCTGATGTTATTGGATATGGTATTTGTAAATCATG